>CM062815.1:529840453-531062124 GCA_031772625.1 Pinus tabuliformis | reverse complement strand
GTAATAGACCTGGTGTCTTAATTGTTTCAACTTTATTTTGGTGGCAAACCAAACATTCCGCCACAAACTTTTGAATATCTGATTTAAGGCCATCCCAAAAAAATTCCTTCTTAACCCTGTGGTAAGTTTTTAAAAATCCTGAGTGCCCTCCTAAGGGAGAAGTGTGCAATTCCATAAGAATCTTTTGTTTTAGCTGGGAATTCTTACAGAGGTATAAGCGATCTTTGTACCATAACGAATCATTTTGCCAGCTAAATGTATCAGAAGTACTGGAATCTTGTTGTAGCTTTCGAATAAGTGCCCACACTTCTTCGTCATTCTTCCATTCCTCCCTTGCTTCGTTTATCCAATCTGGTTGGATAATAGAAATGGCACACAACAATGCTTCCACATCCTCATCCTTTCTTGAGAGTGCATCTGCCACCACATTTTGCTTCCCTTTTTTGTAGATGATTTCAAAGTCATAACCCAACATCTTTGTGACCCACTTTTGTTGCTCTTCAGAGGATAATCTTTGTTCTAAAAAGTATTTAAGGCTATCATGATCCGTTTTTACCTTGAAGTGTCTTCCCATTAGGTAGGGTCGCCATTTCTTAAGTGCATGGAGTATTGCCAACATTTCCTTCTCATAAATAGCTTTGCTTAAAAACTTTCCCTTGATTGGACGACTTTCAAAAGCAATGGGTCTTTCATCTTGCATTAGAACAGCACCAATTCCATTTCCTGAAGCATCACATTCCACAATAAAGGTTTTTGTGAAGTCCGGTGTAGCTAAGACCGGTGCTTGGCACATTGCCTCTTTAAGATGTTCAAAGGCCTTTGTTGCTTCCGGAGTCCATGAAAATGAATCTTTCTTCAATAATGTTGTTAGAGGTGCTGCTATTCTCCCATAATTCTTAACAAACTTGCGATAATACCCTGTCAACCCAAGAAATCCTCGCAGATGCTTTATGGATGTGGGGATTTTCCATTCCTTAATGGCTTTAATTTTGCTAGGGTCTACCTTAACTCCTTCATGAGATACAATATGACCCAAATATTCCACCTCCTGGACTCCAAAGAAACATTTGGATCTTTTTGCATATAATTGTTTCTCCTCCAATAGTTGTAGCACCCTGTCAACATGTTCAACATGATCCTTCCAAGACTTGCTGTAGATTAGTATATCATCAAAAAATACTAACACAAATTTTCTAAGGAATGGTTTGAAAATTGAATTCATCAAACCTTGAAATGTTGAAGGTGCATTGGTAAGGCCAAAAGGCATGACCAAAAATTCATAATGACCCTCATGAGTTCTAAATGCCGTTTTCGGAATGTCTTCAATCTTCATTCTGATTTGATGATATCCCGAACGAAGATCCAACTTGGTGAAGTAAATTGATCCATGCAATTCATCCAGTAATTCATCAATAACAGGAATGGGGAACTTATCTTTAATAGTGAGCTTGTTGAGCTCCCTATAATCCGGACACATGCGCCATGATCCATCCTTCTTGTGCACCAATACTACTGGAGCTGAGAAAGAACTTTGACTCGGTTGAATTATACCAGCCTCTAGCATTTCTGCAACCATACGTTCAATTTCACTTTTTTGGACATAGGGATATCTGTACGGCCTGATGTTTGGAGGAACACTTCCTGGAATCAGATGAATAGCATGATCATGATCACGCATAGGTGGGAGACCTTTGGGAGTCTCAAATACCTTGGAATGATTGTCCAGGACTTTTTGGAGATCTGGAGAAATAGATGATTCCAATGTGGAAACATCTAGCGAACATAATTGTGCAATTACACCTCTTTGCTCCTTTTTTAGAAGCTTTGTCATGCCATTAGAGCTGATTATCTTTCCTGGTTTCCCTGCAATACCCCTTAATTCAACTTCCTTTCCTTCCGTAGAAAATTTGATGAAAAGTTCTTGAAAATTAAAAGCTATTGTACCCAAGGATTGTAGCCATTGGACTCCTAGTACAACATCAGCACCTCCCATTGGAATGGAAAGCATTGGGCTAGTCAATACATATTCTCCCATGGATAGCTTGATATTATGGCACTTTCCAGAGCAATTTATTGTTCCTCCATTTGCAATCATCACTTGACACTCTGGTGCTGGATATAGGAAGCAATTCAATTCTTTTGCTACCCTACAATGAATAAAATTGTGGGTGCTTCCTGAATCAATCAACACTATTACCTTTTTCTTCTTGATTTGTCCTTCTATCTTGATGGTTTGAGGAGTGGTAATTCCCGCCAATGCATTACAAGATATGGTCGGATTTATTTGTTCTTCATCTAGGCTTTGTTCCTGGAGTATATCTTCTTCTTTTGACCTTTCTTGCTCCTTTTCTTCTTCCTCTTCACAATCTATGTAGAATAATTTCTTCTCAGCACACTTATGACCTTTAGTGTATTTGCTATCACAACTGTAACAAAGCCCTTTTGCTCTTTTTTCTTCCAATTGTTGTGGTGTCAACCTTATAGGTTGTGGAAGACTAGGGGCAACAACACTTCCGTCTTTATAGTTGTGAGTGGTATGCTTCCTGGTTGCCATAATTTTGCTTTCCATTTTTCTTGCTAACCTGAATGCCTTCTCTAATGAATCAGGTTCCCAAAGGCGAACATCATGTTGGATATTATCCTTTAAAGACCCTATGAACACATCAATCCTATGCTCCTCTGGAATATCTTTTACCCTTATGTTCAATTTTTGGAACTCCTCAATGTGCTCCATTACTGAACCCTTTTGTTTGAGACTTATCAATTGGCTAAAAAAAGTGTTGCTTTTTGTATCTTCATAATGTGCTATCAATTCTTCCGTAAAAATTGCCCAAGTGATAAATTGTTTACGAGAGCAAAGCCATTGATACCATACAAACTGATTTGGTTCCAAATATACAGTTGCCATACGTACCTTTTGTGTGTTTTGCACATTATTGAGATCGAAGAATTGCTCCATCTGTAATATCCATGTGGCGGGATCCTTGCCATCAAACTTCCTCATATCGATTTTTGGAATATGGTGATTCTTCGATCCAACATTACCGTCTATGGAATCATGATTAACATTTCTTTTGTTCTCATCATGAGTTTCCTTTACTACCTTTTCACCATTAGTGACCCTTTCTTGTAGCAACTTCTTCAATTCTTCCATGTCTGTCTTCAAATCTATCTTCAAATCATCCATCTTAGCTTCCATGCCCTTTATCTTAGATTCCACGCCATTTACCTTAGATTCCACGCCACTTATCTTAGCTTCTGTTAGCTTTTGTGAGCGTGACATTTGTTGCACTTGTTCTTGTAATTTTGATATATCATGTAGCATTTCTTCCTCTTCTTCATGAGTCATGCTAGAGCTTTCAGGTTCCTTACTAGGTGTTTGCATTTTCTTTCCTCGGGGCATCAGTTACCGATAATAATGCTTTACTATGCCCTTTGAATTCCGTTAAACCAAGCTTACACAAAAATTAAAAAAAAAACTACACACCTTTTTTCACTTTATAGAAGCCTGATATTGAATCTGATGTATCTCTGTAATTTCGGATCATCCAGTTCTGAAATTTCTACCTGTAGTAGCCTTCTGTGTCCTCTTTCCAATGCCACAAGTCTGAGCCAAATTGGATTCTCCAAGGAAGAGTTATGTGAAATCTCCCACAGTGACTTGCTTTTAGACTGGTTCAGTAGAGCGAAATTGTACGACGTGCCACGAGTCACTGTTTCAACCTTTGAATCTGAAACACACATACAAGAAACTACAGTCCGTCCTCTTTTCGTACCATCTTACGAAATTTCAATCCGATCCCAGAGAGAACGTTATGACGATTTTCCCTAGGTCACCTGTTTTGAATGTAATTCAGGAGTCTGCAAAAAGACCAACTTCCTCAGATCATATCTCCGCAAATATCGCGCAAAAAGCTCTGAAATTTGGACCCAAGGTTCAGCGCGATTTCTTCTCAAATGGGTTTTTTTTGCGACTTCTGAAACGTCACAGAAAAAAAGTTATAGCGAAAATGCCACGATGACCTGTTTGGAGCAGCGAAACCCTAGAATCCAAAGCTCTGATACCAAATGTTATGACACCAGCTCAAGAAAAGATAGAAAAGATAGATCAACGCCTTAGAATTCAGCCTCTTCGAGGGGGCAACCTCCTTTACATTACATAAATGAACAATTCTTGGATGATACAAATGACAAAACCTCCTTTCTATATATAGGAGTCTAAGGAGTCACAATATAATCCAGCCGACCTAACAATAATAATATAAAGCCACAAAAATAACAATAGAGGGATTCTATGGGGCACAGAAATAATATGGGGGTAATAGGGGCACAACAATATAAATAAGGGGTATAACTACAATAGTAATGGGGTAATCACTAGTATTATAGGGACCCAACACATTCCCATGGAATCATAACCTTCTTTGATACCATTGATCTGGGTCTTGGGGGGAAGCCCCCAAGATCTAAAAAATTGAAATGGATATTGGGGGGAAGGCCCCCAAGATTTGAAAAATTGAAATTTCTAGAATAAAAAGAGGAGAATGCCCAATAAACAAAACCACAAAGAAACTTTTTATTAAAATAGATAATAACTATAAAGGCTACATTGTGGTGGACAATCTGTCCTTTTACAAAAAGTGACTTGTTACATATAGTATTTTTCAGTTACAATACCACAGGTCAATTCCATGGGTGAATGAATACCATGGGTGGATGTCATAATACCACTGGTCAATTCCATGGGTGGATGTCACTTACAATACCATGGGTGGATAAATACCATGGGTGGATATCACTTACAATACCATGGATGGATGCCACTTACAATACCGTGGGTAAATTCGATGGGTGGATGAATACCATGGGTTGATGCCATTTTCCATTTGGATCTGTATGCTTCATCAATCACAACATCAATGCATTCAACAATATTCTGAGTTTCTTATTGAAACATTTGTATCCCTTACTTCTAGATGAATAACCAAGAAGTATTGCTTCACCTTATCTAGCTTAAAACATACCAAGTTTTTCATCATTATTTTTTATGAAACATTTTCTTCCAAAAACTCTAAAATGCTTCATAGTGGGAGGCTTACCATACCAAAGTTCATACAAAGTTTTATCACTATTCACACAAACATGAGCATTGTTGAGAATATTTATTGCAGTATGTGTAGCTTCACCCTAGAAGGTGTCAAGACTTCCAGACTCATCAAGTATAGCAAGAGCCATTTTTTGAACAATTATATTCATTCTTTCTACCACACAATTTTGTTGAGGATTTTTAGCTACAAAAATTTTCTTTTATGCCATGTTCTTCATAGAAATCAAAGAATTCATCTGATATGTACTCTCCTCCTCTGTCAAACCTAAGACATTCGATTTTTAGATCTAATTCATCTT
Organism: Pinus tabuliformis; assembly: GCA_031772625.1. Lineage (NCBI taxonomy): Eukaryota > Viridiplantae > Streptophyta > Pinopsida > Pinales > Pinaceae > Pinus > Pinus tabuliformis. The sequence continues at coordinate 531,056,718 of CM062815.1, read as the reverse complement.
CAACTAATTCCTTGAAGACTTTAAGTTTATCAAATGCTTCAACTTTTTGTTTCAAAGGACTGATCCAACACATTCTAGAAAAGTCATCAATGAATAAGATATAGTATTGTTCTCCATGAGGTGATTTTTTTCTTACTGGTCCAAACAAATTAGTATGTATAAGTTCAAGAGGCTTACTTGTTGATCCTTATTTGGCATTGAATTGAACTTGGGTTTGCTTACCAAATTGGCATGGCTTACATATGGTACTTTTTGGTATGGTGATGTGGGGTAGATCACGAACAACTTTGAGCCTGATTGATTTACTTATTTGAGAGAAGCTTAGATGCCCCAACTTTTTGTTCCATAACCAGTTTTCTTATACCTTGCCTAGGTAACATTGTTCTTGGCCACATTTCAATATATACAGATTGTTGAGGGTTCTTGTTCCTTTTATTATGGTCTTTCCTGTGTCAAGTTCATGAACCACACATTCTTGTGATTGGAGTACCACCTCATTTCCTTGATCACACATTTGGCTAACACTAAAAAAATTATGCTTTATTCCATAAACATACATAACATTACCATCTTTAACTTTTTCTTTTAGAAAAGTAGAACAGTTACCCTTAATGACAGCAGGTGAGTCATTTCCAAAGGTGACATTATTTTCTTTCTCTAAAGCATTGTATGAAATAAGTTTATCTATATCACATGTCATGTATTTTGAGCATCCACTATCAATGTACCATTGACTTTCTTCTCCTTCTACAAACAATGCTATGCCACATCTTCCAGAGTATAACTTCTACCTTTTCCATACCTTAGAATTTGTTGGTAGCTTCTCCTTTTGAGAAGTTGGTTGTAATTTTCTCTTGCATTCATATTCTTCATGTCCAAGCTTATTGCAAACTGAGCATTCAATTTCATCTATAAGAGGTGAAGATATTATAACAGTTCTTCTTGACTCCTGTCTCATTCCTTTGTTTTCTTGCTTATCTAGTCATGGTAGTTTTGTATGCAACACATTGAGCAGCCTTATGACCAAAATTATGACATGAGAAACATTGTCCATTAAAGAAGAAATTTTTGTGACCATAGAATCTTCTGGTGTTGTTTACCTTTTCACTGAAGCTTTCGTTGTTGTTCATCCTTGGATTGGAGTCAACGTGATTTAGTTGTGGAATGCCTTTATCCTTTTGCTGAGGGTTGAAGATTTACTGACTCGGTTTTGCTGCATTACTGGAGATTTTCTGACTAATTTTTTTTGTTTTACTAAAGCTTTGCTAGTTGTTTTTTGTTGCATTTAGATAGCTTCTAGTGGTGGCTGAAGACTTTTTTGGTTGAGATGTTTCTCCAGTGTATCCAAGACCTGTCTTCATAAGAGGAGAGCATTGCAACTTGGTAATTTAATCTAAGGTTTCAAATCCTTTAGCAAATCTAAGATTCATAGTTTTTATTCTTTCAAGTTCCTTTCTTATACTTACTACTTCACATTCTAATTTCTCATTATGCTTTTCTTTTTCTATGAGTTGATGCTTCAACAATGTCTATGGCTAATTTGTTTTCTTCCAAGAAAATTTTGAGTTGAATAATTTCTTCAAAGAAATCATTTTCTTCTAATGCATTCACAAATTTATCATTAGACTCATTACTATTTTTCTCAAAATCCATGAGTAATTTAAGATCTTGGTCAGATTCACTTTCTTCACTATTTGAGAAGCCATCACTATCTTCATGAGTATAATAACTTCTTCTACTATCAAACTATCTCCTTTTACCTTTTGCATAATCCTTCCCTTTCTGATGGTTATCTTTATGAGGATGTTTAGTAGCATAATGACCAACTCTACCACAAGCAAAACATTTGAAGGGAATCTTACCTCTGAACCTTTCAATGCCCAGTTGAAGTTTCTTTACAAAGTTCACTTCATCTTCTTCTGATATGTATCATGATTCCTTGTGTTCCTCATTTTCTTTTCCTTTTGCATATGCTTTAAATGTGACTTCTCTAACTTCTAAGTGACCTCCTTTCCTCATTTCAAAAGAAATCAAGATCCCATGAAGTTGAACAATAGTAAGAGTCTGCAGATCCTGCTTCTCTTCAATGGCAGACACTTTTGACTCGAATTTAGGAGTTAGATATCTTAATATTTTCTCTACAAAAGTAGTGTCCTTTATTTCTTAACCCATATTTTTCATGCAATTTACAATCTCATCTATTTGTAGAAAGATACTGGCAATAATTTCATCATTATGCATTCCGAGAGTTTCATACTGAATTCCAAGAGTTTGGAGTTTAGCACTTTTTACCTTGGTATCGCCTTCATAGCTTTGAATGATTCTGTCCCATATTTTTTTGTTGTGTTTAGCTGCATAACTTTGATAAATTCTTGATTCTGTCAGACTTCCCAATAAAGCATTGACAACTTTGGGATTGGTTTCATATGTCTTCTTATATGTTTCATATGTCAAAAATCTTCCTTCAAGAGATCAAGCTTCTTTTGAAGGACCTTCTCTGATACAAATTGTTGGAAAAATATTGGTGGGGGGGGGGGGGGGGGTGAATCAGTATTTTAAAATCTCTTCAACAATTATTATTTTATTTATTTATTTTATTTTATTTTATTTTTATTTTTTATTTATTTATTTATTTTATTTTATTTATTTTATTTTATTTATTATTTATTATTTATTATTATTTATTTATTTATTTATTATTTTTATTTATTTATTTATTTATTATTTATTTATTTTTTTTTATTTTTATTTATTTATTTATTTTTTTTATTTTTCTTGAAATGTATATGCAACTTGACTAAACCCAACTAGCATATATAGACAACTGTTGTCAAAGAAACTAGCGCATACTCAGTAAACTTGTAAAACAATTAATTCTTTATCTGTTAAACTTTGAACCAGAATGTAAGAGTTTTATCAGGTATTTGATAAGCAATAAACAGAGGTCATGAGAACATAAAAATTATCACACATAAGTAAATACACATGAACACCAGGATTTAAGGTGGAAAACCAATGTCGGAGAAAACCACCGCTGCTATCATCTCAGTCTTCAAAACTTATTAATATCAAAAACTCCTTACATTCTTGTACTGGTGCAGACTCATACCAATATGCAGGAACCCACTTGTTGAAGGCTACAACCTTCACTCATTATCCAGCTCCTACTGTAAGGGAGCTCCAATGCCCTGATCTTATCACCATTTACTACTGGCAGGAAGCTTCGACTTCCTCACTAAAGGCTCTAACCCTCAGCAACATCAATGGACCACGTTTTATGAATTTTCACACTGGATCCACCTGCTTCAACACATCATAACTTGTGGGCCATGTTCCATCAAATTTTCAAACTGGATCCAATACCAACGCATATGATCAATCACCACTGTAATACAATCATCAATCTCTGACACACATAATCAACCAATCACTGAAACCCAAACAACTGATACGTAATCAAAACTTAATCAATCAAATGGAATAGTCAGATCATTGTAGTGAGTACACAGAACGGAACCCAAAATGTTGCATCAACACACATAATCAACTGCAACCATGATCATTCATTTTCCAAAATATAAATGCTACTTCACTTAAGGCAACCCGCATGCATACATGCTTTTTTGGAGACAAACCCGCGTACATATTCTAAGACACTGGAAACCTAAAACTTGACCACTACAATTCTGAAAAGGAACACTGAATCATACTCAGATCTACTACAACACTTTGAAATAATCACAGAACTGTCTCTAATCTTTAATCACAATCAACAAGTAATCTTAACATTCTTCAATCAATTCATAACCACATTCAACTTCATCATTCAATTAGATCTACTTTAGACATTATCTCTCGACGTAGATCAACATGGTACATCATTGACATACAATAAAGAAATAACAGCACTGATCAAGTTCATCAGTCATTTATGAACACAAATCCCTTGCTTTATATACTCAAATTTGCATAAGTCAACCCGCGTGTATACACTCTTTTTTCGAGACCAACCAATGTATAGGTCTACAAATTTTGACCTACAATTGTGCAACTCTTCAGAACTTCAGAAAGACCTAGATCATAATATTCAAAGATAAAAGCATGCGTCAGTACTTCAATCTAGTCAATCCATGAGTAGATATTACAATGAAAATTCATTTCAAGTCTCATGATCTTGATCCATCATTGTATTCATCGACACATAATTATTTCATATTAATGTGAAAATTATGGCCCTTACAATGAAAATATACCTTAGATTGAAGTATTCATCAAAAAGCTTTCACTTGCACACTTATCCCTTTGATATTCACTTCTTTATATAGTTTAGCCCTCATCCAATACCACGGGACAAAACAACATTAGTGCCGGTGGTAATCTTTGACGGGATCAATATTCATTGTCGCGCTCATTATTATGGGCCAATACCATGGTAAGGACCGCTGGAATTTAGAATACCATGATACAAAAGCCCATTCACTAATTTTATTCTCTAAACTCACATGAATACATGACTTGGCTTAACATAACCCCCGTATAAATTTTGAACTTCCAACTTTGTCATTTTTCTTAACTAAATCTTCTGAACTATCATGCATTCTATCACACATGTATTCATTCTTGTATGTTGTTGTATACATTTTGTTACCAATGGATTGACCTGTGAATTTTGTTACAAGTGAGTTGTCATAAAGGAAAATGCATGCATCATAATGCCAACAACCGGAAGATTCATAGGTAAGATTCCCTTCAGATGTTTTTCTTATGGTAGAGTTGGTTGTTATGCTGCTAAATGTCCTCATAAAGACAACCATGAAAAATGGAAGGATACTGCAAAAGGTAATAGGAGACGGTTTGATGATAGAAGAAGTCATTGTACTCATGAAGATAGTGATGGCTCGTCAAATAGTGAAGAAGGTGAATCTGATCAAGATCTTAAATTACTCATGGCTTTTGAGAAAAATACTAATGACCCTAATGATAAATTTGTGGATTCTTTAGAGGAAAAATATTTCTTTGAAAAAATTATTCAACTCAAAATTTGTTTAGAAGAAAACAAAGTAGCCATAGACACTTTAAATAATCAACTCATAGAAAAGGAAAAGAATAATGAGATGTTAGAATGTGAAATAGTAAGTCTAAGAAAGGAACTTGAGAAAATACAAACTTTGAATATTAGATTTCCTAAAGGATCTAAAACCTTAGATGAAATTATCAAGGTACAATGCTCTCCTATTATGAAGACATCTCTTGGATACACTGGAGAAACATCTCAAACAAAAATGTCTTCAGCCACTGCCGAAAGCTATCTAAATGCAGCAAAAACCAGTCAAAAAGCTTCAGTAATACAACGAAAATCAGTCAGCAAAGCTTCAGTAATGCAGCATAAACCAGTCAGCAAAGCTTCAATCCTCAGCAAAAGAATAAAGGCATTCCACAAGTAAATCTTGTTCACTCCAATCCAAGGATGAACAACAACAAAAGAAACAATCAAAATGTAAAAAACATGAGAAGATTATATGATCACAGAAATTTCTTCTTTAATGGACAATGTTTCTCATGTCATAATTTTGGTCATAAAGCTGCTCAATGTGCTGCATACAACACTATCATGATTAGACAAGCAAGGAACCAAAGGAATGAGATAGGAGTCAAGAAAACACTTATAATATATTATCACCTCTTATAGATAAAATTGAATGCTCATTTTGGAATAAATTTGAACATGAAAAATCTGAATGTAGGAGAAAATTATAGCCAACATCTCAAAAGGAGAAAACATCAACAACTTCTAAGGTATGGAAAAGGAAGAAGTTACAGTTTGAAAGTTGTGGCATAGCATTGTTTGCAGAAGGACAAGAAAATCAATGGTACATTGATAGCAGATGCTCAAAACACATGACAGGTGATAAAGACAAACTTATTTCATACAATGCTTTAGAGAAAGAAAAGAATGTCACTTTTGGAAATGACTCACCTACTGTCATTAAGGGTAAAGGTTCTGTTTTTCTAAAATAGAAAGTTAAAGATGATAATGTTATGTATGTTGATGGATTAAAGCATAACTTTTTGAGTGTTAGCCAAATGTGTGATTAAGGAAATGAGGTGGTATTATAATCACAAGAATGTGTGGTTCGTGAACTTGACGTAGGAAAGACCATAATAAAAGGAACAAGAACCCCAAGAAATATGTATATATTGAAAGGTGGCCAAGAACAATCTTACCTAGGCAAGGAAAAAGAAAACTAGTTATGACACAGAAGGTTGGGACATCTAAGCTTCTCTCAAATATGCAAATCAAGTAGACTCAAAAAGTTATATGTGATCTACCCTACATCACCATACCAGAAAGTAGCGTATGTAAGTCATCTCAATTCGCTAAGAAAAATAGAGTTTAATTCAATGCCAAAGAAGGATTAGCAAGTAATCCTCTTGAACTTATACATACTTATTTGTGTGGACCAGTAAGGTAAAAGTCACCTCATGGAGAACAATACTATATCTTATTCATTGATGACTTTTCTAGAATGTGGCGGATCGGTTTATTGAAACACAAAGATGAAGCATTTGATAAATTTAAAGTCTTCAAGGAATTAGTTGAAAATGAATTACATCTAAAAATCACATGTCTCATTTTTGACTTAGGAAGAGAATACATATCAGATGAATTCTTTGATTTTTGTGAACAACGTGGCATAAAAGGACAATTTTTTGTAGCTAAAACTCCTCAACAAAATGGAGTGGTAGAAAGAATGAATATAATTGTTCAAAAAATGGCTCGTGATATGCTTAATGAGTCTGGAACTCCTGACACCTTCTAGGGTGAAGTTTCACATATTGCAGTAAACATTCTCAAAATGGCTCATGTTTGTGTGAATAGTGATAAAAATTTGTATCAAATTTGGTATGGTAAGCCTCCCACTATAAAGCATTTTAGAGTTTTTTGAAGAAAATGTTTCATAAGAAATAATGATGAGAAACTTGGTAAGTTTAAAGCTAGAGAAAATGAAGGAATACTTCTTGGTTACTCATATAAAAGTAAAGGATACGAATGTTACAATAAGAAACTTTGGAAAGTTGTTGAGTGCATTGATGTTGAGATTGATGAAGCATGCACAGGGCCCAAAGGGGTAATATCAACAAAAGAGGATGATGATGAATGCTTTCCCACATCAAATCACAATGATATAGAAGATGAAACTAATGAAGAAACAAAAGAAGATACATCAGATAAAGAAAATTCTCCATCCAGGTATGTTCAAAAGAATCATCCAAAAACTCAAATTCTAGGAGAAAAGGAATATGGGGTACAAACAAGAATAATCGTTGTAGGATCTTCTATTTATCTAGCTTTATTATCTAACATTGAACCACAAAATGTAAATCAATATATTAAATATGATTGTTGGGTTAAGTCCATGAATGAAGAACTTGATCAAATTGAAAAGAATGATACTTGGGAATTGATTCCAAGGCCTTATGATAAAAATGTTTTTGGGACAAAATTGATATTTAGAAATAAGTTGAATGAAAATGGAGAGGTCATTAGAAACAATGCTAGACTTGTTTGTAAAGGTTAATCTTAACAAGAAGGAATAGACTTTGAAGAAACATTTGCACTAGTAGCTAGACTTGAAGCCATCATAATGTTTCTTGCATTTTCAAGTTTTCAAAATTTCAAATTTTATCAAATGGATGTAAAATCTATTTTCGTTAATGGAGATCTCGAAGAAGAAGTATATATTGAACAAACAAAAGGATTCATTTTGGGGAATGATGAAAACCTTGTATGAAAACTCAAAAAGGATTTATATGGGCTAAAACAAGCTCCATGAGCATGGTATTATCATCTTGACAAATATCTTCAACAACAAGGTTTTATAAAAGGATCCACGCACAACAACTTGTACAAAAAAATTGAGGGTGATAAACTACTAATTATTATTGTTGATGTTGATGATATCATCTTTGGCAGTAATGAAGAATCTATGAGTCAAAGCTTTGCTTCTGTTATGCAGCTAGAATTTGAAATGTCTTTACTTGGGGAATTAACCTATTTTCTTGGTCGGCAAGTGCAAGAAGAAAAAGATGGCATCTTTCTCTAACAAACAAAATATCTCAAGAAAATTTTGAAGTATTATGGGATGGAATATTGCAAACCTGTATGTAGTCCCATGATGATAAGATGTAGCCTCAGTTCTAATGATGATTCTCCCATAGTAAACCAACCAGAGTACAGGTATATGATTGACAGTCTACTTTATATAACAGGTACTAGACCATATATCATGCATGCATTTTGGATTGTTAGATGTTTCCAAGACACTCGAAAGGAATCACATCTTCAAGCAGTAAAGAGAATATTCAAATATATCCAAGGAACCCAATATTTTGGTCTATGGTATCCTAAAGATGCATATCTTACCCTTAATGCATACACAGATGTAGATTGGGCTGGAAATGTTGATGATTGGAAAACCACTAGTGGAGGTTCATTTTACATCGAGGCCTAATTGGTATCTTGGTTCAACAAGAAACAAAGTTCCATTGCCTTATCTATAGTGGAAGTAGAATATGTAGCTATTGCTTCTTGTTGCATACAACTTATCTGGATGATGAAAACATTACAAGATATACAAGTCAAATGTTCTCCACCTATCTCCATCCTATGTGATAATACAAGTGCTATTAGTATTTCAAAAAATCATGTTATGCACTCCAAGACCAAGCATATTCCTATTAAGTATCACTTTCTACAATAACAAGTTCTTAAGGAAAATGTTAAATTGGAGTATGTTCCCTGCAAAGAAAAAGTTGCTGACATATTTACTAAACCCTTTCCCAGAGAAGCATTTGAATATCTCAGACAGAAACTGGGAGTTGTCTCTACCTCATTTTGCTGTTAATTTAGTATTCTTAGTCTACAAGTGAGAATTCATAAGGTTGTTGGCTATACATTGGTTTCATGAAGTATAGTCACACTCACACACACTCGCATGCACGCACACACACACGCACACACGCACACACACACACACACACACACACACACACAGATATATATATATATATATATATATATATATATATATATATATGTGTGTGTGTGTGTGTGTGTGTGAGTTTCTATGCAATCAATATCAGCCTCTGACGTGCTTCTGATAACTATGAATTGATTTTTCTTGGTCTGGTGTTGATGGGTACAATCTGCTAATATGGTATTGAGTTATATTTTTCTCATTGATATTTATCTTATTGATGAAGATGATTGGATGAATGAGTTTGTTGCGATAGGAAAAAGGTATGTTTTCTCTTCATTAAATGCTTCATTTATCATTCATTCTTATATGATTATCTCCGTTTATAGATTAAAATGAGGAAAATATCAGCTAAAATAGGAAGAAACTATTTGGTGATAAAATTGGTAAATTAGTACAAAAAACTAATTCTTTGCTATCTTTGTATGTAGAGACGCGATTGGGCAAAAGTTGTTCAGTTGGCAGAACAACACGAGGCCATAAAGGGGAAAGACATGGCATCTGGGGCAGACAAGGAAGTAGAAGACCAGTTCGAACACTCCTGTTTTATCATATGATCAGATTTTATATTGCAAACTCCTCAGGATCTCCTAATCCTATGGATTCGCTTTTACCCAAGTTTCTCTTTATGTTATATATAGGGCCGAAAGGCAACTAGAAAAAGTTCAGACTTTTAATTTGTAATTATTCCTTTTTGAAGCATAAACGCTATTAATTCAGTGAATTTGTCAACTGTTACATGAAGTTAATGGAAGAAGGTTGTGTTTGATACATCTCTGTATTCTAAGTTTTTATTAAGCAGAGGCTTCTGGCGACTTTGGGCCCAGTCACAAGAAGTTCCACTGCTCCTTTGTGTTATAGCTTTATATTCAGTCTTTGCAATTGGTTTAGTGTTCATCTATTTCATTTATCGTGAATATTTGTGATATAGATTTATATTTCTATTCAATTAGATTCATATTGAAGTTGCGAGATATACTTAAGTAGTGCTTTGATTGGAATGAGTGAATGCATGTTTAATTGTTGTTCATTTGAATAGATTTTATCATAGATCTTGAAAAACAAGACTGATTAACTTCTATAGATTGCGATATAGAACATTTGCCATTTAGGAATCCTTTATCGTTGTTGTTATTCAAATACTGATTGTTGTTCAAATACCAATTGTTGATTGTTGTTCATTTATTATTGTTGTTCAATTGAGTAATGCAGATTGATTTGGGTTGTTATAGATTCATAGTGTTGTTCGATAGTCATAGTTTCTTTACTTGATTAAGTGTGATTAGTCTTAAGCTTATATGAATGATTCTCAGTGTAATTCTTATTTTCATTCAGTTTCAATTGGTTTTGGAACAAGTTGAATAGAATTACATAGTGTGTTGAGAGCATTTCTTTTATAGATAGTTCTTTGTAGAGTTGTGTGAATTGAATTGAAGAATTATACTTTAGTGATTGCAATGATTCATCATTAGATAACCTCTAGCTTCATTGCACATATTGTGTTGGAACTCTTGAGATAGAAATACTTAACTCGGGTTGACAACTAATGTATGGATTAAGATTGCATGTAAAAGACATCTTAGTGAGCCAACATTTTGGCGACGTTGTCAGGAAGAGTGTTTCAAGTGATTGTTTTCACTTCTTTGCTGTAGGAGAACTGGGTTTTAAAAATGGAAGGTAAGAACCTGCGTACCTAGCAAGTAAGGTGCTTTCTTACCTGCTCACTTTACAGCAAAACCTTAGAGGTTAAATAGGAATTTGTTTTTATGAAGGACTAGAAATAAAAAGACAGAAAAAGAGAAGAATCCTCCACCAAAACCCACAAAACCCAAAGGATCAGTGAGCCTTGGGAGAATGACCTTTATAGATGAAATCATAATAAGAGTAGAGTCTCAAGCATCAGTAGGATTCCAGGCTATACCTCTAAAAAGTTCTACTGCTATCCCTCAAGCAGCAGGCTCACCATCTGCATCTCATGTTGAGATTCAAAGCTAAGTAGGAGGATCAGAATAGATATTTCAAGCTACAATAAGCCTACACTCTGATCCTCTACAAAAGGGAAAATCTTGTAACCTACGAGAAGGAAAAGGAGAAACTAGTGGGGTTGCTAAAGCAGAACCATAGCTATCTGAACAAGGATCTCTTGATATTCCAAACTTAGGAAGTGTTATAAAGACAACTCGGGTTTTTAACTCTCTACTTATTCTAGAAGCACCCCTTGAAATCCATGAAGATTATTGGCATATCTTTGATCAAATGGAAAATCATCCACCCCAAGGTTAAACCTCAACATTAGAGTACCCCATAGTCGACTAGGTGGCCAATGCCCCTATGAAGGCTATTCCTCTACAGAGCATCCCAACCTTCCATGGGATGATCACAGAGGATCCTCATGCTTTCCTATTTGAATTTCATGTCCTCTGTAGAGGGTAAGACTATACCACCGACCTCCAAAAAATGAAATTGTTCTCTTCCACTCTGAAAGGGGTAGCTTTGAGATGGTCTATGGGTCTAGGTGGGCAAACCATCAATTCTTGGGACGAAATGAAAACTTCCTTCCTTAAAAGATATCAGGACTTTTGTAAAACTAGAGAACTGAAAGATGAGATTTTTAAGATGACTGCAAAAGATAATGAAACACTAGAAAAGTATGTAGAATGATTTAATTATAATTTGTAGAGATCTCCACACACTGCCCTACCAAAAGAAGTCCTAAGAGCTATATTGATTAAAGGAATGAAAGAGGAATGGGTAGAAACTATAAACTTAATGGGAAAAGGAGATATTTCTCAAGAAGATTATGATGAAATTATTTGTTTATGTATCAGGTGTTCACTAGGAAGCACACGTATAGGAGTAGCTAGCGAGATCTAATGAGCAAAGGAAGCAAACCACATAGTGGAGGTGTAACACGGATGGAGATCGGCAACCTCCTAGAAGACTTTAAGATGGACATCTTGGGCACTCTTACAACACAACTCGATGTCCTACAGGCCAAACAAAAACGAGATTTAACAGAACAAAATTTGGCCATCTTCTGCCCATGTTGTTAGAAGAAGCACATCCAACAGGAATGCCCATTAGACATGGTTAAGACATGCACCATTTGTACTACAGATCATGACACTGAACAATGTCCATCATTAGCTAGGCTGAAAGCAGTATTCAAAGAAGCAGAGGAGGAAACATATCTAGTATATTTGATGAAACATCATCGACTATGGCAAGCTAAACCTACAGGTATGTCAGAAGATGCATCCCAATTCTTTCCTTCCTCGCAGTTTAATCAACAACAGAACCTTGGGGCAGCCTGGAAAGGCCCATCACACGACCCAAATTGGCAAAGCCCACCATTCCCTATGACATCCTGACTAGTACAATCTTTCCATAAAGTGGTTGGCCAAATTCTCCTTTACTCTTGTTTGGCAAGGCAATCCCTATCAATCTCAGTGGCCTGCCTCCACCTCTCAAAATCTAAATTCTTCTACAAACTGGCAGCGACCTCTAGGGATATATAATGTACCTATGGGAAAAAGCCCTCAACCTCAACCCACACTATCAGCTCCTTATACATTACAACAAAATTCTCAACCTCTTCTGTGGCCACAGTTACCATCTCAGCCAAACCCGAATCCTAATAATAGACCAGTCTAGTTGGTATAGATTATTGATAATCCAGAATATGAGATTGAGCAGAAAGAATGTAATGAGCTCAACTTGAGGTCAGGAAGTGTCATTACCCCTAAGGAAAATAGGGACCAACCTTCAATAAAAAGTGTAACTCCACTTGTACATATTCCATCACCTATACATGTTCCACGAGTTGTAAATAATACTGAATCAAAGTAAGGGGAAGAAATAGATGAGCATGATGACCCTGAAAAACTTATAGTTACTTCTCCTCTGTTCCCCGAAAGGCTAATGATACCCAAACCGATCACTTACCCTAATTTCGATCTTGTGGGGGAACTATAAAATTTGTGTATTAAGATTCCTCTCCTCCAGGCTAGTCAAGACATTCTCGCCTATGCCAAAACCATCAAAGAATTATGTGTAAAGAAGCCTGTGAGGAAGGTAAGAACCTCACCCACTATCCATGTTGTAGGAACCTTATCCGATCTACTCTTGGGAGAGGAAAATCCAATAAAGTATGAAGATCTTGGAAACCCCATAGTAACAGTTCAGATATATGGCTACTCTTTTCCAAATACACTAGTTGATCTAGGAGCTGCCATTAACATATTAACAACAGAAACTTGTCAAGCACTTGGTTTTATAGCCTTAGAACCAACCGCCACTTTATTAGAACTTGTTGACCAATTGGTGGTAAGACCAGAAGGGACCTTACAAGATATTACAGTTTCTGTTGACTCATGGGAATATACAGTAGATTTCCTGGTTATAGACCCTAGGAGTAGATTGCATGGGCATCCTTTGATTCTGGGTCGACCTTGGCTGGAAAAAGCTGATGCATATAATGGTTGTCGAGAAGGCAGCATGACAATTACAAAGGGAGATGTTGTAAAAAATCTAGTGTTATACCCTCCTGCCAGGCCAAGTTTGCCCATTGTAAAATTATGTAAGAAGCCACCAGCGTACCTGGAAGAAAGCATCCATTCACCACTCACACTAGCGGAAGCACTGGAATTTAAAGATCAAATTGAAGATGACGTTATCAACAATTTTATAAATCAGCCAGCTAATGTGAGTAATGTTGTTAGATGTTGAAAGAAATCCTTGATTAAAAAGCCATGGAATATCCTCTGAAGGATACAGACGACCAACATATTTAGATGACTGATGTTCATAGCAGCAAACTAGTTAAGATCAAACCAAGGAAAGTTCTAAATATCAATGTTGATGTGGATAGCGAACAACATAAAAAACTTATCTAGGTATTGCAGAGAAATAAAGGGGCTTTTGCCTGGGATTATCCTAATATGAAAGGGATAGACACACAGCTATTTACACACCACATTTATATAGAGAAAGATGCACGACCCATCCGGCAGCCTCAACGAAGGTTGAACCAACACCTCAAGGAAATCGTAAAAGAGGAGTTGCAGAAGCTACTGGATGTAAACTTTATTTATCCTATCTCATATAGTAACTGGGTCTGTCCATTGGTGGTCATCCCTAAGAAAAATGGGAAGTGACGTATTTGTGTAGACTATCGAAAGTTAAACAAGGCAACACAGAAAGATCTCTTTCCACTCCCATTCATTAATCAAGTCCTCGATACGTTGGCAGGGAAGCAGTTCTTCTCCTTTTTAGATGGCTTCAGTGGATACAATCAAATTCAGATTTCCCCTAAAGACCAGGAAAAAACGACCTTCACCTTTCCCTGGGGCACATTCGCATACAGAGTATTACCATTTGGCTTGTGCAACACCCCAGCCAGGTTTCAGAGAGCTATACTAAGCATCTTTGCTGATCTAATAAATGAAGGACTAAAGGTATATATGGATGACTTTACTCCATATGGGGATGATTTTTCTCAAGCATTGCAAACACTAAAAAAGGTCTTAGAACGATGCATCGCTACCAGGTTATGTTTAAGCGATGTCAAGTGTCACATGATGATGACCAAGGGTGTAATCCTGGGACACTACATCTCTGCAACAGGAATACAGGTAGATCCAACAAAAATACAGGTAATGCTTTTACTGCCTACCCCTGCACCCAAACAATGGTACGTAGTTTCCTAGGATATGAAGGTTATTATCGCAGATTTATCAATAATTTTTCACAGATTGCAGCACCCTTATACGCTCTAACTAGAAATTTTGATTTCAGTTGGTTTGACAAGTGTGACATAGCTTTTGCAGGATTAAAGAAACTAGTCTCAACAACACTAGTATTACGTGGACCAAATTGGGAGCTGCCTTTCCACATCTCCACGAATGCATCAGATGTCACTATACGTGTTGTCCTCGGCCAAGAGGAGGACAAGAAACCTTATGTTATATATTACATTAGTGAAAATCTCGCTCCTGCAGAACTCAATTACACAATGATAGAAAAAATAATTCTTAGCAGTTATTTATGCAATAAAAAAATTTAGACACTATATAATTGGCTACCAAGTCTTTGTGTACACTGATCACTCTGCCATTAGATATCTAGCTAATAAAATAATCACAAATGGTCAAGTAAAACGATGGATATTTCTTTTACAGGAGTTCGACATTACTATCAAAGATCATCCAGGAAAGGAAAATCTATTTCCTGGTTTTCTATCTCGAATCCCGAAGGTTAATGATCCACTGGCTGTAGATGACCAATTCATAGATGAACACCTATTTTTCGTGGCAGTTAAGATGCCATGGTATGTAGATGTGGAAAATTATCTGGTAGTGGGGAAGCTACCTAAACATTTAACGACAAGAGAAAGAAAATTGATTGTTTAGTGCAGTGCCTGGTTCTCTTGGATAGGCGGATGTCTTTCTCATATAGGGGCTGACATGTGTATACGCAGATGTATCCGCGAGTGTGAGATCCATGAAATTTTGAAGGCTTGCTATGATGAACCCTGTGGGGGACATTTTGCAGACTAAAGGACGGGACATAAGGTATTACAAATGGGCTATTATTGGCCCACTATTTTTAAGGATGCTAAAAAATATGCCCAGGCCTAGGACAGTTGCCAAAGGATGGAACAACCTAGCCAATATAATGAAATGCCTCTACAGCCATAGTTTGTCATAGAACCCTTCGAGCGTTGGGCATTAGACTTCATAGGTCCATTCCATTCTCCATCCAATTAGAAGGCCTACATACTGGTAGCTACGAATTATGTGACAAAATGGGTGGAAACAATAGATTTACCAAGAGCCACAGAGGAAGTAGTGATTAACTTCATTTTTGGGATATTTGTGAGGTATGGATTATCGTGAGAAGTGATCATAGATGGGGGAAAGAAATTCACAGGGCATAAGATTACTGCCACTCTCAGAAACCATCATATCACACATAGGATCACTTCTCCATATCACCCGTAGGTGAATGGGCAGGTCAAAAGCACCAAAAAGGTTATAGAAGCAATTTTGACCAAGACAGTCTCAATCACCGGCGAGATTGGGTTGCTAGATTGCCAAAGGCCTTGTGGACCTATTGTACAACTTGGAGGAATACTACTAGATACTCTGCCTACCAGCCTGTGTTCGATAAAGAACCAATTTTTCCAATCGAATTCAAAATAAAGACTCTAAGGACAACCCAGAAAGTGGGTCTGGATTTAACATAAGCCCAAAGGAAGCATCTTCAGCAGATTAATGAACTAGATGAGGCTTGATTGCTTGCTTTTCATTGAACTGCAATAATACAACAACAAAGGGAAAAATTGCACGATGGCCTTATCAAGAAGAAAACGTTTCAAAAAAGGGATTGGGCACTTCTGTACGATTCTAGATTTCAGGACTTCCCAGGCAAGTTGCAAACAAGATGGCTTGGCCCTTACGAGATTCAAGAAGTACATAACAATGGTACTCTTACCTTGACTACCATAGATGGATCCGATCATTCCTTTAAGGTAAACGGGCATCGAGTGTGCCTCTATCATCAATTGCTTACCAAGGAGTCTTTATGCGAGCAGGTACGCGAGGACCCCTCCATGCAAATTCTAGCTGCAAGGAATGATAACCCAATAGCTTTTACTTTAAAAAATTGAAATTGATTGAAAAATTATAAATAATGTACATACCTCTATAGGCATTACCATGTAAACATGAATTTTTTAAGTTTCATTTTTCTCTTCTTTGTTTTCGCTGTTCAAATAATTGAACGTTTGTCGTTCAATCGATTGAACAACACATTTATTCCTCTTCTGTAATTCGTTGTTCAAACAATCGAACCTTTTTCATTCAATTGATTGAACAAGTCAGTTTTATTTTGTCACATTTGTTGTTCAAACAATTTAATGTTTGCCATTCAATTGATTGAATAACACATTTTTCTTTTGTTTTTCATTGTTCAAACAATTGAATGTTTGTCATTCAATTGATTGAACAACACATTTTTCTTTTGTTTTTCACTGTTCAAACAATTGAACATTTGTCATTCAATTGATTGAACAACATATTTTTCTTTTGTTTTTCACCATTAAAACAATTGAACATTTGTTGTTCAATTGATTGAACAACACATTTTTCTTTTGTTTTTCATTGTTCAAACAATTGAACGATTTCCATTCAATTGATTGAACATCACATTTTTCTTTTGTTTTCGTTGTTCAAAGAATTGAACGATTGTCATTCATTTTATTGAACAACACATTTTTCCTTTGTCGTTTTCGCTATTCAAACAATCAGACATTTTCCATTCAATTGATTGAACAACATATTTTTCCTTTATAATTCGTTGTTCAAACAATTGAACATTTGTCATTCAATTGATTGAACAACACATTTCCCTTTATTTTTTTCGATGTTCAAACAATCAAATGTTTTCTGTTCAATTCATTGAACAACACGTGTTCTTATTTGTTTTCGCTATTCAAACTATTGAATGACTGTCATTTAGTTGATTGAACAACACATTTTTTTCCTTATTTGTTTTCGTTGTTCAAACTATTGAACGATTGTCGTTCACTTAATTGAACAACACTTTTCTTTCTTGTTTATTTTCACTGTCCAAACAATTGAACGATTTCCGTTCAATTGATTGAACATCATACTTTCCTCACTGTTTTTCACTATTTAAACCATTGAATGCCTATCGTTCAATTGATTGAACAACTCATTTTTTTTTTGAATTGAGGCTTCTGTGATCCATAATAGTTGAAAGAATAACTTCGGCGTAAATCACATGTAGACAGACATTTGTCGACGCGTTTCGAACCAACTAGTGTGGTTCATCGTCAGGACAAATTGAAGAAACAGATCCAGCTTAGCATGTTAAATAGTCTGAGCAGAGTCTCCAACGGCTAAATTGACTAACGGCTAATTTTGACCTTAGGACCCAGGTCAAATTATTATTTATTAATTTAATATTATTATTACTTTTATTATTATTTTTCTTATTATTATTTATGGAAATAAGTTAAATTAGGTAAAAATACATAAATAAATAAAATAATTTTAATGGTTGGTTTAAAAAAGGAATTTATTTATTTATTTAAATTAATTAATTAATTAATTATTATATATATATATATATATATATATATATATATATATATATATATATATATATATATATTAATTAAAGTTATAATATTAGGTTATTAAGATAAAAGTTAGGATTAATAAATAAAATAATTTCAATGGTTAGTTTAAAAAGATAATTTATTTAAATTATTTAATATATATATTAAAACCATAATATTAGGTTGTTAAGTGACGAGTATTTTCATTCAATAATAATTTTAATGGTTAGTTTATTTTTATTATTATTATTAATGGAAATAAGTTAAATTAGGTAAAAATATTATTATATTTTTACCTAATTTAACTTATTTCCATTAATAATAATAATAAAAATAAACTAACCATTAAAATTATTATTGAATGAAAATACTCGTCACTTAACAACCTAATATTATGGTTTTAATATATATATATATATATATATATATATATATATATATATATATATATATATATAATATTAATAATTATTATTAAATAATTTAAATAAATAAATAAATTATCTTTTTAAACTAACCATTGAAATTATTTTATTTATTAATCCTAACTTTTATCTTAGTAACCTAATATTATAACTTTAATTCATATATATATATATATAGATATATATATAATTTAAATAAATAAATAAATTCCTTTTTTAAACCAACCATTAAAATTATTTTATTTATTTATGTATTTTTACCTAATTTAACTTATTTCCATAAATAATAATAAGAAAAATAATAATAAAAATAATAATAATATTAAATTAATAAATAATAATTTGACCTGGGTCCTAAGGTCAAAATTAGCCGTTAGTCAATTTAGCCGTTGGAGACTCTGCTCAGACTATTTAACATGCTAAGCTGGATCTGTTTCTTCAACTTGTCCTGACGATGAACCACACTAGTTGGTTCGAAACGCGTCGACAAATGTCTGTCTACATGCGATTTACGCTGAAGTTATTCTTTCAACATTTTTTATTTATTTTGAATTCATTGCTCGAACAACTGAACGACTATTGTTCAATTGATTGAACAACAATTTCTTATTTTTTTTTTATTGATTTCACTCTACAAATGATTGAACGATTGTTGTTCAATCAATTGAACAACACATTTTATTTTCTATTTTGATTTTGTCGATTGAACCGCACCATTTAAGAGCTAAATTGTGAATTTTTCTCATTTTTCTCTTGATCATTATACCATTTTCTTCTTCTTTTGTATTGAAAATAAGTACCATTTGCATTGAATTGTGCCTCTTCTAAAGAAAAATGGTAATAAAAATATCATTATGACTTCTAAAAGCATTTTGTTGGTTATGTTTATTCGTCAAGCTAATACGGTGTATCTTTACAATGGATTTCTGAACATTTTTTCTTTTGGACACATCATGAAATGATTCATTCTTCTTAATCCATGTTGGCTTAAGTTTATACTTCCAAATGGATAAAAATCATCGATATAATGTTAATGGGGTAAGAGTATAACACTTCCATTGGCATCTTCTTACTTCTTACAACATCCTTAACTCTTAAGGAGAAAATGAGCCTACCTTTTTCTACAAGAAAGATTCCAAAGGCAAAATAAAATAGAAAAATGCTTAAAACATTGTCCAAAGAGGATAGGGGTCTCATTACGAGCCAACCTACCATGATCATAAGGATGTAACAGGTGACATTCCAATTTGGCTACCAAACCAAGGTAATGACCTTCTTGATAATTAATCTGTCAGAAGAACAAGGGGTCTCATCATGAGCCAACCTGATCATTTTTGTTACACCCTGGTGAGTGACACTATGGTTATCTAGTCACCATGCCATCATAATGGTCTCTTTGTGACAAAAGAAAGAAAAATTAATTATAGGAAGGACTCTGGCTCATTTGGGAGGGTTAAAAAGCAACCCTGCCAAGGCTATGAATGCTTGCTGGTAGCAGTGGCTCTACTTGTGGTATTGAAGTATTATCTTATATTTCCATATGACATCTACCTCTTATCACCTATGACTTTATTTCTAATGAAAATTTCCATTTGGTAGCACTTTTACAAGCCACATAGCATGGTAATTTTAATCTATATTTATCATATTCCATATGTCTGAGCATTAAATGACAATCATTAAACATAAACCGCCAATTATGCTGATGTGATTAATTCCTCTCATGGTAAAAATCTTTGACATAATGACTTAATATTGCTATTTTTATTTGATTTGGCCAATTCACGTCTGACGGTGGATATCTCTTAAATGCTTTAATGATTTGCGTGCTGTTCTTTTTAGATTGGTTGCTGGCATTTATTTTGCATTGGTTTATTTGCCTGTTTTCTGTGTGCTGAAAGGACGTGGACGCCCTTTTCTCATCAGAGGGGGGATGGCCTACATATGGATGGCACATATTCCAATTATGGATAACTGTGTGAAAATCATTCGGATTACCTCCAGAGTACGAATTTCATGATGAGCAGGAATGTGTAATAATTAGTAGAAAATTTTGATTGGTCAAAGAATGGCAACCATTATGGCGGGAATTTGAACATACGATTTTGCATTAAGTATGGATAACAGGATGAAAGACTTAACTAAAAACGATAATAATTATCCAATAGCATCATTTCCTTGATAGTTGTTGTGATACATTATTGTTGTGTTTCATTACAGGGATAAAACATAGTTGTATACAAAAGAAACAGACTCAAGTGCAGCAACTATAGGCATAAGAGAAATTCAGAGTGAGCCTTCAGTACTTATGGTGTTAAATCAAGCCCACGAAACCCTCGAATGCACTGGCTGGCTGTAGTATTTAAACAGATTGTAGGGATTCAATGAAGAGCTAATGCTGGAATTTCTGCAAAATCTATAGAATGGTAATACAGTGGTCAAAGGCATAAGAATGGTGGTTTCTGAAGAATTCCTAGCTGAAGTCACGCGACTTCTGGTAGAAGGGGTGAAATGGTCAGACAAACGTGTCCTTTTATACAATGCAATTGAAGCATACTAGGATCCAGGTGAGCGGCTGGTACGAACAGGGAAAGGAATTCATCCTTCAGTGTTGCAGTAACTGTGGCAAGATCTGGCAGTCATCGTCCAAAGATATATCACCTGTGATGGCCAGAATGACATGGTAAAGCCCCGATAACTGAAACTCCTAGCCATTTTAAAGAAAAAAAATTCAGTTAATTTACCATTTTATCTAAATTCCCTATTACACAATGTTGCTTGGTGGGTAAGGACAACTAAGGACCCACATAGTGTAGCCAGCCATCATGGGTTAATTAAGTTAATCATCACAAATAGATTGGCACATAAACAATTAAAATGGGATAGTATCATAAATCCTACCTTGGCTCCACCCCCGAAAAATGAGGAAACAGAGTAGCAAGGGCCAAGAACCCCAGGTCCAAAGAAAATATTAAAGCGAAAGAGCCCCACTACACCCCTAGAATCAGCTAAGTGTAGACGCTCTATGAGAGTAAAATCCCAGCCGTGCATTCCAAACCAAGGAGAGGAAGCCAGACCATCCCGCACACCTCCTCTTAGTACGCAAGACCCTCCTTTGCAAGACTATCAGGAGGGTTCAAGTGGAAAGGGTTCTGGGAAGCATGGGAGTGTTTATCGAAGGTAGGAAATAGCCAGGGAACACTGAAAAAAAGAACTATACCCCTGACTAGTTGGACCCTGCTGACAATTACGGTCATGAACAAACCTAGCCATGCACTGATGCCATGCTTGAATAGAGGGAGTCAATTCCTGCTATGGAAACACCCTCGAAGCTGAGGAACATGAAGAAACAACCAGCAGAAAGGAAACTCAAGCAATATGCATTGGTCCAGTGGACCCCACAACAAAAAGAAACCCTAAAGGTGAAAACCTGAGAGATGCCAATCAACCAAGTGATATTCCCTTTCAAAATTCCCCTGTGGATGAGGCCTACCAAAGAGAAGACCACGAGAATGATGATTGTTTAGGAGATACCATTTCATTGGGATCTAGAACACGAAATGAATAATAATTATGAGTTGGAAGGAGAAATTCCACCAGAAAACACGGTTCCAATTGGGAACATTCGTAATGATGACATAGTGTAGCCTGTATAGGTAGTAGAGGGTAATGTAGCTCCAAACAGAAACCCTAGAGTAGAAGAGCCCTACAAAACTAAGCTTAAAAATGTGCTTAGAAAATGAAGAAAACAGAAGCAAGTAATCAGGGAGTTGAAATATTGGTTAAAAGAAGCAACCAAAACGAGGAAATTGAAAGCATAAATGGAAAATGCAGGAACACAAACAGAACAATGTTCTGCGAAGGATGCTGAGATTCAGACAGAGTTTCTTGAGGGTTGCCCAAAAGAAACCTAGACTGAGCCAGATACGAGAGAAGATATTGCCATACAAACTAAGGAGCCCTATATCTTTTTAGAGGGAACTAAGACGGCCTACCGCACTATGAACATTACTGTCCAAACTAATATTGAAGAGAATGTTCAAGTTGATTGTGTAATTCTAGAAGCAACTAAGCTGCTATGCATACTAACCCTTTGGAGACCCAGGATGTGAAGGTCCAAATAGATGAAACGCCTTTTTACATCCCCTTGGTTAGAGAGGTCGTTATTAGAAAATTACAGAATGATCTTCTGAAAGCTCACCAAGAACTAACTCAGCACAAGGAAAGGGTGGTCCCTTTACAGGAACACCATGGGCTAAAGAAGAAATTCGAGGCACTTACCAGGATGGAAGACAAGACCTTTTCCCAATATAAGGCTGAGCAAAAGAAGGTTGAAAAATTAGAGGGTCAATTGCAAAAAGCCAGAGAGAAAATGGAGATTGTCTGTTCTCTCTATTCAGACACTTTGACTTGTCGAGCCCCCACCACCAATTATGCTTTATTTCTTATGGAGAGATACCTCTTGTTAAAAGTTAAGGTTGTTAAGGCTGGTAAACCAACAAAAATTAAAACCACTCCTAATTTTATTAAATGTTTCAGAGAACATGATGAGAAGGTTCAGCGCCTCCTTTGTGAGCTCTATATGCATAATTTTGTTTTAGAGGATGACAGGGATAGCCACCCTACCCCTTTTATAGGAGACATTCAATTTTAGGTGTTCCTCTCATTTGCTGCTAATCAACTAAAATGGGCCAAGGCTTACAACACATTCAAAAGGCGTGAGTATGGCATTGACCTATGGGTCAGAGGAGAGCCTACATAGCCATTACTCCTATCTATCCGGCATAAGAAGTTTATGAAAAAAGATGGTGTCATAGGCAAATTGGGGCCAATCCATACTGATATCATTCAGGCTGGAAAGGAATACTTCCAGGACATTAAAGAAGAAGCCTTGGCTGCATCAAGGCAAAGATGGGAAGTTTCCAGTAACACTGTGAGGGGCCGAGAGCTGTTCGGATATCGTAACTTCCAAGCTGCCTCTTCCCGTTTTTATAAATATAGCAATATGATTTTAACAATGGGACCAGATTGGATAGGATGCCGCTACAGAACCCCAATCATATGGTACCCTCCTAATCAATACCATAGTGATTATAACTTAAAATATCATGAGGTAACCCAGGCTTTCGTTGTCCTCAAGCAAAAGAATGGTTTTAGGAATTATAGGGAGGAAGTATATCTTGCTTATTCCCTCATGCAGCTGCATCTGAACTATACTCTTGCACGAGGACGTGCAACAAGGTAAGCTGGGGAGTATGTTGGGATAGGAAAAAGGTATGATTTCTCTTCATTAAATGCTTCATTTATCATTCATCCTTATAAGATTATCTCCATTTATAGATTAAAATGAGGAAAATATAAGCTAAAGTAGGAAGAAACTATTTGGTGATAAAATAGGTAGATTAGTACGAAAAACTAATTTTTTGCTATCTTTGTATGCAAAGGCATGATTGGGCGAAAGCTATTTAGTTGGCAAAATAGCACGAGGCCATAAAGGGGAAAAGCCACGGCATCTAGGGCAGACAAGGAAGCAGAAGATCAGTTTGAACGCTCCTATTTTATCATATGATCAGATTTTATATTGTGAAATCCTCAGGATCTCCTAATCCTGAGGATTCGCTTTTATCCAAGTTTCTCTTTATGTTATATATAGGGCCAAAAGGCAACTAGAAAAAGTTCAGACTTTTAATTTGTAATTATTCTTTTTTGAAGCATAAATGATGTTAATTCAGTGACTTTGTCAACTGTTACTTGAAGTTAATGAAAGAAGGTTGTGTTTGATACATCTTCGTATTTTGAGTTTTTATTAAGCAGAGGCTTCTAGCGACTCTAGACCCAGTCACAGGAAGTTCCACTTCTTATTTGTGTTATAGTTTTATATTCAGTCTTTGCAATTGATTTAATGTTCAATTATTTCATTTATCATGAAGATTTGTGATATATATTTATATTGCTATTCAATTAGATTCATATTGAAGTTGCAAGATATACTTAAGTAGCGCTTTGATTGGAATGAGTGAATGCGTGTTTAATTGTTGTTCATTTGAATAGATGTTATCATAGATCTTGAAAGACAAGACTGATTAACTTCTACAGATTTCAATATAGAACATTTTCCATTTAGGAATCCTTTATCGTTGTTGTTGTTCAAATACCGATTGTTGATTGTTGTTCATTTATTATTGTTATTCAATTGAGTAATGCAAATTGATTTGGGTTGTTATAGATTCATAGTGTTGTTTGATAGTCATAATTTCTTTACTTGATTAAGTGTGATTAGTCTTAAGCTTATATGAACGATTCTCAGTGTAATTCTTATTTGCATTCAGTTTCAATTGGTTTCGGAACAAGTTGCATAGAATTACATAGTGTGTTGAGAGCATTTCTTTCATAGATAGTTCTTTGTAGAGTTGTGTGAATTGAATTGAAGAATTAGCCTTTAGTGATTGCAACGATTCATCATTAGATAACCTCTAGCTTCACTGCACATACCATGTTGGAACTCTTGAGATAGAAAGATGTACCTCAGGTTGGCAACTAATGTAGGGATTAAGATTGCCTGTAAAAAGACATATTAATGAGCCAATATAGTTGTTGAAAATAAATAGGTAGCACAGGTTCAAGGGGAGCATCAGTATTGCAGAATATAATGCATTATTGGCATCCTGGTTGTTGAATTATGTTATTTTTAAGATCTTTTGGTCTCAGTTATTAATGTCATATATGTCATTTAATGTAAAGGTCATGTGGAGACCTATGATGTAATAGTTGTCATATTTAGTCATGTATGGAATACTGTGGTCAAGTCCTTTTGGACATATGATGAATTTTGAATCCTCGCTGTGTTTGGGAAGTTGATGTAATAATGATGTCAAATGTGAAAACCCATTGTGATTAGGTGATTGATGTGATTTTTTGGTGATATGACAAGTTCTATGAGTCATAGAGTCATTTACTTCATTGTACATCCATAAGATATTTTGGCATGTGCTTAAGGGGAGCGTGATAATAGAATTTAGCATGTGCTCATGGGAAGCAGAGTCAATATTCAACAATTTAGATATGGAAGTCTTCATTCAACATTTTTCAACCCTTTGCCCTTGATGTCAAAAGGGGAGAATATCATGGTGTTTGAATAATGGTTATTTGATGTATCTAACAGGTATCTATAGCTTGAGGTGATCAACACCAACATGGTTTCCATCAAGACCAAAGGGGGGTATTGGTCGAATTATGATGCATGTGTTGTCCTTGATGGCACCTCACTTGTAATAGAACAAGGATATGGTAACTAGATGAATTCACAAGTCAGTTCAAAGGTGACAGAATGATGGAACAAAATACCAGAATGATGGGGCAATGGTTTACAGATCAGAATCAAAAGTTTGATATGGGTGACCATTTGAAATTCTATACGCGAGTTTGTCAAGGCCAATTCGCATATACACGTGAGTTTTGTGAAGAAAAGAAGCGTATGGATTTTGCACCATGGTATTCTAAATACCCGAGGTCCTTACCATGGTATTGTCCCATGGTAATGAGTGCGACAACAAATATTGATCCTGTCAAAGATTACCACCGACACTAGTGTAGCTTTGACCCATGGTATTGGATAAGGGATAAACTATATAAAGAGGTGAAGATCAAAGGGCTAAGTGTGCAAGTGAAAGGATTTTTTATGAATACTTCAATCTGAAGTATATTTTCATTGTAAGGGCCATAATTGTCACATAGATCTGAAATAATTATGCACCAATGAATACAATTATGGATCATGATCATGAGACCTGAAATTACTTTTCATTGTATGATTTGATCATGGATTGACTAGATCTCTGTACTGACACATGTTTTTATCTCTGAATATGATGATCTTGGTCTTTCTAAAGTTTTGAAAAGTTGCACAATTTTAGGTCAAAATTTGTAGATCTATACGTTGGTTGGTCTGGGGAAAAGCGTGTATACATGCGCATTAGCTTCTTCAAAGTCGCATATATAAAGTAAGAGGTTTTTCTTCATAAATGACTAATCAACCTGATCAATGCCATTGTTTCTCTGATGTTTGCCAATGATGTCCTCATGTTGATCTGGGTTGAGTGATAATGTCAGAAATAGAATTGATTGAATGATGAAGTTGAATTTGTTTACATGTTGATTGGTTGAAAATATTATTGATGTTGCTAATTGTATGAGGGTTATGTAAGCTAACAGAATATTTCAGAAGATCTCTGGTCAACTCTAGGTCTGATTCATAATTACAAGTTTTCAATTTTCAGTATATTAAGATCTGTATGAGGGTTTCTCTATAGAAAATTGCATATACACGCGGGTTGTCTTAAGTGAAGTAGCGTATACATTTTGGCATTTGAATGATTAGGGTTGCAATTGATTCTGTGTGTTGACGCAGTATTATGGATTCAGTTCTTTGTACTAGTTAAAGTGATCTGACTAATCCAGTTGATAGGTTGAGTTTTAATTAAGTGTGAGTTGACTGGGTTTCAATGATTGGTTGACTTTGTGTGTTAGAGATTGATGATTGTATTACAGTAATGATTGAGGATAAGTGTTGATATTGGATCCAGTGTTAAAATATATGAAACGTGGTCCATTGATGTTGTTGAGGGTTGGAGCCTTCAATAAGGAAGTCGAAGCTTCTTACTAGTAGTAGCTTGTGATCATATCAGGGGGTTGTATCTCCCTTCCAGTAGGAGTTGTAGAATGGGTGAATGTTGTAGCATTCAGTGGGTGGGTGCCTGCATACTGGTATCAGTCTACACCAATACAAGAATGTAAGAAGTTTTTGATATTAATTAGTTTTAAAGACTGAGACGATAGTAGCAGTGGTTTTCTCCCACATTGGGTTTCCACCTTAAATCTTAGTGTTAACACATGTTACTTATGTGTGATACTTTATTCTATTCTTACTGCACCTATTTACTTCTTATCATATGCCTGATAAATATCCTACATTCTGGTTCAAAGTTTAACAGATAAAGAGTTAGTTGTTTTAAAAGTTTACTGAGTATACACTAGTTTCTTTTACAACAGTCATGTATATATGCTAGTTGGGTACATTCAAGTCACGTATACATTTCAGAAAAGAAAATTATTATTGCAAGTTTTTAAAATACTGATTCACCCCCTCTCTTACTATTTTTCCCAACAATGTAAGATATAAAATATTTTGTGTAAATATGTTCAAATTTCTGATGATCATATATATAGTCTTTATATAATTTTTGCAATCTTTAAGGTAAAATAAATTTATACTGTAAAATTTGGGTGAATAATTTCTAGAAATGATGAAAATTGGCGAATCAATTTTTTGGAAAAAGCATGGAAAATTAGCCCACCTCCAAATTTTAGCCCCTAAAATTTTCCTTGATTGTGCTATAGTTGGTAGGCCCAACCGCTTCACGAACTCTGCTGAAATGGCATTCTTCTGGTTCCCATTGTCGACAGTG
The DNA here is from genome assembly GCA_031772625.1 of Pinus tabuliformis. Taxonomy (NCBI): domain Eukaryota; kingdom Viridiplantae; phylum Streptophyta; class Pinopsida; order Pinales; family Pinaceae; genus Pinus; species Pinus tabuliformis. Next base: position 531,028,646 of record CM062815.1, on the reverse strand, counting down.
AACTGAAGAGGAGAACCCTTCACCCACATTTGTGAGTGGAAGAGGCGTTTCCCCTCCTTTGGATCTTCAAGCTCATTCTTCTAGATCTTGGTGGTTGCCATGGTGGCACTAGGCTCCGTGTCAATGATCTGCATCCCTTCGTCATTTCCCTTGTTAGGTTTTGACTTAGTGTCAAAACATGCCTCTGATTTGGAAGCCTTTAGCTTGACCACCACTGACTGCTTAGCACGACACTCACTTGTGTTGTGAGTGGAGCTCTTATGGAACTCACACCATTTTCCCATGTCCTTCTTTGTCTTTGTGGTGTTGTTCTTTGCTTGCAACTTCAACTGGTTGTCCTAGGTCACCCCACCTTGGCTTTGTCCTTTGCTCTGTGGTCTGGGGGCGCCTTCTCCTTGGCTCAGATTTGCAGATCGAAAGTCTTGCTTCTTCTTTTTAAACTTCTGCTCAATCTTGATAGCATATCGGTATGTTGTGCTGAGTGAGGCAATGTCCAGGAACTCCATCTCATCCTTAATGTACTTGTTTAGATAGTCATGGTACTTGAGTACCAAATTTCTCTCAAAATCCTTGATACCCACTTCGTGCAAAGGGTATGAAAAAAATTGGTAAACTCCAGCACGCATTAGTCCCTTCCAAGCTGCAGCATGGTCCATTTTATGTATTTATCCTCATAGCTCCCGATAGGGTAGTGCTTCTCCTAGATGGCATCCTACAATAAATTCCAAGTTGGTACTACTAAAAATAGTGAGGGTGTGCCTTTGTCCTTCTCCTCACAGTAGGTTTCCCACCGTTCCTTGATGTGTGGGACGAATTTGAGAAGTGCAAAAGTAATATTCTCCCAGCTGGAAAAATCATGAATGTAAAAATATCCATCTAGCATATTTAACCATTTATCTATGGCGACTGCATCTATCTGACCTTCAAATATGGGGATTTCAAAGCTAACTTTTACCTTAAAGGGTGTGGTGCTTCCAGAGTATCTCCTTGAAGGAGATGCATCACCTTTTGGTACTCGTTGAAGGATCTAGGAAAAGTTGTCCATCATATTGTTCCTCTATCGCTCAAGGGATTCTTTGAGCAATATTTTGAAATGATCTCCTTCCCCATCGTATTTACTCTCTTCCAACATTGGAGGCCATCATGATTTGTGAGGTTCGTCATCCAAAGGTTCAACTATTTCGAGCCCTAACTCCTTATATCCTGACCTCATTGGGGATATGAAAAGAAAAATAGAGAAAAAGAATACCACTCTGATCCCACTGATTTGGACTTAAACAAGAATGCCACAAATTACTGATATACCCATAAATATAGAGATGCAGCAGAAATAACACTTCATTTCATTAATATCTAATACTGAAATATGTTTACAAACAAAAAGGAAAATAAACTAGCTCAGGCGATGGTGTCTTATCTCTGAGAAGAGATGTGGTGGCTACATGCCTATGAACTATGTTACAATGAGGCTGAGGGTCCTATTTATTATTGAACAACAAGGGAAAACCCTAAACAACCAAAAACCTAACCCAGGAGATGGAACGTCAAGAGTTTGTGGGCCCCATTGGGGTTAGTTGGGCAACTAACTTCCGAGGGTGGTAACTTGGTCATATTATCTCCGTTTTGCGTGTACGAGAACTTTTTGAAAATATCTCTCCAAATACTACAGGATTTGGTTTGATGTGGACCTCAAAAAAATGCCATTTAGGGGGTCAAAATTGTTCTGGAAGCTCCGGACCTGAAACTGCTAAAAATGGTAAATGCAGCAATAAACAAGGAAACATATGAGATTGACTGAAGATATATGTGGAATAGGCAGGTGGCCACCAATATCCACCTGGATCATGAACATGACTATGGGAGTCGGAGGTAGGTAACAAAGGTAGTGAGGTAAAGGATGATAAGTCTAGTAGGAGCACCACAAAAGAATTAGAAAGAAAAAACCAAACATGGATGGCTATACTCATGATAGATGGAAGTCTGAAGAGTTATCAGAAAGGAAGAAGGGGTGTGAGAGGAAAAGCAGTAGCCAAGAGGAGAGGCCACAAATTTTCTAACAACTATAACCTAATTTCCACAAGGGATGAAGAGGAAATAGCCAGGCCAGGGAAAAACCCACGTAGTACAACTCGAAGATCTCGCTATTAAGGAAGACCATTCAAGCAACATAAACATGATAGGGCCAATAATTCATATTTCCAAAAGGCCAAGGAGGATCATGAAAATAAATGAGAGTGAGGGAGGATTTAACTTCACAACACAAAGAAAGAAATGCTTAAGTAGGAGACGAATGCCCCTCATCATCTATTAAAATGTAAGTCCCATTTCCACTCATTTCCATTAATATCTTTGTGAGGGGATGCTTAGCATGTCCCTTGACATAATGTTTGAAGACATGGTTGGCATGCCCCACTCCATGAGTTGCACCCCTTCCTACCCCATACAAGGTAGATTAATTTTCTTTACAAGAAAGCCACTCTACAATTTTTACACTGGGACATAAAAGAATGCTAATAAAAATCATGTTTGGATATTAAATATCTTTATTCTTTAATGATGTAATTGTTTTCTTAAGATTTTAAGAAAATAAAAAGAGAAATATGTAAATATTTATATATTTTTTTGAGACAAGAATTTAGTTGTTATTATAGTAAAAGAAAGATAAGTACAAAGAGTGATTTTCTTTCAAAACCATTGAACACCTTTTAGAAATATAATTATCTAATTTTGTTTGCTATAAATAAAAATACGATTTTTTCAACACGTTTTAGAAATACTTAGTAACGTATCACTATATAATTTTGTTTATTATAGATAAAAATATAATTTTCTTTTCTTTGGAAAAAATAATATAATTATTTTTCTAATTTTATTTTATATTTAACTTTACATAATAGTGATGTTTTCTCTAAGTCGTATATTTTTATCAAATAAATAAATGTATCTATGCCACTGGTATGATATTCTTGAAATTTATGAAAAAACAAAGAAAAAATATAAAAAGATATGGATATTAAAATTTAATAATAATTTATTTAAATTAATGTTATGTTTTAATATTTTTACTCAAATTATAGTATAATTAAAAAGATTATTAGTCTTTGTCAACGCACGACCCTACCAACTCATTTACATGTGGATCATTATTAGTTTTGCATTGATCATGGAAATTTATAATGTTTAACTTTATAAATAATTAAAGTAATTTTTATTTTAATTTAAGAAAACAATTTCTTATCATTTCATTGGCTTAAACATTTGTATGTCTTATTTCAGGGTTCCTGACATGTTTACCATGTTGCCCATGAAATTCACTCACCTCAGAACTTACTAGTTTTCACACGGATTACCAATTTTCACAGGATATAGTAATATAATTAAACAAATTGATAAATTTTAGTACATATACAAGTGTATATTCTTAAGTTGACAGTTATAGTATTCTGAAGTTTTGAACCCAATCATACCATTGGTCATTATTTCTTTAATGTAACTAAAAGCCTATTTCTTTCTTGTCAATCATGAGGCCCTATTTTTCTCTGTAGACAAACCCATGACGAGGATAGAGGAGGATAAGGAGGAGAAATTTGTGATAGTGGGAGTGTAATTATCAAGTAATTTCTTTGTTTTATTGCATTAGTAGGTTTCATTTTGTGTTAAACATTATGATTGTTTACTTTCACTCAATGATAAATCCACTTTTATTAGCCACCATTTAAATGTTGGCCTCTTTTTCTCTCTTAAAGTAGATCCAAGTTAAATTCCCTATATTTGACTCATGAATGCCTTGATGGGTGTGGTGTTGCAAGATCCTGGGATGAAACCTGCAAGGAGAATATGGTCTTCCATTGATCTTCGCACTGAAGTATATCTGAGTGACAAGGATGAAACTGCAAAATTGACTATTAGTGACTTTGTTTCTTTTATTCTGGTAGCGAGTAAAGGCTTAAGAATCTATTGATGTCATGAAGGTGAAGTATTCTGCAGTAATAAATCCAACAAGCATCTAGATTCAATCAAACTATCTCATTATTCATGTTTCTAGTTGGTTGAATCCAATTTTGTCTTTAAGGTTTTTGTACCGTCAGTAATTTAAATTTTGTTTTGAAATAGAAATTAGTCACAGGAGGTCCGTCAAGGTCCCGAGGGCTTCAATATCAATACCAAACAAAGAAAACCCTTATGGTATTATCGAGTGTGGGTTTTCCTCAAATTTGGTATATCATTATGCAATTTCAAAAATTAAGAACCACCCGAAAGAAGCCGAGAACGATTATGGAGATACTTCTATGAAATACAGAGTAGAAAGAAAAAAACGATGGTGATTATTAAGAGTTTGAATGCAAATAGCGAGGAGTACAAGGGAGGAATTCGATTCAATAGTCATAATCATATAAATGGATATAATTGGGGTGTATTGTGATATATTCATATTGATGCATGACACAAATACATTCAAGATGAAAGTGATCCCAGAGAAAACATATCTTATTTGTAAATCAACGTTGATCTCAATGATGAACTTTTCTTTACAATCACCACTCACATAGTGACTGTCGTAAATCCTTTCCAAATGAAAGCAATTCTCATCTCTCCTATGTAGGAATTATGGCTAACATGTTGTCCTTGATAGAAACCTATTTGATGAGTTATCCTTTGATGGAAACCTACTCAATGAAGATGTCAAAAGGATATGCCTACATATGACAAAAATGGAGGATTGTCAGTTTAGAGACAGAAAAATGATAAATATGAAGTTTGAAGAAGTATACGTAGGTTTGGTTAAGCAAAGTCAAGTATATGTTGGTTCTATGAAGCAAAGTCATGTACACACTCAGGTTTGGTGAAGAAAAGTAGAGTATACGTAGGTTATGTAAATAAAAACCATGCACACACCGGGGCGTGAAGAAGGAAAGGTGCATATAGTTTCCGCACCATGGTATTCTAAATTACAAGGGTCTTTACCATGGTATTGACCTGTGGTATTTATCCTAGCAATGGATAATTGATCCTGTATAGGAATACCATCGAAATTAGTATGGTTGTGACCTGTGGTATTGGATAAGGGCTAAGTTATATAAGGAGATTAAGATCAAAGTGGAAGATGTGTGCAAGTGATGAATATTTTCATGAATAGTTAGATCTGAAGAAAGTGTGCATGTAATGGGATATTATTGATTTGTTTTATCTAAAACTAAGTATGCACCCATGAATTTGATGATGGATCAAATCCAGTACATATGAAATGACAATGTTGATTATGGCTTCATTTGATCACTGATGATAGTGCCTTGATGTGTGATTTTTTTGTGTGTGCCAAGATCTGGGTATGTCTGAAGTTCTATAATGTAGCAAAGGTTTGTGCCAGTAATTACATATTTGTACGTGGGTTTGATGACCTGAAAGGCATGTACATACATGATTTTAACACTAATAAGTCATCTATATATTTAGATCTATACACGGGTATTTTTCCTGGAAAGCACATATATAAGCTAGGGCTTTTCTAAATAAATGTTTGGTTAGTTTAATCAGTCTTACTATGTTTCTAATATCTGTCATTGTAGTCGCACTTAATCATCTGGTCTTAATAGTGATGTTTTAAGATGAATTGGTTGAGGATTGATTGATTTAAGAATGATGAAGCTACTAGTTTTTTTTGATTGAAGATCGGGGATGGTTCTGTGGTTATTTCATAATGATGTAGTGGTTTTGTGTATGATTCAGTGTTTATTACATAGTGACATTCGTTCAGTTTCAGGGTTCAATGTTTTGAGATATGTACGCCGGTATGCATCAAGGAAGTCGCATATACATGTGGGTTTTCTACAACAAAGTAGCATATATATTCTGATATTTTATTTATTAAGGTTTTTAGTTGGTTCAATGAGTTGATGCAGAGTTTGGGTTTAGTATTAGTACTTTGGTTATTGTGATATAACTCTTCTCGTTGTCTAAAATTAAGTTGATTGAGTTAGGTTTCATTTGATTAAGTGATCGCTTGATTCAACTGGGTCAAATATTGGCTGTTATGGTCGACTCAATGATTTCGTTGCAATGATCAATTTTTAGTTTTTATATTTTCTATTGGGATTAGATGATGGTAGTGGGTCTAGTCTGAAAATTTGATGAAACGTGGCCTACATGTTGTGATGTTTTACATCAAGTGGATCGACTATGAAAATTTATGAAACCTGGTCCATAGAGGTGCTAAGGGTTGGATCCTTTAATGAGGAAGTCGAAGCTTCCTTCCAGTGGTAGCTAGAAAATCAAATCAAGGGGTTGGAGCTCCCTTCTAGTGGGTGCTAGTAAACGAGATCAGGAGGTTGGAGCTCCCTTCTAATGGGTGTTGGAGAATGAGAGAAGGTTGTAGCCTTCTGTAGGTGGGTGCCCTCGTGCTGGTATAATTCCATGCCAATACAACATTGTAAGAGGTTTTCTTTATAATAAAAGAAAGATAGAGATGACAATAACGGTGGTTTTTTCCCACATTAGGTTTCCATATAAAAATCCTGGTTTTCATATGTGTTGATGTGTTGCTTCTGTGTGATGATTTATTTTGTTCTTACTGCACATGGCTATTTTTTAGTTAATTTCTGAAGAAGTATTAATGCAATGGCCTAATATAAATGGATGGTTAATTAACTAAAAAGTAAGTTTACTAGATATACGCTAGTTTTCTGAATAACAATTGCGTACATATGCAGGTTCCCTTCAATAAAGTTGCGTATAGAAATATAGGTATGAAATTGAAAATTTTAATGATTTGAAAATACAGATTCAACCCCCCCCTCTCAATATTTTTCCCAACAGCCTATCCAAACCACGAACATGCTCATAAAAACTAAATCGACTCCAACACCATTGAATGATAGATTTCTAATGATGGCATGACCTTATATTATAGGTAGTGGAACCTTTGATAACTCAACCATGGCCGAAATCTTATAGTACACGTAGGTTTCAAATTCATTCTCTCAATCTCTCATATTTAAGCCAACACTTCGTCTCTAAATGATACCTCATTTTCTACCATGTTTAGCCAGAAGCTAATAATCTTGGTAACACCATAATTTTTAGCCACTATTCCTCAGAGCATTGATAAGCACTTTTTCTTCACCATTGGTTTGGGATTGAATCCATGTCCCAAAGGGAAGAAATGCCAAGGTCCCAATGGAACCAAATTCGCAGCCTCCATGAATAACATATCCTTCATTATCTCCTCCATTACGCTTTTTCAAGTTCACTACTTTGGATAGTCAAATGGATTTTAGAATTTGATTTTTTCTAAAAATATATCATTTCCATTTAATTACATGATCACTTCTCCAAATAAAATGTGGAATCTGAATGACATGAGGCTAAAAGTGGTTCCTTTCAATGCCACCATACAAGTGGTGTTGCGGGATACAAGTCTTGTTGTGTAAAAAATCCTTGAAACGTTGCAATAGCTAATGCGATCAAACTAATCTGCAAAAGATACAATATTTCTCTACCAAAATTCTGCTGAAAAAAATAATGAATAGAAACACAATCACACATAGAATTTATCTAGGGAAGCCAACTAGGAAAAACTCTTTCTTCCTTGTATTAACAATTGACTAATCTGATCTATTACAAATAATCTAATTCAACCCTGAAGCTCCCTACAATACTGATCAACTCTCTACAAGACTTGCCCAACACTTAGGCAAATAATGCCTGATAGGAGCTCATATTTCGTAGCTTAAATCTACCACTAAAAAAAATAGGAATTTCTCTTATTTCCTTGCGTAATTCCTAAGATAATTTCTCTACTTGCTTCTCAAGATCTACACATAAAAACTTGTGTACCGTTCTAAATACAATTTGTTCCTTAATTCAATCTCAAAAGATAATTTGAATTGCATGACCTACTAAGGAAAACTTTGGTAGATGCTACAGTTAACTGAGAGTAAGTCGAGTTAACAAAAAGTAAACTACTCATCTAACTCAAGTTTAGAACTAGATTTCAGTTAACTGACATACACTAGTGTTTAAATCCACTAGATAGCTGATGATCAAAGTTTTGAGTTGTGGAAACTCAAGATGGAGGATCTGCTAGTGGATAAATATCAGTGGATCACGGTAGATCTGGGTACTAAACCAACGGCAATGTCAGATTAAGAATGCGGGAAGTTAGATCGGAAAGCAAAGAGCATAATACAATTAGGTATCTCAGATTCATTATTTTTGAAGGTATGAGAGGAAGTTACATCAAAGGCTTTGTGGGACAAGTCAGGGACTTTGTACGAATTTAAGTATCTGGTGAACAAATTGTTCCTATGGAAAATGCTTTATAACCTGAGGATGAAGGACGGAGACTCCATGACAGAGCATCCAAATGCCTTTAATATTGTGTTAAGCCAGTTGTTAGATGTTGATATTAAAATCTCGGATGAAGCTAAGTGCATCAATTTTTTGTGTTCTCTACCAGATTTGTGGGATAGTCCGGTTGTTGCAATAGGTAGCAATACAACTACCTTGAATTTTGATGAAATAGTCTCATCCTTGATGTCAGAGGAGATGATATGGAAAAATATGGAAGAACGGAATTGAGATGACTTGTCTATAAGAGGATGGTCCCAGAAAAGTGTTGAAGTTTTTAAGTCTAATAGTTAGAAACCCTCCATGCACTTTACTGATTTATTCCTACCTACTTGTTCTGTTAATTAACAAGTTATTTACCATGTAAATACTGAAAATAAATACAAGTGCATGCTCAACACATTACAGATCATCAATTGAAGGAAATAAAAACAAGCACACAAATGACACCCTTATTTTTGGACTAATGTCCCCGGAAATACCCAATGCGGGAAAATTGGTGTAGCTATATGAGGGTTTTATTATTAAGCAACTCTTTTCTAAGTAAACTAGATGCCAAACTAGCTAACCCGTCAGAGATAAAAAATCTGGCAGCAATACCTCTCTTTAGAAACAGGTATTCGAAAAGCCTGCTCCACGATCCCTCTCCAGCACAATCTGAAGCTCAGCGTCAGCCCTGCTAGCCTCTGCTTCAGCCTGCTAAGGCTTTGCACAACCTCTCTGGCTCTCTGGATCACTCCTGCAGCCTCTGCGTGGATGATGCAGGCCCTTTTGGCTCTGCACAGTCTCTGTTGCTTCACTGTGGCTCCCTCTAGCTCTATGTCTCCCTCTCTCTACTTTTGTGCTAGTCTCTTGGCACTGTCCCTACCTCTCTACCTCATACTCACTACCCCTCGCTACAACTGATCACTGATTCTATCTCTCTTAGCAAACCCCGTTGTAGAGAATAGAATGACTAACCATTGTGGTGTGTTCTCCAAGTGACCCCCAAGCCTCTTCTTATATGTTTCTCATTGACAAATCAACAGCTGATATTAAGTCCCTAATCGATGGTTAAGATTAGATTTGGCTTGATCCATGTCTTTTAGACCACTCTAACACAATTTTATATTAATTCACATTAATATTTTAATTTCCCTAAATTTAGACTTAGGGACTCTATTAAAAATATTAATTATTTTAATATCTCCCAAACTGTTTAGAATCTACCCAAACCCTTTATGGGTATTGGAGATCTCATGTGCCCTAATCTCTCCACCAAATGTCGTGGCTAGAGCACTTATGATGCTACGCCAAATCAACACTGCCTCTTAGCGAGGACTGTGCTCTAGCAATACTCCTTTCGGAGTATCACCCTAATCATCTGGCATCGGTCCCTGTGTTGATGCTAGCCCTTCATTCCATCATCCTCTACACTATTGCATTCTTTACTGCTACCCATAGCTCTGCCATTGCCATTGCTGCATATGTACAACAAATCCCTTTGCATTCGTGATACTGCCACTGGCCCTGTCACTACCACTGTTACAATTACACTACATCTCCTCTCATCATGCTGCATCGTGCTGCCCATAGCACTACTACTGCTAACTATTTCACTGCAACTCAGTTACAGAGAAGTAAGTAACTAATCTCCCAACTCTGACCTCTCTGTTAGGCTAGAGTACTCCTGATGTTGAAGCTCCCTCTGCCACTGACAAGTGCTCCCTCTCTAACCTCTGTGCTGCTACAACAACTCACTACATCTCGCATTGTTGCACACCTCTCTATGCCATCATACATTGGTAAAACACTCCTGTGCCTCTCGCACTATAGTAGCCTATTAGCCTCACGCTGTCTTGGGAATTTTTCACTGTAGCTCTCTTTGCCGCTTCATCCGCATCTGTCTCTACCCACATCTGTCAGTCCTGCTACTCCTCTTCGATGCTTCTGTAGCATGGTCTAATCCAAGAGGCTGGGTACCTTAAGGATCCTACCCCTCATCGCCTATAGTCCATCTGACTACAACTCGATGTCTCCCCACTTCTGCTCAAGTGGTGTGTGTGCACTCATGGCACAGTCATATTTTGTCTCCACTTCCTTCTCTGCCCTTGCTGGTGTTGTGTTGGTCTCGAAGGTCTCTCCCTTGTTCTTCTTCATTGGACACTAGGTCGCATAATGGTCCAGCTCCCCAGAGTGGAAGCATTTGATCTTGGAGAGGTCCTTCTTTTTCCGTTTCTCTTACTTTCCCTCAGATGCTAGGGCAACATCCTCCTCCTCCTACTTGACTCTGATCCCCTTGCCATTTCTTCTCGTCTTGCTTAGCCTTCTGATATCTTCTTAGTGAAGAGTCACCCACATTTCCTCCTAATGTGGAAGGGTTGCTCTGCCGAGTATACCTTGGACAAATACCTCCCAATCTTCTAAGACTACATTCAGGGATGTTATCACCATCAATTCCTGATCCGGCATGGCCCCTATGGAAGTCAGCTAATCCCAGATCTCATTCAGTCGACCGAGGAAGGTGTCGATCGGTTCTCCCTTCTTCATCAAGTATGACCACAATTGATTCTCCTGTAACATCCTTCTCTGCACAGAAGTATGTTGGTACAATTTCTTTAGGTCCTCCCACATCTCATTTGTCGTTTCCTTCTCGGCAATGTGTGGTACTACATGGTCCTTGACCCCATCAAGGATGATGCTCTTGGCCCTCACCATTACCTCCTTGTACTTGTCATTATCAATTGGCTCAACTTGGATTTCTAGCATCCTCAAGGCAAAGTTCTTGACACAATTTTTGTCAAGTATAGATAAGATTTTGGCCTTCCAGACTACGAAGTTTGAGGCTCTCTCCAGTTTGTCTTGGTCTCTTACTCCGTGTAGTGCCATGCTGCTCTTTTTCTTCCCTCCTGGAAGTTCTCAATGTGACTCTCTCTTAGCCTTGATTTCCCCCTTGGAAACCCTTCTTCCAATGTCGATATACCCCCTATGTTGATCGTCTTTGCAACTGCACCACTGATCCAGATTTCTTAGCTAGAAACCCTCGATAGCAACTCCCTCCTCCTTCGCTTTGCCTTGTTAGGTATTGTTCTGACTACAGTACCCCACCATCTCCACTCTATAACTTACCCATAGCCTCCTAAACCCCAACAACCTGAAGGTGAGAGCACCTAGGCTCTGCTCAGTCCCAACATCGACAAACTAGCCACCTCAGGCAACTGCATCAGCCCTCCTAGCCTCTGTGTGGCTCTACATGAGCCTGTCTTTGCCTCCATCAACCTCTGCGCAGCCTCTTCTTTGCTTGAACTTAATGATGCAGGCACTACGTCACCCCTTCCTTGCTTCTTTAGTGCTAGGAATTGCTTCTGTAACTTGGGAGAGTTGTTTTTTATTGTTGCTACTCTGTTCTGCTAATGTCCTCAGTTCTCTTGTGATCTGCAACCACCCTCTGATACATGTTGAAGTTTCTAAGTCTAATAGTTAGAAACCCTCCATGAAATTTGCTGATGTATTCCTACATACTTTTTCTGTTAATTAACAAGTTATTTACCATGTAAATACTGAAAATAAATACAAGTGCATTCTCAACACATTACAAATCATCAACTGAAGGAAACAGAAACAAGCACACAAATGACACCATTATTTTTGGCCTAATGTCCTCGGAAAAACCCAATGCTGGAAAACTGGTGAAGCTATCTGAGATTTTTATTATTAAGCAACTCTTTTCTGAGTATATTGGGTGCCAAACTGGCTAACACGACAGAGATAAAAAATTTGGCAACAATACCTCTCTTCAAAAATAGGTATTCGGAAAGCCTGCTCCACAAAATCCCTCTCCATCACAATCTGAAGTTTAGTGTCAGCCCTGCTGGCCTCTGTTTCAGCTTGAAACCCTCTGCGTCAGCTATTGAGGCTTTGCATAACCTCTCTGGATCTCTGCGTCACTCCTGCAGCCTCTGTGTGGATGACACATGCACTTCTAGCTCTGCACAGCCTTTGTTGCTTCAGCATGGCTCCCTCTGGCTTTGTGTCTGCCTCTCTCTACTTATGTGCTGGTCTCTTGGCACTGTCCTTGCATCTCTGCCTCATACTCACTGCCCCTCATTGCAACTAATCACTGATTCTATCTCTCTTAGCAAACCCTGCTCTAGAGAATAGAATATCTTATCACTCTGGTGTGTTCTCCAAGTGACCCTCAAGCCTCTTCTTATACTTTTCTCGTTGACAAATCAACGGCCGAGATTAAGTCCCTAATGAACAGCTAAGATTAGATCTGGCTTGATCCATGTCTTTTGGACCACTCTAACACAGTTTTATATTAATTCACATTAATATTTTAATTTCTCTAAGTTTAGACTTAGGGAATCCATTAAAAATATTAATTATTTTAATATCTCCCAAACTCTTAGAATTTGCCCAAACCCTTTCTGGGTATTGGAGATCTCTTGTGTCCTAACCTCTCAACCACATTTCATGGCTAGAGCACATCTGATGCTACCCCAAATCAACAAAAAGAAATAAAAATAAGTCCTCAAGTGGGAGATCTAAATCTCCGGGAAAACCTATAAGGGTGTGCTAGAAATGTGGAAACAAAGGGAAGTTAAAAAAGGATTTTAGATATAAATCTCTTGAGAAAGGAAAGGGATATGATGATGCCCCTTTTGTAGAGGTGAAAACCACCTCAGATGAAGGTGGGGATGTGTACTTGGCTTTTTCTTCAAGTACAAATGTAGATCATGAGGCATGGTTGACTGACTCAGGTGCATCCTTTCACTTCACTCCCCATAGGGAGTGGTTTTGTGAGTATGAGAAATATGATGGTGGTGATGTCTTCTTAGGGGATGATAGGGAGGCTAGAATCTTCAGTCACAGGAAAGTCAAGTTTAAGTTATAAGGTGGAAGGTTAGAACACTTCTGGGTGTTCTGCATATTCCTGCATTGACCAGAAATATGATTTCTATAAGAAATATGGAGGATATAGGTGTAAAAAGAGTGTTCGAGAAAGATACATGCAAGATGCCTCGGGGAGCACTAGTATTGATGCGGGGAGTTCGGATTGGAACTTTTACAATATTCTAAGTATTATTTATTGATGGGTGCAACAGTCCTGTGGTTCTTGAAAGTGGAGTAGAAAATATAGTGGTCTTTGGAGAATAAACCATGCTATGCCCTCAAAGGCTTGGACATATTGGAGAGAAGGGCCTTTGAATACTTCATGGTAATGGTATGGTAGAAGGTATGTCTAACTACTCTCTGGATTATCAATTTTTGTGAACATTATATATATGGGAAGCAGAATTGAGTGAGTTTCCCCTCTTGTGCTGAGAGGGCGAAATGGATATTAGAGCTTGTGCATAGTGATGTGTTTGGACCTGTGTCAGTTCCATCAGTGGGTAAGTTTGTGTACTACATATCATTTATAGATGACTTCTCAAGGGAAACATGGATTTATTTCCATGGGAAGAAATATGAAGTCTTTGACAGGTTTAAAGAATTTAAGGCTTTAGTGGAAAAGCATATAGAGAATAATATAAAGGTGTTGAGGATAGATAATGGTGGAGAGTTCTACAAGAGGGAATTTGAAGAGTTCTATAAGAAGTGTGGTATAGAATGGAAGAATAATACTCCATATACACTTCAACAAAGAAAATTTGTAGAAAGAAAGAACAGGACATTGATGGAAAAGGAAAGAAGCATGCTCAATGGTGTTGGGTTAGGATGGGAATTCTGGGCAGAGGAGGTGGAGACTGTATGTTACCTAGTTAATAGATCAACTTCATCAGCATTGGAGGATAAGTCTCCACATGAGGTATGGACTGGTAAGAAACCCTTTCTTTCACATCTGAGGGTATTTGGCCATGATGCATATGTACATGTTCCAAAGGAGAAAAGAATCAAGTTGGATAGTAAATCTGAAAGGTGAATCTTTATTGGATATATAGATATTTTAAAAGGTTATAAGCTTTGGAACCCTCAAACAAGGAAGGCTGTGTACAACTGAGATGTGGTGTTTAGTAAGGTGAAAGATGTTATTAAACATGAATTCCTACCAAAGGATACTCTGAAGATAGAGTTTGATCTAAAGGAGGAAGAATCAAACTCTACAACACAAGAGGAATTAGAAGATGAAGAGCAACAATTCGAGAAAGAAGGCAGCTAGAAAGGTACAGTCCATCTACTTTTTGTTCAAAATTTTCTTTATATATTACTGGTGATGATCCTAGAACTTTCAGGGGGGAAGTAGATTCAGAGGATGGAAAACTTTGGAAAGAGGAAATGATTGATGAAACATCTTTGCACAAAAATGAGGATTGAGAACTGGTGAAGTTTCTGGCTGGAAGAAAACCCATTGAAAGCAAATGGGTGTTTAAGAAGAAGACGAATGTAGAAGGGCAGGTGGAGAAATACAAAGCATGGTTTGTAGAAAATGGTTATAACCAAGTCCCGAGAATTGATTTTGGTGATATTTTTCCTCCCTTTTCCAAGGTAGCTTCTATTATATTAGTTTTGTCTATTGCTGCTACTTTTGATTTTGAGGTAGAAGAAATGGATGTGAAGGCAACACTTCTTCACGTGGATCTAGAAGAAGACATCTACATGAAGCAACCTGAAGGCTTTGCAGTGAATGGTAAGAAAGAAATATTATTCAGGTTGAAAATTCTATTTATGGGTTAAAACAGTCACTAAGGATGTGGTATCATAAATTTGATACATTTATACGGGGAATTGGCTTCACCAGAAACAAAGCAGGTCAATTTGTGTATTTTAAATTAATTTGTGACTGTTTTTTTTATCTGGTCTTGTATGTGGATGATATATTGCTGGTTGGAAATGACAAAGAAATTATCCAGGATTTGAAGACCCAATTGTCCTCCAAATTCGACATGAAATATCTGGGTTCTCCAAACTATATTTTGGGCATGGAAATTAAACAAGATCGGGAAAAGAGGAAGCTCTGGTTAAACTAGATGAAGTATGTTGAGACAATATTGTAGAGGTTTAATATGCAAGATAGTGAATCGGTAAAGGTTCCTATTCCT
This sequence comes from Pinus tabuliformis, assembly GCA_031772625.1. Taxonomy (NCBI): domain Eukaryota; kingdom Viridiplantae; phylum Streptophyta; class Pinopsida; order Pinales; family Pinaceae; genus Pinus; species Pinus tabuliformis. The sequence goes on along the minus strand of CM062815.1, from coordinate 531,013,278 downwards.
ATAGGTGTAAAGTTATTTGCTTAACAGTGTCTCGAGACACAAGAAGAGGAAGAGGACATGCCCCATGTTCCATATGCAAGTGGAGTCGGTAGCCTCATGTATGCAATGGTCTATAGTAGACTATACATTACACATGTATTGGGAGTATTGAGCATGTTTATGTCAAAACTAGAGAAGGAGCATTGGACAACAGTGAAGTGGGTTTTCACGTATTTTCATGGAATTAGTGATTATGGTTTTTGCTACCAAGGAATACCAGGATTGGGAAGAGTTTTGGACATCCATGGCTTTTTTTATGGAGATTGGGTTGGAGATATGGATCATACAATATCTACAAGTGGGTATGTGTTTAACCTTTTTGAGGTGTATTCAGTTGGATGAGTAAGAGACAATCTGTAGTGGCACTTTCAACTACAGAGGAAGAATACATGACAGCCACTCATGAAAGAAAGGAAGCAGTTTCATTGCAAATATTGTGTTCAAGTATGGGGATAGTACAACAAGTTATAAGGATAGACTCTCACATCTAAAGTGAAATTTTCTTGGAAAAGAACCCTGGTTATCATTCAAATCCAAAGAACGTTGATGTTCAGTATGGTTGAGGACAAAAAGGTGTTGCTGTTAAAGGTAGACAGTTTGAAGAATACTGCAAATGCATTGATGAAGTTTGTGAGTGCTGAGAAGTTTTCTTGGTGTAGAAAAACAATGGGATTTACAAGGCTCAACTAATGACGAAGCTCTTCTATGACCCCTTGTAAAAACAACAAGTGGGATAATGTTGGGTGTGTGTTATATTCTTTCGATGACTAGCCCCACGCACGAAGCCGACTGATTAGAGGGGGTCGGATAGTCCCCACTTCATTGTGTTAGGCACAACAAAGGGGGAAGTAGCCCCCCTTTATGGGGTCTGGGGTAGTGCCTTGAGAATTTATTTTTTGGACCCTATATTAGGTGGGTGGACCTACCTATGGTTTTTTGCATGGGTTTTGCACATGATTTTGGGCATGATGGTTTTCTGCCCATGGTACTTTGTAGATTTGGTCAAGGGAACTATGGTTATTTTCTAATCCATGGTTAATGGATTGGGATTTATGAATGCTTCGACATGTATATATATGTATTGTAACATTGAAATGAATGTGATGAAAAATCAGTCTGGTAGTATCAGTTTTTGGATCCAGGGGAAAATCTTTATGTATATCTATTTTATGTTTTATGCTCTCACCTTTTTTTATTTTCTATTTTTTAGAATTTGTTTGTAGGTAATTTCTGTACAGGGTTAAGATCTACAAATACTTCTCTAATTCCTTCTAGGGAACCTGATTTGAAGACCCATTCTTTCCCAATATGCTCTATTAGTTCACCACTTCAGTGTACCTAAGTGTCTTCTTCTTCTTGAATCTGGGAGACTCAATTCTCTTTTGAGCTCCCTTAACCAAATCCTTTGCCCACTTAATTGGAACTTTCCTTATACTAGAATTCTTTGACTAAGTGGCTTCCTCCACTCACCCTGGGCTATGGTCCTCATCATCATCTTACTGGTCAACCCAACTTCTTACTAGCTTAGACTGAAACTAATATACTAGTTGAGGATCCATCTTGAGAGATATATCCTGCTCTCACTCAACCACCACATCTCTACTCTGGGAACTCTTTGCCTTTCTGCTCAAGGATGCACATCCATCAACTTCCAATTTGTAGAGCCTATAGATCATGACCCTAATATTCTTAACTTGTCCTAAATAAAAATGCTTGAGGTAGACTTTCCCTTTGTTGAATACTACATCATACCATTTGTCTTTAAGGACTGCTACTTAGACACTGTTTTTCTTCACTCCTAGAACATACATCACATTCTTGAGATGGAGAAGGGAACTATACTCCCTCTTAGAGTTCACTGTATGAACTTCTTTAGTCATGTATTTGATATCATCTCCAAGCTAAATATGGAATTACATGTCTTTCTCTTCCTGCGAAAGAAATCTTTATTCCCTATCATGTGGAATAAGCCCCTGTGTCAATATACCACACACTACCTCGAACTAAGCTTTCCATTCAAGCTATTAGAGAGAAATCCAATTCAAATTGAGAGGATACAACTTCTCCTCCTGATCTTATTACAACATGCTTGTTGAATTTATTGTTTGGACATGTTGTATCATAATGCCCAAGTTCATAGCAATGAAAACACTTGATCTTGCTAAGATCCTTCTTTTCCTTTCCTCCATTCTGACTAGACTAGGTTCTTCCTTAGGCCCTCTTTCCCTTGGATTTCTTCCCTTTCACATCTAAAGAAATGTTCTACTCATCTTCTATCTCAGGTGAGACTCTATCCCTGTGTTCCTCCTTATCTCTTCATGCACAAGATATGATCGTAGTCTCTCCCAATTAGCGAGCTTATCTCTTCCATTCACTACATCCGAGAAACTATGCCAAGATTTTTCAAGACAAAGAAGATAAAGGCTCTCAAGCTATGATGATGGAACCATCTCTCCAACACCTCCAATTCCATCCCTCACTTGAGCTAACCTAGATAGGTATGTAACAATGGGCTCATCCTTTCCCATTCAAATGCTCCTCAATTTGTTCTTCAAATAAAGTTTTATGGCATCACTACTGCTTTCAAATAGATCAATAAGGGCCTTCCACATTTGGAATGGATATTGCTTCCCATGCAAGTTTGGAACAATATGGTCTCTCACTCCTTCCAGGATCATCCTCCTAGCTTTGGCAATGTCCTTCCTCCATTGAGTTAGTTGTTGTGCATCTGATGCAAGAGGGTTAGGAATACCATTATTGATGTATCCAAAACCACATTATCATCTAACACAACCTCCATTAAGTCCTTCCATGCAAAAAAAAGTGAAGTCCCTTCTAGGGCATGCTCTATCCTCAAGCCATAGAATGGCATGATTCCTACACTAACTAATCTTTTCTCCAATGCACATGGAATTTGATCAAGCAACTCTATCTCTATCTTGTTTTCAACTTTAATATCATGTAGAAAATCCTTGAAACCTCACAACTACTAAGGAGAGAAAACTGATATGCAAAATATACAAGATTTCTGTACCAAAATTCCACAGAAAGAAAATAATGAATAGAGACCCAATCACGCATAAAACAAAAAATTTATCCGAGGAACCCAACTAGGAAAAGCCCCTAATTTCTTGTATTATTAATTGAGTAATTTGATCTATTACAAGGAATTTGCTTCAATTTTGAAGCTACTTGCAATATTGATCAACACTCTACAAGACTTGCCCAATGCTTAGGCAAATAAGGCCTATTAGGAGCTCCTATTTCCTAGTGCAAATTTTCCCCTAAAAAAATATGAATTTCTCCTATTTCCTTAAATAATCCGCAAGAGAATTGCTATGCTTTCTTCTCAAGCTCTACACAAAATACATGTGTACCATTATAAATACAATTTGTGCCTTCATTCAATGTCAATAGGAAACTTGAACTGCATGACCTACTAGGGCTAATTTTGGTAGTTGCTACAGTTAACTGAGAGTAAGTGAGTTAAGAAAAATTCAACCACTCAACTAAACTCAAGTCTATCTCTATTCCAGAACTAGATATTAGTTAACTAACAGATCCCAGAGCTTAACTCCACTAGATAGCTAATTTTAGCCATGAATTAGTCCCCAACCCGCTAAAATCAATCTAACTCGAGTTAACTAATGATATGCCACATCACACATGTTAACTGATAACTAACTCAAGTATCTATGGTACTAAATTCGAATTAGCATTTTTAACTAAGGCATATGTCAAAGAAGCCATTCCTTGCTAAATTTTTAACACATTGGGCTAGAGAGTCATCCCCTCCATCTTCATGGATATGATTTCTTCATAGTTGGGTAGGGCACCTGGAATTACAATTCATGAGCTCACCCTAAATGCTTCAATCTACTGGATCCTCCCCAGAGGAAGACCATTGGAGTTCCAAGCGGAGGTTGGGTTGTTATTCGATTCTGAGATGACAACACAAGTAATATTATATACATTTATCTGATCCATTCCCTTGTTACAATCATGGTTATATTAATCTAAGAAATATTGTGTAACTATTGCAAGTGTTTGGTTCATGCACTATCACTTGGAGGTTCAAATGAGTTGGGGATTGAAAATGGCATGGGTTGTGCTAGATAGAAATTCCCCAAATCAATCTCTACCTCCTCCTCCCTTTGATCTTCCAGCGTACTAGCTCATCATCATCAATACACCACATATGCTTCATGTCATGGCTCAAACTAGCTAGTATTTATGAGGACATACATCTGTGTGTCCTTTCTCTAAGTAATTGAAGGCGATAAACAATTATTTTTCTTAGATCACGGATAACAAAGAATCAGATATTAGTATGTCGAGTTTTAACACCAGTTATATTGTGTCCCAACTTCATCGATATTAACCCATTGACATGATTGATAATTATGATTGTGTTCTTCAACTTTCTCATTTTAATGGTTCCGAACATCTATACATGGCGTGTCGTGCTTGTGGACATAATTTATATAGACCTGATAATTTTCTAAATTTCCGTGCCCTATTAGTTTGTTAAACACAATCAGCGTTCAACAATGTTTAAATCTAACAGGTAACTGTCAGCATCAATTAAAAAAATATATAGATTTCTTATTAAAAGTACTTTTCCCATGATTTTTAATATTTATTTTTATCTATATAATATGTATTATATAATCTTTTATTAATATCTAGCACGATACTATTTAATTTGTGTTTGGAAATTATTACATGGCCAAAAAAACAATATAATTTTAATACAATTTATTACAGTGCTAAAAGTGTACAAAATAGTATTATAAAATGTATAATTTCCATAAATAAAAAGAGAGTGCGTACGTGAAAAACACATTATCAAATAATAAATAAAAAAAATAACTGCACTTTTTCATAATCAATAACGTCACTGGTTAATAATCAATAACTTTACAATGAGTGTAAAAATTTCTATCTAAAAATTTGGATGTTTTTTAATATTTATTTTAACATAGATTTATAGAAGCCTAAAAGTTATAACATGTATATTTTTAGAAGCCCAAAAGTTATTAGAGATAAATTTATAACAACTCAAAATTAATAACTTTGTAGAACAATTGAGAGAAAATTTTCAATAAAACAGAGTAATATTAATAAATTTTTATCAATATTTTGAATACAAAATGTTGAAATGCATATTAAAAATTTGAGAATATTTATGAATTTATTGTAAAATTTAATTGTTAATTTTTATTATCTATATATATATATGAAAAATAAAGGTATTAGGTTGTATATTCCACATTTTTTTTAATAAAAAGAAGGTAAATTTCCTGTTTAGTATATGTTAGGTTGGATTGGTTAATTATAGAAGGATTTTTAAAATAAAATATAATTAAAATAAATCTAAAAATGAATTTTATATTTGTTTGATATTTTGGTTTGGTAACATATTAGCTATTTAGTTTTTTAGTTGACTGTATAACCTATTGCTAGAATTAGTTTACAGCAGTCCAATAATATCTTCATATAAATACTATATGAGTTTACAACAACTATCTCCGAATCATAAAAAAAACAAATACAAATACTAGTAAGATTTATAATAACTAAAATAGAATTGTTAAGAATTATCTTCAATTATAAAAATAAAATAAAATAAAAATACTAATTGAATTCATGATATCTGAAATTTTTTTAACTATTATTTCCATACAAATACTTAAAAGGAATTATCTCCAAACAAATATTCAAAAATGAATCATCTAAATATTATTTTCAAATATTAAAAACATAATACAAATATTAATGGAGTTTACAACCACTGAATTAAAGGAATTGTTAACTATTATCTCTATACAAATACTTAATTTTTTTATATCTTTGCCTGAGTTTTGAATTTAAAAGTCCGGCTTAAACAAGTGCCTGAGTTTTGAATTTAAAAGTCCGGCTTAAACAAGTGCTAGACATGGAAGCTTGTATAACTGAATTTAACCAAAATAAATACTTTAAATAAAACAGCAGCTGAAAGTTCCACCTCAATTTTGTTTGTAGTAAGAATGATTTTTTAAAAATAAACATTTAATGTGTGTAATGAGAAGCAAGGTGTATAAACATTTAATGTGTGTAATGAGAAGCAAGGTGTTATTGAATATCAATATTAATCCTTTGAATGTTTAAAGGGGCTTCCCATAGGTTCATCAACCCAACTGTAGATGTCAAAAATCTTAGGCCTGTAAACATTTAAAAAACTAATTTATTGTAAATTAATTGATTTTTGTGAGTTTGTGAGAGTTAATTATATAGTTATGCTAAATTTTAGTGATAATGTCTTTTTATGAGAGTTAATATTACAATAAGAACTACATGGTGACATACCATTGTTATATAGTTTTAATTTATTTCATTGAAATAATATGTGATTTGTGTGAAGATGTAATTATTTGAAATAATAAAAAAAAAATTACTGAAAAATCTATTTCTAAAATTTCAATTATGTTTCAAATTTTAATTATGTTTTTATTTTATATTGAAATGATTTGAAAAATTCACAGTTGTTTTGAACTATAATTGAGTTATAATTGAGTTAGGAATGCAATTTTTATGTGAATGACAAAACAACGAACCTTGATGTGAGAGACAAAACATTTCTAATATTTGTACATATTTTCTTAAGCTATCTCACCAAGAAATAGAATCCTTCCCTAAAGATATAAATTTATTTGATCTATTGTTGTCTATTTTTTATCTGATAAAAATGTTTTTATTTTTTTGGAAATGCTCTTATTTTTTTGGTTTGAAATGAGGCAATAAAAATTTCTTAAAAATTGTGTACTTAAATCAATTTAACTTCTTAATAAAAAACATTAATTATATAAATTACAAAACTCAAGTTTACCATTCCAAAAAAAATCACCAAATTTTAAACAAATTTAATATAAAAATATACTCCAAAAAAAATAAAAATAAAAGTTATAATAATTAAACCAACGTGATCTAAAACCACATGCATTCCTAAATGTATAGCAATCAATTTTGTAATATGTTGTGATTATTGATTATGTCAAACATTATACAAACAACAATAAACAATGGCAATGGCGATGGCAATGGCAATGGAGGGATTACGCTGCCTTGCAACACTTGTTATAAATTGAAATTCTTAACTAAGTATAAAACAATGAAACAAACAATAATATTATATGATTTTATTCAAGTATATCTATATTTGTCTCTTTATATACTTGTAATTAGTATGAAGAGAGAAAAAAGAAACTTAATTAACCTTTAAAAAAACAATAAATACTTTAGAATATTTAAATCAAAAATAAATTTATATATTAAAAATTAATCAAGTAATACAATTTGCAACTAGCATAATGGAATGGAAGAACTTGATGGAATTGAAATAGAATAGTTTGGAGGAGAGCCAAGAATCTACTGTGGATAGATGGGAGGATGAAAACATTCAAAGGAGAAAATATTTTCTGATTTAGCACATGAAATTGGCTAAACATTTTCTCTAAACTTTTAAATATAAAAAAAGTCATATTTTATCTTACACCTAATACATTTTAATAATAATCCTTTTAACATATTCAAGTGAAAGGTGAATTGACATATTAAATATCAATCCTGTTATATATATGAGAGGGGTTGAATATAAGTAAAAATAATTTTGTTATATATATATATATATATATATATATATATATATATATAACATATTTTGCTTTGAATTTAATATGTTTTAATAGTTGTAATAAATTTTAATAATTATTTCGAGAGGTGTTTTTCACTCTAGTAAGATAAAGATGTAATGTTTAATATTTTTATTTAGTCAAAACAAACTAAAATGAAAAAATTAATTCTCTAACTTATCGTTTTTCCCATGGTAATTTTAACCTATGTTTTTTCTCATGGTATTCTTCTCTAATGTGGCTAATTTAAAGGTTAATAGTTAAACCAACTTAGATCCATCTTAACTCTTGATTTACCAAGCCCTGAAAGGGATCAATTCTCTCTCTCTTGAGGTGTAAATATCTTTTAGCATGAAAACTCTCTTGAGGTGCGAACCTCTTTTAAAGTGAAAATAGATTTGATCCCTCTACACGCTTGGTAGATCTAGACTTAAAAGGATCCAGGTTGGTTAATAATAAGGTTTGCATTTATTATAATAATATATTTTATATACTTTTAATATGTCAGTTATAACTAGGCTAAGTAGGTGACAATTTCACCCTAAAAATATAGATTTTTCTAACATGTTTTTGGAAAATCTGGTTGAAAGTTTTAGAAATCTAGGTTACAATAGTCAAACTATAAAATTTCAGGTGCAAAGTTTTTGAGGGTACTAGATCTTTTCTTACCTTCAAAATGGGGATAAGAACACTTCTAAATAAAGATTTTGTAAAACAAAAAACATCTAATTATGATGAAAAAGTTATCGTACCTTCAAAATGCCAATAAGAACACTTCTAAATCAAGATTTTGTAAAACAAAAGAATCTAATTATGATGAAAAAATTACCATCCAGGTGAAATTGTTGCCCACCATTCCTATCATTTATGAGAATTCAGTTTAAGTAGAAGATTAAAAAACTTCAAAATTATTACAATAATAATATAGTAGATGATCTTAACATGTTATTTATGAAAAATGAAATTCGATAGGTAGCATAATTATTTTTTCCAACTTCCTAAAATAAATCTAATTAAAATATCTTATTATTTATTAGAAGAGATGTTTAATAAGAAATATTCATATCATTCCATTTTTTACTAACCCTATTTTTCCAACGAACCTCAATTCTGTGCATTTTTACCATTTATTTTAAAAACAAATAATTATAATCATCTCAAAATTAATCAAAACCCCAAAAATAATTTTTATAAATAAGATTCTCTCCACATAAATGAAACTTAAACTTTCAACTCAAATTTTAAATTTTAAATATTATTAATCCTTGCCTCACTCAGGACTAGAACATTCACCTTGTAGAAAAGTTGCATTGGCTGTGCATTTTTTGGTAGTTTTTGTGTAATTTTAACCAAAGTTTTGAGAAAATTCTTAATATTTCTATTTTTGAATAAATTAAAAAAAATCAAATTTTCATTAAATATTTTTTATAATTTCCCATTGGATAAGGAGGCTATGATGTGTTGGGTTATGTTATATTCTTTCCATGACTAGCCCATGTAGTTAACCGGGGGGTTAGAGGTGGGGCGGAGCCCTCCTTCATTGCACCAATTGTGTAGCGGGGGGGGGTCATAGAGGGTTTGAGGTGTAACCGTAACCCCAATTTATGGGGTTCGGGGCAGCGCCCTAGAAAATTTTGGTTTTGGAACCTATGTTAGGTTGGGCGGACCCACCTATAGTTTTTTGCATGATTTTCACACATGTTCTTTGGACGCGATGGTTTTCGGTCCATGGTATTGGATGCTTCAGCATGTATAAATATGCATTATAACATTGAAAGGAACATAATGGAAAATCAAGCTGGTAGTCTCGGTTTTGGGATCCAAGAGAAATCTCTGTGTATATGTGTTTTATGTGTTATTTCTCGCATTGTTTATTTTTTGTGTTTTAGAATTCGTATGCAGGTAATTTCTGTACGGGGTTAAAACCTACATTTGGTATCCAAGTTGTTTTGGCTTCAAGAGGATGCATTTGTTGCTGAGGGGTTTCGCTCGGGCCTGTGGTAGACCCTATTCAGTGGGAGATCTACGAGATCGATTCTGTTGGTGAAAGAAGATGGCAAGCAGTGGAAAGATAGAGATCAAGAAATTTAATGGTCAGAGTTTTGAGTTGTGGAAACTCAAGATGGAGGATCTATTGGTGGATAAAGATCAATGGATCATGGTAGATCCGATGAAGAATGGAAAAATTTGGATTGGAAGGCAAAGAGCACAATACGATTATGTGTCTCAGATTCAGTATTGTTGAATGTATCAGGGGAAGCTACGACGAATGTTTTGTGGGGCAAGTTAGGGGCTTTGTACCAATCTAAGTCTCTAGTGAATAAACTGTGCATGCGGAAAAATTTGTATAACCTAAGGATGAAAGATGGAGACTCGGTGACAAAGCATCCGAACGCATTTAATATTGTGGTAAGTTAGTTAGCATCTGTTGATATTAAAATTTCAGATGAAGATAATTGCATTAGTTTGTTGTGTTCTCTACCAGATTCATGGGATAGTCGGGTTATTGTGATAGGTAGCAATGCAACTGCCTTGCAGTTTGATGAAATAGTCTCATCCTTGCTGACGGAGGAAATGAGGCAGAAAAATATGGAGAGCAAGAATGGTGATGCCTTGTCTGTACGAGGATGGTCGTAGAATAGAAACAAAAATAATTTATCGAGTGAGAGATCTAAATCTAGAGGGAGATCTAAATCTCCAGGAAAACCTGTAAATGTGGTGTGCTGGAAATGCGAAAAGGAAGGGCACTTCAAAAGGGACTGTAAATCTAAAGCTCCTGATAAAGGAAAGGGATCTGATGATGCTCCTTCTGTAGAGGCGAAAACCACCTTAGATGAAGGTGGGGATGTGTACTTGGCTTCTTCAAGTACACATGTAGATCATGAGGCATGGTTGATTGACTCGGGTGCATCCTTTCACTTCACTCCCCATAGAGAGTGGTTCTGCGAGTATGAGAAATATGATGGCGGTGATGTCTTCTTGGGGGATGACAGGAAGGCTAGAATTGTTGGTCGTGGAAAAGTAAAGTTGAAGTTGCAAGGTGGAAGGGTTAGAACACTTTCGGGTGTTCTGCATATTCCTGCATTGGCCAGAAATCTGATTTCTGTAAGTGAGTTGTATGGTGCAGGTGTAAAGATAACGTTTGAGAAAGATACCCACAATATGGTTCGGGGAGCACTGGTATTGATGTGGGGAACTTGGATTGGAACTCTGTACAAGCTGTAAGGTAGCATTGTTTTTGATGGGTGAAATAGTTCTGTGGTTCCTGAAAGTGGAGCTAAAAATCTAGTGGTATCTGGAGAGAAGATCATGCTGTGGCATCAAAGGCTTGGACATATTGGAGAGAAGGGCCTTTGAATGCTTCATGGTAAAGGTATGGTAGAAGGTATGAGTAATAGCTCTCTGGATTTTGATTTCTATGAAAATTGTGTATATGGGAGGCCAAATCGGGTGAGTTTCCTTTCTAGTAATAAGAGGGCGAAACAGATATTATTACTTGTGTATAGTGATGTGTTTGGACCTGTGAAGGTTCCATCACTAGGTAAGTCTGTGTATTATGTATCATTTATAGATGACTTCTCAAGGAATACATGGATATATTTCCTTAAGAAGAAATCTGAAGCCTTTGACAAGTTTAGAGAATTTAAGGTTCTCGTGGAAAATCAGACAGAGAAGAAGATAAAGGTTCTGAGGACAGATAATGGTGGAGACTTTTGCAGCAATGAATTTGAAGAATTCTGTAAGAAGTGTGGTATAACACGACAAAATACTACTCCATATACACCTTAGCAAAATGGAATTGCAGAAAGAATGAATAAGACGTTGATGGAAAGGGAAAGAAGCATGCTCAGTGGTGCCAGGTTAGGACAAGAATTTTGGGCAGAGGCAGTGGATACTGCATGTTACCTGGTCAACAGGTCACCTTCATTAGCATTGGAGGATAAGACTCCACAAGAGGTATGGACTGGTAAGAAACCTTCTCTTGCATATGTACATGTTCCAAAGGAGAAACGAACCAAGTTGGATAGTAAATCTGAAAAATGCATCTTTATTGGGTATAAGGATGGTTTAAAGGGTTATAAGCTTTGGAACCCAGTCACACAGAAGGTTGTGTACAACCGAGATGTGGTGTTCAGAGAGGTAAAAGATGTTATTAAACATGAAGTCCAACCAAAGGAACCTGAGAAGATAAAGTTAGAGCTTAAGGAGGAAGAATCAGACTCTACAGCAGAGGAGGAATCAGAAGATGAAGAGCCACAAACTCTGGGTGTGAGAAGATAAGTTCGAGAAAGAAGGCAGCCAGAAAGGTATAGTCCATATACTTTCTATTCAAATTTTGCTTTATCTATTCCTGACGATGATCCGAGAACTGCGAAGGAAGTAGTAGATTCAGAGGATGGAAAACTTTGGAAAGAGGCCATGGTTGATGAAATGGCATCTCTGCAAAAAAATGACGCTTGGGATCTGGTGGAGTTTCTGGCTAGAAGGAAACCCATTGGAAGCAAATGGGTGTTCAAGAAGAAGACAACTGCAGAAGGAAAGGTGGAGAAATACAAAGCTCAGTTGGTAGCAAAAGGTTATTCCCAGGTGTTGGGAATTGATTTTTGTGATATTTTTTTCTCTTGTTGCTAAGGTAACTTCTATTATATTACTTTTATCTGTTGTTGCTGCTTTTGATTTTGAGGTAGAATAGATGGATGTGAAGAAAACATTTCTTCACGGGGATCTAGAAGAGGAAATATACATGAAGAAACCTGAAGGCTTTGTGGTGAAGGGTAAGAAAGAACTAGTATGCAAGTTAAAGAAGTCTCTGTATGGGTTAAAACAGTCACCAAGGATGTGGTATCAGAAATTTGATACATTTATACGGGGAATTGGCTTCACCTGAAGAAAAGCATATCACTGTGTGTATTTTATATTAATTGGTGACCGTGTTATTTATCTGGTCTTGTATGTGGATGATATCTTGTTGGTTGGAAATGACAAAGAAATTATCCAAGATTTGAAGACCTAGTTGTCCTCCAAATTCGACATGAAAGATCTTGGAACTGCAAATTATATTTTGGGCATGGAAATTAAAAGAGATCGGGCAAAGAGGAAGCTCTGGTTAAACCAGAGGAAGTATGTCGAGAAAATACTGTAGAGGTTAAATATGCAGGATAGTAAACGGTGAAGGTTCCTATTCCTGTAGATGTGAGGTTATTTGCTAAACAGAGTCCCAAGACACAAGAAGAGGAAGAGGACATGTATTGTGTTCCATATGTAAGTGCACTCGGTAGGTTGATGTATGCAATGGTCTGTACTAGACCAGACATTACACATGTAGTGGGAGTATTGAGCAAGTTTATGTCAAAACCAGGGAAGGAGAATTGGACAGTAGTGAAGCGAGTTTTCAGGTATTTGTGTGTCACTAGTGATTATGGTTTTTGCTACCAAGGAAGATCAAGATTGGACAGAATGTTGGATATTCATGGCTTTGTTGATGCAGACTGGGCTAGAGATCTGGATCAGAGAAGATCTACAAGTGGGTATGTGTTTAACCTATTTGGAGGTGCAGTCAATTGGATGAGTAAGAAACAATCTGTAGTGGCACCATCAACTACAAAGGCAGAATACATGGAAACCACTCATGCAAGCAAGGAAGCAGTTTGGTTGCAGAGATTGTGTTCAAGTATGGGGTTAGTAAAGGGAGCTATAAGGATAGACTGTGACAGCCAAAGTGCAATTTTCTTGGCAAAGAACCCTGCATGTCATTCAAAGACAAAGAACATTGATGTTTAGTATCACTTTATGAGGGATATGATAGAAGACAAAAAGGTGATGCTGGTAAAGGTGGACACTTTGAAGAATAATGCAGATGCATTAACAAAATCTGTGAGCTCTGAGAAATGCTCTTGGTGTAGAGAGACAATGGGTGTTTCAGGGCTGGAAAAACGACTAAGCTCTCTTGTGGCCCCCTGTGGAAAGAAAACAACAAGTGGGAGAATGTTGGGTAGTGTTATATATTTTCCACAACTAGCCCACGTAGTTAACTAGGGGGTTAGAGGTGGGGTGGAGCCCCCCTTCGTTGTGCCGATTGTGTAGTGAGGAGGGGGGGTCACAGGGGGTTTGAGGTGTACCCATAACCCCAATTTATGGGGTCCGGTGCAATGCCCCAGAAAATTTTGGTTTTGGACCCTATGTTAGGTTGGGTGGACCCACCTATGGTTTTGTGCATGATTTTCACACATGTTTTTTGGATGCGATGGTTTTCGGTCCATGGTATTGGATGGTTCAGCATGTATAAATATGTATTATAACATTGAAAGAAACATAATGGAAAATCAAGCTGGTAGTCCCTGTTTTGGGATCCAAGGGAAATCTCTGTGTATATGTGTTTTATGTGTTATGCTCTCGCATTGTTTATTTTCTTTGTTTTAGAATTCATATGCAGGTAATTTCTGTACGGGGTTAAAACCTACATGATGGGACATAATTCCTTTAGTGGAGGGCATTCAAAATTTCATAGTTTCCTAGTGCCTAGAAATTCATTTTAAAATTAAAACAAAAGTAATTTTGTGAGTGGCTATTATGTTGGTGAGTGATCCAACACTAACAATGTTATGTTAGTGCTTTTCTCAATGATGAAAATATTGATGTGGTTGTAGGACACTGCTATTTTAGCGATCTTCTCAATGGTGCAATAGTTGATGTGGTTGTAGGACATTGTGATGTTAGTTATCTTCTGAATGATTTGATAATTGAAGTGATTTCAGGTTGTTTGCATAGGCCTTCTGGCGGGGGGGTGCATTGAAAAAATGTTGAATTAATATTATTATTTTTCCTTGTGTGGAAAAATAGTATATGCAAGAGAATTAGGGTCCTTTGCATGGTGAGTTTTGTGACATTGATCAATGATGTGGTAATTGGTATGGTTTCATTGTATGGAACTTTTATTGTGTGGAGGATGAAGTATGTGCAGGAGAATTGGGGGTCCTTTGCATAGACAGGGGTGCTCTGACACTAATGGGGGTATAGAGGGTGCTAGTAATGTTTTTTTAACAATTATTGCAATAGGAAATTGTTATGTTAGTGTTATGCTCAATGATGCAAGAATTGGTGCAATTTGAGGTTTTTTGCATAGGTCGAGGGGGGGCTGAACAAATGTCGAATTAATATTATTATGTTTCCTTGTGCAGAGGATGAAGTATGCACTACAAGAAAAAAGGTCATTAGTGAGGGTCATCCCTGTGATGAACCTTTAAGGTCTGTCACCAATGCCACATATGGTGGTAGTCTTTAAAAAAGCATTGTTATAAGTGTATATAATGATGGTCCTTTAAGGTTTGTTACCAAATCCATTTTCAATGATTGAGTGAGGGTTGTTAAAGGCCCGTCACTAATTCTCTCTTTAGTGACACTTTTGGTGAGGGCCATTAAAGGACCACCAATAATTCTCTCTTTGGTGACACTTCTAGTGACAATATTTTATTGATCCTCACCAATGCTCTTTTTGGTTACTTTTGGTGATAGTAAAAAAATGTTCGTCATCATTGATCATTCCAATGAGTTTTTGATGACATTATGTACCTGTTACTATATTTCTTGTCAAAAAATAACGATTTTAGACCATCATTGTGGAGTCTTTTTCATTATTTGTCCAGGGTCATAGTGGTTATAGTCAGTCAATTTGTTAAGAATTAATTAGTGTGTATCATTTCCCTCAAGTCATAAGTTTTCCTATGAGTCAACACATGATTTATCTCTATTAGGATTATTATCTAGCAAATTTTCTTTAAATAAAGTTCGACTAGTGTGTGTAAGAACTATATTATTTAATACATAATCAAGCTCTATCAATTCTAATAATGAGAGAGACCTACCACTCCTCAACACTCATGGCACACCTTAACATGCTTTGGAACAGTACACTAAAATTCTTTGGCACCTCACATGTCTTAGAACATCTTTGTACCTATAACATCTTGCCATGAGTAGGACACCCAAGCACATGTTGGCAGGCCTTAGCATAGCATAACACTCCCCTAGCATGTGTTGGCATGCCCTGTGGTCCCCCACATGCCCTAGAACACCTTGGCATAATATTGCATTGACAAACATTAGTACTTGGCACACATTGGCACTTGGCATGTATTGGAACATATTATTAGTGTGTGTAGCATGCCCCTTTTGAAAAAGATAAAGTCTCGACTTATTAACCCTCTTATGTGTTCATTTCCTTGCATTTTAGCATGGTTATTCCTTTTGTCGCCTTGAAATTTCTTGATGCATATTAGCAATATACTTTGGCACCCTACACATCTTAGCATTTCTTAGCACCTGACATGCCTTGGCACTATTTGGCACATGTTAGCACATCCCGGAACTACCTAGCACACTCTAGCACTTCTTGACATGCCCTGATATTCCCTGGCATGCTTTACCTGTGCTTAGCATACCTTGTCAGTCCCTCCTTGGCATGACAACTAGCACTCATTGACACTCCTTGACACACCCTCATATTCATTCACTTCCATGCATTTTGACCTAGTGCTCTCTTGTATTTTCCTAGTACTCCCTAAGACTCCTCAACATGCATTGGCACTCTCTAGCACACCTTAGCACTCTTCTACATGCTCTACCACTTCATAGCATGCATCACACTCCTTGACACACATCAGGACTTGGCACGTGTTGGCACTTGGCAAGTCTTAGCATGTTTGGCATGTGTTGAGATGACTTGGTATGCTTTGGCATGGTATAGTATTAAATTTATTTGAGATCAATTATTGGAAAGTAGATGAGAAGAAATAAGGCACTTAGAATGCATTGACACTTGGCACTTGGCACCTATTGGAACCTAGTGTTGGTGTTCCTAACATGCCCCTCATGGAAAAGATAAATTGATGACTTATTAACCCTATTAAGTGTTCATTTCCTTGTAGTTTAACTTGTTCCTCCATTTTGTTGCCTTGATAGTCCCTGGCATGCATTTTCACACCCTTTCACATCTTGGCATGCCTTATCACTTGGCACATCTTAGCTTGTTTGACATGTCTGTTAGGTGTGGAGGTTGATTATCTTCTTCATTTAGAGGTATCGCCACATTGGACCCCAGTTCGTAATGTGGCGGCAATTATGCACATAAAATGTACACTACAAGGGGGGTCTTGGGGGGGGGGGGGTGGATGCAATCTTTGGGAGCCCCCCCTAGCAGGGGATTGGGGGTAGCGTCCCTGAAACTAAAAATAGATGTAAAATTGCCTTGTAAAATGTTGTAATTTCGTAATCAATTTGAGCCGTTCATTAGGTGGAGATCTGACAATAGAAGTTATGTTTAATTTAGGGTTTTTTGCCCTAGAAGGAAACCCCTCATTATATATGAGGGAATTGTATTGCATCTATGTAGATTGGTATTCTGAGCAAGAAAGAAAGAGGAGGTTGTGTGAGAGCGAAGAGGGAATTACAACGAATCTACTATAGGTTGTATCGCTTCATTTTGCTGGATAATATAAAAGGAAGGACTCGCTATTTCTCCATGGACGTAGCCCAAATTGGGTGAACCACGTATATCTGTGTCTCTCTTGTTTTGTGTGTTTTCTGTGTTTATATTTCTGTAATATATTTTATGTGTTCCATTTCTCTGTAATATATAATTTTCTAACAACTAGTATTGGAGCTAAAGGTTTATTTGGTTGATAAACGTGCAGGAGAGAAGGGTTCCTGGTTCGAGTGGGAGCAATTGCCGAAGATGGTAGGTTTAGGGTCAACAAATTTAACAGCCAAAACTACTAGTTGTGGAAGATGTGGATGGAATATTATCTGTATCATAAAGATCTATACCTACCATTGAGCGGAAAGACAAAGAAGTCGACGAGTATGACAGATAAAGAATGGGATATTCTCTATAGAAAGGCACTTGGAACAATACGGTTGTGCCTAGTGGTGTCGGTAGCCTTTAATATTTTAAAGGAAACGAAAACAGAGGGTTTAATGTTGGCATTGGCCAAATTATATGAAAAACCATTGGCCTCAAATAAGGTTTTTCTTATGAAGCATTTAGTTAATATGAAGATGTCAGAAGGTGGATCTATTGTTGATCATTTAAATGAATTTAATACAGCTACCAGACAGTTAAGTTTTGTAGGGGTAACTTTTGATGATGAAGTTAGGGCTTTGTTATTTCTGTGCTCATTGCCAGAAAGTTCGAATCGTTTAGTTATGGCCATTAGTAACTTTGTCTAGATCTAGTACTTTAAAGTTTGATGATGTTGTCGGTGCAATCCTTAGCGAGGAAATGCGATGGAAAAGCTTCGGTGAGACATCAGGTAATTCTTTGAATGCAGAGTATAGGGGAGCAAAAATGGAAATAGGAAAGAGCCCAGGGTATCGCAGTAAGTCAAGGGAAGGCAGATTCAAGTCTAGATCGGCAATAATGTATTGGAAATGCAAGAGGAAAGGACACTTAAAGAAAGATTGCAAGTCTCGGAAGGGAAGAGAAGGAGACACACAACAAGAAAACAATCATGAAGCGAATGTGACAGGTGATGTGTTGCAATATGCTTTGATTCATTCATTAGAAAATATTATGGATGCCTGGGTGGTAGATTCAGTGGCCTCATTCCATGCCACACCTAATAGGAAACATTTTCATGATTATGTTGAAGGCGATTTTGGACAGGTTCGATTGGGTGATGATAAACCATGTAGAATCATTGGAATGGGTATAGTTTTCATAAAACAGAAGAACGTAAATCAATGGCTATTGAAGGAGGTAAGGCATGTTCCAGATCTGAAGAAAATTTTGATTTCAATAGGGTAGTTGGGAGGTGAAGGTTGTGTGACTACTTTTACAGATAAAACCTGGAAGGTCACTAAAGGAACCCTGGTAATAGAAAAGCGATAAAAGGTTGGTAATTTGTATTTATGCAATGGTATTTCTAATTTTGTTAATGCTTTAACCTCTACAGGAGAAGATACAACATTGTGGCATCATAGGTTTGGGCACATGAGTGAGAAGGGAATGCAGATTCTTCACTGAAGAAATTTGTTGCCAGGTTTGAAGCATGCTGATTTAAAATTCTGTGAGAATTGTGTTTATGGAAAACATAAGAGAGTTAGATTCCTCAGAGTTGGGAAAGAAAAGAAGAGCCAAAAATTAGAGCTTGTGCATACAGATGTATTGGGAACTGCTTAACTATCATCTCTCGGTGGCTCTCATTATTATGTTACTTTTACTGATGATGCAACCAGAAAACATGGATTTATTGTATTTGAAATAAATCTGATGTATTTGATACTTTCAAGAAATGGAAAGCTTTTGTTGGAAATGAGACATGAAAAAGGTTGAAGTTTCTCAGATCAGACAATGGAGGTGAATATTGCAGCAAAGAGTTTGATAGGTATTGTTCAGAGAATGGAATTCGTAGAGAGGAGACAGTTCCAGGAACACCACAAGAAAATGGCATGTTAGAAAGGATGAATAGGACAATCATGGAGCATGCAAGGTGCATGAGATTGCATGTAGGATTTCCTTTACAATTTTGGGTAGATGTTGTAGTTACTATTGTTTATCTAATAAAAAAAGGGCCTTCAAGTTCCTTGGATGGTGGTATTCCAGAGGAGGCATGGACAAGTAAAATGGTAAGCTACTCATTTTTAAAAATGTTTGGTTGTGAAGCCTTTGTCCACATTAATAAAGAAAATAGAACAAAGATTGAGGAAAAATCAAAGAAATGTACCTTTATTGGATATGGTGTTAATGATTTTTGTTATCGCTTTTATGATTATGAAAAACACAAAATCATTAGGAGCATATATGTCATATTCAATGAAAAGGTTTTGTATAAGGATCAGTTGTAGGAAAAGAAATAGGAAAAAGAAAACATAATACACAGTGCTTGATGAGATCACAAAAAAATGATGGTGCCTGAAAATCATAATGATCAACAACCAGAACAACAACCTCAACCGCAACAACAAGAAGCACCTCAAACACTCGAAAGTGGTGTTAGAAGATCTACCAGGATAAGTAGACCCGCTGAATGATATTATCCTTCATTATATTATGTATTGTTGACTGATTCTCATGAACTAGAATGTTATGAAGAAGCACACATAGAAACCAGGAAGAAGTGGGAGCAAGCCATGAAAGAAGAGATGGACTCCTTGGCACATAACCAAACTTGGGACTTAGTCAGGTTGCCTACAAGTAAAACAACATTGCAGAATAAATGGGTTTACAGGTTGAAGGAAGAAGATGGAGGTAGAAAAGGGTATAAATCTAGACTTGTGGTGAAGGGGTTTGCATAGAAAAAGGGTATAGAATTTGATGAAATATTTTCTCCTGTTGTTAAAATAACTTCAATCAGAACTATTTTAATTATAGTAGCAGCTGAAGATTTGCATCTTGAGCAGTTAGATGTAAAGACAACCTTTCTCCATGGGGATTTGGAGGAAGAGATATATATGCAGCAGCCACAAGGATATGAAGTAAAAGGGAAGGAGAAACTAGAGTGCAAGTCAAAGAAGAGCTTTCATGGCTTAAAACAGGCTCCAAGGTGGTGGTATCTAAAATTTGACAGGTTTATGTCTGAACAAAGTTATACTAGATGTCACTCTGATCATTGTGCTTATCTCAAAAGGAAAAATGATGGCAACTATATTATATTGTTATTGTATGTAGATGACATGCTTGTTGCAGGTTATAACATGTATAAATAAATGTGCTCAAAAGAAAATTGGCAAACTCATTTGCAATGAAGGATTTGGGTGCTGCAAAACAAATCCTTGGTATAAGAATAACTAGAGATAGGAAGAATCACAAATTAACATTGTCTCAGAGTGAGTACATACAAAAGGTGTTGAAAAGGTTTAATATGCAAAATGCAAAACCAATTAGTATACCTTTAGCTAGCCATTTCAAGCTAAGTAAAGAAATGTGTCCCAAGACTCAGGAAGAAATGGATTATATGTCTAAAGTTCCATATGCATCAACAGTTGGAAGCTTAATGTATGCAATGGTCTACACAAGGCATGATATTGCACATGTAGTGGGAGTTGTAAGAAGGTACATGAACAATCCAGGAAAAGAACATTGGATGGTAGTGAAGCAGACTCTCAAATATTTGAGAGGTACCATAAATCAAGCATTATGATTTGGTGTTTCAAACATTGCTCTATAGGGATATGTTGATGCTGATATGGCAGGTGATAGAGATAACAGGAGTAACACCACAAGGTATGTGTTTACTGTAGGTGGAACAGCGATTAGTTGGGTCTCAAAATTGCAAATTATTGTTGCACTCTCAACAACGGAAGTAGAGTATGTTGCTACTACAAAGGCTAGTAAAGAAATGATTTGGTTACAAAGGTTTCTAGATGAATTGGGTAAGAAGTAGGAGTTGGGTAGGGAAAATTTTAAGAACCACCCTAAATGTATATGTATGATAAATGGGTGAATCCCCATGATACATAGGAAAAATGGGAGGCGATTTTATCACTAATATAATATGTATATATATATATATATATATATATATATATATATATATATATATATATATATATATGGTGAATCTCTCACCAGATTATATTATCTTGTAAAGTCAAGGCAAATCTTTCACTGAATAATAAAACATTGTGAAGTCTTGGCGAATGTTTTGTGAAAGTATGAAACCATATATGATAATAATAAAACATATTCATTAAACTGTAATATACTAACATACATGTTTGGAAAAAAGAAACATAATTTTCAGTTCCTACAAATAATGTTGCAAGTTTTAGTGGCCATGTTTGTCATGGTAGGACAGATTAATGTTTTCTCTACCACTTTTGTCAAGCTACCACTTTTTCCAAGCTATCAGATTTCTTTCTTATTCCATAGACTCCAACTGTGAGATAAAAAAAAAAACACATTAAGTTTGTTTACCCCAACATGCCAACAAGTAGCAGGCCCTAACTATATAATATAATGAAGTAGTAGGTATCCCAAAGGCCTGAAGGGGATCTAATGGAAAGAAGTGACCATTGTCAGAAGCTCTCCAATCAATATATAAATATATAAATGTAGATTTATTATTGTTTTAATTGGAAATTGGAATTAAATAATAAAATTTATTTACGTCTCTCCCAATCTAAATTTCTTATTAGCATAATTCACAC
Organism: Pinus tabuliformis; assembly: GCA_031772625.1. Lineage (NCBI taxonomy): Eukaryota > Viridiplantae > Streptophyta > Pinopsida > Pinales > Pinaceae > Pinus > Pinus tabuliformis. The sequence continues at coordinate 530,991,424 of CM062815.1, read as the reverse complement.
CCTTCATACCATTTTTAACAACATTGTAACATGTGGATTAATTTCCTTTTTGGTGCACAATCTCAGCCTTTTAGGGCAATATGGTACAGTGACCCAACTCGTACAGATCATTACGACAAAATAAGAATAACATAGAAGATGAAAGGTTGTACAAATAAGCATATTTTTCAAACAACTAATCCAAGATCAATGCCTTAACTTTTTCATGAAGATATCATATTGAGAATGTTTGAAAAATAGTGGGAAATCTGGGCAGTGACTATCTCTCTTTTACGAGGGTGATGCAGAAAGAGTTAAAATTTCATTGTTTTGAATTTTTTTTCGTTAAACCAGAGAAACCAATATAATTTCATTGTTTTTTGAATTTATTTTTTTTTAAATCAGAAAAAACCAATATTAATGGAGATATCGATATTTTTTTCTAAATTTTGTGAAGTGACTAAATGTAGCTTTAACCATTCCCCTTAAGATTTTCTTTACAATATAATTTCCTAAGTCTATTTAATATCTTCATTATCATAAAAACCAACCTATATCCATCTTAACTCCACATCTACCACTCTTAGAGGGATGAAATCTATTTATCCCTCCCAGCACTTTGTAGACCCGGAATTAAGATGGATCTTTCCACTTTAAATAGTCTATGCTAACATGAATACCATGGTATTACCATGGGTCAATACCATGGGTTATCATAAACCTGGAGCTTAAAAACTACTATTAGTAATCTATAAAAATTAATAAAATTAATAATTGATTTTTATTTTATTTTTTTATTTTAACCAAGTTAAAATGTTTAAGTGACATTAAATTACAAGATCCATTTTTACTCTTGATCTACCAAGCCCCAAGAGGGATCAAATATTTTTTCACTCTATGTTAGTTTGCATATCACGATATTTGATCCAGAGTAAAGATGGATCTATGCTAGTTTAATTCCCCTCTTTAAATAGGTTGCATTCCATGTGAATACCATGGGTCAATACCATGTGCCACCTTTATTTTTATTAATACTAATATTACGGTTAATAATATTTTCTTGCATGGTATTAATAATAATTTGGCCCATAGGCTTCACCTAAATATAACACATTTTTTGAGTGTTCGTAAATATAAGGTGGCTTATGGGGTAAATATAAAAAATGTTTTATTTATTTACCGTACCTCTCGTTTATTTATATTTTTATTAATTTACCATACCTTTTTATAAATATGGTATTTGGCCCATAGGATTCAATTAAATAAAACCTCTTTTTTTAGCCTTCTTAAATAGAAAGAGGGTTATGGAATAAATATAGAAAGAGGTTTTATTTATTTACCATACCTATAGTTTATTTATATTTTTATTTATTTACCATACCTCCACTGTATTTATGTTTTTATTTATAACTATCATAAATACATTTTCTTGAAAATGAGGGTGAATGGAAGATTGTAACTCCTAATTTCAAGGGCTAAATTTACTTTTTTTACCCTCTCCCTTAAAATAAGGTGGGCTAACCTCCATGCCTAAATTTTTTATAAAGTAAATTTGAGGCGATTTGTAACATTGTACTATGATACAAAATATTCACCCAATAAAAATATAAAACCCCTTAGCCCAAGGGTGAAAATTCGCCCCTAAAATTTTCTATGGAGTTGGGCAGGTTATACAGTGACAGCCAAAGTGCCACACATCTTGTAAAGAACTCTGCATTTCATTCCAAGACTAAACATATACATCTCAATTACCATTTCATATGGTCATCATTGGAAGATGGACAGTTGAAGCTGGAAAAGATACACACTAGCCAAAATCCTACATATATGTTAACAAAAGTTGTAACCTGGGAGAAACTGATATTCTGCTCAGTTTCAATTGGTCTTCAAGTACGATGAAGAAGATGAGAAACAACTGTTATCACCTAGATTGAACCTCAGGCTGAAAGAAGGCAATGCCAGGGTAACCACAAACCACTCTTGGCCAAGTAGCTAGCCCTACTAGGCTGGGAGAGGGCTCTCTCTGTAAGTATCTCAGCCAAAAGCACTGGATATAGGAACTGATATTAGGCTAGGTATAGTAGCACAATGTTTGATTTGATTTTGAAGGGCTTTTGCTGGATCAGGAGGAGCCAGACAGTTAGGGCTAGTCAATTAGGTCAAAATTGCAGGGTGTTCAATGGGGCAAGGTGGGTATAAGGCTTAGCACTCTAGGGCTTGATGGGTGAGGTGTTTTAAGACTGGTGAGGAGCTAGGAGGAGCATGTGATTTTCATGGATCCTCCCTAGACTGTAGAAAACGTATAATGGTGAATATTTCCCCAAAGCAGAGCAGTGATGTTGTGAATTCTACCTATCAAATTGAAAACATTGAATTAGAAAGCAATGAAATGATTAATGAAGTAAAAAAAAAAAATATTAAAATATGATCACAATAGAAGAAACTGAAGTAAACTCCATATCACATGGATCCCAAAGAAATAGCTGCAATTTTTATTAATGCCCTGCTAAACTGCTACAAAATGATGTACAGTCAAGGCAAAAGCATTTCGCTGAGTCCAACCCTTTACAATGAGAATGAAGAAGAAGATATAGGCATTGATTCAACCTCCTCCCATCCTCAGGGGTCAAATCCCTAATATTAGGAGCTAATCTAACCAACACTGAACAAGAAACTAGAATATAGGCTTCTTAACAACTTGCCTCTAAAAGTGAGGAAACTGATTCATTAGTGCTCAAAATGATTTTTAATCCAGTGAATTTACCCTCTGTTATTAATTATCCATCATATTTACAAGCCAAGTCATCATTTACATCAGTAAAACATCCTCCATGAGAGAAAATCCAAGATCACAGTCAAAACTCAGAAAAAAGGCCATCCTATGCAAAATTTGTCCTACGCGCAGCACCACTAGCCCAACGCAGAGCACAACTTTCAGGTCCCTTTTGGAGGCCTTCCTGGCATCCAAATTGAGCTCATGATGGCTCATTGGAATTATATTCAAGTATACTTTCCGAAACACCTGTAATTTCTTCATTTGAAGCTTATTTGACCCCTCAAACGTTAATACTCCCAAGACTACTTTTGTGTGTCCAAAAAGTGGCAGAAAGGTCATTTTTAGGGTGGTTTTTGACTTTTTGGTGGACCAGTTCTGCCCAAAAAACTTAGAAAATCCATAGGGTGCATCTAACAATCACTATGAATCCAAAAATTCAAGCCATTTGTCCATTGGGTGCCCCTACAAAAATCGCAACGCCAGTGGAGCTACACATTGAGCCAGGTTTTTTGTGTGTGAAATTTTCAAAATTTGCAAAAAACAAAATCTCCTCCAAACTTGACCAAAATTGGTGAGCGACACCATCATCAAGTATCTTGATGAGCTAAGGAAGCTTCAGCAAGAAACCTAAGCCTATCCTCCTCTTTTTTTCCTTTTATATCTCGCCTTAGCCTAGCTTTCATCTGTTTGACCCTCATGTTGCAAATTTTGTTCCAGGTCCTGTAATGGTACGCCATGTGCTAGATGATCTGGTTGTCTCTATTGGCCTTCTGCAATGGCTTCTCCAAGTGTAAATTGACTCTTTCAAACCAAATCTCTCTATCACCCACAATTTCCTTCTCAATGGGAGTCAAAGTAACAGGTGCCTATTCCTCTTGCATAGCTGATTTACCCTTGCCACCTTGTCGTTTTATCTTGAGAAATTCCAGCTCCATGAGGACCTACTTGTCAATAAGGTGCTTGTTTTCTTGTTCCAAGTATGTGATGACATACATGGCTCTCTCCAAATTATCCATCAATGCTTGGACTTGAGCCTCCTTTTCCTGTATGATGATGTCCTTTATTGTTTCTTCATCTTGAGCCTCTAAGTCAATTATTTCCATACCATGATCCATCTCATCATGCTCTATCAAATCAAAGTCTCTCTCTTCCTCATCATCAAAATCTTCCACCTGCACTTTTTCTTTCCCTCTGTGCAATTTTTGCACCTGTTCCTGCTGTGTTAATGAAGAAGGCAAAGCCCCTTCCACACCCTATGGAGCAAGAATTTTCCTATGAGTTGATGAAGAAGGAAAGGTCCATTCCACATCCTGTGGAGAAAACACTTGCCTATCAGCTGCAAAAAATATTCTTGTGCCCCTCTGGTATGTCATGTAGGTCTTGGACACCTCAGTAGCTCTAGTCTCTTTGGCTTTCTCATCTCTCTTCACCTGAGTATTGCTAGAAGTTCCTCCCGATTCTTGAGACATTGGTGGAGGAATTTGAGGACCCCTAAAGATGTCATGAGAAATAAATGTCTCCCAAGATATGTTGAGGAGGCTAAGATGATGAAGCACAATAATATTGATCAGGGAATAATGATAAAGACTACTCATTTGCTGAGGGTATGGCTTCTTTTGCACAAAGTGGGCCATCTTCTCAATATTCTTGAACAAGAAATAAGGGATGTTTAACAACCTCACCCTAGTAAAATGCATGAGAAGCCTAATGTGATAGGTGTATAGTTTGGAAAATCAGCCCTCACAAGTGAAATATTTCATGATGATTTTCATCATGGGAGCATATGTCTTCAAGGAACCTAAAAGGAAAAAGCCTTTTTGCCTCATTTCTGTACCTGTGTTTGATATAAGGTCCTATGCCTTATACCACTTCTCCCCTACATTTGGAATCATGGTTGCATCTGCAATGATGGAAGGTGAGACTGTGAATGTCACCCCAGCAAGAGTCACCTTGTTGTCCTGAAGATTGGATACAAAAATCTTGGTGAGCTTAGGGTGGTGTTGAGCTCTTTCTACCTGCTCACAAAACTCATAGTGCCCAAGATGTTTGAAACAAGTGACAGCCAACTGAGAGGCCTGCAATTCTCTAAGGTTTGATGGCTCTTCCCTGATAATTCTACCTCCCTTGTGTGATTTTCTCTGATGGCTAGGTCTACTTGTTGAACTGTCACTGCCAGTGTTTTCTTCCTCCTCATAGTCTTTGTCTTCTCTGTCAATGTTTGCAAATTTTTAGGCTGTGAACTCCTAAAAAAGGGATGAAGGAAGTGAGCAAGAGAGATTAGGAATAAGGGAATGGGAGATGACCTTGTGAGGTGTTTGGTGAGCTTAGAAAATGAAGGGGAGGGTATGAGTCATAAAAATGAGAGGGAGGGCTTGGTTTGTTTGAAATATTGCTATTTGGGAAGAGGGATAAAGGGATGTGGATGTTATGGAATGATATCGGGAAAGAGTTTATATTTTAGTGATAGGTGATAGGAGGAATAGTTGGGGTTTAGGGTTTAGGCATAACCAAAGGCGAATTTAGGGTTTCACATTTGCCATGTGGAATTATGTTAAAAAGTTTGATTGCAAGCCAACAATGTAGTATGGGAGGAAAACTTACCTGTATGAAGGAAGAGAGGGAAATTTTTTATGTTTTTAGGTAGTAGGAGGATTTTTTGCCCTTGCCAGCTCAACGCGCAGCACCCTCCTAAACACGTAGTGTAGTGTAATTTTACACTGGCGAAATTGCTCAATGCGCAACGCCTACCTTTTATGTGCAACACCACTCCTTGAACACGCAATGCCACTTCTTATTTTCCTGAAATGCGCAGCACCAACTCCTAAATGTGTAGCGCCACTTCTCCTAAACACGCAGCGCCAACTCCTAAACGCGCAATGCCACCTCCACTGCCTGAAATGCGTAGCGCCAACTCCTGAACACGTAGCGCCACTTCTCCTTGGCCCAAAAATCACTCAACCTCTCCTCTCCTTTTCACTTTTGGACTTCTTCTTTGCCAAATAAGAATGATAGGCTTGAAAATGAAATTTGACACCTTATATGGGAGTAGATTTTTATTTTTCACTAGAAAAACCCACTTTCTAATGTTTTTTGACCTTTTCAAAAGCTCTGTTTTAATGCCTTTTCTTCTTTATTCCTTTTCAGGTAGATGGTGCTCAGTTTGAATTGATTTTTGTAGTGGTTCATTCTCTTGTAGCAAGGAGAGATGCATTGGTGCAGCCGGGATAATTTATTACATAAAGTGACTTAAATTTTACATAAGAATTATAAATTAACTCAAAATACTCTGTTTTCACCTCAAAAACATGTTTTTTGAGGTAAAAATTACATTAAAAGAAAATAATTAGATAGTGACAATGACTTACTAGTCATCATTCTTGACTTATTTATCATCCTCATCCCCTTGCTTCCCTTTATTTACACCTTTAAGTCATGCCTTTGACCTTGGAAATGAAACTCTAAGACCTAATGAAAACATGCCCTAAGACCTAATGAAAACATGATTGCATTTTGACCATGAAACCATGACTAAAGACAATCCTGAAGATGGGTCAGCAAATATACTTTATGAGGGACAACCATCAATGGATCAGTTTGACATGACCTAATGAGATGATGCAAAAAATTTCAGTATGGGACCCCTAAAATGAAAATGCAAAGAGCAAATTTTGATCCCTGATGGAAGTATGTAGATACTGACACTAAAATTGGCCTTATTGGGGATGGCAGATCCTTGGAGGTGTCAAGAACACCATAGACCAAGTGCCTAGCTGATTGGGCCAATACAGTCAAACAAGCAAAGATTAGAAAACCCCCTCTTTTTTTACAATTTTAAAGATAATGACTAAATACAAACAGGAAACTGACTCACGACTGACTCTAAACTTGACTCAAAAAAAAATCAACCAAACTAAACACAAATCATTCAAGCTTTATAGCCTTCACTTCAGACCCCAAGCTCAGATGACAATGTACTTTAAATCTTGCAAGGAAAAGTAAACTGATATTTACAATGACAGTGAAGCAACTTCAGGGAACAACATCAAAAGTAGTAGTGTTTCAGGAGCCTACCATTCACTGGTCCTCCTAAGCACTCTTGACCATCCATTTCCTTTAACAAAAATCCATTTTGTCCTCGATAGTCTGAGATCTTATACAGTCCTTTCCATAGATTATCAAACTTACCATGCTTTCCTTTTTCTTCATTTCCTGCATCCCATCATAGCACTACATCTTCCATCTGAAATTTTTCTGCCTTAGTTTTGCGGTCATAAATTTTCTTTATCTTCTCTTGCAACCAGAAAGTGTTTTGAGAAACCTCTTCCCTTGTTTGCTGAAGGTGAATCATTTGATTAATTCTGCGCTAAATATCATCCTCTTCATTGCCAACTTCCTATAATAATCTCATGACCAGGACTGCAAGTGATGTGGGAAATACCATAGCAGTACTATAAACCAACTCAAAAGGTGACATACCTATTGATTTCTTGTTGCTCACTCTATCGACCCATAAGGCATTAACCAGCTTTCTATGCCAATTCTTCTTGTTCGCCTCCAACATTTTCTTGATAATGTTCACCAAAGATTTATTTGAAGACTCAACTAATCCATTGCCCCAAAGTGATATTGTACTTATTGAAAAACTTGACCATCCTCTTTAACTTAAATGCTGCTGCATTATCTGTAATAATTTTGTGAGGGCAACCAAAATGAGACAAGATATTAGATTCTAGAAACTAGATAATTACCTTGTTCGTGGCTTGCCTTGTCGGGATGGCCTCAATCCACTTGGTGAAGTAATCGGTAGCTGTCAAAATCCATTTGTGTTGTGTTGATGATGTAGGATGGATTTCTCCTATCAAATCAAGTCCCCACTGCTGGAAAGGTGCATTTACTTCAACTGGCTTCAGAGGAAGAGGAAGAAACTTCCTTTTTCCTTGAAAAACTTGGAATTCATGGTAGCTCATGACTGTATTATATAAATCTGAAAACAAAGTTGGCCAATAATACTCTACTCTCAACACTTTGTTAGTTGTTGTTTTCCAAAATAATGACCGCCACAATCACCTCTATGAAAATCATTCATCACCTGTTGAGCTTCATCTTCAACCAAACAATTAAGAAGAACCCCTCCCGATCTTTCCAATAGAGAGAATTATTTAAAATGCAAAATTTTGCAGACTTTAGTTTTAGTGATCTACCTTTACTTCTTGACATTCCAGGAGGCGGCGAAAGATGCTGAAGAACATAAACTATATCAGAATACCAAGGTGATTTGAGAAACATTTATGATACATGAATGACTGAGCCACCATCTTCATCATTTGACATTGCCGCAAGGAGATTTATGTCTAGAGCATGCAAATTTGAATCAGCCATCAGTTTTGCCAAGCCTCGTCCTTTGATCAGTTTGGTAGGCTTAATCTCAGTATCATACTCCAACATTGTTGCTATCCACTTACCTCTTCTTCCCTCCGGATCAGTTTGCATGAGAACATCCTTGACGGTTGCGTTAGGAACATATGCTATGGTATGTGAATGCAGAATGTATACTCTGAAATCCTTCAATGCTTTTATAAGAGATAGAGCTTGTTTTTCAATGATATTGTAACACAAGGCAGCATCTCTAATAGTCCTACTAAAAAAAGCAATGGGTTGCTCCACCTAATCCCTCTTTTGCATCAACACTATAGCCATAGCGTGCTCAGACGCAAATGAAATATAATAAAATCATGAGTATAATTAGGACTGATCAAAACTCGGGCTGTGGTCAAAGAAAACTTTACCAAGTTGAACGATTTCATGACATCCTCGGTCCATTTCACAGTGTTTTCCTTCTTCAACATATTAGTTAATTCACGTAAATGCTCAGCCAAATTTGGTATAAATTTGCGTAAGAAATTCATCTTACCATTGAAAGCTTGAATCTCCTTTTTGTTGCGTGGAAAGTTTATTTGTTGGATTGCCTCCACCCTTGAAGGATCAATGTGAATACCATTTCCATGGAAAAAAGACTCTTTTTCAAGTTTAGAGAAATCTTGAACTTCCTAAATTTTTGAAAAACAATCCTTAAGTGGTGCAAATGCTCATCATCAAAACTAGAAAATGCCATCAAATCATCTAAATAGACTACAAAGAAAACATCCTTCTCATTAGGAAAAGCTATGTCCATGGCCTGCTGAAAATTGGCTCTGGTATTCTTCAACCCAAATGGCATCTTGGCATACTGAAAAGTTCCCCATGGTGTTGTGAAGGCAGTTTTGTCTTGGTCTTTTTCATGCACCAAGATCTGATTATAGCCCGAGTAGCCATCTAGTAGTGACATCCGTGATGCTCCAACTACTCTTTGCAGAATATGGTCCATCTTAGGAAGAGGGTAATTGTCCATTAAGGACACTTTATTGAGGTTCCGAAAATCTATGCACAACCTTATCTCTTCAGTCTTCTTTTGTACCAGACCAAACTTGAAATCCAATCAGAAAATCTAATTGGAACAATGATGCCAGCTTTAAACAATCTGTTTACCTCTTTCTTGATGGATGGCAACAACTTTGGATTGCTTCTTCTCAACTTTTGTCTAAAAGTTTTTTGATCCGGCTTGATAGGAATAGTATGTTGAATGATTTTCTTGTCATATACTTTAAAATCTAAATAATCCCACGCAAAAACATCAAAAAATTTAGACAGTAACTTAACATACTTAGCCTTTGTTTTGGGAGACAATGTTTTTGATAACTTTACAAGCTTGGGCTGGTCTGTTGTTCCAAGGTTTACATCTTCAACTCCTTTGTCCATAGGAACCAAGGTTGGTTTTCTCACCACATCATCTTGATCAAAAATCTCCTCTAAAGGTATGAGACCTCTAGGAATAATATTATCCTTTAGCTATAAAACCTCCATCTGATTTACCTCAATATATTTTTCATTAGAATCGCAAACATCATCAATGAAAGCATTCTTAAACTTTCTTTCATTCTGCAAAAAGGCATTAATTTCTTCGTCATCCCAAAAAAGTTGCCAATACCTCAAATTATAAGGAATAGTAGGTCTATGTTTGACATGAATTTCAAATTTATTGCTAGAACTCATTGGAATCTTCAAATTTTTTACTGCAGTGGTGAGTGAATCTGCAATGATGTTTTGACTTCGGGGTACTGTTGTCAAGGTGTATTCCAGAAACATCTTCAGAATATCTAGAACTGCATTTCTCTATGCTCTCATCCGTAGATGCTTTGCTTGATATTCTCCTTTTACTTGTTTAAGCACCAACTATGAATCACCATAAACAAAATTCCTTTTTTCTCCCAGTTTCTTCAAAAATTTTAGACCTGTAATCAACGCCTCATACTCCACTTCATTATTAGAGCAATCAAAAGCTAACTTGTAGGAACATACTCTAACATTACTTGGTACTTTGGTAGGCTGGATAGCAGGGCTTCGAATCGAAATTCCAATATTGGCACTGTCTTTACCCACAACACCATTGAAGTCCATGCTCCAAAGGCTGGCTTCATCCTCTAGATGTTGGAATTATGTTTCATTATTAACCTTACCTTCGCTGATTACTTCATTTTTCTGCTCTTCACTGATCTTTTGCTGTTGTGTAAGCTACTCAGAAGAAATTGCTATTTTTCTTTTTCCTGATTAAGAACTACTCTAAAATTCTCATAAATTTATGGTACATCATCTACTTCTACAAGGTGAACATATACATCATTCAATCCACTATCAGAGTACAAAACGAAAGACTCTAAATCAGTATGTACAACATTTATCGGATGATTTACAGGCTTCTCTTTACTAGTGATCATATACTTCATTTTCTTTTCTCGGTACAACTTCCTCAATTGACCGAAAATAGGAATTGTAGCATAGGAGAATTCAATTTGTAAAGTGCCTTTGAGTTTAGCTCCCCACGATCTAGATAAGAGCATACCAAATCATGGTGGAATATCAGCAACTACCACATCCATCAAGACATTTTTCCCTGGGATTTGATCTAAATAAACCACCAAATATCTGATGAGACCAATGCAACGAACTCTACCAGAATCAAATGAGTACAAATCATGATATTTCTAGGTGATATCGAGGCCTGACTTTTCCATAATGGCTTTGGGCATCAAATTGTGGGAAGCTCCAGAATCTAACATGGCATTATGGAGAATATACTCATGCCGTCTAAGACTCAGATAAAAGGGAGGGACTTTTCTATCTTCAGGCTGACCTTCTATGGCTGGACCAAAAATGAGTTCAGGATGATCATCCTCGACATTCACCATGTCAGAAAAAGGATCTATTTGCAATATTCTAGATACATGGTGTTTATAGTTGTTATTCTTAACAAGCTCAGTTAAGGCAACAGACACTTTTAATTTAGCAATTTCACTTTCTAAATTAAAATATGAAACTTTCTCTACCTCTTTGACACCAATGTCCTTATCTGTTTTCTTTTTCGTTGCACTATCCTTTTACTAATTGTTCTTCTCATTTGTAATGATATTTGTTGATGGTATCTTGCTAGATTTCGGGTTAGCAAGCTCTTTTCCTTTCTTCTGAATGTTTAAGGAATCATTCTTTGATTGCACATCCTTTCTTTTCTAAATGGGATTGACTGGTACATCTTTGCTCCTTAAAGAGTACTACCTCTGTTGTGTAGTTAATGCATTCATATAACCATGCTAATAATCATCAGATTTAGCCTCCAAAACCTCATTATTTGCTAAGATGTAGTCCTCATCCCTTTGAATGTCTGGAACTTCTGCATACTCTTCATCTTCGGTCAGAAATATGGGCATACCATTAGCAATAAAAAAGTGATTTGTTTCAACTACCTGATCGTCCTCATCTTCTTCTTCCATTCCTTGAACATAATTCACTGTAAGGGAGTTCTGATCTACTGTTGTTGTTGTGCTAGTTGCTCTGGTGCTTTTTGTTCTCTCTGCTTGATTCGGAATTAGGGCTGCTACTAGCCTCTAACATTTGGATTTTGAATTTGAGGTTCAGGTTTATCTATGATGGATAACTAGTTAACCATCCACTCCACTATTCGTATTAGAGTATCCATTTTTACATCTGAAGTAGATGCCTCTTCTTTCATGGTCACTCTTTTCTCGGATCTCATTCTTTCTCTTTTGGCCAACAAGTTTTCTTATACGCTCATAGCATTCTTTTGCATGTCTTCTAGTGTTGTAGGATCACGTTCCCGCAATTGATATGCCATATCAGTATCAAAACCATCCAGAAACTTGAGCAAAGCCAATCCCTCTAGTGGTTTAATGTTTGCACGAATAACATTGTATATTGCATTAAACCTTACACAATAGTCTTGCACACTCTCGCCAACATTTCTTTGGATGTTCTCATACTTGAACAAAATATGAAGGGGGTTCTTCTTCACCTCCCATCGATCCAGTAACTGCCCATGGAGGATTGGTAAAGTGGTGATAGAAGCTACTGGTAAGGCTCTGAACCATTTCTGAACTTCACCTCCAAAGCTTTGTAAAAGAAACCCCATTGTCACATCTTCAATTTATACTTCATGGAGGTCAAATAAATCATTCATTTTATCTACGTGCTGCTGAGCTGTAATGGTTTGAGTGGCATCAAAGAAAGTTATTTTGGTTTGATAATTAGCAGGCATGGCACCAAGATTTTGAGGTAAAACAAGGGGTTCATATCAGGCAGCCATAACTCGAGGTGGGGAAGGTGTATTTAAAGAAAGGATTGGAGTACTTGGTATCTTCAAAGGGGAATTAACAACATCTAGAGTAGTGTGAACAATCTGTAAAGATGAAAGCAGTGGGTAAGGGATTTTTTGGGTTGCAGTAGATGCAAAGGAGATCTTTCGAAAATCAAAAGATGGCCTATTTTTCACCCAAGTGTCTACGTTTGAAGTCAGGTTCTGTAACTTATCGAGAGCATGAATAAATTGTGACCCTGATTTACTTTGTGTAAAAAAGTCTTCAAGGAGGTTATCAAGAGATATAGAGGAATCAACAACTATTTGATCAATCCAACTCAAAGATATACTACGAAATAGACTTTGCTCAAAATGAACATCAAACTCAATATCTTGCAAAGTGTCTAACCTTTCCAGGAGTGAATGAACATGAGGAATGAAAAAATCACTTGATTGTTCTTCTGCTACACTAACTTTCTATGTAGATTTCTTAGATTTCTGCCTAATTTTATGAGGATCACTAACAATGATTGGAGGATTTGGATCTGGAATAGATCTGGTGTATTTTCGAGAAGCCAGTATGCTCAATTTTGAAATTTTATATATTTCTTTACAACTTTCCAATTCGGCCTAATAAATTCTAAAACTCATCATCCACAAGTTTAATAATTCAAATGAAAGATATTACCGAGGTGATTAGTCTTTCGAGTCCCTACTATGGTCACCACTATGTTATCACTTGGATTGGACCTAAAGCTAAAAGAAGGCAATGCTAGGGTAGCCACTAACCATGCTTAGCCAAGTAGCTAGCCCTACTAGGCGGGAGCTCTCTGTAAGTATCTCAGCCAAAATGACTGGATCTAGGAACTAATATTAGGCTAGGTATAGTAGTACAAGGTTTGATTTGATTTTGAAGGGGTTTTTCTAGATTAAGAGGAGCTAGATAGTTAGGGCTAGGGAATTAGGTCAAAGTTGCAGGGTGTTCAATGGGGCAAGGTAGGTATAAGGCTTAGCACTCTAGGGATTGATGGGTGAGGTGTTTTAAGACTGGTGAGGAGCTAGGAAGAGCATGTGATTGTCATGGATCCTCCCTAGACTGTATTAAATGCATAATGGTGAATATTTCCCCAAAGCACAACAGTGATGTTGTGAATTCTGCCTATCAACTTTAAAACATTCACTTAGAAAACAATGAAATGATTAATGAAGTACACAAAACATATTAAAATATGATCACAAGAGAAGAAACTAGACTAAACTCCATACCACATGGATCCCAAAGAAATAGCTGCAATTTTTATTAATCTCCTACTAAACTGCTACAAAATTATGTACAATCAAGGCATAAGCATCCAACTGAGTCCAACCCTTTACAATGAGAAAGAAGAAGAATATATAGGCATTGATTCAACCTCCTCCCATCCTTAGGGGTCGAATCCCTAAGATGAGGAGATAATCTAACCAACAGTGAACAAGAAATTGGAATATAGACATCCTAACAACTTGCCTCTAAAAGTGAGGAAACTGATTCATTAGTGCTCAAAATGACTTTTAATCTAGTGAATTTACTCTTTGCTACTAATTATCCATCATATTACAAGAAAAATTATCATTTACATCAGTAAAACATCCTCCATGAGAGAAAATCCAATATCATAGTCAAAACTAAGAAAATGGCCATCTTGTGAAAAATTTGTCCTACTCGCAACTCCACTGGCCCAATGCACACCACCACTTTCAGGTCCCTTTTGGGGGCCTTCCCAACATCCAAATTGATCTCATGATAGCTCATTGGAGAGATATTCAAGTCTAATGTCCAAAAAACCTATAATTTCTTCATTTGAAGGTCATTTGACCCCTCAAAAGTTGATTCTCCCAAGACTGCTTCTGCGTGTCCAAGAAGTGGCAGAAAGGTCATTTTTAAGTTGTTTTTTGACTTTTTGGTGGACCAGTTCTGTCCCAAAAGCTTAGAAAATCCATAGGGTGCATGTAATCATCACTATAAATCCAAAAATGCAAGCCATTTTTCCATTGGGTGCCCCTAGGAAAAACGCAATGCCAGTGGTGCTGTGCATTGAGGCAGGTTTTCTGTGTGTGAAATTTTCAAAATTTGCAAAAAACAAAATCTCCTCCAAACTTGATGATGAGCCCCAGAAATGGGTAACTATATGGGCTCATTCTGCCTCTTATTTCGATTTAATCCACCATTCTCAGTAGTTTTGTGCACGTTTTTGAATATATTTATGTCAATAGAGTGGATTGGGTTGGTCACTTTGCCATGTAGTCTAATAAGTGTTTATTGCAGATTTTTTGGACAATTTTGGACAAAGACTAGGAATTTATGAGAAAAATGGCAGCCAAACTCAAGGAAACAGGGAAGAGGACTTGTAGGAGGGTTTTCTCCTTCATTAATGACCCCTTTCCTCAAATCCTCCATCAGCAGCTCGAAGTACAAAAGCCCACATTGATGATTCCAAGGGGCAGCCAAGCAAGTCAAGTAGGACTGCTATTATCTTTAGTCCTAGGAAGCCGAGTTCCTTAATTTTAGGAGGATTGTTGGGAGTCCCCATTTGTATAAATAAGAAGGCTTCGAGCCTCAGTAGGTTAGCCAGTTCTTAGTATATTTTCGCACTTTTTTGCAGCCTTGTATTCAGCTCATTCTCGAGCTCTTTTTGAAGAGAGTTTATGTGATGTAACAACTATTTTTTCATAAATGAAGATGAAACATTTTGTGAGCCAACACTGATCTTTTCCAGAGGGTTGAATCTCTTGGGTTAGGGCCCAACCCAAGCTGTCCAACACCTCCTTTGTGTATTTATATGCTTTTGCTTCATTCATGAGATAATTTTTGTTGTTTTAGTTCATCTTGCTTTGTTAAATTAGGTTACTTTTGATGGTTAGAATAGTTGTTTTTTGTTCAAGTTGCTTAAGTAAGTTGTTTTAGTGACAAAAAAAGATCCAAAAAGGCCAACAGCAGGTCTTGATCTCCTTTCTCCCTTCTTAGGACCATGATTTGAGGTCAAGGCACTACTGCTGCCACCAAAAACATAGTTTTTGCCCTTTCATGCAACTGCTAGTGTGATACTTTGAATTGGAAAAGTTGATATTTGTTCAAATTCACTTTCTTAGATCATTTCATGTCCTTTTTTCATATTTCTCTCACATGCTTTTCTGTTCATAAGGTATTGTTCAGCATCTTCTGGTTTTAGGTCAAAAATTAGGTTAAGTTAAACAAAACACTGTTTTTAGTTCTTTCTATCGTCAATTTTGCTAAGTGAATGTGCAGATCTCTCATAGGACATCTCAGCTCACCATCCCTCCATCAAATAGCCAGCACTAACTCACTTCTCCCTGATTTCCCAACTCATTCGCAACATTTCGCCAGTCTGCCCTAATTTCTGCATCCATAAGGTAGCTTTCTTGCCCCTTGAACAAACCCAACCATCTCTTTTGTCCCTGATCTTCCTTGAAAAGTTATAGACCCCCCAACAACTTCATCTAGCCTTCATTCCCCTTTTCCCATCATTCTTCCACCTTCAAACCTCAAGGAACCACTTTCGGCCTCCTCTTGTAGATCCTCCTGTAGAACCTCCTATAAATCCCCTGTAGCCTCTTGTAGAATTTCCTGTGAGTGATTTTTTGAATTCTGATCGCAATGGAAGTCTTCAAAAGGGTACTAAGGGCTTCTTAGGACCCTCCACACCTTCCTCACCTTCTAGAAAAGTCAACTCCATCTTCCTTTTCCACCAAACCTTTGCACATCCACAACCAGTCAAATCACAAGCAAAATAATTTCACATAAAAACACTAAAAAATACAAAAAGATTATTTCTTCTCATTTCTCTTCAGAAGTAGCCTGAATAAATTCAATTTATCTTTGTAGTAGTCAATGACACTTATTTCATTAGTTGCCATCTCTTTTCTTGCAAAAGTAGGGTTAGTGGGTAAACTAGGGCTTGCTAGGGTTTGTTAGGGCTTGCGTTTCATTTCATTTTTCATTCTCTTTCTGCAAATAGAATAGCCTATGTAGAGTTAGCCTTTTTTCATCACAGTTAAAAGCTTCTTCTGAGAACTCATAGAAGTTGGCTAAAGCTCCTAGCGAATTTGCGCCAGCTGATCAAGTGACAGCCTGCAGTAAGAGCTAGTACTTGTGCATACATCACCGTTGCTTCCAAGTTTGTTATGAACTACCGCGTTGATAAAAGTATAGAAGGAAGCCCTAGGAATTGTAGAATTATTGCTGCAATACTGGAGCTCACCACTCTTTTTGGCATCGTTGTCAGGGAAGCGTCAAAGTATTTTGTGACTACTGATTTTCTTCTATTTTATACTACAACATTCTTCTTAGTTTATTTCAACAAAAGTAGAGTAATTGTTTTATTTCAATTCTGCAATAGTAGATTAGGCATTTCCTGCGTTCATTTCCATTTTGTAATTTCGTTTTAGCAAGCATAGATTAGGAATTTCCTACTTTCATTTCAATTGTGAAATTTCATTTCAACAAGCGTAGATTAGGTATTTCCTGCTTTCATTTCAATTCTGCAATTTCCATTCCAACAAAGTAGATTAGACATTTCCTGCTTTCATTTCAATTCTGCAATTTCCATTCTAGCAAAGTAGATTAGTCATTTCTTGCTTTCATTTCAATTTTGCAATTTCCATTTCAGCAAGATTCATTTCAGTTAGTTGCAATTTGTTGTTCAATCCATTTCAGTTTTTCAGATACAAGCAAAAAAACAAACAAAAATCACCCAAAAAGAGATTTCATTTCATGCCTCGTAGGAACAAAGACAATTCAGGAAAATTCCTACCCAACACCACCACCACACCACTAAGTCACCCTTCTCCCTTTTTTGGTGGCGGTGATCCAGAAGAACCTATAGGTGAACCTCCAGAGATATATGAAGATCCTATAATAGAAGAAGAGCAAGAAACCATTCTCCTTAGACCATGGCTGAAAACAGAAATGTTAGAGGAAATGGGGAAAGAATAGAAGGTGCCTTTACTATCTGAGAGACCAATGGGGACACTAAAATGAAAAACATAAGTCCTTTAGCCTTACCTCACTTCCATGGGTTGAATACTTAAGGTCCTGATACTTTCTTGTTTGAATTTGTTGTTCTTTGTCAAACCTATGACTATGCAGAAGATGAGCAAAAGTTGAAATTGTTTCCTTCTACCCTCAAGGATGCAGCATTGCGCTGGTTCATGGGGTTACCTGGAAACAACATCACAACTTGGGCTCAGATGGAGCAAGATTTTAACAACAAATATTGGGATTATTGTAGGTCAAAGGATACCAAGGAATAAATCTTCCGAATGACCATGGGAAGTGATGAATCTTTAGAAGACTATGAAGAGAGGTTTCAAATTAGTTATAAAAGGGCCAGGTGCACACCTGACCCCGAATCTCTAAAGTTGGTTCTTCTCAGAGGAGTCCCTAAAAACCTTGTAGATACCCTCCATTTGTTGGCTGGGGGATACATCGACCAATTGCCTTATGATGACATAAAGACTGTGTTTAGGAACCATTCTAGGTCAGCTAGAAAGAGAGGTAGGGGAAGTCAACCTTTAGCCAGTATGTCCTCATCCAGTTCATCTCTTAGAAACGAACTTGAGAATTGGCAGGAAGATTTCAAGAGCGAGATGAGGCAGACTCTTGCCATGCAAATGGATACCATGCATATCAATAGGAAACAAGAGGAAGCCGAGAGGGCTTTGGCCATCTTTTGTCCCAGGTGCACTAGAAAGAATCCTAGGAACGAATGTCCATTGCACTTTATAGAAGTGTGTTTAGTTTGTGAAGAAGACCATCCTACGAATCAATGTCCTTCATTGCCTTGAATTAAAACTGCATATGAGGGGGCCAAAGGAGCCACCGAACCACTCTATTTCATGAACCAAAGGAGGTCTCATGGACCCAGACCTTACCAGCAGGGAATGCAAGGGACATCCCAGACCTATTACAACCCCAATCAAGCCACTTCCATGCCTTCTTGGGGTCCCCCTACTCATCCTTCCTCGTCCACACCCCCTCCTTGGTCGTATCCATCACAATACCATGCTCCTCCTGTTGCTCATTCGTTTCACTCTTATGCTCAGTCACAGCCTCAGTGGAATGCACCTCATCAGGGGTGGAGGCCCTAGTACAACTCTCCTCCCGCTCTTTTTCCTCCACCACCTACTCAACCACTACCATTACCTCCTGCTCCACCAAGACAACCCCAAATACCTGCTGAACTGAACCCGAACCCTAATAAACAAGCCCAATAGGTATATACTAGAGAAACATCATGCCTGACCTATGTTGTGGAGATTCAGGAGATTAACCTACGATCTAGGAAAGTTCTCCCAGATAGCCAACCTCCTCCTAAGGAGGTTAAGGAAGAGAAACAGGAAAGTGAACCAAAAGCCATTCGACCCTTTCCTGAGAGACTAACTGGAACCACACAACTGACCCCAGAAAATATTGAACTTCTGGGAGAATTGAAACAGTTATGTGTAAAGATACCACTTCTCTAAGCCATAAAAGATGTGCCTATATACAACAAGGTGATTAAGGAGAACTGCTTCAGGCACCCAGGTAGGCGCAAGAGAGATGCTCCGACTATCAATGTCATAGGACAACTGTTCGACATGATGTTGGGGCAGGTAATATGTCCGAAATATCTAGACCCTGGGAGTCCTATAGTCAATGTCCACATCAATGGCACCGTGATCCCCCATACCTTGATTGACCTAGGGGCTGCCATTAATGTGATGACCAAGGACACCATACTGAAGCTCAACCTCCAGGGTTCCCTGAGAAACACCACAACAATACTGCAGCTAACAGACCGCTCCACCGTGACCCCTGAGGGGATCGTGGAAGATATACCGGTCTCTATTGATTCCTAGGAGTACCCTGCTGATTTCCTAGTTCTCCAACCAAAGGCAAAACTCACTGAGTATCCTCCCATCCTGGGAAGACCTTGGTTGGCTACTGTAGATGCCTACATCAGTTGTCGAGTTGGGAACATGACAATCAAGAATGGGCATATGTCCAAATAGCTAGTCCTATATCCTCCTGCCCAACCTCTATTAGAGCATGATTTACCTCTCTGGTTGGAGGAGGAAGATGAGGATGAAGTCTATTCCACACCATTGTGTACAATAGAGGCTACCTTGGGGGCCCACAAACTAAGGATGGCCTTATTGAAAACTTGATTCAGAATCCACCTCCCAGTGTGTTTCCATTAGAAGGGTTGGTGGAAGAAACCCAAGCCAATGCTTTAGTTAATCTCTGTGTGGCTGATCCGACCCCTCTCCAAGTTAAGAATGTGGAATTTAGCCTAGAGAGAACCTTAAATATCAACACATCCCTATCCACATCTCAGGAGAAACAACTGTGTAGCTTATTGAAAAACCACTTGGATGCTTTTTCTTGGAGCTATAAGGAGATGAAGGGAGTCCACCCTTTAGTCTGTACTCATCACATTTACATTAAAGAAGGTTGTAAACCAGCCAGGTAACCTCAAAGGAGGATGAATCTAGCCCTTAAGGACATTGTCAAAGAAGAACTACAAAAGTTATTGGATGTAGGATTCATCTACCCCATCTCTGACAGTGAATGGGTCTCTCCTTTGGTGCTAGTGCCAAATAAAAATGGGAAGTGGAGAATCTTTGTAGATTATTGGGAACTAATCAAAGCCACCAAGAAGGACCATTTCCCTTTGCCTTTCATAGATCAAGTGTTATATGGCCTGGCAGGGAAGAAGTTCTTCTCCTTCCTAGATGGGTTTAGCGGGTACAACCAGATCCAAATCAGCCTGGAAAACCAATATAAGACCCCTTTCACTTGCTTTTGTGGTACTTTTTCCTACCGGTTCCTTCTTTTTGGGTTGTGCAATGCTCCCACCACTTTCCAGAGAGCAGTACTGAGCATATTTACTGAACTAGTTCATGATTCAGTGGAAATCTATATGGACGACTTTACCCCATATGGTTCTAACTTCTAGGAAGCTTTGACTAACCTAGGAAAAATTTTAGCAAAGTGCATTGAAATGAACCTATCCCTTAGTCCTGAAAAATGTGAATTCCTGATGACTGAAGGGACTGTGCTAGGTCATACAATTTCTCAGCAAGGATTACAGGTGGATCCCAACAAGATTGTTATCATCCAAAGGGTCCCACCTCCTCAAAAGGTAAGAGATGTTCAGAGTTTCCTAGGCTTAGCAGGGTATTATAGAAGATTCATCAAGGATTTTAGTAAGCTAGCCTCTCCATTATTTGGTCTTTTGGGAGAAGATGCTAAGTTCATATGGACTGACAACTGTCAAGAGGCTCTGGAAACCTTGAAAAGTAAACTGGTAACTGCCCCAATTTTGAGAGGTCCAAATTAGGCCCTATCCTTCCACATTCATACATATGCCTCGAACAAAGCAATAGGAACAGCCTTGGGACAAGTTGATGAGAAACTGCCTTATGCCATATATTTTGTAAGTAAAAACTTGTCCAAGGTAGAATTAAACTACATTGTAACCGAAAAGGAGCTCCTAGATGTAGTCCATTCCCTAAATAAGTTCAGACACTACATCACCGACTATCAAACATTCGTACACACTGATCATGTTGCAATTAGGTATTTGATGAATAAAACGGATGTAAATGCTCGTATTATTAGATGGTTACTTTTATTGCAGCAATTTGATTTTACCATTGTTGATAAACTGGGTAAGGAAAATGTTGTTGCTGATTTTCTGTCTAGACTACATCTACCTACAGGTGAAGAAGGAATGGTGGATGATCAAATGCCAGATGAACACCTATTTTCTATTTTAGTACTCTCTCCATGGTTTGCTGATATAGAAAATTACTTGGTTTCATCACAGTTTCCGCCACACTTATCCTCAAAAGAGAAGAGAAATATCGTGAGGAAAAGTGCCCCATTCACCTGGATTGGAGGCAATCTTTTTAAACTTGGCCCAGATCAGATTTTGAGGTGATTTGTCAAGGAGGAGGAAGTTTTTGACATCCTCCTAACCTGTCATGATGGGCCCTGTGGGGGCCATTTTGCAGCAAAGAGGACTGCCTTCAAAATTCTGCAAGTAGGTTACTATTGGCTCACTCTTCATCAAGATGTCAAGAGATATATCAGCCAATGTGACTGATGCCAAAGGATGGGGAAACCTACTCCAAGGGATGAGATGCCCCTGCAACCTTAAGGGACTTTCAAGCCATTTGAGAAGTGGGGCATGGACTTTGTGGGTCCTATCAACCCTCCTTCAAAACATAAATCTTACATCATTGTGTGTACTAATTATCTGACAAAATTGGCAGAAACAAAGGCGATTAAGGCAAAAACAGAAGAAAAAGTAGCCGAGTTTTTGAGAGAAAATATCTTCTACAAGTTTGGTTACCAAAGAGAATTAGTCACAGATCAAGGGAGTCAGTTTACCTCCAATCTGATTGAAGACCTGCTCACACATCACAAGATTAAGCACAAAACTTCCACCCCTTATCATCCGCAAGAAAATGGATAGGTGGAAGTCACCAACAGAGCTTTGGAAGGGATTTTGACTAGGGCAGTGAGCAGCAACAAAAAATATTGGGCAGATTGATTGGTTGAGGCCACCTGGGCCTATAACAACACCTGGAAAACCACCACAGGGTTCACACCCTATGAGTTGGTCTATGGGAAGAAGGCTCTATTGTCAATAGAATTTGAATATAACACATTAAGGATGGCAGCCCAGCTGGACCTAGATCTCACCCATGCACAAAAGGAAAGGTTACTTCAGATAAATGGATTGGATGAACAGAGATTGCAGGCCCTTCTCCACTCAGAGGTAGTCCAACTTCAAAGAAAAATATGGCATGACATAAACCTCAAAGAAAAGCATTTCCAGCAAGGAGATTGGGCACTGCTGTATGACTCAAGATATAAATATTTCAAGGGCAAACTAAGGACAAGATGGTTGGGACCATACACAATAGAAAATTGCAATGACAATGGTTTAATGCTAATCTATACCATTGATGAAGAAGCCATCCCCATTCTCGTTAATGGCAATAGGTTGAAGATATACATGAAGCCCCTTTCCAAGCAGGAATTCATTGAGAATTTGAGTAAAACAGTGTTGTTAGTGGAGCAGATCTTTGCCTCCACTCCACCCACACCCTAAAAAAAAAAGGGAAAAAAAAAAGAGAAAAAAAAGAAGAAGAAAAAAAAGAAAAAAGAATAAAAGATCCCTGGTTGAAAACCTCTTGGAGGCACCCAAGGCAGGTAGTGAGGGTGAAAATCTCCTGGAGGCACCCTGGTTGTCTCATAAAAAAAAAAAAAAAAAAACAAGAAAAAAAAGAAGAAGAAAAAAACAGAAAAAACCTAACTTCCTTTGCATGCATTAAAGACTGCAGGGGGGTCACACAAGAGAAAAAGGACATGGCCAGGCTGCATACACATTTGATAGCCCATTCCTCCATCGCCATTATCTTTTTCCAGGCCTTGGTCTCATTTGTTCTAAAAATTTTGCATCCTATAGGAAACTCTGTGCATTCTATAGGAGGCTCCTGTAGAAATTACCAAGAGCTCAAAATCGAGTTTAGAAAAGAATCAGAGGACTAGAAATTTGTCTAGTAGGCCTATGGGCCTCGCTACCACCATTAATCCTCCTAGTTTTCCATTCCATCCCTGCACACCCACATTTCCACTCGTTTTTTCTTCCCTGCACAAAAAACACAAAGTTCTGTTTCTTTTGTCTTTTAAAAAATGATGAATAAAACAACAGCAATCTTCACTTGTTTCTTACCTGACACATTCCAACTATTATTCCTTCCATTCAGAACCTTCTTTAGTTGTCTCTTTAGTCCCTGCTCAAGCATCAGCCTAAAATTTTAGAGGGAGAAGCAGCGACAGGAAATCCAGCAAGATTCCTGTAATAGCTGATCCCTTTAAAAAACAAGCTCCAGAGGCAGGATCGAAGCAGCCAAGATGTATACATGTGCAAGGAGCAATGCCTGATCAAAAATCACCAGCATAAGCCACCAGTTCAGATGCTATGAACACCAACAGTAGCAGCAATAAAAAAAAATGAAGTGCCAAAGTCCGAACATGCAGAGCACAACAGCGACTAACAGGTAAATAGCTAAACTTGTTCCTCTGTTGAATGAATATTATTTAGGAACTGCATGAACTATTGAGATGGTCATGATTAAATTGAATCGGTGGCCAGCTAACTGGCCACCCTTGTTCAGTTCAAACCACCCTTGTTGAGTTCAAATGAGCCTCGTCCAATTCAAACAACAGTTCAAAAGATGCATTCAGCACATGTGGTCTGTCAACTCGGGAGGAAAAAACTCAAAACCGGTAGTGGTGGCGGCATATAATAGGAATGATGGAAGTGATGATGGGTAGGTGACATGAAAAACCATTATGACACTAGAGTAGGACCAATGGTCTGGATGGGGATAACATACCCATCCTGCCACCTCACCTCGTCACCGCAGATCATGCCATTAACTTAAGTATAGTGCAGTCGAAGCCTCCACCACCTTTTGTTTTCATTTTCATCGAAAAATTCTCGACTGTAGCAACTCACCTACCACCTTCAGAACAACGAGCCGGTCCTTCTCTACAAGTTTTCAAAACCCTCCTGCTTATCGGGTTCTACAGGAGTGGAAAACACAGTCTACAGGAGAGGAAAACACCGTTTACAGGAGCCTTTCTACAAGAAGGCCAAAGAGTAGCTTTGCAGAGGAAAAATTTGGAATTTTTTCCAAATTCGAGCTTGAAAAGAGGTAGGCTTAGAAACCCACTCTACATGTGATATATCTACACAAGGTGGTGGGAGTAGAAGCAAAGTATTGGGCTGAAAAAGGAAAGGAAAGTAAGCACAAAAGTCTGCCTGTGTTTTTCCGAATTCCATACAGTCTCTCCATTTTCTTCTCTACACTAAATGTCTGTCTTTTTCTTTCCTGCATTCTCCTGTAAAGAAGAGGTGCAATCATAAAAAAATCAAGCCAAAGCATGAATTTTCATTTGGAAGCTCGTTTATTTTGTGAAAAAAGAAAAGCACTGTTTTATATACTCTCTATTTTGTCAAAATATTGATTTCCTCAACAAAAGAAAAAACCTGAGAAGTACATTCAGGTTGTGAAAAAGAAGAACACAAAAAATTCCTGATTCCAGAAAGACAAACCTCAGCTATTCCTCTATTTCTATTTTTGAAATTTTTTTGTCTTCCTCCTCACTTGAGCATTTCCAGCAGTCATTGCACACCATGACAGGAGGTTTTATAAGAAATGAGCCTTTGAACTCCAACAAATTGCATGAACACCCATAAGTGGTAGCCCTCTTCACTAGGGCAAACTGGATGCCTTTCTTTGAGAGAATTCATGGATATGATGAGGAGGTGACAGAGGAATTTTTAATGTCTTTAAGACCCCATTCAAAAACACATGCTACAGTCAGTTTCAGGGATTTGACCATAGAGCTTACACCAGAATTTATCAGCAGAGTCATAGATCTTCCACTTGGGCTCCCCTGGAGCAAAGAAGAAAAACCATTAGGATAGGTTGCTAAAAAGACATTTTTTCAGCCTAATGAACATCCTATAGACGATAAGAATGGGGTTAGAAGGACAAGTATACCTCATCCATGGGTGAGGTCAGCTACCAAATCATGAAATATATCTCCTATGAAGGGAGATACAATATAGTCTATGGTTATCACTTCAAATTATTACATGAATTAAGATATGGAATGGACCTACCTGCATCTAGAAAACTCAGTCTCTCATACTTCCTCCTCCAACCTTTGATAGAGTATGGCACCAAGCTGAATGCAGGGGTTCCAGACCAACTGGCCCACCATGGGCTCATCAAATTGATGGTAGAAGATTCCCTCCACAGATACACCATCTCGATAGCCTGGGAAACTTTCAGGAACATGTCCAGAGAAGATGACATCAAAGCTCTTACAGATGACCTTAGCCCATCTGGCAGTGAATAGGAGGAGAAAAAAGAGGAACTTGAGAAGGAAATCCATGAGGAAGCACAAAATATTCAAGTAGAAGAAGAAAAGGAGGAAAAACATAGAGAAGAAGAGAAACATGACAAGACCATAGTTAAACCTAAGGCAGAAAAGAAAACAACATCAAAAACAGAGAAGAGGAAGAGAAAAAAAGCTGAGAAGAAGAAGCCCAAGAAAGCTCAGAAAAATACTGCCACAGGGAAGGTAGAAACTCAGCAAGAAAAGGAGAAAACACCACCAGAGACAATAGAAGCAGGAGACACAGCAAAAAATGTAGAGGATGAAGAAGAAGAACATCAAGAAGAAGTGTCCCCTGAGACACTAGCATGGGAAGCAGCAACTATTCTTGCTGCAATTAGCACTCCAGCTAAGAAAAAGGGGAAAAGAAAAAGACAGGCATCTATGTATTTCAAAGCTCGAAGGAGCACCAGAATTAAGGTGGGCAAGCCCCAGCCACCTTCGAAAGAACCCATTATCATTGAAGATGCACCTACTATGACAAGAGAGGAATGTCCCTCCAAAATCTCTATCACCTACGAGAGAGGGAGCCTTAAGACCTCCCCCTGGAAGAAAGGATCAAATTAATGGACTCCAAAGCAGTTCAACAGAAGGCACAAACCTCTCTACAGGAGACATTGGCTAAGCTCAAGGAAATTAAAAAATTGGAAAAGAAGGAAAAAGATCAATCCCAAGATGAAGGTAAGCCAAAAGAGATACCTGAGCCTCGACCGTAGCCTAACTTAGGCTCCTACTATAACCTTCTAGAAGGTGGGAAGATCATCCCACAAAAATTTGCAGTGCCTCTTTTTTTCGAACTAGAAAAGGAAAGAGTCAAGACTCACACCTAGATGCAGATTGCAAAATCTAAAGGAGTCAAAGATATAGGGCACATGGAAAACAAGTTGAGAGAGATGAGCAGAGAATTGAGCATGGTAAGGCACACAGAGAGCATCAGAAGAGCTCAACTGCAGGAAGAAAATGAATTGTTGAAAAAGAAACTACAAGAAAGGGAACCTCAAGGAGGAAATAAGTTGTCAATCTTGGAAGGACAACAATGAAAAGAGGGACCCCAGGTAGATAGTGAAGCAGCAGAGAAACAACAAGAAGAAGAAGAATCACAGATAGATAGTGAGACACTGATGAAACAACGACAAGAAAGAGAATCTCAGGCAGCAAGTGAAATGATGATTTTGAAAAGGCAACTGCAGGAAAAGGAAGCCCAGTTAGCTTGCATGACCAGCTGGGCAATGGAGGCCTTGCAATGTAGACAGCCAACTAGATCATATGCGTTGTATCTCAAAGATCAGTGGCTCCAATTCCAGATTAATACACTAGCTCAGAGGGGCACAATACCATTTCAAAATTATGGCCAATTTATGCATTTATGTGATCACAACTCAGCCGAAGATAAAGCAAAGCTAGCAGAATTTTACCTACACAACATGAAACTTGCTGACATGAATTTATGGGATCCAAATGCTACATTGGGAGACTTGCAGTTAATGGCTATGGCTTCCTAGATGAGACATGAAGAAAAGAGAGCAGTGGAAATTCAGAAACTAATGGCAAAAGAGCTAAGTGAGCCTCTGATGATTGGAGCAAAACTAGCAGAACCTTTGGATCTCATCTATGCCCACTAACACCTTGCAGCCAATCCTCAAGTTGCCCCTGACTATGTTGACAGACATGCACAGGCTATTTCTCACTTTGAAGATATGGAGAGATTCTTTGTCGATGACTACCTTCATTCCTGCATGAGAAGGTGGAATACATTGTCACATAGCCTAAGGATCAGGGAGTATCACTCCCCAACCAGAATGAGGAAGGACATGAGGAGAGTTCCCCTATATAAGAAATCAATGCAAAACCTGAAAGCCAACTAGATTGGTCTTAAATTCAGTCTTCCACTGCTGTTAGGATTGTTGGAAGGATAAGGAGGAGGAAGAACAGAAACAATGGGAGGAAGTGGATAGGAAAGCAGGTTTCCATGACAGAGAGGAAGACATCACATCAAAGGCTTAGGATGCCAGTGAATCTGTTAGAGCTATTAAAGATGAAGAACTAGATTAGTTGCTTAGAGGATGAGCAACCCATTCAGTAGGGGGTGATGATGAGCCCTAGAAATGGGTAATTATATGGGCTCATTCTGCCTCTTATTTCGATTTAATCCACCATTATCAGTAGTTTTGTGCATATTTTTGAATATATTTATGTCAATAGAGTGGATTGGGTTGGTCACTTTGCCATGTAGTCTAATAAGTGTTTATTGCAGATTTTTTGGACAATTTTCGACAAAGACCGGGAATTTATGAGCAAAATGGTAGCCAAACCTGAGGAAACAGGGAAGAGGACTCATAGGAGGGGTGTCTCCTTCATTAATGACCCCTTTCCTCAAATCCTTCATCATCATCTTAGAGTACAAAGGCCCACATTGATGATTCCAAGGGGCAGCCGAGCAAGTCAAGTAGGATTGTTGTTATCTTTAGTTCTAGGAAGCCGAGTTCCTTAATTTTAGGAGCACTGTTGGGAGTCCCCATTTGTATAAATAAGAAGGCTTCGAGCCTCAGTGGGTTATCCAGTTCTTAGTATATTTTCACACTTTTGTGCAGCCTTGTACTCAGCTCATTCTCGAGCTCTTTTTGAAGACAGTTTATGTGATGTAACAACTATTTTTTGATAAATGAAGATGAAACAGTTTTTGATCTAGCACTGATCTTTTCTAGAGGGCTAAAGCTCTTGGGTTAGGGCCCAACCAAAGCTTCCCAGCACCTACTTTGTGTATTTATATGCTTTTGCTTTCATTCATGAGATAATTTCTGTTGTTTAGGTTCATCTTGATTTGTTAAATTAGGTTGCTTTTGATGGTTAAAATAGTTGTTTTTGGTTCAAGTTTCTTAAGTAAGTTGCTGTAGTGACAGAAAAATATCCAAAAAGGCCAACAACAGGTCTTGATCTCCTTTCTCCCTTCTTGGGACCATGATTTGATGTCAAGGCACTACTGCTGCCACCAAAAACATAGTTTTTGCCCTTCCATGCAACTGCTAGTGTGATACTTTGATTTGGAAAAGTTGATATTTGTTCAGATTCACTTGCTTAGATAAGTTCATCTCATTTTTCCATGGTTCTCTCACATGTTTTTCTGTTCATAAGGTATTGTTCAACATCTTCTGGTTTTAGGTCAAAAATTAGGTTAAGTTAGACAAAACTCTATTTTTGGTTCTTTCTATGGTCAGTTTTGCTAAGTGCATGTGCAGATCTCTTGTATGAAATCTCAGCTCACCATCCCTCCATCAAATAGCCAGCACTAACTCACTTCTCCCAAATTTCCCAACTCATTTGCAACATTTCGCCAGTATGCCCTAATTTCTGTGTTTTTCCATAAGGTTGCTTTCTTGCCCCTTGAACATATCCAACAATCTCCATCGTCCCTGATCTTCCTTGACAAGTTATAGACCCCCCAACACCTTCATCTAGCCTTCATTTTCCTTTCCCATCATTTTTCCACCTTTAAACCTCCAAAAACTACTTTCGGCCTCCTCCTGTAGATCCTCCTGTAGAACCTCAAATCCCCTACAGCCTCCTGTAGAATTTCCTGTGAGTGATTTTTCGAAGTTTGATCACAATGGAAGTCTTCAGAAGGGTACTAGGGGCTTCTTAGGACCCCTCCACACCTTCCTCACCTTTTGCAAAAGCCAACTCCATCTTCCTTTGCCACCAAACCTCTGCACAGCCACAACCAGTGAAATGACAAGCATAATAATTTCACATAAAAATACTCAAAAATACAAAAAGATGATTTATTCTCATTTCTCTTCAGAAGTAGCCTGAATAAATGAAATTTTCCTTTTCAGTAGTCAATGGCACTCATTTCATTAGTTTCCATCTCTTTTCTTGCAAAAGTAGGGTTAGTGGGTAAACTAGGGCTTGCTAGGGTTTGTTAGGGCTTGCGTTTCATTTTAGTTTTCATTCTCTTTCTGCAAATAGAATAGCCTCTGTAGAGTTAGCCTTCTTTCATCATAGTTAAAAGCTTCTTCTGAGAACACATAGAAGTTGGCTAAAGATCCTAGCTGATCAAGTGACAGCCTGCAGTAAGAGCTAGTACTTGTGCATATAGAACCATTGCTTCCAAGTTTGTTACGAACTACCGGGTTGATAAAAGTAAAGAAGGAAGCCCCAGGAGTCGCAGCAGTATTGATGCAATACTGGAGCTCACCACTTGACCAAAATTGGTGAGCAGCACCATCATCGAGTATCGTGATGAGCCAAGGAATCTTCAACAAGCAACCTAAGCCTATCCTCCTCTTTTTTTCCTTTTAGAGCCTGCCTTAGCCTTGCTTTCATCTGTTTGACCCTCACGCTGCAAATTTTGTTCTATGTCCTGTAATGGTAAGGCATGTGCCTGATGATCTGGTTATCTCTATTAGCCTTCTGCAACAGCTTCTCCAAGTGCAAAGTGACCCTTTCAAGCTAAATCTCTCTATCACCCTTAATTTCCTTCTCAATGGGAGTCAAAGTAACAGGTGCCTCTTCCTCTTGCGTAGCTGATTTACCCTTGCCACCTTGTCATTTTATCTTGAGAAGTTCCAGCTCCATGAGGACCTGCTTGTCACTAAGTTGTTTGTTTTCTTGTTCCAGGTATGTGATGACATGCTTGGCTCTCTCCAAATTATCCATCAATGCTTGGAATTGAGCCTCCTTTTCCTGTATGATGATGTCCTTTATTGTTTCTTCATCTTGAGCCTCTAAGTCAATTGTTTCCATGCCATGATTTGGCTCATCATGCTTTGTCAAATCAAAGTCTCTCTCTTCCTCATCATCAAAATTTTCCACCTGCACGTTTTCTTTCCCTTTGTGCAGTTGCTGCACCTGTTCTTGTTGTGTTGATGAAGAAGGCAAAGCCACTTCCACACCCTATGGAGCAAGAATTTTCCTATGAGTTGATGAAGAAGGTAAGGTCCCTTTTGCATCCTGTGGAGCAAAAACTTGCCTATCAGCTGCAAACAATCTTCTTGTGCCCCTCTCGTATGTCATGTAGGCCCCGGGAACCTTAGTAGCTCTAGTCTCTTTAGCTTTATCATCTGTCTTCACCTGAGTACTGCTAGAAGGTCCTCCAGATTCTTGAGACACTAGTGGAGGAATTTTAGGACCCCTGAAGATGTCATGAGCAATAAATGTCTCCCAAGAGATGTTGAGGAGGCTAAGATGATGAAGCACAATCATCTTGATCAGGGAATAATGATAAAGACTACTCATCTGCTGAGGGTATGGATTCTTCTGCACAAAGTGGGCCATCTTCTCAATGTTTCTGAACAAGAAATAAGGGATGTTTAACAACCTCACCGTGGTAAAATGCATGAGAAACCTGATGTGATAGGTGTATAGTCTAGAAAATCTGCCCTCACAAGTGAAATATTTCATGATGGTTTTCATCATGGGAGCATACTTGTCTTCAAGGAACCCAAAAGAAAAAAGCCTTTTTGCCTCATTTCTATACCTGGGTTTAATATAAGGCTCATAACAGTGTTCATCCAGGTTCTATTCCTTGTACCACTTCTCCCCTACATTTGGAATCCTGGTTTCATCTGCAATGATGGAGGGTGAGACTATGAATGTCACCCTAGCAAGAGTCACCTTGTCATCCCAAAGATTTGCTACAAAAAGCCTAGTGAGCTCAGGGTGGTGTTGAACTCTCTCTACCTGCACATAGAACTCATAGCACCGAGGATGTATTAAGCAAGTGACAGCCAACTAAGAGTCCTACAATTCTCTGAGGTTTGATGGCTCTTCCCTGATAATTCTGCCTCCCTTGTGTGGTTTTCTCTGATGCCTAGGTCTATTTGCTGAACTGTCACTGCCGGTGTTTTCCTCCTCCTCATAGTCTCTGTCTTCTCTGTCCATGTTTGCAAATTTTGAGGTTGTCCACTCCTATAAAAGGGATGAAGGAAGTGAGCAAGAGAGATTAGGAATAAGGGAATGGGAGATGACCTTGTGAGGTGTTTGGTGAGCTTAGAAAATGAAGGGGATGGTATAAGTCATAAAAATGAGAGGGAGGGCATGGTTTGTTTGAAATATTTCTATTTGGGAAGAGGGATAAAGGGATGTGGATGTTATGGAATGATATAGGGAAAGAGTTTAGAGTTTTAGTGATAGGTGATAGGAGGAATAATTGGGGTTTAGCGTTTAGGCACAACCAAGGGAGAATTTAGGGTTTCACATTTGCCATGAGGAATTATGTTTAAAAGTTTGATTACAAACCAATAATGTAGTATGCGAGGAAAACATACGTGTATGAAGGAAGAGAGGGCAATTTTTGATGTTTTTAGGTAGTAGGAGGCTTTTTGGCCCTTGCTGGCTCAACACGCAGAGCCTGCTACAGGCGCGCAACGCCCTCTTGAATGCACAGTGCAGTGTTTACATTCGTGAAATCGCTCAACGCATAGTGCCTATCTTGTACGTATAGCACCACTCCCTAAACACACAACGCCACTTCTCCTCTGCCTGAAATGTGTAGCGCAACTCTTGAATGCGCAACACCACTTCTCCTGAATGCACAACACCAACTCCTGAATGCGCAACGCCACCTCCACTTCCTGAAATGTGCAGTGCCAACTCTTGAATGCGTAGCGCCACTTCTCCTTGGCCCAAAACTCACTCAACCTCTCCTCTCTTCTTCACTTTTGGACTTCTTCTTTGCCAAATAAGAATAATAAGCTTGAAAATGAAATGTGACACCTTATATAAGAGTAGATTTTTATATTTCACTAGAAAAACCCACTTTCTAATGTTTTTTGACCTTTTCAAAATCTCTGTTTTAATGCCTTTCCTTATTTGTTACTTTTCAGGTGGATGATGCTCAGTTTGAACTGATTTTTGTAGTGGTTCATTCTCTTGTAGCAAGGAGAGATGCATTGGTGCAGTAGGGATCATTTATTACATAAAGTGACTTAAAATTTACATAAGAATTATAAATTAACTCAAAATACTCTGTTTTCACCTCAAAAACATGTTTTTTAGGTGAAAACTACATTAAAAAAATAATTATATAGTGACTATGACTTACTAGCCATCATTATTGACTTATTTATCATCCTCATCCCCTTGTTGCCCTTTATTTACACCTTTAAATCATGCCTTCAACCTTGGAAATGAAACCCTGAGACCTAATGAAAACATGCCCTAAGACCTAATGAAAACATGATTGCATTTTGACCATGAAACCATGACTTAAGACAATCCTGAAGATGGGTTAGCAAGTATACTTTATGAGGGAAAACCATCAATGGATTAGTTTGAAATGACCTAAAGAGATGATGAAAAAAAATTCAGTATCGGACCCTTAAAATGAAAATGCAAAGAGAAAATTTTGATCCCTGATGGAAGTATGCACATACTAACACTAACAACAACCAAGACCAAAGTGGAGTCATTGTCCAGCAAATGAAGCAGCGGTGGAGTTGCTATGATCAATCTCCAAGTGGGATATTATTGGGTGTGGAGCCTGATTATATTCTTTATTTATATGTATCACCACATTGGACCCCAGTTCATAATGTGGCAGAAATTATGCCTGTAAAATGTATGCTACAAGGGGCGTCCAAGGAGGGGCAGTTGTGATCTTTGGGAGCCCCCCCTAGCGGGGGATCGGAGGCAACACCCCCAAAGCTAAAAATAGATGTAAAATTTCCTTGTAAAATGTTGTAATTTCATAGTCAATCTCGACCAATCATTAGGTGGAGATCTGATGGTAAAAGTTATGCTTAATTTAGGGTTTTTTCCCTAGAAGGTAACCCCTCTCTATATATCACGGAATTGTATTGCATCTATGTAGATTGGTATTCTGAGCGAGAAAGAGAGAGGAGATTGTGTGAGAGAAAAGAGGGAATTACAACAGATCTGTCTCTTCATTTTGTTGGATAATATAAAAGGAAGGACTGGTTGTTTCTCCATGGATCTAGCCCAAATTGGGTGAACCACATATATCTGTGTCTCTCTTGTTTTATGCATTTTTTGTGTATATTTCTACAATATATTTTATGTGTTCCATTGCTCTGTAATATATAATTTTCTAACATTGTCTTTGTACTATATCGCACATGTTAGCATGCCCTAGCATTCCCTAACACACCTTGGCAGTCATGACCTCACTGCTAGAATTGCATTTTTCCATGACTTGGGAACCTTACATTCACTAGAACACCTCGGCATTCCCTAGTTGTCATGCCCTCACAGATAACATTAATTTTTTTATGACTTGGGAACACAACCAATTCATTAGCAAAACAATACTTCTTTGTGCCCAACCCAAATTACCCTTTCTCTAAAATTTCTTTGTCCACGCCTTATCACAACCATAAGATTGACTCTTGCAAGTCTTGTTCTAAACTTCTCCGAAAACACTTCATCTTTGGGATACTTGGAATTTACAGACACTCATTGGCACACACTCTTATTTGTTCATTTCCAAGCATTTTGACCTAGTTCTCCCTTGTGTTCCCCTATACTCCCTAACACTCCTCAACATCCATTGACACTATCTGCCATGTGTTAGCACACCTTTTCATTCCTTGGCATGCCTTGACACTCCTTAACTATCATGCCCTCACAACTACCCTTACTTTTTTTTAGACTTGGCCAGAACCCAACTAAGTCTTGCCCCGACTACAACAACTTAACCAACTTATAGTTACTACAACTATACTATGCCTTGTTCACCTAAGAACTTCCTATAACACATCTTAGGCTAACCATGCCTAATATCAACTCATCCCACTTAACAAGTTACCAAGTCAAGGCTCACGTCCAACCATGGCCATAAAACAACTAAGAAACACAATTTACATTTTGACATGCCATAGCACCTGGCATGTCTGACAATCCCTTAGCCCTATGTGGCATGTGCTAGCATCCCATACATTTCTTGCAGGCATGCTTTGCACTCCCTAGCACACTCTAGCACTCCCTGACATGCCTTAGCACTCTAGCATACCTTGGCACTACCGAGCATATAACATTGTCACTCCCTCCTTAGAACACTTGGAACTCATTGACACTCCCTATCACACACTCTTATCTCTTCATTTCCATGCATTTTGAACTAGTTCTCCCTTATGCTTCTGTGGCACTCCCTAACATTCGCTGACACACATTGACACACCCTAGCACATGGCACATCTTGGTATGTTGCCTTGGCACTCTAGCATTCCTTGGCACTACCTAACATATCTTGTCACTCCCTCCTTACCACAACAAGAACTCACTAACACTCCTTGTCAGACACTCTTATTCATTCATTTCCATGTATTTGAAACTAGTGGCCCCTTTTGTTTCCCTGGCACTCCATAACACTCCCTGGCATGCATTGGCACACCCTAGCACCTAGAACATCTTGGTATGTTGACCTAGCCTCTAACATGCCTTAGCACTGCCTACCATACCTTGTTACTCCCTCAGCACACATGTATCTCACTGAAACTTCCTGTCACAAGCTCTTATTTGTTCATTTGCATGCATTAATTTGACCTAGTGCTCCCTTATGTTTCCATAGCACTCCCTAACACTTTCTATCACATGTTTACACACCCTGGCACCTGGCACATCATGGTTGCATGTCGCCCTAGAAATCTAGCATGCCTTAGTGCAACCTTGCATACCATGTCACTCTCTCCTTAGCACACTTGGAACTCACTGACACTCCCTGTCAGACACTCTTATTCATTCATTTCCATCCATTTTGACCTAGTGCTCCCTTATGTTTCTCTGGCACTCCCTAACACTCCTTAGCACGCATTGGCACACCTTCGCACTTGGCACATCTTGGTATGCTTCCCTAGCACTCTAGCATGCCTTGGCAGTACTACATAGGATACATTGTCACTCCCTGCTTAGCACACCTGGAACTTGTTGAATGTAATGTTCCAAACTAGAAAAATAGTTCTATGCAAAGTGGACGATAAAAAATAATTCCATAAAATTAAATCAAACCATCAAACCATCAAATTGGCAACCAAACTATGTTGTCTACTCATTTTATTAAATGGGAAGAGGTGTACAAAAATGTGTTGGAATGTGTGCACCTAGCTTGTTCTAGGCAAGATAGCAAAATCACAAAATGAACATTGGAACACCCTCCTCAAATCTGCTGGTAATCTGACCCAAGAGCTGCATTGTTACTTCCCAAAAAGGTGTTGCTGCTTGCAATGATCTGTCGTTAGATCCTTTTCCATTTTTCAAAAAATTCTGGGAAATTAACCCCAACCTCTATGCAAGAAACCCATAATAACCCACGAAGTAATTGGCCAAATGTTGACCTCGGAATTTTGGCCCAAATTCCCCTCGGCTCCTCTAATTGCTGGCTGAGTTGGGACCCCTGTTTGACCCCTCAGGTCTACCTAGAAAATTCTATAAAATTAGGAGAGTGATCCTTGCCCAAAATCTAGAAAAACTCAGAAAAGGTTTCCCTTGGTTCCAAACTTCTAAAATTGACCCTTCACAGCTTGACTCTCCTCCAATTTTGAATTATGTTGTTGTGACTGATCTTGTCAATCTATGCTCTCCTAACTCCAACAATCCTCCTCCAATGGCCCTCCAAATGATCTCCTACTTCTCCCAGCCAGTTCCATCTCTATAATTCCTTCCTCCAACTCCAATGTGAGCCTAGTGATGGCTCTTTGTGTAGGCCTAGGTGACTATAAATCAAACAGTTCCATTGCTGCAACCTCCTGAACCAAAACTATCTTGAAAGGTTTATCCTCTACCATAGCTCCAATACCAAAATTCCCCTAGTAGTTGCTACCTAGATGAACCCACAAGAAACACCTACATGTTCCCCTTCTGTGTCTTCCAGAAATATGCACTAGCTCAGACAAATGTTGAATGATGTGACTGTGAAGCACCACTAGCTCTCCTCCAAGGTAGTATGAATTTCCTTCCTTGGGTGGCACTTGAAATCCACCGAAGCAAGGGTTGAGATCTCCACTCGGAGACACGCGTGTGCTAAACAACATAGTAACTTGGCTAAGCAGCTCGAGCAACTAAGGTTGAGTTCAATATGTCAAAAAGATACCAAATGAGGCTGAGCCCCCTCTATTTATAATTTGTGGGCCTCTTTTCCCATGTGGCCCCCCTCCAACTAGCAATTCGACTTTCCCTCCTTAGTCATTTGAACTTCCCTCTAAGGTGGTGTGTATTTCCTCATGTGGGTGGCCCCCACGCTATGCCAACAAAACATTTCGGCCCCTTTTTCCTTCCTAAGTATTTTCCAAAAATCACATGGGTCCCATGGCCTCCAAAATTGTCAAAATTGTAGAATAAATAAACCTGTAACAATTTAATTTTGGAAGGGACATTACACTGACACTTCATTTCCATGCATTTGAAACTAGTGTTCCCTTGTGTTTCCTTGGCACTTGGCCCTAACATTCTCTAGCATGCATTTGCACCACACCTTGGCACCTGGCACATCTTGGCATGCCTTAGCAAATGGCTTGTCTGAGCATGCCTAGCATGCCTTAGAATTGTCTAGCATGTGTTAGTACTTCCTGGCATTCCCTAGAACACCTTGGAACTACTTAATTGTCATGCCCTCATAGATCGCTTTACTATTTTTGCGACTTTGGAACCCAACCAAGTCATTGGAAAAATAGTGTTGTGTTCAACCCAAAGTCTCTCTTTGTCTGAAACTACTTTGACCAACCCCTTATAATTGTAACCATAAGCTTTCTCCTGCAATTCCTATTCTAACCTTCTCCTAACACACTTTGTCCTTGAGACACCTGGAATTCATTAACACTCCTTGGCACACACACTTATTTGTTCATTTCCAGGTATTTTGACCTAGTTCTCCCTTGTGATGCCCTAACACTTTCTAACATTCTTCAACATGCATTGGAAATGTTCGACATGTGTTAGCATGCCTTTACATTCGTTGGCATGCCCTGGCACTCCTTAGCTATAATGCCTTGACAACTACCCTTACTTTTTTTGGACTTGGGAACCTAAGCAAGTCTTGCCTCGACTACAACAACTTGACTGATCCAGATGGATGTTGTTGGCCACCCACCCATCCCACTTGGACCCCCACAACTATCTCTTTCAGTTTTTCAGTTTCCTTCTTTGTAGCACAATTTACCATTTTTGGTAGTTTTTCGAGTCCTGAACTTCCGGAGCCATTTTGAGGCCCTAAATGATGTTTTTGGGGAAATCTGGGAGCAACATGTGTCAATGGAACATGATGCTCTTCCCAAAGTTGTAGTGCTTGGATAGATCTTTCTAATGACCTATTGTATGCATCAAAAGAAGATCGGGTGCCAAAGTTACAACCCTGGGAAGTTGATGTCCCATCGTACCCAAAACGGGGACCATAATTTGGCATTTCATCTTCTAGGGTTAGGTTTTGGGATGTTAAGGGTTTTCCATTGTTTCTCAACAATAAATAGGCCTTTGAGCCTCATTGTAACACAATTCAGAGGAATGTAGCTGCCACATCTCTTCTCAGAGATAAGCTACCATCACCCTAGCTTGTTTATTTCCATTTCTATTTCTAAGCATATTCCAATATTTGACATTAATGAAATGAAGTATTATTTCGGTTGCATCTCTGTGTTCATGGTTATCTCTGTAATTTGTTGTGTTCCTATTTAAATCCGGATCAGTGGTATTAGAGTGGTCTGCTTTTTTTCTCTGTTTTTCTTTGCATGTCCCCAACGAGGTCGGGATATAAGGAGTTAGGGCTTGAATTGGTCGAACATTTGCAAGACCAGCATCGCAAATCTCGACGGCCTCCCATGGCAGATGAAAAGAAACATGAGGGGGTAGGAGATCCTATAAAAATCTTGCTCGAAGAATCCCTCAAGTGACAAAGGAACGCGATGATGGACAACTTTTCCAAGATCCTTCAGCGGCTACCTAGAGGTGACGTATCGGCTTCCAACAACTACTCTAGAAATGCCACACCATTTAAGGTACAAGTTAATTTTGAAATCCCCATCTTCGAGGGTCAAATAGATTCAAATGTTGTAGATAAATAGTTAAATGTACTAGAGGGTTATTTTTCTATTCATGATTTTTCTAGTCGGGGAAAGATCATTTTCGCTCTTCTCAAAGCAGCCCCCCATGTCAAGGATTGGTGGGAAACCTACTGCAAGTAGAAGGATGAAAGTACAGGCTCACTATTTTCAGCTGCACCCACTTGGAATTCATTCCGAGATGCCATCAAGGAGCAGTACTACCCTGTCAAAAGCTATGAGGACAAATACATAAAGTGGACCACGCTATGGCAGGGAAGGGACCAAGATGTGCCAGAGTTCACAAACATTTTTCATACCCTTCGCACACAGTTGGGTATCAAGGATTCTGAGCTACATTTGGTACTCAAATACCGCAACTGCCTACACAAGTACATCTAGGAAGAGATGGAGTTCTTAAACATCTCCTCACTCGGCATAGCGTACCGATACACTCTCAAAATCAAGCAAAAGTTCAAACGAAAGAAGCGAGACTTTGGATCTACGAATCCGAAGTCCAAAGGACAAAGCCAAGGCGGGGTGACCCAAGACAGCCCATCGAAGCCGCAAGAAAATAAAAACACCATGAAGTCATAGGAAGTGGTGTGAGTTCCATAAGAGCCCCACTCACAACACAAGTGAGTGTCAAACCAAGCAGTCACTGGTGGCCGAGTTGAAGGCTTCTGAATCAGATGCATGTTCCGACCCTGAGTTAGAACTCGACAAGGGGAATGGAAAAGGGAAGTAGATCATTGGCGTGGGGCCCAGTGCCACTGTTGCCACCGCCAAGTTCTAGAAGAATGAGCCTGAAGATCCAGAGGAGGGGGAGCAATTTTTCCACTCACAAATGTAGGTGAAGGGTTCGCTGCTGCAATTCATTGTCGACAGTGGCAGCCAAAAGAACCTCATTTCAGCAGAGGTCGTGAAGAGGTTGGGCCTACCGAATACACCACACTCGTAGCTATAAAGTATCAGGTGGCTTCACTAAGGGCGAGATCTCCGAGTTCACCAGCAGTGTTGCCTTCCCTACAGCATCAAACCCTTCACATACAAGGTATTGTGTGATGTTGCACCTCTGGATGTTTGTGATGTACTATTTGGCTAGCCATACTTGTGGAGGTGACATGTTGTGTATGAGTCAAGGCCTCGCGTTGTTATTATTAATTTGGGTAATTCATTATATAGGATACCGGGGGTAGCCCTACCTACTGCCACCTCTTTGATCTCTGCTAAGAAATGCAATAAGATCGTCTCCCAGACTAGGAAATTCATTTTCTATTTGGTTTGCTCCCAAAGTAAGGGGAAGATCATCATCACATCCATGACCCCTGCGAAGAGTTCCTCTACACAGTAGCAACATTAGAGGGATATAATCATGAAAGAACATAGGAATAACTTCTCCTCACCCACAGGGGAACCACACAAGTTTCAGGTGGGCGACAAAGTTTGGTTACATATGGAGAAAGAATGCCTTAGAAGAACCCATTAGAAGCTCAGACCACTCCGATATGGTCCTTACAGCATTACCAAGGCTATGGGAAATAATGCTTTGGAGCCCAGCATTCCCCCACTCCTTCGCCTACACCAAGTGTTCAATGTGTACTACCCTCATCCATGCTTCCCACCATTATTGAACACATTCAAGATTGCAGAATAGCTCACCAGGGACCAAGTTTAGCAGATGGAGGAACTCAACGCAATGGGGACCATTGCTTCCTAAGGGGGGAGGAATGATCCAGGTGGATGTTGGTGGCCACCGACCTATCCCACTTGGACCCCCGCAACTATCTCTTTCATTTTTTCAGTTTCCTTCTTTGTAGCACAATTTACTATTTTTAGCAGTTTTTTGGGTCATGAACTTCTGGAGTCGTTTTGAGGCCCTAAACGACCCCTGGAAGTTGATGTACCAACTTACCTAAAATGGGGCCCACAATTTGGTGTTTCATCTTCTAGGGTTAGGTTTTGAGATGTTAATGGTTTTCCATTGTTTCTTAACAATAAATAGGCCTTCGAGCCTCATTGTAACACAGTTTAGAGGCATGTATCCACCACATCTCTTCTCATAGATAAGCTACCATCACCCTAGCTGGTTTATTTCCATTTCTGTTTGTAAGCATATTTCAATATTTTACATTAATGAAATGAAGTATTACTTCCGCTACATCTCTGTGTTTATGGTTATCTCTGTAATTTGTTGCATTCCTATTTAAATCTGGATCATTGACCAAGTTACAATTACTACAAATATACTATGCCATGTTCACCTAAGAACTGACTATAACTCATCTTAGGCTACTCTTCTATAATTTCAACTTATCTAGCTTACAAATTTACAAGTTACCATGTCAAGGGTCACGTGCAATAGTGGCCATAAAACAACTGAGAAAATACTTTACATCTTGGCATCCCATAACACCTACCACATCTAACAATCCCTTGGCACATGTTAGCACCCCCTACATTCCTTAGCATGCTTTAGCACTCCCTAACACTCCCTGACATGCCCTAGCAATCTAGCATGCCTTGGCATTGCCCAGCATATAGCCTTGTCACTCCCTCCTTAACACACCTGAAACTCACTGACACTCCCTCTCACACACTCTTATTCGTTATTTTGCATTCATTTTGAGTTAGTTCTCCCTTGTTATTCCATGGCACTCCCTAACACCTGGCACATATTGGCATGTCACCCTAGCACTATAGTATTCCTTGGCACTACCTAGCATACCTTGTCACTCACTCCTTAACACACCTAGAACTCACTGACACTTCCTGTCACATACTCTTATTCATTCATTTCCATGCATTTGAAACTAGTGCTCCCTTGTGTTTCCGTGGCACTCCCTAACACTATCTGGCATGCGTTGGCACATCCTAGAACTTGGCACACCTTGGCATATTGTTGCCCTGACCTCTAGCATGCCTTAGCACTATAAAGAATATCTTGTCACTCCCTCAGCACACTTAGAACTCACTTACACTTCTTGTCACAAAATATTATTCATTCATTTCCATGCATTATTTTGACCTAGTGGTACCTTATGTTTCCATGGTACTTTTTAACACTTCCAAACACACATCGGCACACCCTGGCACCTGTAACATCTTGGTCAGATGCTGCCCTCGCACTCTAGCATGCCTTAGCGCTGCCTAGCATACCATGTCACTCCATCCTTCACACACTTGGAACTCACTACACTCCCTGTCACACACTCGTATTCACTCATTTCCATGCATTGTGACCTAGTGCTCCCTTATATTTACCTAGCACTCACTAACACTCTTTAGCACGCATTGGAACACCTTGGAACTTGGTACATCTTGGCATGCTTCCCTAGCATTGTAGCATGCCTTGGAACTGCCTAGCATACCTTGTCACTCCCCCCTTAGCACACTTGGAACTCGCTAACACTCCCTATCACACACTCTTATTCATTCATTTCCATATAATTGAAACTAGTGCTCCCTTGTGTTTCTTGGAACTCCTTAACTCTCACTAGCATGTGTTGGCGCCACACCCTAACACTTGGAACATCTTGACATGCTTTAGCACTTGGCATGACTTGGCATGTGTTGGAATGAAAATCAGAATAGGGAAGAGACCTTGGGTTCAGGCACA
Source organism: Pinus tabuliformis (assembly GCA_031772625.1). Classification (NCBI taxonomy): domain Eukaryota; kingdom Viridiplantae; phylum Streptophyta; class Pinopsida; order Pinales; family Pinaceae; genus Pinus; species Pinus tabuliformis. The sequence continues at coordinate 530,949,358 of CM062815.1, read as the reverse complement.
AGGGTCTAACAAGGCTCCGTTGTAGTCTAGAACAATGTTGAGATTTTCACCTTACCCAGAGAGGCTAAGGAGTTTCACCTAAGGATTGACGTGGCTGAAGTGTGAGGGGGTAGAATGAGGAACCAAGGGAATGAAAACCCGCAACCGATCTTAGCTCATAAAAATCAAACATCTACTGTAATCCAACCATACTATTCAACTCACAATTACCTTAGGAAATCATACAACATATAGACAAATATTTAAAAAATTTAAAGAACCCATGTAGAACTCAACAATACATCATAAGTGCAAACTGTGTCTTTCATTACGCTTCATAGAAATAAATACATAAATAAGTATAGAAGGCTCGAAGCCTAGACATCAAAAACAAGAATGAACCAACCCATAGATCAGAGACTAACAGAGAAAGGGTGTACCTGCCTTCCCAACTAAGGAAGGCTGCATTGATTTCTAGTTTTCTTGGTTCATCTACAACTAGTAATCACCAACCCTTTTCCATCATTTCTTCTACCTTTTATCCTTTTCTCTGCACCTAGACTTCTAGTTCCACTTATTTCCTGATCGGTTGACTTTTCCTTTGGCTACCTTTTCTCTCTAGTTTCTCAGCTTCTCTTGCTCTCCCATGCCACTTTTCTCCAACTACCAGACCACTCCTAGTTCCTCTTCCCCCCGTCGGCTGTCGGCTCCGCAACTCGGCTAGCCGCACCACCTATTCCTATCTTGTCTTCCTGCAAAAACTCAAAATGAAGGCCCCAACAACATGCCTAACATGCCATGGAACTATCTAGCATGTGTTAGCACTTCTTGGCATTTCCTGGCACATGTTGGCACTCCCTAGTTGTCATGCCCTTATATATAGCCTTATCTTTTTTATGACTTGGGAAACCAATCAAGTCATTGAAGAAATAATGTTGTGCCTAGCCCTGACACTCCCCAACACTCCTTGGCATGCATTCACACTATCCGACATGTTTTAGCATGCCTTTTCATTCCTTAGCATGACCTGACACTCCTTAACTATCATGCCGTCATAACTACCCTTACATTTTTTGCAACATGGGAACCCAACAAAATCTTGCCTCAACTATAACAACAATGTGACTATAACAACAGCTTGACCAAGTTACAACTACTACAACTAGACTATGCCTTCTTCACCTAAGAAATTCCTATAACTCATCTTAGGCTACTCATGTATAATTTGAACTTATCCAACTTAAGAAGTTACGAAGAAAAGACTCACATCAAACCGTGGTCGTAAAATTAAACAACTAAGCAACAAATTTTAGATCTTGACATGCCATAACACCTGGCATGCCTAATAACCCCTTGGAACTATGTAGCACATGTTAGCATCCCTTGCATTTCTTGGCATGCTTTGGCACTCCCTAGCACATCCTAGCACTCTCTAACACCTATCGCACCTTGTACTCGCTAGCTAACACTCTATGTCACACTCTTATTCATTCATTTACATGCATTTTAAACTACTTCTCCCTTATGTTTCCCTGGTACTTGGCCCTAACACTCCCTAGCATGTGTTGGCACCACACCCTGGCGCCCAAAACTTCTTGACATGCCTTATCACATGGCATGTTCGGGCATGCCTAAAATGCCTTGGAACTGTCTAACATGTATTAGTACTTCCTGGCATTCCCTAGAACACCTTGGCACTCCATAACTATCATGCTCCATAGATAACCTTACTTTTTTTATGACTTGGGAACCCAACCAAGTCATTGACAAAACAATGTTGTGCCCAACCCAAATTCTCCCTTTGTCTGAAACTACTTTGGACACACCTTATCAAAACCATAGGCTTGCCTCCTACAAATCCTATTCTAAACTTATCCCAACAAACTTCATCCTTGCGACACCTAGAATTCACTGACACTCCTTGCGACAATGCACTCTTATTTCTTCATTTCCAAGCATTTTGACCTAGTTCTCCCTTGCGATGCCTTGGCACTAGCTAGTATACATTTTCACTCCCTCCTTATGACACCTGGAACTCACTGACAATTCATTTCCATGCATTTGAAATGAGTTCTCCCTTGTGTTTCCCTAACACTTTTCCCTCACACTCCCAAGAATGAATTCACGCCACACCTTGGCACTGACATTACATCCTGTCATGCCTATCATGCCTTGTAACTTTCTAGCATGTGTTAGTAATTCACTTGTAAATAAAGAAAAATAACATTTCATTAATAGAGACAACTGATTATTTAAGTGTGAAATGCAACTTAAGATTTGTAATTGATTAGCAATTTTACCTAAGGATATGTGGAATACATCATTCAAGATGTGACAAGGACAGCTTACATGGCCACTAATGTCATTAAGTGTTACCAATTATGGCCTTGCAACATTCATGAGATGATGAACAAAGTTCTACAACCACATCTTTACTCAACTCTAATTGTGAACGTAGACATATTACTTTTCAACCAAACCTAGATGAATAAATTGTGTTTGCAACATGTGACAAGTTATTTGTGAACATGAAGAAGTGTCATTTGGGTAGAAGAAACTTGATTATCTTGGAATTTTGTGTGAACCACGATTGACTAAGAATTTATCCAATGAAGTTTTCAAACATTGTTATTTTTCCACTACCAAAGATCAACCTTGACCTACAATATTTCAAGCAAATGGTGAACTATATCAGGAATTATATTGCACAGTTTGTTGGAAATAATACTGAGAGGGGGGGTGAATCAGTATTATCAGATCAGATAAAACTTTTCAATTTCATACTCAGAAACATATACGCGCCTTCAGTTAAGTGAACCCGCGTGTACACGCGACTGTGTCTAATGCAACTAGCGTATATCCAGAGATCTTATGATTCAGTTAATCTTATCTTCAGTAAATGCATCAGAACATTATTAAGCATATTAACAGTAAACAGGTGCAGTATAACAGAACAGATCATCACACAAAAGCCACACACATGAACACCATGATATAAGGTGGAAACCCAATGTGGGTGAAAACCACCTGCTGCAATTTGTCTCTTTCTTCTTTAATGAGAACTTCTTTTACAATGTACTGGTGCAGTCCTTTACCAGCACGCAGGCTACAACCTGCAGAGGGCTACAACCCTCTTAGCTCTTGTACTAGCCGATCCATTTACTAGTACGTAGGTGCCTACCTACAAAATGCTTCTTTACTCGTTTTCCAGCTGCTAGTGGAAGGGAGCTACAACCCCCTGGCTCTTGTACTGGCTGATATGTTTACCAGTACGTAGGTGCCGGCCTACGAGCTACCCGGGACCATGTTTCATACATTTTCATACTAGATCCATAAGACAATCATCATTGTAGTACAACCTGCATCATCAATCACTGAAACACCCAATTCTGAATCACTGTAACCCTGTCAACAATAACCAGACAATCATAGCAACAACCAGATCCAGCTCCATATTCAAATATCATACTTCACATTGTATACGCTACTTGGATGACCCCAACCTGCGTGTATACGCTCTTTTACCAAAACCAACTCGCGTACAGATCTATAAATTCAACCTTAAAACTCTGCAGCTATATCAGACATCAAAACATACCCAGATCATAATAATAAACATGCGTCAGTAGATCTAGTCTATCCAGAGTCAAACCATATGAAGATAATCATTCCAAGCCTTGAGATCTCGTTCCATCATTCATCATCCTCCACATGGGTGAAACCTTGGTTCAGATCACCAACCCATAACCAGCACTTGGATCACACACTTTCTCAGATCTTCATCACTCACACTTGGTATCTTTGGCCTAGTGATCTTCTCCTTATATAGCCTTAGGCCTTGCTTAATACCAAGAGCCAAAACCATAGTAACACAATACCATCAACCTCGAAACTAGGGATCGACACGTCCGTCGAGACACCATGGTCCAAAACCATAGGCACAACTTCCAAGGACTAACTGCCACTGACCAAAGGTACGTTTTCACATGTACGCGCTTTTACTGAAGCCAACCTGCGTGTACACGCTGATTCTCCTTGCTGAACCTGCGTATATCTCTTTCTTGTCCTGCTGTACTGAGATCTGTCCACTAGTTAAGTTGCCATCACCTGTACCAGTCTCTGAGAACCTGTACCAATCTCTGAGTGAGTTGCCATCAAGGACAACACTTGAATCATAATGCCAACAATCTCCCCCTTTGGACTTGATGGCAACCACCACACCAAGTCACTCTCCCCCTTTGACATCAAGGGCAAAGGGTGGACCAAGATATTCTCTTCTTTGGTATACCTTCTGCTGTCCATACTGCTGTCCATACTCCCCCTGAGTACATGCTGAAATCTCCAAATGTGCTCCCCCTTTGTGTATGCCAAAGTGTACCAATCTATCCATCCTGCTCTTGCTGAATTGTGCTGTTCATGCTCCCCTTGACTGTAGGCAAGATCTGCAAAAGATGTTCTTCAAGAAGAACAAAGACTTATACATTATAGAAGACCTTCCTATCACCAAAAGACTCAATACATACATTCATCACCCAAACTGGTGGGGATATACCAATATTGACTCATCCACCTAACCATGTGGAGATACATTAAGAGTTTACTCATGATAAGACATGAACATTACATCATTCATCCCAGGCATAGTGGGGAAACCAACATAGGCCGTTACATGACCTTGACACCATAAAAGAGATATCACAACAGAGATACATGCTGAAGTTTCTGAATGGGCTCCAAGTTGTATCAATCCATCCATGCTCCCCCTGAGTAGATGCAAGTTCTAGGACCAGCAATTCATTCAAGACCATGACTATCATTCATCATATATGATCTGTACCATCAGCCTGCAATGCCATTCCTTTGATCAAACAACAAGATGTATCATTTAGCTTCATAGACTTTATAAACAACTTCTAACCATAATGCCAACAATGCATTATTTGAAGTATATGCTCCCCCTGAGCCTGTGCCATCTGTAGTTAGATCTGATCATGCATACATCAGTAATAAGCATCAAGATCTCATCATCAAGTTAGGATTAAACACTTCTAGCATCTTACAAGTATCAAAACATTTCCAAACATCCTCAGCAGACTGTAACTGTTAACCAATAGAGCATATACTGGACTGGAACATATCAGACCCCTTTTCTGAGTCTGTCCCCACTGCTTTTTCACAAACTGACATATACGCGACTTTGCAGTGCGAAACTCGCGTATATACGCGGCTTTCCTTCATGAAACTTGCGTATGAGAATTAGAACACTGAAGTTTTACACCTTCAGCTCCCCCTGAGTCTGTTATGTCTGTGTTGTGCTGAGTACCCTGTGCTGTGCCACATCTTTCTGACTGAACTTCCTTCTTCTTCCATATCTTCAAGCATGTTGATGATTTCCTTTTATCATGAGCTTTGTTCCTGCAATCTTTTGCTTTATGTCCAAACTTGTTACATGCATAGCATCTTACATGTTTCATATTCCTCTTATAGCAATCAGCAGCTTTATGGCCAAATATATTGCAAGAAAAGCAATATCCATTAAAGTACCTTGAATGTGATGATCTTTCTGCATGATGGTCTTGAAACCTTCTTCTTCTACATATGGCTGCAACATGTCCAAGATTATGACATACATAACATTCAACATTATTCATGGGAGGAGTAAAAGATTTTCTTTGAGGAGTCTCTTTCCTTGATTGTTGATGAGGTTGACCTTTCATCTCCTTGTAGAGCCTTTCAGATTTTGCATTAGAGATTCTTGTCTTACTTTGTGAAACAGATTCACCTTCAATAGACTCATGAAAACCAAGACCCGTTTTGATAGCCGGGGACCTTTGACTACTAAGAATATCATCCAAGATCTTAGTACTATCTTGAAATCGTAATAGTTTATCCTTTTCTTCTAATTTACTTTTCAAGATATTTACCTCAACTTGATGTTGTTCTTCTTTGTCTAGACATTGCTTCTTCAAGGTCTCTTCAGCTTTCCTTCCTTCATCCAACTGATGCCTTAGTTTGAGGATCTCGTTTTCTTGCTCTTTATTCAGTGCTAGCAGCATTTCTCGAATTCTGGAGGCACATTCCAACTGATCTTCTAATCTGATGATTTCTTCTTTGAGGGCATTCTCCCTTTTGCTAGGTAGATCTTGTTGATCTATGATTTGATCTGATGCTTCATTTGCTTGTCCATCTTCAATCTGAGATGCTTCAGGATCTGAACACTTGCTTCCACTCAACGGCAGGTTGTCATTTTTCCTTTGAGCTGTCTTCTTCTTCTGACGTGCTTTCTTCCCCATTGTTCTACGAATCTCCTTCAAGCGATCAAGCTTCTCTGAAGGACCTGCTCCGATACCAATTGTTGGAAATAATACTGAGAGGGGGGGTGAATCAGTATTATCAGATCAGATAAAACTTTTCAATTTCATACTCAGAAACATATACGCGCCTTCAGTTAAGTGAACCCGCGTGTACACGCGACTGTGTCTAATGCAACTAGCGTATATCCAGAGATCTTATGATTCAGTTAATCTTATCTTCAGTAAATGCATCAGAACATTATTAAGCATATTAACAGTAAACAGGTGCAGTATAACAGAACAGATCATCACACAAAAGCCACACACATGAACACCATGATATAAGGTGGAAACCCAATGTGGGTGAAAACCACCTGCTGCAATTTGTCTCTTTCTTCTTTAATGAGAACTTCTTTTACAATGTACTGGTGCAGTCCTTTACCAGCACGCAGGCTACAACCTGCAGAGGGCTACAACCCTCTTAGCTCTTGTACTAGCCGATCCATTTACTAGTACGTAGGTGCCTACCTACAAAATGCTTCTTTACTCGTTTTCCAGCTGCTAGTGGAAGGGAGCTACAACCCCCTGGCTCTTGTACTGGCTGATATGTTTACCAGTACGTAGGTGCCGGCCTACGAGCTACCCGGGACCATGTTTCATACATTTTCATACTAGATCCATAAGACAATCATCATTGTAGTACAACCTGCATCATCAATCACTGAAACACCCAATTCTGAATCACTGTAACCCTGTCAACAATAACCAGACAATCATAGCAACAACCAGATCCAGCTCCATATTCAAATATCATACTTCACATTGTATACGCTACTTGGATGACCCCAACCTGCGTGTATACGCTCTTTTACCAAAACCAACTCGCGTACAGATCTATAAATTCAACCTTAAAACTCTGCAGCTATATCAGACATCAAAACATACCCAGATCATAATAATAAACATGCGTCAGTAGATCTAGTCTATCCAGAGTCAAACCATATGAAGATAATCATTCCAAGCCTTGAGATCTCGTTCCATCATTCATCATCCTCCACATGGGTGAAACCTTGGTTCAGATCACCAACCCATAACCAGCACTTGGATCACACACTTTCTCAGATCTTCATCACTCACACTTGGTATCTTTGGCCTAGTGATCTTCTCCTTATATAGCCTTAGGCCTTGCTCAATACCAAGAGCCAAAACCATAGTAACACAATACCATCAACCTCGAAACTAGGGATCGACACGTCCGTCGAGACACCATGGTCCAAAACCATAGGCACAACTTCCAAGGACTAACTGCCACTGACCAAAGGTACGTTTTCACATGTACGCGCTTTTACTGAAGCCAACCTGCGTGTACACGCTGATTCTCCTTGCTGAACCTGCGTATATCTCTTTCTTGTCCTGCTGTACTGAGATCTGTCCACTAGTTAAGTTGCCATCACCTGTACCAGTCTCTGAGCACCTGTACCAATCTCTGAGTGAGTTGCCATCAAGGACAACACTTGAATCATAATGCCAACACAGTTTCCCCATGACATGCATCCTCTCAATGATTATGAGCACCTAGGATATGAAAGAAGATTACTATTTTTTTTCTACAGCTTGGTTTGAGGCATCCTAACATAGATCACAGTATTTATGGTTACATGTGAATGATGTAGTTCTCTTAATTGTGATTCATGTGGATGATTTGATTATCACTAGAAATAATGGTGATTCAATTTAAGTCTAAAGTCACAATTGAAAGATACATTTGAAATGACTAACTTAGATCTGTAGCATTTATTTCTTGGCATCAAAGTTATGCAATTGGGTGATAGTATCTTCATTTCTCAGCCAAAGTATGCTTTGGATATCCTGAAGATATTTAAAATGGATTATCTGTAAGCCTCATTCTACTCCATTTCAATCAGAAGCATGTGGATGATTTGATTATCAGTAGAAATAAAGGTGATTCAATTTAAGTCTAAAGCCACAATTTAAAGATACATTTGAAATGACTAACTTAGATCTGTATAATTTATTTCTTGGCATCAAAGTTATGCAATTGGGTGATAGTATCTTCATTTCTCAGCCAAAGTATGCTTTGGATATCCTGAAGATATTTAAAATGGATTATATGTAAGCCTCATTCAACTCCATTTCAATCAAAAGCATGTGGATGATTTGATTATCACTAGAAATAATGGTGACTCAATTTAAGTCTAAAGTCACAATTGAAAGATACATTTGAAATGACTATCTTATATCTGTAGCATTTATTTCTTGGCATAAAATTTATGCAATTGGGTGATTCATTTCTCAGCCAAAGTATGCTTTGGATATCCTAAAGATATTTAAAATGGATTATTTGTAAGCCTCATTCTACTCCATTTCAATCAGAAGCTAAGATGACTAAGGATTGTGATTCTTTGAAAGTCAATTTGTTGGTAGTCTCATTTATTTGAATCATAGTCAACTTTATATTGCCTTCACCATTAGTCGAGTCTCTAGGTTCATGTAGGATTTGATGGAAAGCCATATGAAGACTGCAAAGAGGGAGTATCAATATATCAAAGCTACATATCAAGTTGCCATTAAGTATTCAAAAAAAATTCAAATCAATTGGTCAGATATACAAACACTAATATGTAAACAAGGGAATTATACTATATAATCCTCATTGGAAATAAACATTGCAGTCTAGCCACCACTCATTTTACCAACACAAATCCTCTATGGAAATAAACAATGTAATCTTCTCTGTCTTTAGACTTGCTCACTGCTTGGTTTACTTTGCATGTGGTGGCCAAACCACTGCCAACTAAATTCCTAAACTATGTTTGGTTTACTTTGCATGTGGTGGCTAGACCGCTGCCAACTAAATTTCCAAACTTTGATTATTGTAAAGGTTCAACCCAACGCTCTATTACTTCCAACCAAACAACATTTTGTTTACTGCACAAGACTCTAATGATGCCAACCACACCAAACTCTATTTTCTACACACAAATATCTATAACTATGCCCAATCACAAAACCAACAATTAAAATAGATGCAGATATATCCCAAGCAATTTGTTAAGATTCAAGCTCATTGTTACAACCATTTATGAATCTACTCATTTACTTATGTAGGCGCATATCTGAATTTGCCAATGTGGTTGTTGTAATAGATGAAAATGAGCATATTGTAGGTTTTAACCCCATACAGAAATTACCTGCATATGAATTCCAAAACGCAAAAAGTAAACAATGCGAGAGCATAACACAAAAAACACATATACACATAGATTTTCCCCTGGATCCCAAAACCGGGACTACCAGCTTGATTTTTCATTATGTTCCTTTCAATGTTACAATACATATTTATACATGCTGAAGCATCCAATGCCATGGACTGAAAACCATCACGTCCAAAAAACATGTGCGAAAATCATGCACAAAACCATAGGTGGGTCCGCCCAACCTAACATAGGGTCCAAAACCAAAATTTTCTAGGGTGCTGCCGTGGACCCCGTAAAGTGGGGTTATGGGTGCCCTTCAAACCGCCTGTTAACTACGTGGAAAGAATATAACACAACCCAACATTCTCCCACTTGTTTTTTTCTTTCCACAGGGGGGCACAAGAGAGCTTAGTCATTTTCCCAGCCCTGAAATACCCATTGTCTCTCTACACTAAGAGAACTTCTAAGAGCTCACAGATTTTGTCAATGCATCTGGAATATTCTTCAAAGTGTCCACCTTTACTAGCAACTCCTTTTTGTTCTCTATCATATACCTCACAAAGTGATACTGAACATCAATGTGCTTTTTCTTTGAATAATATGCAGGGTTCTTTGCCAAGAAAATTGCACTTTGGTTGTCATAGTCTATCCTTATAGCTTCCTGTACTAACCCCATACTTGAACACAATCTCTGCAACCAAATTGCTTCCTTGCTTGCATGAGTGGCTGCCATGTATTCTCCTATGTAGTTGATAGTGCCACTACAGATTGTTTCTTACTCATCCAACTGAATGCACCTCCAAATAGGTTAAACACATACCCACTTGTAGATCTTCTCTGATCCAGATCTCCAACCCAGTCTACATCAACAAAGCCATGAATATCCAACACTCTTGTCCAATCCTGGTCTTCCTTGGTAGCACAAACCATAATAACTAGTTCCACGCAAATACCTGAAAACCCGCTTCACTACTGTCTAGTCCTCCTTCCTTGGTTTTGACATAAACCTGCTCAATACTCCCACTGCATGTGCAATGTCTGGTCTAGTACATAGCATTGCATACATCAGGCACCGACTACACTTGCATATGGAACATGGGACATGTCCTCTTCCTCTTCTTGTGTCTTGGGACACTGTTCAGCAGATAACCTCACACCTACAAGAATAGGAACCTTCACCGGTTTACTATCCTGCATATTAAACCTCTGTAGTATTGCCTCGACATACTTCCTCTAGTTTGACCAAATCTTCCTCTTTGTATGATCTCTTTTAATTTCCATGCGCAAAATATATTTTGCAGCATCAAGATCTTTCATGTCGAATTTGGAGGACAATTGGGTCTTCAAATCCTGGATAATTTCTTTGTCATTTCCAACCAACAACAAATCATCCACATACAAGACCAGATAAATAACACGGTCACCAATTAATTTAAAATACACACAGTGATCTGTTTTGCTTCTGGTGAAGCCAAGTCCCAGTATAAATGTATCAAATTTCTGATACCACATCCTTGGTGACTGTTTTTACCCATATAGAGACTTCTTTAACTTGCATACCAGTTCTTTCTTACCCTTCACCGCAAAGCCTTCAGGTTGCTTCATGTATATTTCCTCTTCCAGATCCCCATGAAGAAATGTTTTCTTCACATCCATCTGTTCTACCTCAAAATCAAAAGCAGCAGCAACAGATAAAAGTAATCTAATAGAAGTTACCTTGGCAACAGGAGAAAAAATATCACCAAAATCAATTCCCGACACCTGGGAATAACCTTTTGTTACCAATCGAGCTTTGTATTTCTCCACCTTTCCTTCTGCATTTGTCTTCTTCTTGAACACCAATTTGCTACCAATGGGTTTCCTTCCAGCTAGCAACTCCACTGGATCCCAAGCCTCATTTTTGTGCAAAGATGCCATTTCATCAACCATGGCCTCTTTCCCGAGTTCTCCATCCTCTGAATCCACTACTTCCTTCACAGTTCTGGGATCATCATTAGTAACAAAGAAAGAAAAATTTGAACAGAAAGTAGATGGACTATACCTTTCTGGTTGCCTTCTTTCTCGAACTAATCTTCTCACAGCCGGAGTTTGTGGCTCTTCATCTTCTGATTCCTCCTCTGTTGTAGAGTCTGATTCTTCCTCCTTTAGCTCAAACTCTAACTTCTCAGGTTCCTTTGGTTGGACTTCATGTTTAATAACATCTTTCACCTCTTTGAACACCACATCTCCACTGTACACAACCTTCCTTGTTATTGGGTTCCAAAGCTTATAACCCTTTAAACCATCCTTATACCCAATAAAGATGCACCTTTCATATTTACTATCCAACTTGGTTCGTTTCTCCTTTGGAACATGTACATTTGCATCACATCCAAATGCCCTTAGATGTGAAAGAGAGGGTTTCTTACCAGTCCATACCTCTTGTGGAGTCTTATCCTCCAACGCTGATGAAGGTGACCTGTTGACCAGTAACATGCAGTATCCACTACTTGTGCCCAGAATTCCTGTCCTAACCCGACACCACTGAGCATGCTTCCCGCCCTTTCCATCAACATCTTGTTCATTCTTCCTACAACTCCATTTTTCTGAGGTGTATATAGAGTATTCTTCTTCCGTGATATACCACACTTGTTATAGAATTCTTCAAATTCCTTGCTGCAAAACCCTCCACCATTATCTGTCCTCAGCACCTTTATCTTCTTCTCTGTTTAGTTTTCCACCAGAGCCTTAAATTCTTTAAACCTCTCAAAGAGTTCAGATTTCTTCTTGAGGAAATATATCCATGTATTCCTTGAGAAATCATCGATAAATGATACATAGTACACAAACTTACCCAGTGATGGAACCTTCACAGGTCCAAACACATCACTGTGCACAAGCTCTAATATCTGTTTCTCCCTCTTACTAGCAGAGGGGAAACTCACCTGATTCTGCTTCCCATATACACAATTTTCATAGAAATCAAAATCTAGAGAGCTATTACTCATAACTTCTACCAAAACTTTACCATGAAGTATTCAAAGGCCCTTCTCTCCAATATGTCCAAGCCTTTTATGCCACAACATGGTCTTCTCTCCAGAGACCACTAGATTTTCTGCTCCACTTTTAGCAACCATAGAACTATTGCACCCATCAATAACAGTGCTACCTTGTAGCTTGTATAGAGTTCCAATCCGAACTCCCTGCATCAATACCAGTGCTCACCGAACCATTTTGTAGGTATCCTTCTCGAACACTATTTTTACACCTGCATCATCCAGCTTGCTTACAGAAATCAGATTTCCGGCTAATGCAGGAATATGTAGAACACCTGGAAGCGTTCTATCCCTTCCACCTTGCAACTTCAACTTTACTTTTCTGCGACCAATGATTCTAGCCTTCCTATCATCCCCTAAGAAGACATCACCACCATCATATTTCTCATACTCGCAGAACCACTCTCTATGGGGAGTGAAGTGAAAGCATGCACCTGAGTCAATCAACCATGCCTCATGCTCTACATGTGTACTTGAAGAAGACAAGTACACATCACCACCTTCATCTGAGTTGGTTTTTGCCTCTGCAGAAGGAGCCTCATCAGATCCCTTTCCTTTGTTAGGAGCTTTAGATTTACAGTCCATTTTAAAGTGGCCTTCCTTTCTGCATTTCCAGCACACCACCTTTACAGGTTTTCCTAGAGATTTAGATCTCCCTCTAGATTTAGATCTCCCACTCGATGACTTATTTTTGTTTCTATTCTGGGACCGTCCTTGTACAGACAAAGCATCACCATTTTGGCTCTCCATATTTTTTCGTCTCATCTCCTCCATCAGCAAGGCTGAGACTATTTCATCAAACTGCAAGGCAGTTGCATTGCTACCTATTGCGATAACCAGACTATCCCACGAATCTGGTAGAGAACACAACAAACTGATGCACTTATCTTCATCTGAAATTTTAATATCAACAAATACTAACGACTTACCACAGTATTAAATGCGTTCAGATGCTCTGTCACCGAGTCTCCATATTTCATCCTCAGTTATATAGATTTTTCCGCAGGAACAGTTTATTCACCAGAGACTTAGATTGGTACAAAGTCCCTAACTTGTCCCACAAAGCCTTCACCATAGCTTCCCATGATACATTCAGAAATACTGAATCTGAGACACACAATCATATTGTGCTCTTTAACTTTTGATCCAACTTCGTCCATTCTTCATCGGACACTCCCATTGGTTTAGTACCCAGATCTACCATGATCCACTGATCTTTATCCACCAACAGATCCTCCATCTTGAGTCTCCACAACTCAAAACTCTGACCATTAAATTTCTTGATCTCTATCTTTCCAGTGCTTGCCATCTTCTTTCACCACCAGAATCGATCTCGCAAATCTCCCACTGAACAGGGTCTACCACAGGCCCGAGCGAAACCCATCAACAATAAAGGTGTCCCCTTGAAGCCAAATCTGCTCTGATAGCAAATGTAGGTTTTAACCCTGTATATAAATTACCTGCATACAAATTCTAAAACACAGAAAATAAACAATGCGAGAGCCTAACACAAAAAACACATATACAGAGAGATTTTCCCCTGGATCCCAAAACCGGGACTACCAGCTTGATTTTTCGTTATGTTCCTTTCAATGTTACAATACATATTTATACATGCCAAAGCATCCAATACCATGGACCGAAAACCATTGCGTCCAATACCATGGACCGAAAACCATCGCATCCAGAAAACATGTACGAAAATCATGCACAAAACCATAGGTGGGTCCGCCCAACCTAACATAGGGTCCAAAACCAAAATTTTCCAGGGCACTGCCCCGAACCCCATAAAGTGGGGTTACGGGTGCCCTTCAAACCCCCTATTAACTACGTGGAAAGAATATAACACAGCCCAACACATATACTAAGACATATAGCTATAGGTGGAATGCCAACCAATGCACAATGTTCCTATCCTCAGACATAGTCTAGCTAATGAGGAGAAACCAAAGTCCAAATGTGAGATGTTTCCACTTGTGCAATTGTGCTTCCAATATGTGAACTCAACAATAAAGCACACCATGCAATCACATTCCAAAAATTATTGCAACCATGAATATGGAAATTTCATAAAATTTGCATATACCAGCCAAAATAAAAAAATACCAGCCAAAATAAAAAAATGTTATATTAGAGAATTGAGAATAAAATAAAAAACCTTTATAAGTAAATTTATAAATAAATAAAAATCATTAAAATAAAATATCAACTATGATTATGAATTTACTCTTTAAAAATATAGACCATAAAACCCATTTAACTCATAAACACTTAAACATTCCTTTAAAACTAAAGATAATACTTACATATATAATCCAATTTATGTAATGACACTTTAAAAATTTAGAAAAATATTTATTTCTACAAATAAAGACTCCATTGTCCTATAAATAAATAAATATTGTTTCCCAGTTGTCTAGTGTATCTGTTTGGAGTTTTTTTGGGCACATCCACTAAAGATTTATTGGAATCACAAGTTTGAATTGTGAACTCTCCATTTCGTAGGGCATAATCCATATATAGTCAAAAATGCATTTTAAATGACAAAAAATTCACAATTTGATAAAAAAATTATTTCCCAAAATTCTAGCAAAACACTTTAAAAATATATAATAATTAGACAACGCCATATTCAATTTGACAACACAGTCCAAAAACAAAAATAACTTGTTCTTCAATATTACAAGGTAAGCAGATGGAAGATCTCTTTCTTCTCTCTGTTTATAATATATGCAGGAATCTCACAATTTTCTTGGCTCTTTGACTACGTGGGGGAGCTTTGGGAAAACATTCCTCTTCCCAAGCCTCCTCTTACAAAGACGAGGTCTAAGACTAAGATCCCCAAAGTGGAGAGCCACCTTAGAAACATCCAATGCCCTTGGGAAAATCGGCTCAAACCCACGTTTCTCCGAGTCCTTTATAATAGACAAAGCTGAGGATGTTCCTTCCTTGGAAATCACTCATCCATATCTTGATAGAATCTACAAGTTGTTCATAGGTTATAATGACCTCATTTGTTGTTTCAATGGGCTATGGCCATGTAAAACAAACCTTTACCAATGGATCCATTCAACTTGGACCAAGGCATGCAAGGTCCTCTTATGTTCCAAGGGCTTACTCATCATCATTTTTGATAATGATGCAGATTATCAAAATGATCTTTCTAAGGGGGCTTGGTTTTGGGGAAAAGTTGGGCTCTTCCTGGCCCCTTAGTTCCCAGATTTTGACCCCTCCATAACTATGATCACAAATATACCCATTTGGGTTAGGTTCATAAATTCGTTGGCCCATTTAAGTCATTCTTCAGTGTTTTTGGGTATTGGAAACACCTTGGGTTGTTTTCTAGCTGTAGATCCCTTATGAGGCTAGTGTGGATTCTTCACCTATGGCAAGATTTGCATAGAACTCAATATCAACAATGGCTTTCATGGAAAAATTAATTTAAGTAATTTTCACTACACCCAACAACTGGACTATGAGAACACTGCTTTTCTTTGTCAACTTTTCCATAAAACAGGTCATCTTCAGAACTCTTGTTCTCAAAATCTAGTCAAACAGAAGGCCAAATCTAAAGTATGGAAGCCATGTAGCTTGCCTCCTCAAGAAGAGGAGGACTCCTCTTCCTTGGATCAGGAAGATGTTGAGTCTATTGATGACATGCTCACATCGGCCGAGGCCCAAGATTCAAATCTCCAAAAGCCTTGTGAAGGATATCAGGAGATCCAAGTTTTGTTAACCAAAAAAGAAGAACTTAGTAAAAGTATTATGATCGGTGCCATGAAGCGCACCTGTGAATCAACCTCTTAAGACTCTAACAAATATGCCTCCTTGGATTATCAAAACAATATTAAGGTGGCTATGGTAGCTAGATCTCTATAAGTTTATATCAAAGTAACAACTAAGAAAGGAAAGAAAAGACGTAGTGGTGATTAATACCAATTTGCAGGATTCCAATGTCTCTATTTTTTCATTTCCTATATGTGTTATCTGTTGGCATTATGAGACAAGTATTGTCCTTGATGGCAAACCTCACTGATGACAAATCATAGTGCAGAAGGTCAGCAGCAAGGAATTGATGATCAGACTATAAGAAGAAGAGAAAATTCATATACGCAGGTTCATCAAGCCCAAGTCGTGTGTACACGCTGGTTGGCTTCAGTAAAAGCGCGTGTATATGGAAAACTTATTTTTGGTCCGTGGCGGTTATTCCTTGGAAGTTGTGCCTATGGTTTCGGACCATGGTGTCTCGACGGACGTGTCGATCCCTAGTTTTGAGGATGATGGTATTGGATCTCTATGGTTTTGGCTCTTGGTATTGAACAAGGCCTAAGGCTATATAAGGAGAAGAAAATCATTAGGCAAGTGTATCTGAAAAGTCATGAATATCTGATGAAGTATTAGATCCAGTATGCAGGTTATTGGTTGATGATGTATTGCTTGATCTGAGCTAAGGAGAGATCTCATCGGTTGATGGAGAACAAAATCTAAGGAGAGATCGGGATCAAATGGTTTGAAATGAACTATCTTTATATGGTTGATTATGCGTATTTCTAGATCTGCATACTGACGCAATGTTATGTTCTGGGTATAACTGAAATCTGGTACAGCTGCAAGTTATGAAAAATTATTTTTAGATCTGTACACAGGTTGTCTTCGGTAAAACCGCGTGTATACGCGGGTTGCCTTCATTGTAGTAGCGTATATCTTTTGGAGCTTGATTTTTGGGTTGTAGCTGGATCTGATTGTTATTGCAGAGTTCTGTAGTCTCCTCTGTGTTCTGGTGACTGCGTTTGACAGGGTTTCAGTCGTTCAGTAATTCAAAGATTGATGATGCCAGTATTGGTTGTTTTATGCTTCAATGATTTGTAAATGAATCATGGTCTTCAGATTGTAATGTTGTGCTTCAGGAGTATCCAGTCTGAAAATTGATGAAAAGTGGTACCTGAAGGAAAGAAGATTGTAGGCCTGCACCTACGTACTAGTATCTTAGCTAGTACAAGAGCAAAGGGGGTTGGAGCTCCCTTCCAAGGAAGTTTGGAGAACGAGAGAAGGTTGAAGCCTTCTGCAGGTTGTAGCCTGCGTACTGGTATAAGGCTGCACCAGTACAAAATATTGTAAACTGAAGTTCTTATTAAAGAAAGATAGAGACGACTTGCAGCAGGTGGTTTTCACCCACATTGGGTTTCCACCTTATATCATGGTGTTCATGTGTGTGGCTTTTGAGTGATGATCTGTTCTGTTATACTGCATCTGTTTACTCTTAATATGGTGAATAATGACCTGATGCACTTAACTGAAGATAAACTAACTGAATTATAAGTTTTCTAGTTATACGCTGTTTTCTTTAGACACAGTAGCGTGTACACGCCGGTTCACTTAACTGAAGTAGCGTATATGTTTCTGACCATTGAAAAAGTTTCATTGATCTGATAATACTGATTCACCCCCCCTCTCAGTATTATTTTCAACAATTGGTATCAGAGCAGGTCCTTCAGAGAAGCTTGATCGCTTGAAGGTAGATCGTTCATCATGAGCAACTACGAGAGAGAAGCATCAATCAGGCCACCGGTTTTTGATGGTACAAACTTCAATTATTGGAAGGTAAGAGTTACTGCCTATCTTCAATCTCTTGGTACAGAAGTTTGGGACATTGTAGAAACAGGCTACGCTTTTCCTTCAGCTACTCCTACAGATGCAGCCGAGAAAAAGAAGTATGAAACAAATGCGAAAGCAGTCAGTACCCTATTAGGATGTATATCCCAAACGGAATTCATGAAGGTAATGCACTACAAATCCGCAAAAGAGATATGGGACAAAATTGTCACGAGCTATGAAGGTGATGAACAGGTAAAGCGTGCTAAACTTCAAACTCTCAGGATTCAGTATGAGACTCTCAAGATGTATAATGATGAAAGTGTGGCTAACTATTTTCTTCGGGTAGATGAGATCGTTAATTGTATGAAAAATTTGGGTGAAGAAATAAAAGAGGCTATAGTGGTTGAAAAGGTTCTAAGATCATTGTCCCCCAAGTTTGAATCTAAAGTATCTACAATAGAAGAAAAGGAAAATCTACGAATTCTTACTATGTCTCAGCTACATGGAATTCTAACTGTTTATGAAATGAGAAAGGGAGGTCCATCAGACAAAAGAGAAGCTGCTTTCAAGGCATCAGGCAAAGAAGATTATTATGAAGCAAGCCACGTCCCAGAACAAGAGGAAGAAGAATCAAATTTTGTCAGAAATCTTCAAAGGGGTTCTGGAAGGTTCAGAGGTAAGTTACCTTTTAAATGCTTTGCTTGTGGAAGAGTAGGTCATTATGCTGCAAAATGTCCTTATAAGGATAAAGGAAAGGAACCTGCTAGATGGAACAAGAAACAGAGTGCAAATAAGAAAAGTTACTACACTCATGAAGATAGTGATGGTCTATCGAATAGTGATGAAGATGAACGAGGTAATGAATATAAGTTGTTAATGGCATTTGAAGATGATGATTATATGGATGCTATAGATGTGGATAACCTTTATGATGAAATTACTAGACTCAAGAGATGTATAGAAGAAAAGAATATAATCATTGATACTCTACAATTTCAAATTGATGAAAACGAAAAACATCTTGAAAAACTAGAAGGTGAAATTGTTGGTCTTAGAAAAGAGATTGAGAAAACAAAAGCTATTAATCTTAAATTTGTTAAAGGATCTGAAACCTTGGATGAGATTATCAATGTGCAACGATCTCCTCTGATCAAGACAGGTCTTGGATATAATGGAGAAACATCTCAAGCCTCTACCTCTAAAAGTTATCTTGATGCAGCAAGAAGAAGCGAGCAAAGGCCAAATAAAAGTAATCAGGTGAATCAGGGACAGTTTACCTCAAGAACAAATAAAGACCATCAAGAAATTTGGGGACAAACTGCCTTAAGGACAAACAGAAGCTACAATCAGCCACAGGTAAAATCTTCCCAATTTGCTCCAAGAATAAATAGAAGCTACAATCGGTTGGATGATAGATCTGGTTATCACAGAAGTTTCTTTAATGGCCAATGCTTCTCTTGCCATAACTTCGGTCACAAAGCAGCTCAATGTGTTGCCTACAAGACAATCATGACTAGAGAAACTTAAAAGCAAGGGAGAATGACTGAAACCATGAAAAGGACTTATAACAACTTTTCGGTTCTTGAAAATGAAGTTGAATGCTCTATTTGTAATAACTTTGGTCATGAAGACTCTGAATGCAGGAGCAGGTTCCGGAAGACAATTCAGAAGGAGAAAAACTCAAATGTCAGAACATGGAGAATAAAGGAACCACAACCAGAAAGATGTGGGATAGCCTTTTATGCAGAAGGTCAAGAAAGTCTATGGTACATTGATAGCGGATGTTCGAAGCATATGACAGGGGACAAAGAAAAGCTTGAGTCATATACTGCATTAGAAAAGGGGAAGAAAGTTTCCTTTGGAAACGATATCTCTGCATCCATAAAAGGAAAAGGTGTGGCTCCATTGAAAGAGAAGGTCAAAGCTGGAAATGTTTTGTATGTTGATGGATTGAAGCATAATCTTCTGAGTGTCAGTCAGATGTGCGACCAAGGAACAGAGGTAATATTTAGATCAAATGGATGTTGTGTTCGTGATATTGATACAGGTAAAACAGTGATCAAAGGAAGAAGGACTCCAAATAATCTATACATATTTGAAGAAGGACCACAACAATGCTATTTGAGCAAGGATGATGAACACTGGCTATGGCATCGAAGGTTGGGGCATCTAAGCTTTTCACAGATAAGGAAAGCATGCAAATATCAGGCAGTTCATGGTCTTCCAGACAACACTATATGCAAATCTTGTCAGTTTGGAAAGCAAACCAGAACTAACTTTCCAGAGAAGGAAGGATCAGCTAGCATGCCGCTTGAGCTAGTACATACAGATACATGTGGTCCATTCAGAAAAAGAACACCTCGAGGAGAAGAATACTTGATATTATTCATTGACAATTTCTCCAGGTTTGTCTGGTTAGGACTTATGAAGCACAAAGATGAAGCATTCGAAAAATTCAAATCCTTCAAAGCCTTGGTTGAAAATGAATCAGGACACAAAATTAAGTGCCTCAGATCTGACAGAGGTGGGGAGTTTACCTCAAACGAATTTTTTGATTTTTGTGAAGAACATGGGATAAGAAGAGAATTCTCTACAGCTAGAACTCCTCAGCAAAATGGGGTGGTGGAAAGAATGAACAGAACAATCCAACAAATGGCTCGTGCTATGCTTGATGAATCAGGTACTCCCGCAACTTTCTGGGGTGAAGCTGCACATGCTGCGGTTATTATTCTTAACAAAACAAATGTCCGAGTAAACAGCACTCAAACACCTCATGAGCTCTGGAGTGGTGAGACTCCTTCGGTGAAGCACTTCAAAATATTTGGGAGCAAATGTTATATTAAGAATACTGATGAGCAACTTGGCAAACTTGAACCAAGAGCATATGAAGGCATTCTTCTTGGTTATTCTCCATATAGCAAATCATACAAGTGCTACAATAAAAGACTTGGCAGAATTGTTGACAGCATTGATGTAGTGGTTGATGAGAAGGGATATATTCCTAGGCAAGTTCATCATGAAGACATTGAAGAAGATGAAGGCTACACTCAAAGGCAGAATGATGAAGAAGAAGAACCTCAAGAAGAACCAGAAGAGCAGGCAAGAATAGAAGAGAAGACTCCATCCAGATATGTTCAAAAGAATCATCCAGAATCTCAGATTGTGGGGCAGAAAGAAGCAGGAATACAAACAAGAAGAAGAATTGCAGAAGCTTCAAGCTATTTGGCATTACTCTCTTCCACTGAACCACAAAATGTGAAAGAGGCATGCAAGGATGAATGTTGGGTCAAAGCAATGGATGAAGAACTTGAGCAGATCGAAAAGAACAACACTTGGGAACTGGTTCCTAGACCAAAAGATAAGAATGTCATAGGGACAAAATGGGTCTTCAAGAATAAATTGAATGAAAATGGAGAAGTAATTAGAAACAAGGCCAGACTTGTTTGTAAAGGGTATGCGCAGCAAGAAGGGATAGATTTTGAAGAGACCTTTGCTCCTGTAGCAAGACTTGAGGCCATCCGAATGTTCCTTGCTCTCTCAAGCTTTCAAAACTTCAAGGTATTTCAAATGGACGTGAAATCAGCCTTTCTGAATGGAGACTTAGAAGAAGAAGTATATATTGAGCAGCCAGATGGTTTCATTCTTGGGAATGATCCAAACCTTGTATGC
Source organism: Pinus tabuliformis (assembly GCA_031772625.1). Lineage (NCBI taxonomy): Eukaryota > Viridiplantae > Streptophyta > Pinopsida > Pinales > Pinaceae > Pinus > Pinus tabuliformis. The sequence continues at coordinate 530,927,569 of CM062815.1, read as the reverse complement.
AAATTAAAAAAGGCTCTCTATGGTCTCAAACAAGCCCCAAGGGCTTGGTACTATCGATTGGACAAATATCTTCACCAACAAGGCTTTTCAAAAGGATCAGCAGATAGCAATCTCTATATAAAAATTGAAAATAACAAATTGCTAATACTTGTTGTTTATGTAGATGATATTATCTTTGGCAGTAATGAAGAGACTATGAGTCAAAACTTTGCCTTGGTTATGCAGAAAGAATTCGAAATGTCACTACTTGGAGAATTGACATACTTTCTTGGATTACAAATCCAACAAAATGAAGGAGGCATCTTCTTGTCTCAAACCAAGTACCTCAAGCAGATCTTGAAGAAGTATGGCATGGAAGATTCAAAGCCAGTATGTACACCCATGGTTACAGGTTGCAGCCTCAGTGCAAATGATGAATCAGCAGCAGTTCATCAACCAACTTATAGATCCATGATTGGGAGTTTGCTTTATTTGACAGGTACCCGACCAGACATCATGCATGCAGTCGGAATAGTTGGGAGATTTCAGGCAAATCCAAAGGAGACTCATCTTCAGGCAGTGAAGAGAATCTTCAAATATCTTCAAGGGACACAAAATTATGGATTATGGTATCCTAGAGATACAGATCTCACACTTCATGCTTATACAGATGCAGATTGGGCCGGAAGCATGGATGACAGGAAGAGCACAAGTGGTGGTGCATTCTTTATGGGCTCCAGATTAGTATCTTGGTTCAGCAAGAAACAAAGTTCGATTGCCTTATCTACAGCTGAAGCAGAATATGTGGCTGCGGCATCTTGTTTCACACAACTTCTTTGGATGATGCAGACCTTGCAGGATTTTCAAATCACTTGCACTTCACCAGTCTCTATCTTATGTGATAATACAAGTGCAATCAGCATTTCAAAGAATCCAGTCATGCACTCAAAGACCAAGCACATACCAATCAAGTACCATTTTCTTCGGGAACAAGTGCTTGAGCAGAAGGTCAAGTTGGAGTATGTTCCTTCTAAGGAACAAGTTGCTGATATTCTCACAAAACCACTGCCCAGGGAAACTTTTGAATATCTCAGACAAAAGCTGGGAGTAGTTGATGCTTCATCCTGCTGTTGAAGCTTGTCTGTTCTACAGAAAATTTGGTATACGCAAGTTACGTAAGGGATATCCGCGTATATACGCCGAATTATGCTGGGAAAGTCGCCTATACGGTGTACGCGTGTTGCAGAAAGCATATCCGCGTGCATACGCCGTTTTCTGCAGGAGAAGTCGCGTATATGGAGTTCTGAACAGCAAGGGCAGACTCTGGTCAGAGAAGGTCTGAGATGGGTATGCCAGAATTCTTCAGGCACAGGTTCAGGGGGAGCAGCAGGCACAGGTTCAGGGGGAGCAGATTAAAGTCTCATAAAGCATTGTTGGCATTTAAATGCTTTTGGTTCAAGTACACAACTGTTGTTAATTTTAGGAGAAGGAGCTCAGAAGGAAATCTTGGCTGCTGATATAAAAGATGTTTATCAGATACTGTTGGTGTCTTTCAGAAGTCTTGGTCTAGATTTGTTGTCTCTATGTCATATTTCTTTTATAGTGTCAAGGTCATGTAACGGCCTATGATTTCCCCACTATGCCTGGGATGGATGAATGATGTAATGTTATTGGTTATTTCTGTTGTATCTCCTCTTGGTTGGGAGTATGGATGTATGCATTGCGTCTTTTGGTGATAGGAAGGTCCTTTATAATGTATAAGTCTTGGTTCGTTTGAAGAACATCTTTTGCAGATCTTGCCTACAGTCAGGGGGAGCATGTTCAGCACAGTAGAGCAGAGAGATCAACATGTACTCAGGGGGAGCATAGCCCTTTGCCCTTGATGACAAAGGGGGAGAATAATTCTAAGGATCTTGGGGTTGCCATCAAGTCGAAAGGGGGAGATTTTTGGCATTATGAGACAAGTATTGTCCTTGATGGCAAACCTCACTGATGACAAATCATAGTGCAGAAGGTCAGCAGCAAGGAATTGATGATCAGACTATAAGAAGAAGAGAAAATTCATATACACAGGTTCATCAAGCCCAAGTCGCGTGTACACGCTGGTTGGCTTCAGTAAAAGCGCGTGTATATGGAAAACTTATTTTTGGTCTGTGGCGGTTATTCCTTGGAAGTTGTGCCTATGGTTTCGGACCATGGTGTCTCGACGGACGTGTCGATACCTAGTTTTGAGGATGATGGTATTGGATCTCTATAGTTTTGGCTCTTGGTATTGAACAAGGCCTAAGGCTATATAAGGAGAAGAAAATCATTAGGCAAGTGTATCTGAAAAGTCTTGAATATCTGATGAAGTATTAGATCCAGTATGCAGGTTATTGGTTGATGATGTATTGCTTGATCTGAGCTAAGGAGAGATCTCATCGGTTGATGGAGAACAAAATCTAAGGAGAGATCGGGATCAAATGGTTTGAAATGAACTATCTTTATATGGTTGATTATGCGTATTTCTAGATCTGCATACTGACGCAATGTTATGTTCTGGGTATAACTGAAATCTGGTACAGCTGCAAGTTATGAAAAATTATTTTTAGATCTGTACACAGGTTGTCTTCGGTAAAACCGCGTGTATACGCGGGTTGCCTTCATTGTAGTAGCGTATATCTTTTGGAGCTTGATTTTTGGGTTGCAGCTGGATCTGACTGTTATTGCAGAGTTCTGTAGTCTGCTCTGTGTTCTGGTGACTGGGTTTGACAGGGTTTCAGTGGTTCAGTAATTCAAAGATTGATGATGCCAGTATTGGTTGTTTTATGCTTCAATGATTTGTGAATGAATCATGGTCTTCAGATTGTAATGTTGTGCTTCAGGAGTATCCAGTCTGAAAATTGATGAAAAGTGGTACCTGAAGGAAAGAAGATTGTAGGCCTGCACCTACGTACTAGTATCTTAGCTAGTACAAGAGCAAAGGGGGTTGGAGCTCCCTTCCAAGGAAGTTTGAAGAACGAGAGAAGGTTGAAGCCTTCTGCAGGTTTTAGCCTGCGTACTGGTATAAGGCTGCACCAGTACAAAAGATTGTAAACTGAAGTTCTTATTAAAGAAAGATAGAGACGACTTGCAGCAGGTGGTTTTCACCCACATTGGGTTTCCACCTTATATCATGGTGTTCATGTGTGTGGCTTTTGTGTGATGATCTGTTCTGTTATACTGCATCTGTTTACTCTTAATATGGTGAATAATGACCTGATGCACTTAACTAAAGATAAACTAACTGAATTATAAGTTTTCTGGTTATACGCTGTTTTCTTTAGACACAGTAGCGTGTACACGCCGGTTCACTTAACTGAAGTAGCGTATATGTTTCTGAGCATTGAAAAAGTTTCATTGATCTGATAATACTGATTCACCCCCCCTCTCAGTATTATTTTCAACATTATCGACTTTGTTTCATGGCCATCCATAGACCTGTTTTCTCTATTTCCATCTTTAAACTGGTTCTATCATATACTATTAATGTAAAACTTTTTATATTAATAAAAGTCCTTCTGTATTGAATTACTAAGAAAAAGACCTACTATAATATTAATATCAATATAATATGCATATTGTATTACTTTGAAAGACTCTTCCAATACATGGATAATACTTTGAAAAAAATTAATATAATACTATTACTTGGGGCTGGTTACTATTATCACTCCAGGAAACTCTCCTAGGTTGCAGCTCAGAGATGCCTGGTAACATATAATCTTCAATATTGTTCTCAGAACTATTGGAATAGATGATGGTTTGGATCAATTCAGATAATCATTTCAACTCTATTCTCACTCAAGACATGCATGAAAACTCTCACCGATACAAGGCTTTAGACCACTAATGCTCAATAATTTATAGATTTAATTGATAGATGGAGAATACCGACTATACCAACAGATTGCATACATAAACACATATGAATGGCCAGTTATAGGAAGTAAATGAGACTTGAAAATCTAATTTATCAATGTAGAGATAAGATGACAGTTATTTGGCATTAGACAGAGTAGAAAACATGAATAACCTATTCAAGTGAAAGCATAGAATAATAGAGAAAATGGACATTGAACATATAATAGCAAAAGAAGCTTATATTACTAGAATGAAGATGAGAAGCTTGAAGGAACAAAGGAGGAAAATCTCCAAAAGTTGAACCTTTATTACATTTTGCTTTCAGATATTTATAGCTCTTTACAATGATGTTGAGCCTTCTGAGGCTTGAGAGGTCTTAATCTATCCCTCTGTCTTGTTTAACTATTTTATCTTTGACTAGGCAAGCATGGCTCGAAGGTTTCTTCTTCTGACAGAAGAATAATCGCATTCAGATATTTTGGGTAGTTTGTTGCACTGTCTGGGAGCTCTCTCATGCCAGAGATGCCCCCGGATGTTTGTTTTGAGGAGCTGCACTGTGGTATTTGATAATTTTTCTTGTTTTAGATAGCTACGCATGTTGTGTTGTGTTGTGCTACTCCTCATCCTCTTTGTCGATTTGGGGATGAACTGCGCATGCTGTGGCCCTTTTCAAAGTTTTAACAATGCATGCTTTCTGTTAAAACAGAACAACGCCGCCATGTTGTGGACTTCTACCTTAAACAGTGACTGTTTCTATTTTAAATAGAAAACACAGCAACACATAGAAATCCCACCCCTCTGTGTCCTTTTCAGACTTCAAAAGTCTTCAAAAATGGTTTATATCCATCAGGTCTTCCCTTGGGGTGATATCACATCCTCGCCGTTGATCTAGGAATTCTAGATCCAGCGGTGTTGATCCATTTCGAGCACCTCTTTTATAGTGGAGTTAACAGCCCAATGAGGGTGGTTTTCTCTCTCCTCATCCTGGACACGTGGCGGCAGCTGTATGGCATCAGGCGGAGCTTGGCCTAAACAGCTTATCACCTTTGGCTCTCCCAAAATCATGTTGGTTTTGTAATTTTCCCTTTATATTGGAAATACGTCAAAACTTTGGAAATTATGAAAAAACGGCCCTAGCAGACTTGAAATGTTTATATATTTCATTCTCGAACCCTTTTGGGTCTAGGCCTCATCGCATTGATGCCACTCTATGTCTCCCCTTTGTATTTCGTTATATAACGAAAAAACATAAAAATGCATAAAAACCGTCCTTTGGTGGACTTCAAAAATTTATATATTTCACTTCCCAGACCCTTTTGGGTCTGGGCTTTATCGCATCAGCACTGCCCAAGGCTCCCTTTATTTTTTTTTTATATAACGAAATATATTGAAAATTCACTGAAATTAGCTTTGGCACGGAACTCAAATATTATGTATTTTTCTTATAATGCCGTCAGGTCCAGCTCATCGGGTCGAACATATGCCTATGCATAGGCCCTGCCCCTTAGTGTTGTTCTGCTGCGATATAGTGATGCAATCTGATCACAATTGCATATCCCTCAAGCCAGAGGTTCGTGGTTAGCACTCATAGTAATGCCTAATAGTGATCTGCCGATGCGACCCGCCGATCTGATCATCGGCGATCGCTAATTAGCAGTGTCTTGTACCACTCCTTTAAGTCGTCTTCTTTGCAGTACCGATTGTGATTAGCTGCTTAGATCTGGGCCATTGATCGACTAGATCTAACGACAGTTGTGTGTTGCCATGTTTATGCTTGCAATACTTTGTTTTTTCACTGTTTTGGAGTGTTTTAGCCTCCCTATAGTGTTTTTCCGCCCTTCCAAGGGCTCTCGGCATGTGATTTTTTCGCTCTTTGGATGATCTTAGTGAATATTTTGAAGACTTTAAGAGAAAATTTGGATCCATTTTTGGGCCATTTTCCCACAAGGCTAACACTAGCTCTTTCTGGGGATGAAATCCTCCCTATGAGGTTTCAAGGATCACAGATCAATGCATTTCCTATAAAAAAAAAATCAAATCTTCCTTATACTATTCCATTGGGCATGGATTCTATTTTGCAATGAAATAAAAACTCGAAAAATATATTTATAATAACAAGGCTTTAAAGCCTTAAACGAAATAAAGTTTCAAGAACTGCCCATTTACTGGGCTACCAAAGGTATCTCCTCCTTCTAGACTATGCAAAATGAATGTATTGTTCTGCTGCATTTGAGTGATGACAAACAAACTTGTCCATAAGGAGTCAAACTTGCCATGATTACCTTTATTTTCCTTAAATGCATCCCATTTAAGCACCCAATCACCAACATGGAAATTTTCCACTTTTTCCTTCCTGTCAAAGGTTTATTTGATTTTCTTCTGATGAGATTTTGGCTTCTCATCCAGTTACTCTATGATCTGTTGTAGTTCAACTAGGTTATTCATTCTTCTTACCATGTGATTCTCTTCATCTTGTTCTTTTTGAAATAATTTAGCCACAAGGAGGATCAATGGATAGGGAAAACAACATCAACGCCATAAACTAGTTTAAATGGAGAATTCCCTATGGAATTTTTGATGGTAACTCTGTCAGTCCATAGTGAAAACTTCAACTTGGAATCCTAGCTCTTTTTGTTGTCCTCTAACAGCTTTTTGATTACCCTTACCAGACTCTTGTTAGATGATTCTGTTAGGCCGTTGCCTTGAGTATAATATGAGGTAGAATGCACTACTTTAATTCCCATGGATTCATTCATGTCCACCAATTCGTTTTCCTTGAAAGCTGCTACATTATTAGTGACTAGCTTGGTTGGGCAACCAAAACTAGTGAAAATATTCTCATTTAAGAACTTTATGACAATTTGATGATTGGCATTCTTAGTGGGTATAACCTCAATCCACTTGGTGAAATAATCAGTGACTACTAAGATCCATTTGTGTTGGCCATTGGAATGTGGGGTGATATCACCTATAAAGTCCAAGCCCCACTGTTGGAAGGGACCATTGACTTGTACTGGCTTCAAGGGTAGAGATTTTAGCTGATGTCTTCCTGCAAACCTCTGACACTTGTCACAAGCTTTCACAAAAGAAAACAAATTAGAGAAAAGAGTAGGCCAATAATACCCAGCCCTCGGGATTTTGTGGGTTGTGGTTTTCCAATAATGATTCCCTCCACAGATGCTAGAATGGAACTGGTCTATGACTTCCACAACTTGTTCTCTATCTAGACATATTAAGAGGATTCTCGATGGGTCTTTCCAATAAAGCAGATTTTTATTTATGCAGAATTTCACTGATTTGATTTTAAAGGCCCTGGCTTGACTTGACCTAAGCCCTGGACGGACTTCTAGATTTTGCAAAAAATGAACTATGCTAGAATACCATTCACAGGTGGCTAGATTTTCAGCCAAAGACTGATTCTCCTTTTTTTCTTTTGCTACTCCCTCTATCTACTCATCATATGAATTTAGACCTATGGAATTTACGTCTAACAAGCTGCAATTTTCTTGAGCCATAAGTTTAGCCAAGCCCTGGCCCTTGACAAGCTTTGTGGGATTCACCTCTATGTTAAACTCTATGAATTTTGCAATCCATTTAGCTCTATTTACATCAATATATGGTTGAGTTAAGACATCCTTTACTGAGGGTGAAGGTACATATGCAACCACTTTGGAATGTAGAATATGAATTCTAAATGCCTTTAAAGAGTTTATGAGAGCATAAGCTTGTTTTTCAACAAGGTCATACATTAGTTCAGCATCCCTTAAATTTTTACTAAAAAGGGCCACGAGGTGCTCTATGCCTTCATCATTTTTCTGCAGCAGAATTGCTGCAAGTGTATCATAAGAGGCAAAAGAGAAGATACAAAACTCCTTAGTGTAATCTAGGCTTATTAGAGTGGGAGCTTCCATGATAGCTTGCTTGATGGCTTCAAAAGAGCTTCTTGAAGCATCTGTCCATTTATTTATGATCCTTTCTTCAGCATGGAAGTGATGTGCTTTACTAGCTTTGCAAAATTTGGAATGAACCTCCTTACAAACTTAATCTTGCCTAGGAAGGATTGAATGTCCCTTTTTGACCTTGGGATGGACAATGTCTGAATTTCTTGAACCCTTGCTAGATCAATATTCACACCTTTAACAGAAACAATATGTCCCAGAAGTTTGCCTTCTTCTAGAGAAAACTATGACTTCTTTGGGTTCACCGAAATTCAAAACTGTCTGCACTTTAGAAAGACCTTCTTCAAATGCTATAAATGGTCTTTGTGGCTATTGGAGAAGACTATTATGTCATCAAGATAAATATGGACAAACTTTTCCTTCCCACAAAGGCTATGTCCATGGCCCTCTAAAAAATAGTCCCAGCATTCATCAGTCCGAAAGGCATCTTGGAGTACATGAAAGTGCCTCGAGTAGTGAAGGCAGTATTTTCTTAATCTTCAAGATGTAAAGCAATCTGATTGTAACCTGAATATCCATCTAAGAATGAAATGACTCTAGCCCTTGAAACTCTTTGCAGCAAGTGTTCCATCTTAGGCAGGGCGTAGTTATCTTTTTTAGAGAACTTGTTCAAATTTCTAAAGTCAACACAAAGCCTGATTTCTCAATTTTTATTTCTTACTACAACAAGGTTAGCTATCCACTTTGAATACCTTAGTGGAACTATGATTTTCGCATCCAACATCTTCTTGATCTCTTTCTCAATCAAAGGAAATAAGAGAGGGTTGATAGGTCTTAATTTCTGCCCAAAAGGGGTGGTGTTCTTTTCAAGTGGAATCTTATGCTGAATGATGTTTGTATCATAGGTTTTAAGATCATTGTATTCCCAAGAAACAATATCAGCAAATTGCTTCATGAGGCTACAATACTCAGAATTCTGGGCAGAAGACAAATGAGTGGACAGACTGATGAATTTTGGATGGGCTGGGCTACCTATATTATGTTTACAGATAGCAGACTCATTTTCTATTTTGGCAGGCTTATAGGGCACATCGTTATGATCAAGCAGTTTCTCTAGAGGCGCCAATCCTTTTGGTAAATGATTACTAGGCAGTTGGACGATGTTTCCTTAGTCAATCTCGTTTTTTAGCTTGGGCTGGCCACATTCTTTCATGGTTTCATTTTCTTGGTTAATGTGCATTTCAGAAAAATCTTCAATGACTTGTAAAAGCTTGTTAATTTCCTCATCATCTTCAAAAAATCTCCAGTATTTGACATTGTCAAGCAAAGACGATCTATATTTTACCTGAACTTCGTATGTCAATTTAGGAGGCAAAGGAGGAATAAACGTGCTAGTAGACACAACGAGGGAGTCGGCAAGTTCATTCTTCATTCTTGGAATAAAAGAAATGCTAAAATTTATTAAAGAATCCTTGAGCCTCCATACCTCATCTTTGTATGCTTTCAGCCTTGGATGCTTAGCTTGGAAAGTTTTATTGACCTACTGAATAATGAGGTCTGTATCTCCAAACACTTTCAGGTCTTTGATACCCATTTCGTTAGCAACGCTTAAGGCCAAAATCAAAGCTTCGTACTGTGTTATGTTGTTTGTGACTTGAAAGGTTAATTTCAAAGATAAATAAATGTATTCCTATGTTGGGGTCACAATGACTACACCTGCCCCTGCAGCTTCCTTAGAGAAAGCCCCATCAAAGAACATGTCCCAAATCTATGGGCCTTCTTCCTCAACGATTTGGAAAACTTGTTTTCTAAGATATGTGGAGGCCAACTGGGATTCTTCAGTATTAAGAATACATGCTCTAAAACTAGTGTCAACAGCATAGATGAGAAGATTAGTAGGGTTCTTCTCATCGCTGATGATATAAGCCAATTGTGCCTCTCTGTATAATCTCTTGCTCTCACCTCCGAAGACTGGCACAATAGCATAGGATAGATCATTTTGTAATGATCCATCCAATCTCTTGATCCAACCTCTGGAAAGTAACATGCCAAACTTGGGGAGTACATCTGCTACCACAATATCCATCATCATGCTCTTCATGGGCAGCTGAGACAAATTGATGGCTAGGTTCTTGATTAATCCCAGACATTTCACTTTTCTAGAGTCAAAATAGAACAGGTCATGATAAGGCTTGGTAATTTCAAGACCCAACTCATCCATGAAAACCTTGGGCATTAGATTATGGCTGGCTCCAGTGTCCAGAAGGTAGTTGTGAAGGATTTTATCATGAATAGTCAGAGAGACATAGAATGATGGGGAGTTGTCTTCACAATTTTCAATCATTGGGCTGAGAGTAATAGCTAGCTTATCATCTTGCAGATTTACATAGTCAATGGAGGCTTGGATGGCTTTAGGCTCAAGGGCATCGAGGATGGATCTTTTGAAGGACTCATTCTTCACTAGTTCAATCAAAGGCATAGGTATTCTTAGCTTCTGAATTTCTGATTGAAAACTGAAAGGAGAAGGAGACTTGTCAAGGCCTTTTACCTCATGAGCTAGAGCTTTGAGGATGATGGGATCAATTGCCACTTGCTTTTGCTTATTATCTTGTTGTACTATAGGTACATCAGCTCTTTGAACAAGAGTTTCCTTGCCATTATTTATCTTTGACCTCAAATTATATCTTTGTTGATCTACAGTTTGTAGAATAGCTTCACCATCCCATTCCTGGCTGATCTGTTCATTGAATAATGACTTTTCATAGGCAGCTGAGGTCAAAAAGGAAGCATTGCCTTTATCTTCTAGACAATGGATCTCAACATCTTCTTCAAACTACTCTTCTTCCATCACTGCATTTTGAAAAGGAGCCTTCACCCTTTGGTCTTCATTGGCATTTTTGTTTCTTTGCAAAATATGCAACTACTCATTAGTTCTTCTATATGGATTTGGATTTGGTTTTCTAGGAGCAAAGGTATTAGGCACTCTTCCTTTCCCCAGGTGCTGCTCAACCTTCAGTTTGGAGATTTCAGAGGCTAATGACTTAATCATTTTGGTCATTTTATCTATCTTAGGATCAAAGAATGATGAAGACTCGCCCCTTTGTCTTCTTCTATCAACATTTCCCTTGATCTTCTCTGCAGCCATGATGTTTGATTCCACTTCCAAGGCTTCATCCTGCATGCCAGCCAAAGTAGCACATCACCTCTCTCTCAACAGTAGGCGGAATTCAGAATCAAAAGCACTGGCATAGGTGAGTTTAGCAGAGGTAGTAGTGGGTTTTACTTCAACTGGTATCTTGCTGTACATACGGTTAAACCTCTTATTAAAATTAGACAAAAAATCACCATTTTCCCTCTTTAAGTTCCTAAACTCAGTGTGGTAGTAGAGGAGATCCTTCTTATCCCCCCAATGCTTTAGGAATGCATCATCTAAAGCTTCAATATCTGCTATAGATCTTGGGGTTAGTTCTATAAACCATTTTTTAGCCTCTACATCTAGGCTTTGGACAAAGACTCTCATCCATACATCATCTTCACTAATGTCCAGATTATCAACATAGCTATAGAATGACTAAAGATGTTCTTCAACAGTAACACCTTCAGTCCAAGTGAACTTAGGCCTATATTTATGATATTCTCCAGTAGGCATGGCATTCAAAGGAGTGGGCAGTATTAGAGGTCCATACCTAGCAGCTATGATTCTTTCCATTTTGGTAGGTGCTTGTGGACCTGCCATAGTTGTGGTGGCTAAAAGAGTATTGGTAGTCTAAATGATAGAGGGCTGAGGAGTGATTGATAAGACTAAAGGAGCATGATGGATAGGAGGTGATGTTTCCTTTGGGGTTACAACAAAAGGGGAACCTGAAGAATAAGGAGCTTTATGAATCTCTGAAAGTTTTTCTTCACTGCTATTATTAGATGTTATACTCTCAACATGTATTTGTTCTATTACAAGCCTTTCTTGAAGAGATATAAAAGATTGTTTAGGTTTACCTGAACCTGATGCTCCTTTCTGCAATACCTTTCTTTCTTTAATGATTTTTTTAGGGTTAGGCATTGGGTCAGCTTGTAGCTTCTAAGGATTTCTCTGAGTATCCCTCACAAACTGAGCCATAACTATGAAGTGGAGTCGCCAAGAGGTTTGGCCTCTAGTAGAGTCGCTAGATAGATGATTACAACCAAAAAAATGCCCAGACTTTGTCTATCATCAATGCTTGATATATGTCATTTCCCAGGGAAGCTGAGCTTCAGTTTCATCTCCCCAGCAACAATTCCAATTATGTTATCACTCTAGGAAACTCTCCTAGGTTGCAGCTCAGAGATGCTTGGTAACATATAATCTTCAATATTGTTCTCAGAATTATTGGAATGGATGATGGTTTGGATCAAGTCAGATAATCATTTAGCTCTATTCTCACTCAAGACATGCATGAACACTCTCACTGATACAAGGCTTTAGAACACTAATGCTCAATAATTTATAGATTTAATGGATAGATGGAGAATTCTGACTGTACCAACAGATTGCATACATAAACACATATGAATGGCCAGCTATAGGAAGTAAATGAGACTTGCAAATCTAATTTATCAATGCAGAGATAAGGTGACAGTTATCTGGTATTAGACACAACATAAAACATGAATAACCTATTCAAGTGCAAGCATAGAATAGCAGAGAGAATGGAGATTGAACATATAATAGCAAAATAAACTAATATTACTAGAATGAAGATGAGAAGCTTGAAGGAATAGAGGAGGAACAATCTCCAAAAGTTGAACCTTTATTACATTTTGATTTCAGATATTTATAGCTCTTTACAATGATGCTAAGCCTTCTGAGGCTTGAGAGGTCTTAATCTATCCCTCTGTCTTGTTTAATTGTTTGATCTCTGACTAGGCAAGCATGGCTCAAAGGTTTCTTCTTCTGCCAGAAGAATAACTGCATTCAGATATTTTGGGTAGTTTGTTGCACTATTTGGGAGCTCTCTCATGCTCGAGATGCCCCATGATGTTTGTTTTGAGGAGTTGCGCTATGGAATTTGATATTTTTGTTTGTTTTGGACAGTTGTGTGTGTTGTGTTGCGTTGTGCTACTCCTTGGCCTCTTTGTTAGTTTGGGGATGAACTGTGCATGTTGTGGCCCTTTTCAAAGGTTTAACAATGCATTCTTTCTGTTAAAACAGAACAACACTACCATATTGTGGACTTCTACCTTAAACAATGACTGTTTTTGTTTTAAACAAAAAACATAGTAACACTGAGGAATCTCGCCCCTCTCTGTCCTTTTCAGACTTCAAAAGTCTTCAAAAATGGTTTATATCCATCAAGTCTACCCTTGGGGTGATATCACATCTCCACCATTGATCTAGGAGTTCTAGATCCAACGGTGGTGATCCATTTTGAGTGCCTCTTTTGTATTGGAGTTAACCGCCCGATGAGGGTGGTTTTCTCTCTCCTCATCCTCGACACGTGGCGGCAGATTTATGGCATCGGGTAGAGCTTGGCTTAAACAGATTATCACCTTTGGCTCTATCGAAATCCTACTGGTTTTGCAATTTTCCCTTTATATTGGAAATATGTCGAAACTTTGGAAATTATGAAAAAACGGCCTTGGCGGACTTGAAATGTTTATATATTTCGTTCCCGAACCCTTTCGGGTACGGGCCTCATCACATTGATGTCACTCTATGTCTCCCCTTTGTATTTCGTTATATAATGAAAATATGTAAAAATCCATAAAAACCAGCCTTTGGCGGACTTCAAAAATTTATATATTTCACTTCTTTATCACATTGGCATTGCCCAAGGCACCCTTTATATTTTCGTTATATAACGAAATATATTGAAAATTCACTGAAAATTGCTTTGGCGCGAAACTCAAATATTATATATTTTTCTTATAATGTTGTCGGGTTCGGCTCATCAGGTCGCACATATGCCTGTGCATAGGCCCCGCCCCTTAGTGTTGTTTCACTGCGATACAACGATGCGATCTGATGGCAATTGCATATCACCTGAGCCAGAGGTTCATGGTTAGCACTCATAGTAATGCTCAATAGCGATCCACTGATGCGACCCGCTGATCTGATCATCGGCAATCACTGATCGGCGGTGTCTTGCGCCCCTCCTTTAAGTTTTCTTCTCTGCAGCGCCGATTGTGATTAGCCACTTACATCTGGGCCATTGATCGGCTAGATTTAATGGAAGTTGTGCGTTGCCATGTTTATGCTTGCAATACTTTGTTTTTTCACTGTTTTGGAATGTTTTAGCCTCTTGATAGTGTTTTTCCGCCCTTCCAAGGGCTCTCGACATGTGATGGTTTCACTCTTTGGATGATCTTAGTGAAGATTTTGAAGACTTTAAGAGAAAATTTGGATCCATTTTTGGGCCATTTGCCCACAAGGCTAATAGTTACATATGTCATCCACCTACCATGCTGCTACCATGAGAAACTATTATTAAATGAAATTTTCATGTTCAAAAGCTCCCACCATAAACGTTTCCAGTGAGACCTTTTCTTCTGCAACATGGTTTTCAAATATTATTTGAAAATTCAATCAAATTTGGAGGATTTTGAGTGACGATTCAAATATTATTTGAAAATTCAATCAAATTTGGAGGATTTTGAGTGACGAGATTAATCTCTAATGTCAGTCACACGGTCGGATTTCACAATGAATGAATGGGATGGGAGCGAGGAAGGAGGTTCCAATGTGGCGTGTGCTCCCTATTGAAGATGATCTCATAAAATGGATGCTCCTCAGAACTTAAAACTTCATCCCTACAAATGGAAATCATGTTACAGACGATGATGAGAATTTTAGCCCACTTCCCTCCATGGTTGAATTCATGTTGAAATGTATTTTAATTTTGTTTCTTCTTCAAATCTGTATTTTGTAGCTTTAATTTTTTAACTCAGTTCATTATATTAATGTTGGATTTTTAGTTGGCTTAGGGTTTGGTAGCTCATGTAATTAGAGGAATGAAAATAATAGTTTATCAAGTTGTTGTCCTTTTTCCTCCTGGGTTTTTATTTTATTACTCGTTTAAAGATTTTATATTGAACTGAGGCTTACAAATTGAGGTCATACCCTACAGTTCATGAAAAAAATCATTTGGATCCCTAAAAATTCACAATGCACTTCCTGCCTCACTATGTAGGCTTTCAATACATCAATTTTTGTACATGTACATAATATTTATGTATTTTTACTTCAAACATATATCTTTAACACTGCCAAATTGTTAAACTGCACATCAGAGATTGTCTTAAAAAAATTCACCTATTTTTTGAAGACAAAAATTGCAAGGAGCATGCACATGGTCATCATTTTTCAACTATGGTTGGACTTGATCATGTAGTAAACGTTGTTTTTTGACCACTCATTAAATTCCTAAAGGATTTTTTTGAAGTACTATCATAATATTTGCAGAATAGATTTCTGATTTCACTGCTTTTGTCAAGTTCACATGGATTAATGGGTATTCTTGGACATTATCTAATGAATTTAATTAGATATGAATCTTTAGGTCAAATATTTAATTACTTTTTTCCCCTCCTCATGATGTACAGGGTTTCAATCATCGTTGGAAAAAGCTGAGGATGACATCTCTTCACATAGAGTAATGAAAGTTCCTTATATGACATCACATTCAATTGATATACATAACTGCAAGCCCCATTCTTTAGAGTTCCTCAATAACTAACAAAGTAGTAAGCCAAATGAGCAATTCTGCATTGAAAAAGAAGGTGTTGAGTATGATTCTAGCTTGATACAAAACAACACGGCTTCTCCACAGCTTCCTCCCCAAATGCCAAACAAGGACATTGAAAGAGTAAATACTTTCCAAAAACCTAGCAGAAAACATGCACTGTTTAGATCGTCTTTGAGGGGAGGAGAAGTGAGTTATAAGCATTGTACAAAGAATGATGCTCTGTTGAATTCCTTGCCTTCTAAAAGCACTAATCATGAGAGGTTGAGATCTAAAGGAGAAGTTGGAGAGCTAACAATCATTTTCCAAATAGCTAGAGGGAAATCTATAGGCATATCATGTGAGTCTTTAAAAAAAGCAAGGGTTATTCTCAGTGAAGATCTTTATTCAGAATCACCCAACAATGCCTTGGTTGGTTCCCTACAAATTAGTAAATTTGTAGGAATGTTCCAAGGTGCTTTGGGAAATTATGTGGCTACATCATCCTCCTTCAAGAGAGCAGGGGTTATTTTTCATGAAGATCCTATGTCGGTGTTGGAACGTCATGGTATGTCACTATCTCATATGATGAATGAGACAAAAAAAATTGTTTGCAAAGATACTAATTCAAGAGTGTGCAAATCATATGGCAGGCATGAACCCAAATCAATGGGTAAAGCCATCAAAGTGTGTGATGATGCTATAGAAAATCACATGGCAATATCACCCTTGTCTATAGTCTCCATTTTGGAAGCAATAGAATCACATGGTAGGTTTGGGACTCAAACAATTGATAATACCACATCTGTGATTAATGCTGCTACAGGAAATCTTGTAAAGTTGACATCTTCCTCCACACATAAAGTAAATTTTAGTTCCAGTGAAGATTGTACTCTAGAGGTTCTAATAGTACCAAATTTGTGCAACCTACTCTTGGAAACTAATCTCTGATGAAACAATAACCAACCCCAAAGTTTATGCTTAAAAGAGACATGACCCTTTCCAATGAACTAACGACATTGTAGTTGTCTCTCCACTAGATCTCCAAGACCCTACCTTTTTATTAAAGTGGAGCCTGATGTTAGAGGAGTGTTGCACCAACTCATAAATTCCCTTCATCTTATAGATATAAATAGGCTCCCACTTCACCATCTCCAATTCTCTACATAGGACCTTGCCTCTACATCTGCATTTAATGTAAATAATGCTTTGGAATTAAACATCAAAAAATCATTAGAACAATCTTGTGAAAAATGGAAATCTTATATTTTACATGTGCCATTATTGAGTGTTTTGTGAGATTGTACATGTTGCTCAACCATTCTTCTTCATACACTTGTTTACGTTTTGAATGGTGGTGCACTAGAGAATCCACTAGGAATGGACAACCATTAAGTAGGAAACAAGTGTGTGAGCCACATGTATGTGCTATCTTTAGATGAGTAGGGTGATTTTGTAAGTTTAGTCTTAGACAGAGTGCATGATTTAGGTGAGCTTCTAGATTTATACTTGCCATTATTTCCAACGTTGGAAGGTGCATGAATATTTACACTTTGTTTTCTCCAATGGGTATTCTATTCTAGGTAGTGTATTCCATGCATGAGGGTACTCTCTCCTAGGCATAGTAGGGTCACAAAACTTTCCTTACGATAGGTGGTTTGTTGGTTTTTTCCACATTCATTGTAGCCCTTGCTCTCTAGTGCTATAAAGGGATATAGGGTGCTTCGTTACAAACATGTTTTAGGAGTGAAAAACGTTTTTGTGGAAGTATTTTCTAGTTAAGATATATGTGACTGTGTGCTGTAAATTCCTCTCACTGTCATAGTTTCCAGAACTATGTTTTACACAAAATCAGAATTTACATTTGTTGTTTTGAATCTCTATTGCCTAATGTTCTGATTTTTAGATTTATGTGATAGTAGAACTAGTGCTTAGAATTCCCCTATTTAGATAGTATTCTAAGTAGTATCAATTTATTTCTTTGGGGTTTTAAGTGTAGATCTGCCCACCATGCTATGAAACTGAAAATTTAACATTGTATCAAAATTTTATGTACGAAATACATTTGTGGAGAAGGTTGTGGCATGTGAGATGGAGCTATTGGAGGAATTCATTGCTCACCTTATGCCTCTTCCTAAAATGTATGCCCTAAAACAATGGTGGTCCTCTTCAAGAGCGTTTTATATGGGTTAATTTATGCTTGTAAGATATTCTTCTGACCACCGTTACTGCTACAGAATCCCTTGGTATTCATTTTGAGACATTATCCCCCAACCTTATTTGACTATTCTTTGGGTCCTGATGCTACAATCTTGGTGTGCATGTATCATAATTTATATATGTGTGTGTAAGTGTATTTTGTATTCTATATTCTATATTATATATGTGTGTGTGTATTTTGTATTGTACTATAAAATTGTAAAACCAAAAAACTTTCATTATCAAACTCAACTATTTATTTTTGCCATTATCAAGAGAGAGACGTTAAGTTCTTTCAATGTAACTTCTTACTTACTAGAATTTGATGCACCATGGTTAGTGACTTAGATCTTGAGACGTTTGGAACCTGTTGGAGAGCATTTTTGACCTATACCATTGCAGAATGAAAATGGACTCATATCTGTAGTAGTAAATAAAATTGAATCGGCCTCAGTCACCACTACTTGCCTTCTTGAATTTGTGGCTTGTCCTGATGTGAAGCTACTTTGACCAATAAATGGTAGGCACATACCTTGTGGTTTTATGATCCATATGCCTCCTTGCAAATCCAACTTACATTACCTTTTACTATCAACCACTTTTCATATTGTTAGAAACATTTTCCATCCCTCGGTGAAAACCCACATCAGGAGATTATTGATAAAAGCATTTGTACTTATGGATCTAGGGATAATTTATTTTTTCAGGGATCATCTTCTATACAATCCATCAATCCTTTCTTACAACGGATGCATTATTTTGTACTCTTACCTACAACTTACCCAATTGTGTTGAAGCCTGCACTCTTAAAAATTTAACATAGCTAACTACCATTCTAAAATTATTGTTGTATGTCATAAACCTTGCAACATCTTTATATGTCTTCCTTTTGAGGGGATTTCATGGCTAACTTTGTTTCATATTGGGAAAGTGGACTGAATTGCATTACGGGTATGTTGTAGATAGAGTGCAAAGGATGTATCCCTTAGAAGACAAGACCAATAATTTTATTGAAAACACACTGGAAAACTAGATTGTGTTGTATACGTGCTTAAGTAGAAATACTTTTATGAATAAATCTCCTTTGTGGGTTTGAACCAAGGGATGGCAAGGATTACTAAAATTAAGATGATACGGTAACTTAGATGCATAGGTAGGTATTGGGATCATATAACTATAGCATTGGCATACTACCCAGTTTTCAGTAGTAGGCAAGCAGTGGTGACAGTTGACAGAGGTGTACACTAGTGTTGGATCAACCTTGTATACTGTTGAATCAACCTCAACCACCCCTGTTGCCTGGTGCTCAAATCGATGTGCCATTACTCTGACCAATAGAGGACAGACACATGTCTTATGGTTTTGTGATCCTGACACAAAAATGCTCCCAACAAATATAAGTTACATTATTATGTTATTTTAAACCACCTTTTCTATTATAATTTTTATTTTCAGCATCCCCTTTGCCATCCATTGGTAAAAAATCATGAAATGGCATATGTAGCATAACCTATCTTTTCAAACTTCAGAGTGTGCTTTATGCACAAGGAACAATGGTCCTTTCTTCAAAGGAACACATTGTTGTATTCTACCTCACACATACCAAAACACACTTAAAATTTCAACTTATTCCCAAAATTTTAAACAAAGCCGACCACAATATTCCCTCAAAAGGAAAAATAGAGAAAGGTGCTCCAAGTGTTTCAATTTTTCTAGCGAAAATGTTCTTCTAACATCTAACCAAAGATTCGCATGCAACCAATAATTTGGGAATTGCAGAGAACTATTTTATTCCTATGATTTACAACAAATGGCATTCTACCCAAGAACCAATAAATCACCTCTTAGTATAAAGTAGTTAATTATTTTCCTACTATTCCAGTAATTTATCTGGAATCTATTTGATAACATAAAAGCTTGGTATCAGACTAATGTCAAGCATTTATAGATTTGTTCAAACATCTACATATACTTTTTTCTTTTTCATTTTATGGAAGGAAATTACTTAGCTTGTACTATATTTGGATCCTTTGGGGATAGACTTCCTA
This sequence comes from Pinus tabuliformis, assembly GCA_031772625.1. Taxonomy (NCBI): domain Eukaryota; kingdom Viridiplantae; phylum Streptophyta; class Pinopsida; order Pinales; family Pinaceae; genus Pinus; species Pinus tabuliformis. The sequence goes on along the minus strand of CM062815.1, from coordinate 530,907,868 downwards.
TTGTTGGATTTGTTTCCATTGCAGGGTACATACTGTTCTTCCATTTTATGTATTGTTTCTTTTAATCTTAATTGCTAGTTTTCCTACTTTTGTATATCCTTTTAGGTAACAATTGTTCTTGGTTTTATAGGTCCTTGACTGGGGTGAAAAGATAGAACTTTTGGCTAACAAAACAGAGCACCTTCGATTTGAGGTTTAATCTCGAATCAAGCTAGCAACTTAGTGGGAGGGAAATATTCCATTATATCTTTGTTTGTGTACTCTATATTCTGTATTCTATGTATTTTATTGTATTATAAAATTTTAAAACCAGAAAGCTTCCATTATCAACCTCAACCACTGCTTTCTTCCCTTATCATGAGAGACACATTAATGCCTTTTAATGTAACTTCATACTTACTAGAATTTTATGCACCATGGTTAGTGACCCAGAGCTTGAGACCTTTGGAACCTACTAGAGAGCATTGTTGACCTATAACACTGCATAATTAAAATGAGATCATATCTGCAGTAGGAGACAAAAATGAATTGGCCTCAGTCACCACTACTTTGCTTCTTCAATTTGTGGCTTGTCTTGATGTGCAACTACTCTGACCAACAGATGACAGGAACATACCTTGTGATTTTTTGATCCTTATGCCTCGCTACAAATCCAAATTTTATTACCTTATATTGTCAACAACCTTTCCTATTGTTGGTAGAATTTTCCATCCCCTGGTGAAAACCCACACCAGGAGATTAAATGATAAAAGAATTTGTACTTATGGATCTAGATTCTAGGGATATTTTCTTTTTTTAGGGATCATCTTCTATAAAATCCATTAGTCCTTTCTTCCAAGGGATCCATTATTTTTTACTCTTACCTAAAACTTACCCAATTGTGCTGAGCCTACAATTTAATGTATCTATCTAACATTCTGAAAGTGGTGTTGTATGCCACAAAACTTACAACATCTTTCTCTGTCTTCCTTTTTTAAGGATTTTGTGGTTGAATTTGTTTCATTTCGGGAAAGTGGAACGAATTTCATTATGGGTATGTTGCTGATAGAGTACAAATGATGTATTCCTAAGAAGACAGGACCAATCATTTTATTGAAAACAAACTAGAAAAATGGAATGTGTTATATAGATCCTGAAGTACAAATATTTTTATGAATAAATCTCTTTTGTGGGTTTGAACCAAGGGATGAAAAATATTACTGATGATAAGATGATATTGTAACCTTGATTCACAGTTAGGCATTGTGATCTCTTTTACATTCCTTATCATATGCCTTCTCACCATGCCTTTTTCATACTCTTATGTATCTAGTGGCTTGACCAAACCCATCTCCTTGATAGCCATCTTTTGAATCACAACTCACATTGTCAGTTACATCTACCTCATGTTGATAGACCACATTGGGGTCATAATGAATATCATAAAAAGGTGCCCATAACACCCAACTCCCACTTTAGCCCACAGTTTGCATCCAAATGGGTCAATGTGGGAGTGAGTATCCAACTAATGAAACTATGGCACTATAACTATGACATATTGTCGCATTCAGAAGGGGATAGAAAAATGTTCTATCAAACATGCACTTCTCATTGTAATGTTGCATGGAAGGAATATGTATTAACAGACAATGTGTAGTGTTCTTGTAGTTAGACAACTGGAGAAAGTTGTTGACATAATTTTCATAATTATTCATGTCTTTGACACTAAATCCCTTGAGGTTTTTAGGATAGGAGGATTAGAGGGGATCGATGAAGATCCCATCTAATGAGAAACTGAGGACATTATAGTAAAGCTTGTTCACTTTAATCGTTGTAGTATTGTTATAGCATTGCGATTTGAATCCATCCAGCTGACAATTCCTTGAATTGATATAGAAAGGATATGCAATTGAGGCATTCCCACAACTTTCATTGTTATTTCTTGTGCCCTAGGCTATGTTAGAAAACACTCTAATCAAGAAGACATGAGGTAGCCCTGAACCCAAAAAGGATAGAATAACAAGATAGGAAAGGCTAATACTCATTTGTCTTGAAAGTTACCACATCATTTTAAGGCATGCTAAGACAATATATACTTCCCAAAATAAAAAAACAAATACCCATGTATATTTTGTGTATCCACCTAGTTTTGAAGCCTGTTATGGCAAGATTTTGCACCTGATATGATGGTAGTGTTCATCCTATGCTCATTACCTACTCTAAATATCTCCTTTCAGCTTCACTACTTCAATCAATCGCAAAGTCTACAATGGTCCCTATCAAATCAACCCAAAAGTAGGACAATCATGGCTCAAAATATATATGCATTCAATTTCTTTGTTCACACACACACACACACAGATATATATATATATATATATATATATATATATATATATATATATATATATATATATATATATATATATATATATATATATATATATATATATATATATATACATATACATATACATATACATATACATATACATTTATTCTTTGTTGGTTCTCTACAAGACAAGAGGTTGAATAATTTCTTAGACACTGTAGTAGCCTGTATTTCATTGTGTGCTTGATTAGTGCTTCATTGTATGTCCACAACCACTGAGTATATGTCATGTATATTTACTCATATTACATATACATATCTATCCAAATACCAAAAATGACATTTTGGACATGTGGGTTCAAACCTCTTGGATTTGGGTCATGAAGACATGACTAGTGCTTTGTTGTCGAATCCCGACAACTATGTTGTATACATTTTAATCTACAATATACACATTAGGTATATCACCAAATCCTTGAAATGAAATATTTTTTCATGGGAGCCAAGAGTCATACTTTTCAATCACCCATTCACAATATAAAATACAAGGAAACCACCACTTTGATACAAGTGCCACTTTGATAGTATGTTTTTTTGCACCAGAACCAAGAAGTAGTTGCACTGAGGCAGATTAATTTCAAGTCCATATCTATGTAATTAGTGCAATAAACATTTATTTTTCACATATTTTTACCAATTCGTAAAGTCTTGCAATTCTTTGACAATAGTCGTGAGCCATTCCAATGACAAAATACAATATAGACCCAAGGGGTCTTCATTTTTTTCGAAATAGAAAACCAACTTGGTGAAAGTTTTCTTTGAAAAACATCAAAGAAACTACAATGATTTTGGATCTTCGTAAACATTCATGGCGATTGTTGTGTGCCAAATTGTAAATTTATAGGTTGTGACAACCTTATGACCTCTTACGTGGATATTTAATAAGAACAAAGTTGCATTTGACCTTTGATCAGTTTGAAATAAAATTGAATGTCTGAATATAGAGGCATTTTGTGCTACTTGTGTAGTTAATCCACCCTTTGTCAAACTTAGGGAGAAAAATTCATAGGGAGACCATTTGTACTACCTCATCGCATATTCTTATTGGAATTTAAAGAAACACTTCCCTTGCAAACTCTAATCTCTCACTATAAATACCACTTCCCTTGCAAACTCATATATGTGCATTGTTGTTGGTAGGTTGCAAGTTTAAACTTCAAACCCCACACCATCTACCCTTCGCCAGATTGCATGGTCCACCAGTTCGATGTGCATGGTAGTCTTCAAGTCAGGTGGCTTCCCATTTTGACTTGAATTCACTTTTGATAGTGTGTACATGGACTTGCCTTACCTACATCAAAGTTGCTAAACAAACACATGAACTTAAAACACTAACGAAGGTGACCCAAACTGTCTTCATTCTCTCCAGCAAAATTTTTCTAAAAATATGTAGGGCTTTCTCGCCATACCCAACCTAGGCATATGTTGCCATCATTGCATTCCATGAAACTACATTCCTTGTAGGCATGTATTATATAATTTGTGTGCACTATCTAAGGTGCCAAGCTCGTAATGATTGATTTCCATGAAATGTCATCTCGTGTAACCATTTTATCAAACAGAAGGTGTGCATCATCTATAACCCAACACTTTTAGTATACATGTCCACAAGGGAACTCCCAAAAAATACATCCAATTCAAGTTCACTTATGATTATCAAGCCATGTAGATGTCTTCCTTTCTTAATGGAGTGTAAGGTAACAAGAATTGAGGGCACTAGTGAAGGTAATATAATTCAACCTCATGCCAGACCTATGCATTTCACGAAACTGTTGGATGGATTCCTAACTATACCCATGTTGGGTGTAGATCCCAATCAATTTACTCCAAGAGACCACATCCCTCTCAGGAATCATATCAAACAATCACCTTGCATGCTCTAACCTACTGCATTGGGCATATCCGACAACCAAAGAATTCCATGTTAAAACATTAGGCACATAGATGTAATCAAACACTTGGATTACATCCTCCATTTTATCACACAAATTTCAATAAGAGCAGGCTCCAGAAAGGCATTTGATTCAAGTCCCACTTTGATTACCATAGCGTGAACTTGTGCTCCATACTACAGAGACAGTAAGTTGGCGCATATATTTAGACCACTTGCAAATATAAATTGGTCTGACCTAAAATCTACAAGCTTCATCTAAAAGTAAAGCTTCAGAGCATCCTTATTGTGGCCTTGTTGGGCACAAGTTGAAATGATTGGCCTAAAATCTGCAGGCTTCATCTGAAAATAAAGCTTCAGAGCCTCCTTATTGTGGCCTTGAAAGGTACAAGCTGAAATGTTTGTCATCCAAGACATAGAATCCCATTCAAGCATTTTGTCAATGAGTTCAACTACATCTTCAAAATTTCCCTTTGATAGCTCACAGTGGAGATCTTTTCTTGGATTCCTATATGTTTTACTTCTTGAGGCAACCTCCTTATGCCCTGAAATCTAGCTTGGGGGTGATTGGGCAGCAAGAAAAACCACAATGCTTCCCAATCTATGGTTGGATGGGTAAGCCTAGTACCTAACTCAGTTGCAAATTTTATTTGGGGTAAGCACTTATGATTGAAATGGTCATTAAACTCTAGGTCGGATTCAAGGTATGAGGCATAATATTTTATAAGGCAATGTATATCACTGATGATACTTCATGATAGTGCATGAATTAATTTGATGGTTGTAAGAATTCAATTACATACCTATGAGCTAAGTCCTAAAGAATATGTAGGTACAGTTTGTGATTTAGATATACATTGTTTCTTGTCACCTTACAACCATTATCACTATGTGCTGATAATTATATCAGCACTCTACTACAATAAGTAATGGAAATTTGTAATGTATCCTTCTTTATTTATATCCTAATTGTAACATACAATAGTTGCAGCTATTGTATATCCTGAGGTCTACCATAAAATGCAGATTTGGTAGAAAAAATTTGGGGATTATCATCTTCTGTTCTGTAGTTGGTATTTTTAATCTCTTTATCAAATATTTATTTTTGTTATCCAATGGTTTTATCTTCCAGCCATCAACCACTATAAGAATACATCTGGCTGGTGACATCTTAAATTTAAATTCAATGTTTATGACTCTTTAAATGGAGCAAGTGCCCCTAAAGTGAATTTGTAAGTTTTACACCTTAACCAATTCTGAATGATTAATCATTCAATTATGGACTTGAGGAAACAATGTTGGCTTCTAATTGTCAAATTGTAGTATGTCACTTAAGATTGCCTGCTGAATTTTTTTAGCTTGAAAGTGTTTCATGCACCTTAATCTAAATGAAACTTATGTTACGTATAAGTGTATCTTCTTATGTGTTTGTTTTCTAGGTCCCCTTGACTTGTAGCTGAATTCAATTTACCCTTAGCATGAAAGGAACTTATATTAGTTTTGAATTGCGGTCATAGTTCTAAAGGGGTCTTAGTTGTTTGATTGGTTCCTATCAACAATAAAAATGTATAGCCATGGGCCATTTCTTTTAATTCCTAATTTAGTCAACAAAAAATTTCCTTATTCATATGTTATGTCAAATGAAAGAAATTCCTGAAAGGCACTCAATATGATACATCATTCTTCATACCATTATGTGTTGCGTTCTTCATCTGTTGAAATGTTATTTGATGCTAGATGCAATGGGGAAATCCATCAAAATCTAAGCTCTGAACTTACAATGGCCTTTCTAGGTTCTGGGATTCCAAAAGAGATAATGACCAAGTTTATCCATGGGACATTCATTCTATAGGATTTCTTGTCAAGTCATACCATTCTGTGTTGCTTTCGGTAGTTTCATACTTTCTTTCTTCATTGATGGCTCTCATAAGAGTATCTTTTATTACCCCTTATTTTAGTTCCTTTTCCATTGATTTTTGTAGTCTAAATGCCATTTCTCAAGCTGTCTGTGGCAAGTGGTTTGAAATTCTTCTAAGTGAAGAATTTTTGAAGAAATAGTAGAAAAATGAGAACACATTGAGAAATAAATGTGGGAATAAAGCTACTGGTTGTGGCCTGTAAAGGGGAAGACATAGTGACAATTTGTTGAAATGGTATTTGATGCCAGATGCAATGGGAAATCCATCAAAATCTAAGCTCTGAACTTATAGTGGCTTTTCTGGGTTTTGGGATTCCAAAAGAGACAACTACCAAGTTTATCCATGGTACATTGATTCTATATGAGTTCTCCTTGTCAATTCATATGGGTTACACTGGGTACTACCTATAATCCACTTAAAATGGATAGTTGGAGCATTGGCAATCATTTAGCTTACAGGTGACAATAAATTCTCTCTGTTTTTCTTTGTGAAGAAGTATTTCCTTAAAATCCTTGTAGTGACTGTGCTTGTCTATTATCAGGGAAAATCCATCATATTCTTCCCCTACCCATGATGTTCCTTTAGAGTAACATATTCTCCTCCCATTGTAGTTGTGTGCCAATTTGCGGCTTATCGAAGTTCTCAGTTTGTTGATTTCTCTGCTTCTATGGCCATTCACCTGCTTATACCTTTCTCTGCATTCTTATTTTATTTATTTGGAACAACCAATCTACAGTGCTTTGAGGTTTTATGACAATACCACTTTGTCTCTTTATATGCAAGTAGGAATGATTCTTTGAGCAATTGTTATGAGATATAGTTGTACCAAATGACAATCGAAGCATAATCTTTAGCATTAGGGTCAACTAGTCACATGATACTTACGAATTAAGGTTTCAACCAATTTCATGCTGAGGCTAAATTGTAGCTATCTTTTTACATTTTCAAAATTGCATCCCAAATCTGAAAAACATGGTGCAAACTGATGGGAGAAATAATTTCTCCCCTCTAAATATTTTTGAAAAACTAACCATAATTTTTTTTGTTTCAGCTCAAGGCCAAACTTATCCAAAGCCATCCTTCACAAAAACTAATTCGTGTTTCTTTTTCCCATTAAAACCTTTGTGTAGATATGTTTAATACGAAATATGGGATATCAAATAGTTAAACTAAGTTCTAATAGTGTGTCCACCTTTCAAGCTACTTTTGAAGTGTAAAACCTTATATGCTTATCACTAAACATTGCAATATTTGCATCTAAACAAAAGTTGAAAGTTTGTTTTTTTTGTTTGTTTCCCAACATGAAAGAGCATAAAACCAAAAGAGAAAAAAAAGTTGGGAGGCTGAAGTCAGGTCATTTTAGTAGTGGTTATTCGATGGTGTTTGATATTGCCAGTAGCTCCACTATATTTATCTTGTTTTAATTAAGGTACCTCCAGTCTTCCTTATATAGGGGTTGCCAGTTTCACTGCATCACTTATTTTGAGTTCTTTCTAGCTTATGGAACTACAACAGGTGGGTTGGGACATCAAGATTCATTTGTGCTTGGGCAGGTTGCCTCAATTTTGTTGCTAATTCCTGCCATTAGACCTTTGACTTGTCACATCTTTTGACTTGTTGAAGATGGAGCAATGGCAACATCATTCCTCATTAAAGTGTGTTGGCCTCTCTTTATCCTCATAGTTGGAACTTGGGATAAGTGGCTCCTCCTTGTGACATTTTTTCCTCTATTCCCTATTTTCAATAATTTCATTCTTCTCTCTACTATGTTGGGGATCTCTGATTCTGTATCTATCGCCACATCACATACACCAAGTTACAAATTTCTAGTTCCCCAATTATGTTGAATGTATAGAGGCCAAAAATGCTTGATCTCTATAAATCAGTATTAATTTCAAGCTACTTTATTGCTCATTAGTAGTTTTGTTCGACCCCCTCTTGTTTTTCATCTCAACAAACATTATTGTATTTTTCATAACAGAAAGAGGCAAGGTTTTGTAATTTGTTAAGGTGATTCCCAAACTCATTGTTAATACTTATTAAATTTCTTACTTCTTGATAATTGTTGCTATTAAGGACACGTGTATTTAGGATAAACTTGTCCTTCTCAACAAGTTTCTCTTGAAGTTGAGCAATGGTATTTTTCTTCATGGCATCAATAGTTTTCAATATAGTAATTTCATTAAAAGTAGAAAGAAAGAAATAATATATTAATGTCCACGAATGACCAAGTTAGGTCAATGATAATTTAAATTACATCCAACAAAAAAAAAAACTTCTAAGCCCCACTCTCACAATGGCACCTCGAGTCCTGGGCTACCTTAGAAACCACTTCTAGTTAAGTAAGGGAGTGTGTTACATTGGAGGACATAGTTATCATTGAGAGGTAGAGAGTGTTTTCCTTGTATCAATGCAATTGCATCTTTGGATATTCAAGGTCTAATTTTTTAAAGTCTAATTCTTTAAAGGGTGCTAGCTCAATGTAAGAGCACCTGCATTACAAGCAGGAGGTTGGTGGTTCGATTCCATCATGCCCTAATATTCATATGGAATGATGACTAGTTTTTGGTGATGGAGGCTCTTTTGGCCATCACCAATGAGCTTATGGTGACATTTTTCAACCCTCACCAAAATATGAAATGGTGACAGTCAACGAATGCCACCATACATATGCATCAATAGTGACGGCCATAAAAGGTCCATCACCATAAATCATTGTTGTTCATATGAAATGGTGATGGTCAACAAATGTCACAATATATATGCATAAATAGTGATGACCATGAAAGGTCAATCACAATAAATCATTGTTGTTCGTATGAAATGGTGACGGTCACTATCTGTCATTATAATCATTATTCATGATAGACCTTGAATGTCACCACAACACCTATACTTTTGGTGATGCCACCTTTGGTGACATTCACTTTTTTGGTGACGGAGGCTAAGGTTCATCACCATTTCTCATATAAACTAGTGATGGTCACTATCTGTCATTATAAATCATTATTGGTGACAGACCTTCAATGTCACCACAACATCTATACTTTTGGAGATGCCACCTTTGGTGATGCTCACTTTTTGGTGACAAAGGCTCTTTTGGCTGTCACCAACGAGCTTATGGTGACATTTTCTTACCCTCACCAATGTCCTTTTTTCTTGTAGTGAACTATGGTAGAAGTAATTTTCTTTGCATAGTGAGTGTTGTGACACTGATAAATGATGTGGTAATTGGTACAGCCTCATTGTGCGGAAATTTTAATGTGTATAGGGTAGAGTATGTATGGGAGAGCTGGGGGTCCTTTTCATAGACGGAGCTGCTCTTACACTGACAAGGGTGCAAAGGGATCTAGTATCATTTTTTTTAACCATTATCGTAATCGTTGGACTATGAAAGCTACTATTATTATGTAATACTAAATAAATCATGTTTTCAATCCCTGTGACATGCAGTTGCAGGACACTGTTATGTTATTGTTATGCTCAATGATGCAAGAATTGATACGGTTGCAGGTTTATTGCATAGGCCTGGTGGGAGGAACAAAACTGCAATTAATATTATTGAGTATGGGTAGGAGGATTGGGGCTCCTTTGCATGGTCGGAGATGCTAAATAAACTATGTTTTCATTCCATGTGAATAAGAAGTGTTATGTGGTAGAAAAAAATGAGTTAATTCAATATTTGCATTGAAAGGAGATGGTACATGTTAGTCCTTGGTGTTATTTGAGTTCCTTATTTCCCAAATGTGTAGAAAGCTTTGTGCAATATTTGTTAAAATAATAAATATACAAATAAATTTTTTTAACTATTATTTGGGAACCTATTTTGTAACTATGAAAGAAATCATGTGTGGAGAAAAAATTCATGTGTGTAGATCCTTGACTGTGTTAAAAGCTTTGTGAAAAGTTTATTAAAATAATAAGTATACAAATCTCTTTTTTAATTCTTATTTAGGAACATATTTCAAAATGTATGCTCATTAATTAATATCAGTTTTGAACACCAATGACTGACCAAAGGGCTTTAAAGAGTGCAGAAGTAGTTATGCAGGTGAGGTTGTGCAAAGGTGGTTGTGCATGTGCGCAGGTTATGCATAGAACAAATGCATGTGTGAAATTTGTGTGGAATGAGGGAAGTGAAAAGGGATCTTTTAATTGTAATACATTTTGATATTATTATATTGTGTGCAAGAAAATTGCTTATTTTATAATTAATAGATTGTATGGAATGTGGAGGTTCATATAATGAAACATTAAGAGATTTTTGCAGACAATGGACTTTGTTGTTCAGTGGAAGCGTGTGTGGAAAGAAAATGCATGTGCTTAGAGCTTTGATTGCATTAAAATATTTGACCAAAGTTTATTAAAATAATAAATATAAAAATATCCTCTTTAATTGTTATTTAGGAATATATTTCACAACTCATGCTTCCTCCCAATGATATCTAGACCCCGCATTTATTAATACAACTTCAAGTGTCAATAATTGACCGAAGGGCTTATTGAGTTTGGAAGTAGTTGTGTAGACGAAGTTTTGCAGAGGCGGTTGTGCATGTGTCGTGGTTATGTGGAGAACAAATTATATTAGATAAATTTTGAGGTCTAAAATGGGCCTCCTAAGGAATATTATAAAATAATAGTGGAAATAATAAAATAAGATTAGATTACATCATCAAATTTTAGAGGGAAAAAGGTAAAAACTATTATTTTAGCTTGTATTTCAACTTATCACCTTACATTTTTACTCAAATTTTGAGCAGGGGCACTCGCTGGATTCATAATTTAATTCCTCATCCAAGGAGTACCCATTTTGCATACTTTCGATGGATCGTACTACATGAAAATTGAGAATACATGAAAAATGTGATTGCAATCACGTTTTTCATGTATTTCTCACTTTTCGTATGGCACAGTCCATCAAAAGTATGCAACATGGGTACTACTTAGATGAGGAATTAAATTTCGCATCCAACAAGTGTCCTGGATCAAAATTGGAATAAAACCGTAGGGAGATATGTTGAATATACGAGTTGAAAAAGTAGTTTTTTTTTCTATTTTTTTTTATTTTTTTATTCCAAAAATGGTGAATCATCACCCATGGTTGACATCATCATCTTGAATCCTATTGGTTCTTATAAAACTGATTTTGGTTGTACATTTTCATGTTGAGGCCCATTTTAGACCTCAAAATTTTCTAATGATATGCAAAATGAGGGATGTGCAGGATTTGAGTGGAGAGAGGTAAGACCAAAGGGATCTTTTAATTTTGATTTGTTTTCAACTATTTTGGAGTTAGTAAGCATGCAATTTCATATCAATAGCTTGTGCGCAAGACTAGTTCTTATTTAGCTTTAGAGTACATATGCATTTGTGTTATTTTGAAAGTATTTTGTAATCGATTGTGCGAAGTACGAAGGTTCGTGCAATGAAAGCTTGAGAGATTTTTATACACAATACATTTGCTTCGCAGTCCCACACATACATATTTTTGTTATGTTGAAAGTATAGGAAAATCATGTTTCTAGATTTGATGTTTTAGTGCTTATGTGTTTTTCTAAATGCGTGGGTAGTTGTGTAGTCGATGAATTGAATGCTAAGAGGACTGACATTTACTCATAGGGTTGCTTTCTATAATGAAAGGACAAACATTGTGACAATAAAAATTTTGGATGGAGGCTTTATCTTTATAGCATGTTTCAGATGCAAAATAGTGGCAGGTAGTGATTTCTAATGAAATGAGTTCACAAACATTTGAAATAGCTAGTATAGTAAGGGAAAAATGCTATTTGCAGTGATAGAAAAAATAACTCATTTCATTTCGAATGTTAGATTTGTGAATTAATAATAATAATAATAATAATACACTAATGATGGGAAAAACATTGGAAGGATAGAGAGATATGGATGTCATCTTTATCTCTGATATAGAGATTTCATGATAAAAAGGTGGTGATTTATAGGGAAATGAGTCAAAAATAATTTTGAAATCATCAGCGGAGGACGGAAAGAAGCTATTTCCTAATACTGATAGGATCCTTTTCTATTTGTTTATGTATTTATGTTAAACACACACATGGCAGCAAGAGAATCTGAAGGATAAAACATGAGAATGCATTTTTATTAACAAGAGATGTACATTTATAGTACATGGTTTGACCGTTGGGTTCCATATCCCAAGGTCTCTTGGACTCCTTTTGTCTATTCGGCTTCCACACTAACCCATTGAGGATTAGGTGTCCAACATTCCCCCCCTTAATTCGAAGGGTTATCTATGAGTCCAAGAAGAGAGCTATAATACAAAATGTGCAAAAATGCATGGCAGCACTAGGCTGAATGTGCTCTCTGAAATGTTGGTATAAAGGGTGGTGGTTTAAGGATGACCAGCAACACTGGAATGCTTAGTGCAATTCGCGGAACTCTTCCAAAACTGGAAAGAAGCTGAAGTCTTCTGCTAGAGGAAGTGTCCCAAATTACCAACTAAAGGTATGCGCAGGGCATCTTTGCCCCTGGCTACAACTCTAAAACCTGTGTGGCAGGTTGTGGCTCAGGCTCACTTGATGTGGCTTTAAAGCTTGTAGACGACCATCATTTCCGCCCCCTGTCAGATACAAGATGAGATGATGGAGAAACTCAGCTGCAAGACTATTCAATACTCTGGAAGAAGTTTGGACATATGACTGAAATATCTTCTTGGCTTTTGATGCCCATTGCTAAGAAGCTATCCATCCAAGATGAATCTTTGTTCTTGTAGGAAATTTGCTTTTGAAGCATCTGTGTGAAGAGTGGGTGGTTTTATGACAGTGCTTAAATGGATGAAGATCAAAACAATGATCTTTCAAATTGCCAACTTGATCACAATGTTGGCATTTCACAATCTGTTGGTGTTGTTGTTGCTGTGGAAGAGGGGCAGAATCTGGAAAAACTGACGGTGAGTTGTCATGAATGAATCCAGCACTTTGAAATTGGATTGGTTTGGAGTAGTCTGGAATATGAAAGGACAAGTCCTTGTCATATCCAAGACCAGTTATGTGCTTGTTATGGACAAGCTCTTCCCAAGGTCTGATGATGGGCTTGGGAAGTGCAAGATGAACTTTTGCATCTGCATGTACAACTGCTGCTTTATTAGGCACTAGATCTGAATGAACTTCAACAATATTGTCTTGCTGTTTATGGGAGTCTGTTTCATGGTTCTGAATAGAAACATGTTCAGAATGACTTCTCTGTTTTAATTCTTCTTGTTGTAGCTGAGTTTCGAGCTGCAAAAAATCAATTTTCTCTTGTGCATTTTGTAGACAGACCTGAATGTCTGCGAGAGAAACTTTGTTGAATTTTAATGTATCATGATTAGTAGAAAATATCATAGTTTTGAGGAACTCTAATACTTCATTGACTCTGGCCATTTTTTCTTCAATGTCAGATTTACACCTTAAAAATTGATCACAACTACTAATCAATGCAGAAAAGTAATACCCACTAGCAATATCCTTTATAAATGTGTAGCAAATGATCGGTGTGCAACCAGAAAGCACCAAAATGGGAGTTTACTCACGATCAGCACTATGTTTTGACAATACAACCGACTAAACTTTCTCCACAATAGATGATTTTTATTTGTCAAAGCAATCATTGCCTTTATATAGCCCACCAAACTCTTATGCAACAGTCGAATCAAGGAATCAATGCATATATATGTAGACAAAAACTATAGTGATTTTTAAACACAATGGCACACTAGAGTAGCATCAACTACAGACTTGCTTGGATCCTTCAAATACTCCTTCACTTTCAAAGTAGAAATGATGGTTGTCAAAAATTCAACAATTATAGCACCATGTCATGGACAGGACTTGAATGCTCATATATTAATACTTTGACTAGGGTACGAATCAATATTATCTGATCTTGCCACTTTCTTCAAAGAAAACAATAGTCCACTGTAAGAAACCCAACTGGAATAACTAAGAGAAAACCACAAAGAGTCCTGAGTTTGTATGGTTTGGTCCACTGTAGTATTTTAACAAACAGTTTGTGTATCAAATGTTGTAGGTGCATTCCTTGTTGTTGGCTCATGTAAATAGATAATATGCTAGGACAAATCCTTGTGGAAGAACTTCAAAATATTAACTTTAGACCCAACAAGCATAAATAATACTAATAACAAGTGTAGAAACCACAAACTTCTTCACTCTTCACTGAAATACATGTTCAGAATTTACACAATGATGTTGTAGATGCTAGCTGCCATTTAACTCTTTTAATAGATAAAGGGGAGAGCTTACAGTCTTCAATTCAATGTTGCATACATAGTCAACGCTAAACATAGAGAGGGGGCTTCCTCTGGGATACATAGCCTGCAAGGTTTTTCAACACTAAATGTGGCGACTCCACTTTTAGAATGACTAAACAACCTCTACTAAACATGTACATGCACTCTCCACGTTTTCCCTTACAATCCATTGATTTTAGCTCATCCGTTGCACATGACTTTGCAAGAAGCATGACCATGTGAATCCCAACCACAGGCTTTGAGAACAACAACCACGCATGATTCTTGCAGGAAATAGTTGATGCCCCTCAACATCTTCATCCCACACATGAGTAGACGTTAATGCAATGAACGAGCAACAATAGCTACAGTTGAAGCTCCCAATCCCACCAATATACTTCGCACAAACATTATGATCAAAATCAAATGTCAAACCAAGCCATTAAAGTGTGCAAAAACAACCTTCAATTCACTTAAATGGATCAGTGTAGGACCACTTGGAATACACAGGAGCTGAATTTTTCACAGCCTGGCAATGCCTTCTCAACAATTTCCAAACCAGCTAAATGAGCTGAAAAACTCACAGGAGTCAAAGTTTCACACAGAATAGCTGAAGCCATAATCAGTCCACCACAGGGTTTTCCCCATTTCTAACACCATTTTCCCTCTCTTCGTCATTACCCTATGCCTTTGCCCCGTGATCAAATCCCTTGCCATCTCTCACAATAGGAGGCCCCCATCTATTAAGATCAACAAAATAAGGGGATGGATTAAAGGATTCAACAGTATCAGAAGGAATAGGAGTTGCGACAGGGGTAGTGTACAGAGCTGGAGAAATAAACCGATGGGAAGTCTTCTTATTATCTAACGAACTATCTTTATGTTCTTTATCAGAGGGTTTCATAGATGGGGAACCATTAACATTAGTCTTGATAATATCATTAGTACCATTACTTGTAGGCTCTAAGCATTTCAAGCTCAAGCTTCTGGCTTCTATTCTGCAAATGAAAGGAAATTTTCTTTAAAAGGTTAAAGGCGCATCCTTCAGAGCTGTCCGGTGACACCAGGGATTTCAAAGATATCAGAAACAAAAAACTTGTGAAACCCTTGACAACTTCCGCTTTGAAAATAGAATGAAAAGAAATTGAGCGGTGGTAGACTAAAGCTTCAAGATGAGGAAGAGAGGCTAGGGCTTTGGAGCGCTGATCATTATAATGCCTAAAGAATATAAATGGTCCTTGCGCAACCTGGGAGGAGAGGCATTCAAGGCAGTGTATATGTTTAAATGACTATGGGCATTGCATACATAATAATGGAGCAGTGTTCAAATGAATAACACATTCAATATGTATTCCTACATGGAGGCACCATACAGCTTTCAACGTTCAAGGTAGAGAGCCCAGAGAAAATATCAAGTCAGGGATGTCAGTTCTGAAATATGGGTAGAATAGGAAAATAGGCAGAAAATGGAGCTACAAAGGTAGGAATACTAAAACTAGGACCTCCTTATAAAGACCATAAAACAAATGGCTCAAAGAAATTATGTAGGGCAGGAATACGCCAGATTTAATACCATGTTAAACACACACATGGAAGCAAGAGAATCTGAAGGATAAAACATGAGAATACATTTTTATTAACAAGAGATGTACATTTATAGTACATGGTTTGACCATTGGGTTCCATATCGCAAGGTCTCTTGGACTCCTTTTGTTTATTCGGCTTCCACACTAACCCATTGAGGATTAGGTGTCCAACAATTTCGAGTAGCATTTTGTGTAGAATTTTCTCTTTCCAAATTACATTTAAGTGCTTTGATTATTCTCCAAGCTTTTGTTTCCTTATATAAATTGTTATCTTCAAAGCTAAGATTGCATCTTCAATGGTGTCTCAATGGTGTTTCTATTAAATCATGGATGATAGCAATAATGCAGAGACAAAGTCGGTTTCCTGTTCACATTTGGAAGTTTCTTAGGTGATTATCATGATTACAGTTAGTTCAAAGTTGTTTTGTATGGTAAATTTACGTTTTTTACGACATGTATAATGTTGATATTAAATTAGTGGATTGTGATTATGTTTGGTTTATTTTATTTCTAATTATTCAATGTGTCATGTGTAGTAGTTTTGGCACATATAATACTATATGCATTTGTGTTATGTTGAAAGTTTATGGTGTAATGTCAGCTTTAGTTCCTTGACTTGGTTAGTTTAGTCAAAGTCATTGGTTTTTAATTTCGAATGAATCCTAATATTAAGTGGCATTTTTTGTCATTCATATCTTTAACCATTATGATGTTTATTTCCTTATTAATAGAAAAAACTCAATTTATTGTGTAGGTAAGTGCACATGTCTTTATTCAATATACCAATAAACATAAGGTATTAACATTTCCCATCTTTATTTCGCACTTACATTCTATCGTGAGCAGTACTTGATAGGATATGTTAGAAGGAAACTTAATGTAATATTTCATAATAATAACAAGTATTTAATCCACAAAATATTTATTATTTCTTGTTTACAAATTTCTTTTTGCAGTTGTGTCTGTTACATTATGAATTAAAGTTTCTGTTTCCAGTAATTCAATTATTTTTGCATCCGTGAAAATCAGAGTTTAGAAATAAATCCATCTTTACGAAGTGAGGTTTCCACTACATCGAAACTGCATGTCAAATTTTGTGAGAAATAGGTGTGCCAATCCACTCGTAAATAAAATTTGCTTCGATTTTACAAATTCGTGGGGACCAGCTGTCAAGTTGATTCATCATAGAAGGTAACTTTACTATTTGTATCTATTATTGATATTTTTATGTGTCTTCAAATTTGACTAGAAAAAAGAATGGAAATTCCACCACATTCCTGATAAAATATGACGAGATTTTTTTGTAACTCGAGGTTACAACTCTCAACATTTAGTAATTAAATTATTTTCACATCCACAAAAATAAAAATGTTTAAAATTGAACTCGTTTGTGCATAATATGGTTCCCATTGTATCGAAACTGCATGTCAAATATGTGCCAAGTCATTCGTAAATCAAATTTGGTTTGGTTTTACAGAGTAGTGGGGACCAACTATCAAATCGATTTTTTGTAGAAGGTAGCTGAATACGTGTTGGAATAATATTTATTTC
Organism: Pinus tabuliformis; assembly: GCA_031772625.1. NCBI lineage: Eukaryota > Viridiplantae > Streptophyta > Pinopsida > Pinales > Pinaceae > Pinus > Pinus tabuliformis. The sequence continues at coordinate 530,890,284 of CM062815.1, read as the reverse complement.
TGAATTTCCTTTTGCAATTTAATATTTGTAGCTATTATTAATATTTTTATGAGCCTTCAAATTTGACCAAAAAAAATGGAAATTCTAGCATGTTCTTGATAAAATATGGCGGAAATTTTTTCTAACTCAAGTTTACAGCTGTCAACATTCATTATCTTGGGTGTCAATCGTGTGTCAAACACTCGTGTTGTCAGATTTATATTGAAAAAACAAAAAAAATGTTTGTTTGCAGCGACTTTTGGCGGTATGGGAAAAATTTCTGATTGAGTTTTTTGATGATGTTGAATCCATTTTCACTATTACAACATTATTCAAACACTCGTACTGTCGTGTTTTTATTTAAAAAACAAAAAAAAATGATTTGTGGTGGTTTTTGATCGTGTGGGTGAATCTACCACCTCAATAGACAACGTTTATTCTTGTATATCATAATTTTTTGCTCCTTATGACACGTATATCAATGATCTTGAAGCAGGAGAAAAGTACAAAGTAAATGGTTAGGGTGCTTTTGGAATTTCAATTTTTTTCCTATTATTGTCCATAAAAGTTGGCTTTGATATCTTTAATTTCTATTTATTCAGAGTTTCATGTGTAACATTTTTCACACAAGTAATAGTAACAACTATTATTTATGAATAAAATGGAGAATTGTAAAGTTAAATAGTATTTGAATACATTATTCATTAACAAAGTAATTTTTTGCTACAAACAGAAAAAGTGTAGTAGTTGAAGGAAGGAAGTTATTTGTGGTGATACGGTTAACTCGCTTACTAAGATCGATGATAGCTTTGATTTGTTGAGAACATATGAGTGATATGTGAATATTTCAACAAAAGAGAAAACAAACAACAAGATTTAGAGTATCAGATTAGCGAATATTGGATGTGTTCTTGAGGTCTTTGATTTCACAGAAATTGTTTATCTTTGTGCAAAAAAAAAATTAATTTAAGAAAGAGGGAAATTAATCTAGGAGAGACAAAGGTTCCTCTCAATCCAAATTCATTCAGATGGTTATTCAAGTCATAGAAATCGAACAAGCATTTAGAATTCTCTATTGTGAATAGTCACCCTGGAGCCAAAAGGACACATAATTGACATTGTGTGAGAATTCAATTCTCCAATTATTGAAGTTACTTCCAATTTTTCTCTTGTATATATTTATTTGTTTAGGAAACCATTTAGGGAATTTTGTTGGCTCTTTTTCCATGTAGTAGGGCTAGAAAGGAAAACATGTGTTTTGAAATGTAATTTCTATGTGCTTTATGAGACACACAAAAATAATTGTATTTTCAATTGGGCTTATGTCATTTCAAATGAATTAGTTGTTAAGTTATGTAAATTTCCCAATAATAATGGGCTTCTTTATGATGGCATATTTGATAACACTTTTTGTGTTAAGGCATGCGTTTGACACTTTACCCTATAATCCTAGATTCAAATTTTGCAAGGAACTAATGCAATTATGGTATCCTATATTGTGGAGGCATGAGGATTTTTAAATTTTTGTTTAATTCAAGTTGTGTTTGTAAGGGAAGTGTATTACACAGTAACTGGACAAGGGACTTCTCGAATATCTACAAATGCTGAGGATTTCCTATCTAGCAAAGGGGAATATGAGGAAAGAGAAAGCAATACGGTTATACAAACTTATGGTTTTGAGGATAGGCCATTTCTTTTGCCAATGTTTTTTCTAGATAGGTATTTTGTTGTTAAAGTTTTCAGGCAATATTATCATTGGCTAGCTATATTTGAACAGAAAAAGGAAAAATAATTTATTTCTTTTCTGTTTTCTGTTGGAATAGTGACTGTGAAGAGTACGACTCACGCTAACATTTTTGCAAATTATTTAGATGATTTAAACTTAAGTGAAGCTAAAGCGATTAAATGATTTGATAGAGGAAGATTTTTAATGGATCACCTTGAATCTATGAGGTGCGAGAACTTGTTTTCAAGAAATAGAGAGTAGAGTGAGGAAAGTCACAATGTATCAACAAAATATCAAAAAATGTTAGTAGATGCTGAACAGATCACTGAAAAGGAGATAGTCAAGACGGGAGAAATATATAAGCAAAGAGGCACAAATCCTATGGAACAATCTCAATATTGCACACGTAGTAGTGGTTCAACTTCATCTGTCAGCACAAAAAGGAGAAGAACTACTAGAAGCATAAAACTGGTTGTCGATAGGCTATCACGTCATGGGGATGGCGAAGGGCCTCCTCTAGAGTAACTCCAGAAAGAGTGCAAAAAATTAAATAATTTAACTCTGTGAAGTTGATAGTGTTGTACTACCTAATTGGGTTAGTACATTTTCGCAAGAAAATAAAAAAATAATGGAGGAAATTGTTCAAGAGGACATTACTTTTGATGGTTTTTATGTCACATTGCAGGATGCAAATTATGACAGGGGTAGTAAGAGATTAAAGATTGAAAGGGTAAAACTTTCTAGAAGGAAGGTTGTTGATTGGGAAGAAATGAATGTTTATTTTTTTTTGGTTGCAATGTCAGGGCTAAAGAAATTTCATCAAGCTAGTGGTGAGGCATTCACAAATTTTGTTAGTCAACAATAGGCAAAAAATCTGAAGTTGAAGGAAAAATAAAAGAGCTAGAAGATAATATAAGCTTGGATCCTTTGTTGAAGACTCCACTAGCAATATTCAGACTATCATTGGAAATTTCTAGTCCTTGTGGATTTCATAGATTTGAGAAAGTTTTCAATCTTCTGAGTGTAGTGAAATAATATATCACTAGTAATATAACTGAAATATTGTGGATTATTGAATATGCATGGAATGTTGCATTTGATGTGTGGCATTTAAAGAAAAGAACTAAGTATTCTATCGAGTTGGTCAAAAGTGAGCTAGAGGGAGACAAGGAATTCGTAGACAATGACCTATTAACTTTTAGTCGGAAGCTTGATTCACTATCTGAGGTAGAAAAAAATAAAAAAGGGTTTCCTAATGTTGATCAGATGAGGTAGACCAGGTTTCCATGGTATGAGAAAATTAGAACATTAGAGGAGATTATTTCTGAGTGTGGAGACATATAAAAAATCGAAGAGAAGATGTGTATATCAAGGTAGTGGTGATTGTTTAGGATTCAAATGGTTTGTGCATTACATATGAGTCTAGATTAATTGTGAAGGATAAGCTTATGGCTAATTTGAAGGAACTGAAACAATCATAGGAAATAAATTTTAATGAAATAATTGATTTTACTGTAGAGGAAATTAGCGATTGGCTAATTACTTTTGTCACTGTCAATTAAGAGTACGCTACCTCGGTTTTGCAATTGCAAGAAGCTACAGAAATTGAGGAGGATATATTTGATAAACATGTTAAGTAGGACATTATGATCGCTCCAATGAAATAATTCATTGAAGCAAAGTGAAAGAATTCATTGCAAGAAGCCTCATTCTAAGAGATAGCTGAGGGCCAAAGAATATCGGGCTAGACTTTTTCATATTGTAATTGTTTTAATACATTGGAACATTTTATTTTTCCATCAAATCATTTTACTATTGAAATATTTAGTGTGTGTTATGATGGAATAATCTAATTCCTAAATTTAGTTCCTCGTTATTTGTTGCATATCACTTTTAGAGATTACAGTTGACAGTATACCAATTGCAATTCCCATTGATACATATGCATTTAACTTTGTGATTGAAGTATTAGCATTTTCATAAAAAAATTATGCAACTAAGGCTATTTCTTCAACCATGGCTCTCTAATCAAAGTTTATTTAAATTTTAATTATTGTCTTTTCTATCTCTCAATATGTTTATTAATTATGTAAAAAATTCTGAGATAATTTTTCACTTGGGATGTTGTGTGGACCTGGGTTATCGAACGTTGTACAAAAAATAATAACTAAACACCTGTTTTCCAGTCTTTTCTTTCAACTTTTATATATTAGCTAATGTTCTGTAATGAATGATAATTAAAATGGATTTATGTTTACTATGTTCTAACGCCAAAACTTTTTACCAGTTATATCAATAATTCTTAGATAATGTTTTACATGTGAACTTGTATTACTATGCATTCTTTAGTGTTTTTCAGTGTCATTGATTGAGCATAAGTTCATGAGACTTTTATTTTGAGCTTTTGTATTCTTTGGAACTGTATGAAAATTGTTGTCAATCAAAATAAATGTTGAGAAAGAGTTATGGTTCAAAGATACCTATTGCGTTTGTGATGTTTATTTGAATGATAGCTCTAGTGATTAGGATTTTAATAGGAATACAATTGGTGTTGTTGTAAATGTGTTGGTATTGTTCAAGGTTTGGGAAGCACAAATACTTTTTAGTATGTTCCAGTTTTTGTTACAATGGAGATGGATTCTTGGCAAAATTTTTGGTTGTTAGATATATATTGCATGTGACTAGCATTTTAATATGAATACAATTACAGTTATTGTCCTAGTTCTCTTTATTTATGAATACATCTACTAAAGAGAGAATTGCACACATCAGTGTTTCATTGTATCGATTTTTCATTCTGTGTGGCTTAGAATGAGAGTTTTCATTGTGAAAAGGAAGCTTCTTGTCAGAAGTAAAAGCTCTGCACAACAACATATAATAATAATAATAATAATAATAATAATAATATATTAAACTATGGGATCTATTTTCTCGAAGCGTTGTTAAAATATTTTTTATTGTGCAGAGCTTTTCTTGTATGAAGCTCATATCAAAGTTTATATTGTAAATCATAAAAGTTTTAGTAGCCAATTGTAAATAAGTGTTTGTAGAGAATTATTAAGTACGAAAGTAGTTGTGCAGAAGTCATTGTGCATGTGCGTAGGTTATGCAAAGAACACATGCATTTGCAGAAGTACCTGTTTATATAACTCATGCTATTTAGAGAAACATGTTTCAATGTGTGGAACCTTTCTTACCCGAAGCCCATAATAAAGCTTACTTTTTTCACAAGAAGCTACTACCACACAATAAAAGATTTTATTAAACAACAATAAACCTAAAAATCATAAAAAATTAAATTAAATTAACATTATCTAATAATAATTTTTATCAATTGACAAAAATAATTAATAATGTTGCGGAGGAAGTTTTATTGGTGATTGTAATCAATTCAAGGGTCGCACGCTGCAAATGGAAAAGATGAAAAATTACAAAATTTCATTGTGTAGAACCAAAAGAAAGAAGAAGAGGAAGAAGGAAAAAAAACACTCTCATTGCGCAGAGTGTGGATTCCTCATTTTTCATACAATACATAATGACATTAACGCTTCTATATCTTTTTGACGAATGGGTAGATCAACACATAATTAGGAATGTAAATGCTATTACCTCTAAACTAACATTGATATAGTAGTGCATGTGATTTTTGACAACTTGTAAGCTAGTTGTCATTATTAGAAAAGATTCACATTTAATTTGTTTCGTACATGGAGTAACTAGTTTTCGAATTTTGAGATTTTTTTTAAACTATTTCTCGAAAATGTCTACTTTGTTTTTCTCTTAATTTATATTTATTTAAAATGTTTTGTCAACCATATTTCATATGGAGAATAGTAATAGATAGAAGAAAGGGAAAAAATAGAAAATTTAGCACTATCAACAATTACTCTGATACCAAAAATCCCAAAGGTTTAAAACTATAATCCGGTTTTCCCAAAATCTATGCTCATTTTTCTAAAAAATGTGTTAGAATTTACGCCTTTTTTTGACCAAAATTGTGGCGCATTTAGATTATGCAAATTATTTCTACTATTTCACATAAATGTAAACTTTTCTATATTGAATTGTTATATATTGAAAGTGTTTTGTAGAATAGATTTCACACACAAAGTAGTAATAGTTGGTGGTTGTTTAGCATATCGATGATCTACACCTAGAGCACATTGAAAACGTTATTGGTTGACAAAATATTTTAAAATTACAAAGAAGAATTGGCTTCGAGAGGAAGGAAATAAGTTATTTGCATTGATATTATTAACTCACTTGTGCTCATTGATCAAATATTTCAGTGGTCAGTGGCTAGCTACATATCAACAATATGTAAATCTATCTGCACTGAAGAAGAATAACGATAATATTTGGTCTACCTGATTAGTGAATATTGCATGCATTCCAAAAGTATTTGATTTGAGAGAAATCATTTTTTTATGCGCGTAGAAATTTTATTTAACAACAAAATTAATTAGGCTACCAGCTAAGGATGTATTTTTTTGACTTCGAAGACATTCGAGAAGATATTAAAGATATTGATTTCGGATATGTTCTTATATTTTTTAGAAGAAAATATATTCTTCGAATCATAGGTAAGTGGCTTGAAAATCATATAAGAGTTAATTTCGCCAACTTCTGATGTTCCTTCTGATCTTTCCTATCTAGATATTACTTTATTTATAGAACCATTTAGAGACTTATGTTCATTTTATGCATGTTTAATGGGCCAAGAAACTATGGGTAATGTTCCAATATCCATTCGCTATGTGCTCCATTATTCATATAAAAACATTTGTGTATTCAACTTGGATGATCTTATTTCCAATTATTTTTCTTTTCAATTAGTGAATTTGTTCAAAAGTGGTATATTCTTCATGATGGTGTATCTGATAACAAACCTCATGTTGAGTCATACTTTTGATGACTTGCCACATAACCCTAATTTCAATTTTGACAAAGAATTGATTCAGTTTTTCTATCCCATATTGTGAAAGCGGGAAGTTATTTCAAATTTTTATCTAATTCAATATATTTTTGTAAATCAAGTTATTTGCATGATAATTGGACAAGATCCCTATTGAATATCTAGCGAAGCGTGAGTTTTCCTATAGGGAAAAGGGATACATGAAGAAAGAGGAAATGGTACGGAAATTTGAGTCTACGGGTTTTGAGGTAAACCACTATTGCTTCCTAGAATTGTTATGGACAGGTATTTTGTTGCCAAAGTTTATAAGAAATACTATGATTGGCAAGTTAAATTTGAACAAAAAAATAAGAAGTAATTTATTTCTTTTCCATTTATTGTTGGGCAAGTAACCATGAAGAGTGGAAGCCACCAAGGTTGGCGAGATGTTGATCCAAAAGGCCTATTTATTGCACATCTACGTTCCATCAAATGCGAGAGCTTGTCGACAAAAGTTGCAAGTGAAAGCAAAAATATCCACAGTGCTCCAAGCAATAATCAAGAAGTAGTAATGACTATTAGAAAAATTATTGAAGGAGAAAGTATCAACACTAAAACAAAGTGGAAAGAAAGAGGTCGAAAAAATGCACAATCTTCTGTTTGCATATCCTAAACTACTCTGCCTTCATCTTCAAGTCAAAGAAAATGAAAAGATACCAAAGTTGCAAAGTTGATTCATGGTCAGCTATTAGCTATTGGAGATAACAAGGAGCCTCGTTGAATGTTTACTCCAGAGAAAATGCACATGATTGAATTGGAAAATTGAAAAAGTGCCCTACAAACAAGAAGTAGTCAAGAAGCTATCAATAGAGAAATTGAAACTCTACTACCTAATTGGGTTATTACTGCTTTGAATGAAAATTAGAAAATAACTGAGAAAATTTTCAAAGAAATTTCTATTTTCGATGATCAGTTTGCCACTTTTTAAGATGCAAACTATATCAAGGATGGTAAAACATTGAAAATTGAAAAACTAAGGGTGCATAGTAAAAAAGTTATTGATAAAGAAGAAACAAATGTTCATATGTCTGGAATTACATAAATGAGTGTTTTTCTATTCCATAAAGCTACTAGGAAATCACTTGCAGTATCTATTGAGCAACAAGAAGCAAAAATCCTAGTACTGAAAGAAACAATAGAAAATGTAGAAAATACTTTAAATATGGGTCCTTTATTGATGACTCCAATCACAATATGGACTCAATGATCTGTAATTCCCACTACTAGAACATATCATGAATCTATTAGAGCTCTACAATTGGTTAATGTAGCCAAATGTTAATATTGTCATTAATATATGCCAGAGGTTAGAAATCATTGGACATGCATAGTAGGTGCTTTATCCTCTGTTACGATTAGCATAGTAAATCAACTCATTTCTCGATTTGCTGAGAAGTAATATTAAATAAGACAAGAATTTTGTTAAGAATGACTTGATTTTTGTTAAAGGTTTGAATTATTCTCTGATCAGGACAATAAAAAAAAAAAGAACTGCCAAATGCTAATTGAATGAGGAAATCAAAGCTAGATGGTCCAGAAGAGTAAGTACACTTGAGAACATTATTTCTGAATGTGGGAGCATAAGGAATAGGAGAAGTGATGTGTTTCTCAGAGCATTGCAAATTGTTCAAGATCGAGATAATCCATCCATCCTATAGAATTATAAATTGATTACAAAATATATGCTATCATTTGAATTAGATAAGATAAAATAGTCAATCGAAAAACAGTTTGACGATATAACTAATTTTACTTTAGAAGGAATTAAAAAATGGCTAGTTTCCTTTTCTAATATTATTGACAAGAATGTTGTGTTAACTTATCAGTTACAAGAAGAGGCGATGGAGATCAAAAATAAATTATTCAGTCAACATACGAAGCTATATATTACAATGGGACCAATGAAATAAATCATTGAAGCTAAGTTTAAGGCATTGGTTCAACAGTCCATGCATCCAAAAGACATCTGATAGTGAAACTATTTCTGTATATGCTTTCAAAAAATGTAACTATCCTAAAATATTTTCATATTCACTTTCTGTTTACCAGTATTTAGTATTCGTGTTTTTTTAATTTTATTAATGTCACATTGTCTTGTTGTTGAATGTAGTTACTTTCTTTCTTTTGCAGTTCCCTCTTTCCATGTTATAGTTCACGCATTTACTTTTCCTAGATGCAGGAGTAGGCAGTTAAAGAGAAGATGCCATAATAGCATAGCGAATGAACCAATGAACTAAGCCATTAAACATTTTAATTATTTATGTAAGCGATTCCCGCTGAGAATCAGAGTTCTTAATTCTTTACATCTGATCTCCTATGCATTCGTATTATGCTTATTTATTTTAATCATAGCTATGACATTTGAAATTTGAAACTTGATGCAATTCTTGTCACTATGATTGTATTTCTTAATGTTATAGAATTATTTTTTGAGCACCTATATTATGTCATCAATACATATATGCTAATAACATGAAACATGAAAATAATTTTGTTTTCTATGAAAGATGAATAACATTCATTGTCATTGTATTTTTAAATTTGTTTGAGGTACAGTACTCTACAAAGGTATTTTATTACACTTTCCTCATATCTCCTTATTGTACATAATGGAAGTTTTTTGTTGTATTTCAAAATGAAATTGATATATCAATTTTATGTGATTTCGATTTTCATTGTTTTTGTGCGGCACTATGCAACCTTTAAAGAATTAATTAGCGGTTGACCTTTTTCCAAACAACTTCCCTTATGAAGGAATATTTCATTGTGATGGGATATTTCATTGTACATAGAGAATTCATAAATAATAACCGAAAATTATGTGGCAAAAAAAATCTTTCGGCACATTCTGCCATAGCGGGGTAATGCATTGCGCATAGCGAAATTTTTATAGAAAGAAGTTCATTATTTCTCTACACTCAGTACAATGAAAACATTGGTTATCCTGTTACATAATTTAAGTTTATCCATTTTCACATAAAATCTATATGGGGAGGTAACAAAAACCATAGGAATGCTTCGTACAATAAAACTTCTGACTCTACTTTTGCACTCCACACTAAACTCGTATTAACATTAGACTATTATTAAACAAATATAAACATTATACTATTAATAAACATCAACATTAGACTTGTCGTGGTCTCAAATTTGAATGGACTTTCTCATTCTGTCGATTGACTCAATTAGCAACAATTTATATGTTAATATTATTATTTTAAAGCTTTCAAAGTCATGACGAAAGCTTCAAATCTTTGCATTTGTGTTAGATTTGAAAATATATGTTAATATTAATATTTCAATGCTTTTAAAATCATTATTTTAGATTTAATATTTTAATGCTCTGAAATAATGGCAAGTTGGGCAACTACCAAGTGATAACCATATTTTTCATATATATTGAATTGGGTTCCCAGTGAAACCTCGTTGATAGTGTGAATTAAATTTCTCACATTGGAATTAAAAAAAAAAATTAAGTACCTTTATCGTAATTATCAAGTTTTCTCAAGAGTAATAAGCAGTTTAAGGATAATTTCTTGTGCAAACAAGCAATGTGTGGAGATTCCTATAGAGCGAAAGTTCCACTCAAGAAAAGCTCTGCACAAGGTTTTTTAAAATAATAAATATATAAATCTATTTATTATTTATTATTTAGGAATGTATTTTGTGACTGCGCAAGTAGCTATGCGGATGTCATTGTGTAGAGTTAATTGTTCGGAAGATGAAGCGTGTACATGGAACAAATTCATATGTGTAGAGTTTTCACTGTGTGCAAAGCATTGTGAAAAGTTTATTAATAAATGTACAAATCTATTTTTTAATTCTTATTTAGGTACTTATTTCGCAATGATTATTTCATCCCCACGATATGTGAAACCCACGTGAATTAATAACAACTTTGAATGTGAATTAATGATTGAAGGAAATTATTGAGTATGAAAGTAATTGTGAAGAGGTGGTTATGCATGTGTAGAGAATATGGTGAGAACAAATTCATGCGAGGAATAAAAGGATTTACGAAATTTTTGTGGAATCATGGAAGTGCAGAGGCATGCTTTCATTGTTATGTGTTTTTAACTCTTTTGGACTTAGTGCACTTGATATTTGATGGTTAGCATTCTAGCACAAGAAAAATGCTTATTTTAATTTTAACAGATTCTGTGAAGTACGCCTTGCAATATGCATGTGGGTGGCCTATATTTCTACACAGGAAAATAATAATTGTAGAAATAGAAGTAAGACATAATGGACATGTTAACTATAGACCTTATTAGAAAAATCTACAAATGTTTTAAATGTAAATATAATATAAAATTAATTTCGTTTGTGTGAATAAAGTCCCATATGCAGCCCCATTCTGCTACACATAGTGCATGTTATGCACAATCAGAGCTCTGCATAATGAAACATAGTAATATCAATTAGAAATTCCCTCTACATATCCATTTTCTCGCACATACTCTATCCTCCACATAGTAAATGCTACACACAATGAAACATAAGGAATCTTCATTTCACAAAATGTTGGAATCATTTGTAAATGTAATAAGATAACATTATATGCCACAAAAAAAGTAAAGGAAGACTATAATATCAATAACAAATTAACAAAAATTTGAGGATGTAAAAAACTTTCAGCATTATGACATTGGAACAAATCATTTTGCTATGAAATTATCAAAAATTTAACACTAAATAGTAATTTGCAAATCACAACTCAAGAAAACTGATTATCCATCTCCATGTTGCACCTTCATATAAGCACAACATAATGGAAATGAGTCTCAAACTACTTGGTCGAGAAATAGTTTGAGAAATTGATTCATATAAGAACTATTTGGTCTTCATCCTATTTTTCTGCACATACCCCATCATCTGCTCCACAGAAACAAAAATATTAATATTAATTGCATATTTTTTCACCATTCCCTCTACTCCAAATTTGAAAAAGACTTGCAAACTCATCAATTTTAACACCATTTGGAAAAGAAATAACACACTATCAAAGAACTCACAATATCACAAACTGATAGCATAATTAAAACAAACGAAAATAAGTTGATGATCTCATTGATTTTCTCTAACAACAATTGCTGAAAATTTAGATATTTAAGCTACCGTTTAGTGTATTGTGCTTTTGGCCAAAAAAATAGCTTTAGTATACAATTACAATTGTTGTACCAGTTTGCTTTATGTCCCAATTCTTTGTCTCGGTTCTCTTTATTTATGAATGCATGTACAAAATCTAGAATTTCACGCATTCTTGTTTCATTGTACAAGTTTTTCATTCTATGAGGCTTAAAATGAGAGTTTCTGTTGTGTAGAGGAAGCTTCTTGTTGGGAGTAAAAGATTCACACAACAACATGTGATTATAATAATAATAATAATAATACATTATACTATGGGATCTGTTTTTTCGAAACATTGTGAAAAAGAACTCCATATTTCATTTTGAAATAGTCAATTGTAAACGAGTATTTGTAAGTAATTTGTTTATAGACATATAAATTTTTTTTTATTAAAGCTATGTATCTTTAGAAGGACAAAAAATTTACATTGTGCGAGAATTAATTTCTCTAATTTTTAAAAATATCTAGATTATTTTTCCCACCTCGTGTTTAAAAAATTTAAAGAGCGTGCAACGCTTTGCATGTAAAGCAGTGTGCAGAGCTTTCCACACATTGAAAACTCCACAAAAGAAAAGCTCTACACAAGTCTAGGAAATATTTTAAGATTTATTTCTTAACGTTGGTTGTGGAACTAACATATCACTATTACTTTTACAAAATTTCACAGTGGTAATCACATTATTCAAACTATAGATTTAACATTTGATTAAACTCATGAAATTAAGCATATTTACTAGTTAATCATTTATTTCAAAGCATGTAAAAAAATGAAGCATCTAGGAACACTTGGCATTGATTCTTTATTTATTTTTAAAAGGAAGGCATTAAACTTAAACATTCATGGTCAAAATCCACTGACTTTTGATTAGTTTTTTTATTGCAATTTTTCCTATCTACCAATCTAACTATATTAAGCATCTAATATGTATGTTCAATATTTATAAGGTAATGTGACAATACTAACTACTAATCTTTGTTGTGTTTTCCATGGAAGCATTTGTAGGTGTTCATCATGCAATATTTTTAGAATACATGTTATGAATGCATGTTAAACTTGTTTTCAGAAGAGTTGGTTACAAATAGAATCCTTGTCTAGGTTGTATGGTATTGTTCTGGTAGTTTCACACTGTGAAGGATTATCATTTAGAGCGAAAGTGCAAAACTTGTAGCACTATTGACAGGTAAACAATCCATTCTTTGTTATATATGCAAGTACTAAGAACATTTATACAAAATACGATATATCTTGTATATATGATGTACAAATTTCAAATACTATATAATGTGATAATACTAAATAGATTTGGAAAATATGTTACTATCGTATGGTTCTTATATCTGAAGTACTTTTGATCTATGGAATTCGAACCTCTTATTTTTTTTATTTCTATATGTTTGATCTAACTCATATCGTCATAGCATCAAAAATCAATACAAGTAAAACATATACCATTAAGAACAATGATACATCTTCCGAGAGGCACATTTCTATTTTATTTTTTGTAATTTAATTATATTTGCATTACACTACCCATTGTGTTTTTCCCCCCACTTATTTTGTGCCATATTTTTTAATGTACTATAATGAAAAGAAAATATTTTTAAATTTCCAAGAAACATATGAGACTTAGAGATTGAGATCCAGGACAACATTTACAAGGAAAAAATTACTTTTAATATTTCTATGAAATTTTTTTATTTGCTAAAACAAAAATCTATTTAAAATTTATGTACTAAAGTAATGACTTTATGTTATCTTATTCTTTTTTAATTAAACAGTTCTTACTTAGTTTCAATTATAATGTCCTTTTAAGCAGTGATTTTAGTGTATTCTTTGTCAACAGGAAAACGTTATTGAATTCGAATAATGTCACAGTAGAGATGGATGATAGTGTAGAGATAGAAATGAGCAGTATTACAGAAATAGATATTACAACAGACAAAACAAAAGAGAGAAAAACTAGCGAAGAAATAAATGCAAATAGGTGCTTCTGAACATGTTCAATTAACTATGTTTCTAATTTCTTCTTTCTTTCTTTATTTTCCAATTGTTTTTCTTTGTATTTTTATTATTTTCTCTCTTATTAAAAAAAAATTATTTCAATTCAATGCTCATGACTAGGAAAAAAGAAGTCGAATATACGCCATTTTTGATCAAAAATATCAATAACAATATAACTAGGGATATTTTTCATGCCATTGTCTTGGTTACATATTGAACATTTTTGGACAAAGCAAATAAGTCAAAAGTGATATTCCATGCATAATTAACAGATAAGAAAACATAAATGACAATAAAATTTCTTATGCTAACACTCTTAATTGAGTAGTATGAGTGAAAGCTTATTGCAAATGTTAATGTTTCTATTAAACATTTAGAAATAATTTCAAAACATAAATATGATAGTGGTGATTGTGAAAAAACTATTTGTCTAAATAGTTTTAGTATTGTATAAAACATTTTTCTTGTTTATGTAAAGAACTAATTTTTCCTAAACATGATGATTACAAATATGTCACGTAATGATTATGTGTTTCTAATGGGCATAATCAAAACTATTTCAATTTCGACAACAAAAACATAAATGATATATGTATCGGAAATCAAAGACAACAATGGAGAATAGGACAGGGCTATAGTAAGCTTCGTTTCATTTCAATTTTTTATTGTTACAAATTTATTGTCCATCTATTTGTTTTCTGCCCCCACTAAGAAAACCAAATTTCATTGAAATAGAAAACAAGTTACATATTTGTAGGTTACATCATATGCATAGGTAGCATTGCATTTGCATATGTTTCATCATCTGTTATACATTTTTCATGTATTGTTTTACAAATCTTTCATGTGTAATGAGTTCAAATACAAAATAAACTTGTTTCCACATGTGTGTCAATTCGTAGATATTTCCAAAAAAATGTTTTTCCATTGATCTTGCTAAAAAATTTCTGAACTTCACAATCGATGTTCATATGTCCATTGAAAATAGGAAAGAAAGTTGACAATGTAAGAAACATGCTTTCCTCACTAAGTGGAATATGCATGGTAAACTATATCATATTGTTTAAATAGACATAGATAAAGAATGAAAAATAAAATAGACATTTGATTTCATGTTACTAAGTGTCTATTTTCTATATCAATTTTACAGTATTTCCAAGGATACCTAAGAGCGAATAGTGCATATACGAATCCATTCGAGGCTGTATCTAATATATGGAGTTCTCCAATTATAAGTACTAAAACTATGAATAAAACTATGCTTTATTGGAGCTCTTGCAAGAAGGACTCTCACTTCCTTTATTTTCATCGGTTAAAATGCATCATATATGAAAGTTACAAGACTAAAATACAATGTATTATGTGGGGTGTCAAACTAGAAAGAGTATTACCTGCACTATGAAAAATTTCCTATGAGAAATACTTCGCAAACAAAACATATGTTATTGATATATTGACCAACTTCGAGACGCATGGAACATTTATAATAGACCATAAAAGCGTAGTTGTACATATAAAATGACATGTTTCTCTGTTTACATTGTTAAGCAATTTGGTAATGGCATAGTTCTCGTTCCTTGCATTACTAGGCATCTTAACATTGCCTCAAATTTTTTGGTTTAGGAACTACTTTTTTTTGTCGAACAACACTTTATTTTAACTCAATATTTTGGATTTAACAATTTCCTCACTCTCGAGCATGAGTTTTCAAATATAACCAAAATAAAGGGATCGTCGGTCTGTAACACTCTGCAACCAAACCCTAGAAGTAGCGCTCGATGGAAACCTTCGGGGGGGGGATCGACCCCCCCAAACTTCGGCCCTTTCATTTTTGGTAGCCTACCTCCTGAGCCTGCCTTTACATCATCTGCCTCCCGATCCAGGGATAGAGGCAAAGAACCGGCGGCAACCTATGCCTCAACAACCAATGGACCTGTGGCTGAGAAAAGCCTCCCAACCCAAAGCGGAGCAACAAGATCATCCCCCTGCAAATCGATAGCGGAGGAAACCCCATCATTAATCATCGAAGACCCATGGATTGAAGAATACAAAGATCACATGAGAAAACATGCCCTGATCTGTTGCTTCATGGGAGTGAGACTCAATGAAAAAGCTCTATGCTGGTGGATAAACTAGAAATCGAAGCCCAAAGGGAACTATGAACTATAGTTAGGAGCAAGGAATTTCTTCACGATCATCTTCACCCACAGGGAAGACAGAGATCGAACCTTCGAAGGAGGCCTGTACTTCTACAACTCGGCAGGACTCTACATAACGTACTGGAAGCCAAACTTTGTTCCAGAGCAAGAAGACTTCACAAAAGTTCCAGTCTGGCTCCGGCTATACTCCTTGCCGGTGGACTATTGGAATGAGCGAATCCTGGAAGCCATCGGGAACAAGCTGGGTGTCTTCATCAAAACTTCAGATCTCACATCTCAAGGTAAATACACTGCCTATGCTAGAATATGTGTTTATATGGATGTCTCAGGACCTCTCCCAGGTTATATTGCTCTGATCCACAAAGGTATTCAGTGGAAGCAGTCCATCGACTATGAAAATATCCCTTTTAGATGCAGGAAATGCCGACAACATGGACATCTTAGTCATGGATTCCCTCTAAATCAACCCCCTTCTCAACCCCAATCGGATAAATCAAACAACCCATCCCCTGATTTTATCCCTGTCGCCAGGAAGAGCAGAAAGCAAAAAGGGAAAAATCCTATGAAAAACCCCACCAATCCATTCCCCACTCATCAAAATAGCTTTGAAGTTCTAATCAACCATGATACTTTCGAAAACCCGCTGAAATCCCAAGCCCCCCAGCTCAAGATCCACCCGGGCAGCCGCAACCATCCAACCCTTCATCCACCTCCACCCCTAGCCCGGACCATTCCCATTCCGAGGAGCAGCTTCAAGTCCCGCAACCCAACTCAGACCATAGCGATACAAGCCTTGCTCCTCTGCATACCCCTCCTGGCACAGAAACTCAGCCAAATCCGAGGCCCTCAACCGCTCCCACCAATCCTCTGGAAGAAATTCTGGGTGACCTGGATCTCCAGGAGGTCAATGAGCAATGGTCCAAAGAGGGGGTGAACGCCATCCCCCAGGAACACCTGGAGAAAATTGAGATGGCATACTTGCAGTTAGAATATCTGAATCAGAATGCAGCTAAAAAGCAATGGGGAGAAAGCAGCCAAACAGGCATCCAAGCAAACCTAGACCTAGACCAATACAAGCCGAAAGGTCCAGGAAGAAAACGGGGAAGAAAATCGACAAAGCAACAATTACAAGAACTCGGCAGGCGCCTAATAAATGAAGGAAAGATGAGGGCTCTGGTCCTAGCTACACCAAAGGTTTCTCAATGAAGATAACAACATGGAACATCAGAGGGCTGAATGGCCCCTCCAAAAGATGAATCCTTAAAAACCGTCTTTTCACGCAATCTCCAGACTTGGTCTTACTACAAGAATCCAAATGCTCAGCCAACGGCATAGAAATGCTCAAGAAGCTATTTGCAAAAGGCTTTCAATGCACAAGCACAGAAGCCATTGGGAAAGCAGGAGGGCTCCTAATATTCTGGAACAAAATCAAGTTCTTTCTACAGAATGCACTATCCACAAAGCATTCGCTATCAGTGATCTTCAACATGCCAGAGTCCCAACAAATGATATGCATCACCAATGTGTATGGACCTCAGCGAATTCAGGAGAAGCTCAAGATGCTGGAAGACTTGAACGAAATCAGAAATCACCATGGGGCCAACCACTGGATCCTAGGTGGAGATTTCAACATGATCGCCAACCTAGCGGAGAAGAAAGGGGGTCTAAGAAGATTAGATAGAGATGCGGAAGCTTTCACCACTTTCATAGCAGCATCTAAACTCATTGATGTTCCCACAGTCAATGGTCTACACACATGGAATAATAAGCAGGGGGGAAATCGACAGGTCGCATCAAGGCTCGATAGGTTCCTCATATCGGAATCCATCATGCTCCAGAATCTAGACATGGAAGCCAACATTCTGCCCATTGGTGGTTCAGATCACTGGCCAGTTCAGCTGCACTTCACCAATATGATAAAGCCCCAAAACCGCCCTTTTAGGTTCGAAAAATTCTGGACAGACCACCCAACCTTCATGCAAAATATACAAAGTTGGTGGACCCAAACCTCTGTTAAGAGCGACAACATCATGTACATATTTCAGCAAAAGCTCAAGAGCATTAAAACAAAGCTCAAATGCTGGAACAAGAACACTTTTGGTAACATTTTTCAAGCCAAAAAAGAGCTAGAGGAAAAAATGGCAGACCTCCAGCAATCAATGATCAAGGATGGGCCTAACGAGGACAGACTAGCTCAGGAATCAAAACTCCAAAAGCAATGGGAAGAAAGGTTAATACAAGAAGAGCTGCTATGGAAACAAAAATCGCGGGTGCGGTGGCTAAAGCATGGGGAGCGAAACACAAGCTTCTTCCATAAATCAACCATCCAGCACAGAGCCATCAATCGCATTCTATCTCTCAAAAAGGATGATGGTGCCAAAGTCTCAACCAGAGAGCAAATAGGATCAAAGCTAAATCTATACTTTCAATCATTGCTCTCTGAGCCCAATCAAAATAGAATCCAAGCTATCAACAAAATCACCAGTGCTATTCCCCCCCTAGTAACAGAGGAGCAAAATTCCCTCCTCTTAAGATAATTCACTGAGCAAGAGATCGAAGATGTCGTATTCACCATGGCCTCTGACAAAACCCCTGGACCAGATGGCTTTACAAAATAATTCTTCAAAACCTGCTGCCACATTATCAAAGCTGACCTTATCAATCTGATAAAGAACTTCCACAGAACCAAGAGAGTGCTACCAGCTATCAATGCTACCTTCCTCACCCTCATCCCCAAATCTAATCATGCTGATTCTCCTGACAAATTCACACGTATAACACTTTGCAATGTCATCTATAAAATCCTCTCAAAATTGATGGCCACCAGACTTAAACCCACCCTTCCCTCAATCATTTCTCATGAGCAGTCTGGATATGTTGAAGGAAGACAGATAACTGACAGCATCATTCTCAACCAGGAGGTGTTGCATTCTATAAAATCTCGAAAAATCCCGGCCATGCTCATTCAACTTGACCTCTCCAAGGCCTTTGACAAAATCAGCTGGACATATATCAGAGAAATCCTCAAGGCTTTCGGCTTTAGTCAGATTTGGATAAAATGGGTAATGGAAATGGTCTCAGGAGCCTTCTTCTCAATAATGTTGAACGGAGGCCCCTTACAACCATTCAGACCATCCAGAGGCATACGACAAGGGGATCCTTTGTCACCTTTTCTCTTTGTCATCATGGCAGAGGGCCTAGGAAGATCCCTATCCCAAGCGGTCCAAACAAATCAGCTCAAAGGCATCAAAGCGGCGCAGCAGGGACCTACAGTGACGCATCAGCAATTTGTCGACGATACAATGCTGATGGGAGCCCCCACAGTGAAGGAAGCTCGAACCTTCAACAAGGTGCTAAATACTTTCACGGAAGCCTCAGGTATGGAGATCAATCTAGCTAAATCCAAATTATTTTTCTTCAACACTTCTCTTCTTGTGCAGAGAAATCTCAACAATATTCTCAAGATTCAGAGGAACTCCCTTCCAACCAAATACCTCGGCATACCTCTCTCAGAATACGCCCCCAAAGCTGCAAATTGGGAAGATCTCCTCAACAAAATGAAAGCCAGACTAAGTAGCTGGACTCATCGAGCCCTAAACATGGCCAGAAGAATGGTACTGGTGAAATCAGTGCTTCAAACAATGCCGGCCTATATGCTCTCAGCCCTCGCAGTGCCCAAATCAGTCTACAAATCCATTTGAAACATCCAGCGGTCCTTCCTCTAGAACAAAGATTCAAAGAAGCGCAAATGGGCCCTCCTCAAATGGACAGACATTTGCAAACCAAAGTTGGCAGGAGGTCTGGGCCTAAGAGATCCTGAAATCCTTAGCAAGGCTATTGCAGCAAAAATATGGTGGAGATGGGTAGAGAATCCTAATTCCCTCTGGGGAACATTGTGGAAAGCAAAGTACACAAATCAAATACAGGACAAAGATCTCATCAGACTCACAGGCAACACTCAATGCTCTCCCCTCTAGAACAAAGTATGGGAAAATTGACACATAGTTCAACAGCATTGCTTCTGGGAAGTGCACCAAGGCAACACTGCCCTATTTTGGGAGGATGCCTGGCAGCAACTCCATCCTCTGGACCACCCAGATTGGACTACACTCAAAAATGAAATGCAAGGGGCAGGGCTAATAAAGGTAGCAGATTACTGGCAACTTCAAACAGTGCCCACAACCTGGCAAAAATGGCTAGCCAAAGATCAATGGCCAACCCAAAACAACAATGGAAACATCGAACAGCTCCTTCAGCAGCTAGAACAGCGCAGAATCCTCACCTCAACCAGGGAAGACATCCTGCGATGGGGAAACAATTCAAAAGGAACTTTCAATCTAAAGGAAGCATATAAAATTAGCGCTGCTTCACCAGACTGGCAACCGGACCCCAGATGGCACGCCCTATGGAACAGAGGCAATTGGCCCAAAATAACTCTGTTCTCCTGGCTCGTCATGCACAACAGAGCGCTCACATGGAACAATCTACAGCGACGGGGCTTCATCGGACCCTCCAGATGCGCCCTTTGCGAGAATGAAAATGAAATGCTCAACCACATTCTCAATACATGCCCCATAACCTGCGCGTTGTGGGATGATATGGCTTTTATCTTCAGGCAAACCGACAGAAATAGAGACTCGATCTGTCTTACCTTGAGAAATTGGCAAATAACCATGTCCAACAATAATCTGATCAACAGAGCATGGAACCTTATTCCGGGAGCTATGGTCTGGATCCTATGGAAATAGCGCAATGCTCGAATATTTAAAAACTCTGCAATGACAGTGGACAGGTTAATGGAAAAATCAAGGTAGTTAATAACAGAAAAAATCCACGCCATGGACATAAAGCAGCAAGAGGGGAACCTGTCTCCAAAGGACCATAGGATTATCCAACTCCTCAAACTCCAAGCCCGGACTAATCACACAGGCAGGAACCAGACCACGCAAGCGGTGAAGCGGGACAAATGGGGAACACCACCATTTCCAGCGTTCAAACTAAACTTCGATGGTGCGTCAAAGCAAAACCCGGGAAAAGCCGGGTACGGCGGAGCAATCAAGGACCATCTGGGGAACATCCAGCTCATCTACCATGGAAATCTGGGAAATAACACCAATAACGCTGCAGAACTGATTGCTCTCATCAAAGGCATCACCCTGGCTGACCAATACAAATTCCTACCCCTGATAGTGGAAGGAGAGTCGGAGATGATCATCAAGATGATGAGGAAACTTCAAAATGGCAAGCAGGTGGACAAGATCACTCCCAGCTGGAGGCTCTTGACAATTCTAAAGGATCTGCAAGTCCATCTCACCAACATTCAAGGCATCACCTTTCAAGCAGTCAGAAGAACTGCAAACAAGTTGGCTGACACCATAGCCAATGTGGGCGTTCAGTCCAACGGTGAAGACTATCATATCCTCTGGCAAGACCTGAAGGAGGGGGAACTCAGAGAGAAATGTTATACCATAAACAGGGCAGAACAACAAGCTTAGCGAAAGCCAGGTTACGTGGATTCTTCCAAATATCCTTTCACTGACATCTATCTAAGCTGTAAGAGATCCACACAAAAAAAAAAGAGAGAGGAGAGAATGAAAGCAGAGACTAGACCTGCTAGCTTTTCAAAGGCATACACAGGGAGGTCCCATCGAATCCCACTCTGCATCATGTATTATATTTGTATTTTATTAATTTAAAGCCTCGCTGAACCTTACAAAAAAAAAACTCAATATTTTGGATTTGATTTCAAATTATCAATCAATATACTATACTCATGGGAACAATATTAATGATGTAATCATCAAAGAAAACAAGATGATTTCTTCTACTAATGCAAATGCTAGTATGACATTGTATATAAATGTAATTCAATGAACTATTTTTGTTCTGACTCTTATACTATGCTATGTCATTTTTCTTTCTTGTAGTCTCATTTACATTGTTTTGTTGATTTATCAAATTTTCAAGTTCTATAACTACTCAAGAATTATTACAAGTTAGTTATGTTGCAATTTCTTGTGACATTACTTTACAATCACGGTTTTCATTGTTTACAGTGTTGACCAATCTAGTAAATATTCCTATTTAAAAATATATTTCATACAATATTTAAACAAATATTGAAATAAGTCATTGTCATACAAATCTGAAACAAATATATAAACCAAATAAGCAATATTACGATATAACTTATAAAACATCTTGAATTTATACATACATTTGTAGTCCAGAATAGTCTGATATGTTTTTTTGTTTTAACTATGTCGAGAAAATTACAATACATAGCCTTTAGAATATATTAAATTTCAAAATTGGTTCAACAAATAGAAAAAATTGGTAGTTATTTCTTTATTGATTAACCCTTGTTTTTGGACATTAATGCTTCTACCCATTGTCCCACCAGAATTGAGAACTAATTCATATTTTTTTGTTTTGTAAGAGATCTTCTAACAATGTCCTTAAAACATCTAGTCCATCTTCGAGTCCCCTAAGCATTTTTGAAGTTAAATTATTTTATCCATTACCATTAAAATATGTTTGCTAAGTATTAAGATATCTCGGCTCAACATTAATATATCTTCACTCCCTGCATGTACCTATTCCTTTGTGATCCTTCAATTATTTCTTTCTTCCATTTCTTCATTGTTAGTAACAAATCCAAAAAAACAATAGACAAATTATAAAGCAAAACCTTAAAACATTTAACACTTTCAGAACAACTAAGAAAGTTGATTTCCTATAACTTAGTAATGAGTCTAGAGAAAATGAACATTGAAAAATGTGATTTGAAGGGAAACATGTGTACATATAATGCGTTAGAGTTGATAATTCATCTAAATCAGGAATTGGCATCTTAGTTTTGAAATGACATTTAACTACTATCAATTTTAATGTTATCCATTAACTCGTAATCGTCGTAAACATTGCTAGTACTAATTTTCTTGATCCTTAATAAGAAAATATGGTTATGAAATATGTTATTTAAATCATATACGTTTTACTTCGAAATTGATATCGAGATACTATTTTATTAATATCGTGAACCACACTATATTTTCATTAACTAAAGCTCTTTTGCAAATAAATAAAAGTATTTTCCATAATTATTAACTAAAGCAACATGTATTCATTACATCTACTATGTATACTTTCCTTGTTATCAGCCAACTCTTACTTTTCAGAAGTACTTTCATATCCCAGATGCAAATTCGTGACTTAGATGCCTTGTTACCTTATCGCATTATCCAAATATTAAATGAACTATGTTCACTGAAATAATTAAATTAGGTAATGGTTTATAACTTCATATGGTTTCTATTATTTTATGTTAACCTAAAAACTAACATACCGAAACTATTATAAGACTTCATGCAAAAAAGAAACTTTGATCATACACTTTCTAATAGTCTAACAAAACTTTTAGCATCCAGAAAACTTATAGGATAATTGCATTGCCAAAAACCATATTACTCTCAAAATCACCAGAAAATTATGAATGAATAATACTATCCATTTCCATGTTGCATTCTCATATAGGAACAACATAATAGAATTAAGTATGAAACTATTTAGTCAAGAAATAACATTCAAAATACATTGAATTTGGCATCAAATAAATAGAATAAGGTCCATTCACATAACTATCACTTTTCCTGCAACCTAACATATGGGCCATGTGTTCGTGCATTATTTATAGGTGTGGAATTGAAGTTTTACAACTGATTTTTATGGTTGATGACAACAAATATCTCCATAGTTCAACTGGCCACAACCCCTTTCAGGTGGGCCTGATTATTTTGACCATTGTATCTCTTTGATTTTGCATTGCCCATTACAACTACCTAGGCAGAATATACAATAATTACATAATAAATTATGTTATAAACACTAATGTTATACTGCACAAATAATGAGTATATATGTGATATTAAATTTGACAAATAAAAATTGATACTGTATATTGGAAAAAAGTGATTGTGCGGGTTTCTATGTTAGCTTTGAACTTTTCCACAGTGAAACTCTACACTCACACATGTGCTTTGAGAAAAAATATACAAAATCCTTTAGTGCAGAATTCGGGGGCACATAGAATCAAAATTTGAAGGCTTCCTCCACACAATGGACTTCCTCTATACTTCCACACATCTACCTTATTTTAGCAACATAACCATAAACAAAGTTTGTGCTCAATGATCCAATTTTATCCATGCTCTGAACAACCTTTACTCAATTGACTACTAATATTTGGGAATAATGAGATATGCATTATTTATAATTAAAATATTGCGAAGAGAAAATATGAATTATTTAATACTAAAATATTAACAATAAAAACCTTCAATGCAAACTCTAGAGATCCGCACAATGAAAGCTTCCAAGCTTCTTCCACACAATTAACTTTATATGAACTTCTGCACATGTGCATAATTTCCTAAAGATAAAAATAAACAAAGCTTCCTCATTCACTCAGAAATTAGAAATAACATTTATTAAAAATTCAAGAATTATTTTTGAATATATGCAAAAATAAAAATATTAAGCATTTTCCCGAAAACTTTGGTTAAAATTGTAAAAAACACATCCAAATAATGCACAATTAATGCAACTTCAATAGGAAGAAAAACTAAATGCTACCAACATTTTGTACGTTAACTATTATAATTACAATAATTACTCAATAAAATATGTTATAAATAGTAATGTTATATTGTAAAAATAATGAGTAAAATATGCAATATTAAATTTGATAAATGGAAATTGATATTGTATATTGGATATGAAGTGATTATGCGTCATTGTATATTAGCTTTGAAATTTTATGTGCTTAGTCTTCGCACTCAAACAAATGTTTCGAGAAAAAATATACAAAAGTCTTTAGTGCAAAGTGCACAAATCCACATAGTGAAAGCTTGAAAACTTCCTTGGCATAATGGAATTCCTTTGCACTTCCGCAGATGTGCCTAATTTCAACAAGATAACTATAAACAAGGCTTTTTCTCAATGATCTGAACATTGATGTGGTTATAGGTTCTTTGCATTACAAAATAATTCAACTTTTACTCAATTGATTAGTGATATTCAAGAATACAAAAATTTGCATAATTTATAGCTAAAATATTGTGAACAACAAATATGCATTATTCAATACTAAAATATTAGTGATAAAAACATTACTTTTTTTCAACTAAAGAAATCATTCCTGGAGCAGCTATAAGCATACATAGTCTTGCCCGGGATTGGACCATAAGACATGTGGGGACCAAACCTCACCACCTAATCGTTGGATCACATCCTCGGAACTATAACTAAAACATTAAAACATTATCAATAATATTGTATGGGTGCACAACTTATCTTGGTCTTAATGCAAAAATGGGGTCCCTTTACATAGATGGGGGTAATCTGACACTAACACTAAGCATTTAGTGTGGACTATGGAGATCTGTATCATGAAATCTTGAGAGCTTCCTCCACAGAATCAACTTATAAGTTCAATGTTTACTTCAGTGTTATTGCGAACAATAACTATGAATTCTTTAATACTAAAATATTAGCAATAAAATCCTTTAGTGTGAGGTGCAGAGATCCACACAATGAAATCTTCCTCCTCATAATGAAATTCCTCCACACTGCTGCACATGTGCCTAATTTGAAACGTATTCGGAAATACTAAGATATGCATTATTTACAATTAATATATTATCAATAATATAAATATAAAATATGCATTATTTAATACTAAAATATTAGCATTAAAAAGCTTTAGTGTGAAGTGTTCAGATCTATACAATGAAAGCTTCCTCCGCACAATCAAGGAAAATTTCAAGGATTGAAGTTTATCTTAAAGTTTAGAAACACTAGCGAATCTTATTAGTCCTTAATATCCAAACTTTAGAATGTTTGTGATGAGGCACATCAATGGGTAAATTATATGGACCTTAATGCCACTCTCCATCTTATTAAAATCAACTTTTCTCACATTTCTTTAAATTTTTTGTTATATTTTGCTTAATGAGAAGGGAAAATATGAGATGTCATGTATTGTGGTCTAACGTACATTGAATGCATGTTTTGGAGCAAATTTTGGCTAATTAAAGTCTAGGAACTCGAAGTAGACAAGCAAGAGGGACTTTAGGAGATTAGATCTCCCTCCTTAACTCCTCACTCACTCAAATACTCCTCCACCAGATCTCATCAGCTCAAAGTTACAAGCATTCGAGCCATCAATATCATTGGAAGCCAAGCCAGTGATAGTTGAAGACCCGTTGATCTCAAGTTTGGGAGTCAATCCTCCTTAAATTTGAGGAATTTGTTGGTATCTTCAGTTGTATAAATAAGAAGGCCTAGAGCCTCATTAGGATTCAACTTTTTTTGTTGTAGCCAAGAAGAATTTTTTACCTAAGACATTGTGACTGATGACTCTTGTGTATTTTTTATATGTTAATGAAAATGAGAAGCATTCCCTTGATCTAGCACTAAGTTGAATCAGAGGGCTGAAGCTCTTGGGTTAGGGCCCAACCATAGCAAAAGAGATTCCTCTTTTGTACATGTATGCTTAGATTACATTCATAGTTAGCTACTGAAGTGATTTTGGCTTTTTTAATTTTCAAGTATTTGGATGATTAATTAGTTTTCTTCCATTTGTGGATAGTTAGATCAGCGGTATCATAGTGACAGAAGACACTCTAGAAAAGTTGATGATAGTGGCTTTCAGATCATCTCCCTTATGGGATCATCACTTGAGGGTTCCATTCACACAAGCCAAAAATATATTTAATTCTTTACTACATGATATAGGGTTTCTTGATGAGTAGGTCATTGTCTTTAAGTTTCTTAGGATGATTTACAATTGTTAGTTTTGATATCTTAAGTTTTGCATTGGTTTCAAAACACTTCCATTCATGAACTTATAGCCACTAGATAGTAATAATTGTTTTTTCTTCCATTTAATAAATATTTTCCATGCGTAGATGAATTTGTGCATAAATAAAGACAAGAATGTATGTTGTTGTAGGAGATTATAATTTGTAGGGAGACCTCATCTCAGTTGCCTCATCCAAGCCTTATCTACCCATGTTGTCAAAGTCCACTAAACCCTAAATCTGAATTCTTGTTTTGTAAGCAAAATTTCCATTTCCATTGAGCAAATCCAACCATATTAAAGCATCTGACTGAGCCTTGGATAGTGTTCACCCCCTCCATGCCTTATTTCTCCATCAGATACCTTTCCCACACTTCATTCTACCTTCCCTACCATCTCCTAAGATTTCGACCTGTTTCCTGTAGTAAAACAGGGCATCCTATAGTAGAACTAGGACATCCTGTAGTAGTACTACAAGAAACCCTATAGCAGCTTGTTTTAAGCCCGAATTTAGAAAAATTTTCATCTAAACTTGGATTAAGCCTCTCCTTGGCTTCCATACCCTTGAGACTAGTTCGTACCTCGTCCTCCATACCTATCTCCCCTGCCAAAGAATAAGTGAAGATTAGAATTTGCACTCATAAAATTAAAACATCAAAAAAAAAAAAATTCTACAATTCCTAAATTAGCACATGCATGCAACAGTCACAATACTTCTTAGATTATATTCCATGCTCATTTAGTCTAGATCATCACAGGTAATAAACAAGGTTAAGTTGGATTTATTTTGCAAGAAAAATGTGTCAATGAGTAGCTAAAGGATTTCATGTCACTTTACACGCATCTTCTAATTCATTCCTTCATTCCTTAAAGTAGGCAACATTCCTTTTCTTTCATTAAGGATAATTTTCCCTTCTCAATTCGGTAGTCAAACTTCTTCTAGTCAATAGAAGCCTAGTTTGAGAAACCCTAGTAGTCTATCACCCCAATTGAAAAGTGACAAGAGTAGACCACTACATCTACTCTGTATACAACACTGTCACCTCCAAGTTTGTATTAACCCCTGGTTGATGAAGTAAAGTTGGTAGCCCCAGGAGTAGCAGCATTCTTGCTACAATATTTGCGCTCATCACTTCTTGATGTCATTTTCGAGGAGGTGTCTGAGTACATGTGATTTTTTCTTTCCTTCCTTACTTACTTCTTTGTCATTCTGCAAATATTTCCATTCCGTAGATAGTTGCAATTTGGTTTTTCCTTCTTTCCAATTCTATAAATAGTTCTATTCAACAAGTAGTTTCAATTTGGTTTTGCTTTCTTTCCATTCTGCAAGAAGTTCTAAAAAACCCTAAAGAGAAAAAAAAACAAACTCCTTTCATACCTCGTAGGAGTAGAGAAATGTTAGGGAATTTTTTTCCAAATACCCCCACCACATCAAACATCCAACATTCCCTCTTCTTCAATGGTTGTGAGATAGAGGACCCATTAGGTGAACAACAAGAGATTTTTGAAGAGCCTATTAGTGAAGAAGAAGAGACCATTCCACCAACTTACACCATGGATGAAAGTAAAAATTGGATTGTAGATAGAGAAGGAGCTGAGAATAGAGCTAAGGGTGATTTTCCCATCAGAGAAACTAATGGGGATGCTAGGTTGAAAAACATAATCCCTGTACTCTTTCTCACTTCCATGGCCTAATCTCAGAAGACCCAAATACCTTTTTGTTCGAGTTTTCTTTCATATGCAGAACTTATGATTACACCTCTGATGATCAGAAATTGAAATTGTTCCCATCCACTCTCAAAGATACAGCATTGTGCTGGTTCATGGATTTACTTGGGGACAATATCACCACCTGGGCTCAGATGCAACAAGCCTTCAACAATAAGTATAGGTACTATTATAGGTCTAAAGATACGAAAGAGGAAATTTTTAGAATTAACTTGGGACATGATGAATATTTAGAAGATTATGAGGAAATATTCCAACTCAGCTACAAAAGGGCCAAGTGCACCCTTGTTGTGGGGAAAAATGCCTATGCAGGACAATCCTATCCACCTAAGGTGTGACAGTGCCTTAGCAACAAACAGAAATAGCTATTCTGGTATTCTTCCTTTATGAATTAAGAATGAAGAGAGATAGATAGACTAACCGGTGTCTTTCGTTTGTCCCTCGATCCGGTTTCTCTTCTCTTTGAGGGTTCCCAGCTACTTGCCTTCTCACTCGCCCAGCTTCAACAGGTTCCTGCAAGATCACAAGAAGAGAACACTACACAAAGACATAGATCCATATTCATAACTAGTACAGGATTAGAAATAAACTAAACATACTAATGCAATCATACATCAAAGATACATCAGTATATAGGAGAAACCAAGATAGCTTTATTGATGAATAACAAGGTTCAGGAGGAGATACAACCAAGAGGGCTCCAATCCAGCATCTACCTCCCAGCGAATGAAATTCCTATCTTCACCTCCCTTCAAAGCATTAAGCACCCAATGATTCCAATCTCAAACCAACAGCAATTCTTTGCAATAACAAAATTCCAGCCTCCCAGATCTCATGGAGGAGAGATCCATATATAGATGTTTGGAGAGAGGATGAGTCAGCTTGAGATCTGACTAGTGTCCTCTCCCTCTGTCAGTTCTTGCTTCCACTTGGAGACTAAGAGCCTCTTACTCATCACTAGTCGAATTCACTGAGGCAAGTGTCATTGGAGAAGATTTTGGAAGCTTCCAGGGTCTTTCCACCTCGTTGAATGAACTTGCCATTTGTCATTTCCCGCTCAGCGCACCCTGGTAGTGCTTCTACCTGCGTTGCAGTGCACCTAGCCAGTGTAATCTCTGCATTTCAGCGCAGACAGCTAGTGGAGCCTCTGAATTGATCCTGAATTGACTTGTTTTTGAGCAGTTTCTGGTGGAGAACTTCTGTGAATTGCTGTGGTTTGTTAGCCTTGTTCTTCTAGGGGTAGGAACAACATGTTTAGGGACTTTGGATCCCTTAGATTATGTACATTTCATGCTTATAGCTGTAAGGCACAAAAATGTCTATAACAGTTGCCCCCTAAAGTATGAGGCCGTTTATCGGGTGAAATGCTTTATTAGGAGGATCCGAAGTTCTTCCAATGATAGGAGGAGACCTGTAATAAGATACAATACAATACATTATTTTTCATACTGCTTTCATGATCTAGCTGAGGCGGGCATTCCCATGCTCAGCTTTATAAATTCATTTTCATGTACATATAACAGACAATCGTCTGATGATAGACTGATGATTCTGATAGAGCCATCATCCTTTTGGAAGGATGATTATCTGTGCTGTAAAGCTGTACATTTCTATGTCTTTATTTTCTGAATATATATCGCAGCCCGGATGGATGAAACTAGATCCGGGGTCTTCAATCTCGTCCGATCTTCACTCTAAGTACAAGTCGATCCATGTGAGAATTTCTCTGAAGTCGAACATGGAAAGACATCACTTGATTACCAGTCAATGATGTAAACTGTTAACAAGCGCGAGAGGAATCACCGATAATGAAGATGACCCTCAAGGTACTGCAGTACAATTCACGTGGTGTGAATAAAGGACTTGGCGTCGAAAACCACGCAAAATCTTTCGGTCGAAGGTCATTGATGTATACCTATCGTCGGAAGTGAGAAACTTGCCATTGAGGTATGCAAGCTTCAAAGTACTGAAGGGGTTGTTCCCAGATCAACTTCTTGGATAATGAGCTGATGTCGACAAGAAGCGATCCGTCAAAGGAGGGCCTTAATGAATCCCACATCAATGACACGGAATGGAGCTAATGATTTTGATGGAGGTGAAAACGATCTGATGACATATGATTCAGGGTGGCGGTCAGGAAAGAGTATGAAGGATAATGTATGGTAGTGGATGGGACACAGGTGACTTCTCTGAACGACTTCTCTTGAACATATGGCGACACTTATGCGATGGATCGATAGCATTACCCCAAATATGGATGGTATGGTGAGACCATGGCGATGTGACCGGTGAATGAGACAACCCAACCCGATTGTGGTACGGAGGAAAAGTGTCATGTTCAAGAGCGACTTGCTACCATCAAAGTTTTCTTGAGTTTCTCCCAATTTTTCCCCAGTCATTGCTGACCAGTACCTCTTTATTTTTGTCAAGCTTGAGGAGGATAACATATGCTTGTTTTATAACTTGCCCTTCGGGCAAGCCCATCGCTATGTTTTAACGAGATTAGCGATAGTGAAACTCGTTCTCGTCTAAAGACAAGTTTGTCGCTATTTCATGCATTTAACGAGTCTAACGACAAAGATAACTCGGTCCTTTTCATTTTTAGAGAGTTTGAAAAGGTACGTAAAGTCAACTCCGAAAGTCCTTTTTCGTCATCTAATCCCTTAAGTCTGAAAAAGTATAAAACAATACAGAAGGGATGATTTTTCGATAGTTTTAGCGAGCCGAACAAAACAAGCGCTCGATCTTTTTGTGCAATAATCCCTCAGGTCCAAAAAGATTAAAATCTAGAGGAGGGATAGCACTTCCGGTCGCTTTAACGAGCTGGAAGGCCGAAACTCGGCAATCTTTTCATATTTTACGAGTCAGATGAAAAGAGCTTAAAGAAGACTCGTCTTTTGAGGAACGAGTGATAAAATGGGTTAGCAGCTAATTCCAGGTACGGGTTGGAATTTTCCAATCACGGCAGTGTCACAAGGATGGCTAGTGAAATCACTCTTTGCAGCTGTTCCTCAAAATGGGTAAACAATCATATGGAGGTGAATGATCAGCCAATGGAAAAGTGGAGGTGACGGTGCAAACACGACCAAGGCTTTAATGGCTGATGATACTTCATTCACAGTGGTTATTTACCGGAATAGTTCATTTTTTAACGAGCTTAAACGCGGAAAAACACTGCTCAGTCTTATGTTTATTTTTTGACGAGCATGAACTATGCGCTAAAACTGCTCGGATCTTGCATTTATTTTTTAACGAGCATGAACTGTGTGCTAAAACTGCTCGATAATCCAGTCATATGATAAGAATGTCTCATGTAAGATGCCATTTTTTATGGAGCTTGTGCCTTATCAAAGCTATGCCCCGCATCCTTTCGTTATGCAAGTTCAGAAACGACTAATCCTACGAGTTTAAAGGGTTAGACCTACAGGTTTAAAGGGAGGACCTAAAAATTTAAAAAAAAATAGCCGCCCCTTGCTTGCACTCCAAAAGGTTTGCATGCCCCCAGGCATAAAGTACGATTTCAAGGTTACCCCTTCTTAGTCCAATAAAACATTTGTTTTACTGGGAGAGGCCTACCTCTTTCAGGTTACCCAAAGATTGTTCTATTAATCTTTCAAACAAAATACTTCTTCGGCGATATCTACCGAAATAGACAAAGGTGAGAGACTCTGTTTGTCAACTCACATAACTTTGACAAAAGAATCTTATTCCAGAACAACCACACTTCCAACCACGGACGGGGTACGGACTAGTCATATTCTCCCGCGGAAACCTACCTTATACCCAAAGTTTTCCTGCCGAAGCAGACCAGGATGCATGCCCCCTGGGTTCCAGTCATATCCTTCCAAATAACTCGCGCTCATCAGGAGGACGGACCGTGGGTTGAGACATTTCTTGTGTGAAGAGACCATTTAGGGATGGTATATGACTATTTGCGATGCGTGATCCGGGAAATGAAAGCTTGACCACTCTTCCTTCGTGCGGAAAACACATTACTCTAAAGAGTGAGGAGACGATGGCTCCCATGCAATATATATAGTCTCGTCCAAGGAGTAGGTTATAATCCAAGGGTCCTTGATCGACCATCACGTTCATTTGAACGGTCTTCCCTTTCAATGTGACGGGCACATTTGGGAGGATCCCTAAAGGTCGACTGGTTCCTTTATCAAAGCCTGTCAGATTTCTCATTTCAGGCAAAAGCGCTGGTGAACCAAGCGCTTTCCAAGCAATAGAGGAAAGGATACTCACGGATGCCCTTTCATCAATGATGGTGCCAGCCATGACCATTCTGTATATTTGGACGATAATTCTGAATGGTATGCTTGCTGGCAAACGGGGTCTGCCTAGTTGGTTCCAGTCAAAGGAGACAACTAGGTTGCTTGGTGGTGGGACCGAATATACGGCCGGGTATGACTCTGACGAAGTTCCTTCCTGCGATAAAGGAATGGGCAAATTTCCCCCTTGTTCATCGGAGTTTGTGTTGATGAAGAGAATTTGGACGGTGTCGTCTTTATTCTCTTCTGTGACTGGATCATTCGAAGATAAATCCTCTGAAGGCAAGACCGGGTCAACTGCCGCCTCGACCTTTTGACTTTTGTCAGGTATGGATTCGGATGGTTCATCCTCAATGATAGGTGCTTCGGCTGACCACCTGAGCGAGCTGGCCGGGTTCTCAACTAGTGAAGGACTTGGCAGGAGTTTTTGATATCCAGGAGGAAGTCACGCTGGTAAAACCGGGCGATCTTCCAAAACTCTTTTAGCCTCGTCTAAGAAGGGACAACGGTGGATGGCATGGTCGCCCTCACACAGTTTGCAGGGAAATCTAGCTTTCCCTCTCTGTCCTGTGGCTTCACTTTCACTAGTTGACGATGTGCTGTCAACATGGCTATCAGAGGTTGACGCCACCGAATTGTGCAATCGGGGAGACCAGTCCCTTAGTATCCGAGGGATGCAAGGACAATCTCTGTGAAAGTGGTCTCCCTTGCATATGACACATGGCGATTTAGGCCTGGTCAGTGCAGTGTGTGGATTTTCATTAGACGCCATTCGCTTGCCCCGAGTCACTTTTGGCTCCTTCTTCTTCTTCTCTTTCTTCTTCTTTTCCTTCTTCTCCTTAGGAGCTTGGTTTTTGGCTCTACCAGTTCCGTCAAGCGAAGAGGAAGGAGGAGAGGGAGAATTAGATGAAGTAGAAGGCTGGTGGGTAACTCTGGTCTGGTCTAACTGTTGATTCGACTGTTCAGGAATAGTGGTGTTCTGAACGACATTGGTTGAGAAGAGCCAGACCGGCAAGCCAATTGTCAGTCCGGGAAGCGACAATGTGGCCATATGGGGCGCACCAACATCTCCCCAAGAGGAGAAGGGACTAGGATTTCCACCAAGGTGAATCCCTTGGTTGGTGTGCTCCATTTTCTCAACCTAAAGATCAACGCAGGAAAAAGGGGTGATTGTTCTATTTAAAATAAATTTTAACGATGCTTTAGACACAACTTGCTTTTTCAATTTTAAAGAGTCGAGAAAAAGCTAAAGATGACTCTAGTCTCCTTCGATGTTTTAATGAGCCCGAAGTGACAAATGCTCGGATGGACTTTTTCCGTTATAGAGTCTGAAAAAGGCCAAAAGGAACTGCTCTGGAGTTCTAGGTAGAGGGTGTGCCAAACTTTTCGCAAAACCGCAGAATACTTTTTAAGGTACGGGCGGTCAATCTTCCTGAATGCTGTGTTCAGTGCATTGCGATCAGTAGGGTGGCCGACACGGCTTCCTAAGGATAAAGGTTTTATGCCTATAGGGGTCTCCCAAAATATACTCGACGGTACGTGGGAGCACAATCCGTACTGGCGCTATCGTCCCTAAGGAGGAATCACCCACCATCAGCGAGATCGACAGTCACCAGGCTTTACGACGCCGGAACACGTCTCTAGCCTAGACCTCTATGTCGTGCGTTAAGTTACAAAGCGTTGTTAAGTTCATTCAATTTATTTTAGGTTGATCTTTCTTAGAAGTTTGCCTTTTGAGGTTCACCACGAGATGTATGATACAATTCCTAAATGCAGTCTAAAGATGATAAGCAAGCTTTTATATCTTTTCAACAATGAAAATCCTAGCTACAAAGGGAAAAGAAAGACACCATCTTTTCTCAAAGAGCAATCAACACACTCTAAATGCACTTTTCCTAAATCAAACATGCAAACTATCAAGATGCAAATGCACAATGCAGGCGTTTGTTTTCCGCTCTCTTAATATTGATGCCTAAAAAGAAAGCTTTTTGTACAACTTTGAATTTGCTTTTAAATGACAAATACAAACAAGTTTACTTTTTCGAAATCAGAAAGGGTAGAAGAGAATACAACACTTTATGACTTTCGAAATGAACACTTGTTTTGACACTTAAAAGGGACAAACTCAAACCAAAAGCAAAAGTAAACGTATAATCAATCTGTCAACAACCAATGAACTCTCTCCTAAGATCACAATCAACAGATCTGAATCAAAGGCTACAGGTCGACTATTTCACTCTTGCAAAGGAAAACTGTAAATGATGCCACAAACACATAAAAACACTCACAGTATTTTTGTACAAAAGGAGGCAGAATTTAAGTAGAGAAAAGGAGTTATCAGACAGGTACCTATGCTGGTTACAGGCTGTAGAAATCAGAGATCAAAACAAGGCAAAACAGAGCAGAGAACCCCAGCTGCACAAGGCCTAAGCTGGATCAACGCACCCTCAACACAGAGGTTTTGACATTCAGCGCAGGTAGCCTTCACGGGACCTGTGTTGAAATGCAGAACCTCTTCACAGAGTCTGCGCTGAAGCAGAAACGAGAGTTGTTTCTGGGTTCTGGGTTACAGTTTGCTGATTAATCTGCAGTTTCAGGCCAAATAAAAGAAACAAGCAAGGTACAATCAAAGGGATGATTTGAGAGAGGGCTAAGATCTATCACAAAGGATCATCAAATCATTTGTGAGTCCATTGTTCAGATCATAGACAAATCCAGTGATTGGATCAAAGCAGCAGCTGTCTACTTTGCATTTGAAAATAGCAGATGCAGTTCGATTGCTGCTCTTGAGTCTATGAAACAAACAATGATAGAGACACAAATAAAATGACTAAACAAATCTCCCCAGCGGAGTCGCCAATTTGTTGTGGGGAAAAATGCCTATGCAGGACGATCCTATCCACCTAAGGTGTGACAGTGCCTTAGCAACAAACAGAAACAACTATTCTGGTATTCTTCCTTTATGAATTAAGAATGAAGAGAGATAGATAGACTAACCGGTGTCTTTCGTTTGTCCCTCGATCCGGTTTCTCTTCTCTTTGAGGGTTCCCAGCTACTTGCCTTCTCGCTCGCCCAGCTTCAACAGGTTCCTGCAAGATCACAAGAAGAGAACACTACACAAAGACATAGATCCATATTCATAACTAGTTCAGGATTAGAAATAAACTAAACATACTAATGCAATCATACATCAAAGATACATCAGTATATAGTAGAAACCAAGATAGCTTTATTGATGAATAACAAGGTTCAGGAGGAGATACAACCAAGAGGGCTCCAATCCAGCATCTACCTCCCAGCGAATGAAATTCCTATCTTCACCTCCCTTCAAAGCATTAAGCACCCAATGATTCCAATCTCAAACCAACAGCAATTCTTTGCAATAACAAAATTCCAGCCTCCCGGATCTCATGGAGGAGAGATCCATATATAGATGTTTGGAGAGAGGATGAGTCAGCTTGAGATCTGACTAGTGTCCTCTCCCTTTGTCAGTTCTTCCTTCCACTTGGAGACTAAGAGCCTCTTACTCATCACTAGTCGAATTCACTGAGGCAAGTGTCATTGGAGAAGATTCTGGAAGCTTCCAGGGTCTTTCCACCTCGTTGAATGAACTTTCCATTTGTCATTTCCCACTCAGCGCACCCTGGTAGTGCTTCTACCTGCGTTTTAGTGCACCTAGCCAGTGTAATCTCTGCATTTCAGTGCAGACAGCTAGTGGAGCCTCTGAATTGATCCTGAATTGACTTGTTTTTGAGCAGTTTCTGGTGGAGAACTTCTGTGAATTGCTGTGGTTTGTTAGCCTTGTTCTTCTAGGGGTAGGAACAACATTTTTAGGGACTTTGGATCCCTTAGATTATGGACATTTCATGCTTATAGATGTAAGGCACAAAAATGTCTATAACAACCCTTGATCTTGAATCGCTTAAGCTAGTCCTTCTTAGGGGGGTCAGAGAAGATCTCCTAGAAACGCTAAACATACTGGCAGGAGGGTACATCTACCTATAACCCTATAATGATATCAAGACTGGTTTCAGGAATCATTCTCAGGAAACTAGAAAGAAGGATAGGGCTAGTCAAGATTTGGCCAGTTCCTCCTCCTCCAACACATCCATAAAAATTGAAATTGGGAACATGTTGGAAGACTTTAAGAGTGAAATGTTGCATACCCTTGCTCTGCAAATGGAAACCATGCAGATCAAGAGGAAGCATGAGGAAGCAGAGAGAACCTTAGCTATCTTCTTCCATAGATTCACTAGGAGGCACCCTGGGAATGAATGTCCATTAAAGCTTATAGAAATATGCTCGGTCTATGAGAAAAACAACTCCACAGACAAGTGACCTTCTCTACCTAGATTAAAATATTTGTATTAGGTAACTGAAGGGGTGATTGAACAACTCTGCTACATCAACCAAAGGAGGCCTCAAGAACCTCAACCATACCAACAAGGCGTGCAAGGGGCATCTTATTAATATTACAACCCTAACCAGAATACATCCATTCCCCCTTGGTGCCCTCCTTCTCATCCTTCATGGTCCACACCTTCTCCCTGGTCTTTTGCACCTCAATACCATTCCCAACATGCTAACCAACCATATCAGCCATATGCTCCTCCATAACCTCAGTGGAATGCACCATCCCAAGGGTGGAGGCCCCCATACAACTAAGCTCCAACTTTACTACCTCCACCTCCATCTCAACCACATCTCCTACACCCTGCTCCACCTAAGAAACCTCAGATTCCTGCCCAACAAAATCTAAACCTGAACAACAGACAAGAAGAGCAGGTCTATAGTGGAGAAACATCCTACCCTGCCTATGTTGTGAAAATTCAAGAAATTAACCTCAGGTATGGAATAGTGCTTCTGGATAATCAACCTCCATCTCCACCTAAGGAACATGAAGAGGAAAAGTAGGAAAGTGTCCCTCAAGAAATTCCACCTCCTTTTCTTGAGAGATTAACCCATCTTGTCCAGCACACCCCAAAAGACACTGTACTTTTGGGTGAACTGAAAAATATGTGTGTTAAAATCTTGCTTCTCCAAGCTATCAAGGATGTCCTCATCTAAAACAAGTTAATCAAGGAGAAGTGTTTCAAACATCTGGGAAGGTGAAAGAAAGGTACCCCTACCATTAATGTCATTGGACAACTATCTGACTTAATGATCGGGTGGGTGATTTTCCCAAATTATCTACATCTTGGAAGTCCTGTAGTAGATGTACACATCGATGGAATCATTGTCCCCCATACCTTGATCGATCATGGGGCTGCCATCAATGTGACGACTAAGGAAATTGCTTAAACCAAATCTCCAAGGATCATTAAGAAAGACCACAACAATCTTGCATCTTGCGGACAGGTCCACAGTAGCTCCTGAGGGAGTTGTTGAGGATGTGATGATCTCCATTGATTCCTAGGAATACCCTGTTGACTTCTTAGTTCTCCAACCTAAGACCAAGTTCAATGGTTATCCTCTCATCCTTGGAAGGCCAAGGTTATCCATTGTCGATGCTTACATAAGTTGCAAGGATGGGAATATGACCATTAAAAATGGAAATTTGTCCAAACAATTGGTCTTGTACCCTCCTACTCAACCATATCTGGAGCATGACTTACCTTTATGGTTAGAAGAGGAGGAAGAAGATGAAGTCTACACTTTCATAATATGTACCCTAGATGCTACTATAGGAGGGGGGGAACTTGATGAAGATTACCTGATTGAGAAAATCCTCCAAAATCAGCCCCACAATACCATGTCTCTTGATGAGTTAGTGAAGGAAGCCAAAGATAACCCTTGGCCTGATCTATGCTTAGCTGACTCAATCCCTACCCATGTCAAGATGATAGAATTCAGCCAAGAAAGAACATTGAAAATCAACTCCTCTCTCTCTATACATCAGGAAGAGGATTTATGTGACATGCTAAGAAAGCATCTGGATGCCTTTGCTTGGAGTTACAAGGAAATGAAGGGAGTGCACCCTTCAGTGTGTACTCACCACATTTACATCAAGGAAGGTTGCAAGCTAGTCTGCCAACCTTAGAGGAGAATGAACCCAATGCTCAAGGATATAGTCAAAGAACAACTACAGAAGTTGTTGGATGCAGGTTTCGTTTACCCCATCTCAGATAATGAGTGGGTGCCTCCTCTAGTTCTGGTTCCAAATAAAAATGGAAAGTGGAGGATATGTGTGGATCACCGAGAGCTAAAAGAAGCCACAAAAAAAGACCATTTCCCTCTACCTTTCATTAACCAAGTATTAGTTGGTCTAGCAGGAAATAAATTCTTCTCTTTCCTAGATGGATTCAGTGGTTACAATCAAATCTATATCAGCCCAGAGGACCAGGATAAAACCACCTTCACCTGTCCCTGGGGTTCCTTTTCTTATAGGGTCCTATTGTGGCCAGCAACAACCCCCCTTCTTATTTAGTGTTATCCCTAATACTAAATAAGTGGGGACCCTTAGTCAAAAATTAAAAAACAATCAATTAGTGCTTCTATTTCCCTTTTAATAAACTTACCATCATAAGCTTAGGAGAATACCCTTTAAAAAATAAAAAACCTAAGTTTTATGATAAAGTAGAATTATTCCTTAGGAAATATCGCATCACAAAAAAGATAATGGATACCTCCTTACAAGCCGAATTCTACGATTACGAGATCGCGATGCGAGACTACAAAAATATATCGCATCGCATGCATCAAAGACCACTTACGTTGAAAAATATTAAACTGTCAATATGTGATGGTGCATATCGCAAATCACATTTTGCAGAAAATAGATTAACAAAAATTGTCATATGCCACGCTCCTGCGATTTGCGATATTCTGATATTGCGATTTTGCGATAGAGCGGCAAAGCGATATTGTGAATTTGTGATATAGCAAGATAGCAAGCAAGTGATAAAGCGATGTCGTGATTCTGCGATGTTGCGATCTGTGATATTGCGAAGAAAATCGCAAAATTGCTTCATCGCAGATCTTTAGGGCTCGTCATTCGAAGAAGTATTTTCCATAAACCGAGACTTGTTTATGCGCTTTAATGCTAATTAATGAGTTAGTTGCCAGTCATTAATGGAATATGGTTTTGTGCTTATTGAAAAGCCATTTCACGTAAGGTGGTATATTTTATATGTCTTCGGCATTTAAAACTTTCCTGTTACCTTTCCTTATCATATTCTCACTTCACTTGTAAATTGCAGGAACGAACAACAGAGAACAATACGAAGCAGTATTCAGGATACTATGGGAAGGAAAGGCAAATCTCCGAGTTCTGAAGAGAAAGAAATGGTTCCCTTGTATACAGACACCGCCTGTAATAGAGACGCTAGTATTTCTACTTGGGAAGGCATGTATAGTCTGCTTGAGGAAGAGAATCCCAAGATAATGGAGGTTACAACTACTACAGGCTCACACGGGTCTTCTGAGGCATCCATTACAGAGCTATCTTGTTCATTTTCTTACACAGGATAGCGGTGAGGCCCAAAATTCTTCCATACACGGACATGATTAAATGGATACTGGATAGCGCTGATATAAAAAAAAATAGATAATTTAAAACTCAGGGTCAAGAGCTTACGAAATCATTATTTTCATAAAATTTGAGCTTTATATCCACTAGAAGAAAAACGCGCTAAAGGCAAAAAACGCATCAAGAAATCCCAGATCAAGAAATGGAGGCAGTTTCTGATAGCCTAGCGCTAATCGCGCATCGCTGGGCAAAGCTTCTTGAAAGGGAAAACCTCTAATTGCTCAGTCACTTGTAAGCCCAGAAATTTGTAAGAAAGCAACGGTAGAGGTAAAAAAGTAAAACTTGAATCCTAAAACCAGTGGTATTTGTCAGAAATATCTTCAAAATGGTATGTATATATGCACAACAACTACAAGCAAGCTAGAGACAGAAGGCTCAAGAAAAGGTAAAATCAATCCAAAGGTTAACCAAGTTGAATTGGGATTATTACTGGGCATACTTGGTAAAACCACATAGCCAGTGCATGACTCTCAAGTGTATCATCAATTCTGCCAAGAAGATGGCGCCAGCTCTTGCCGATTCTGTTTTCACAGCACAGCTAAAATCAGAAGTCGGCCAACCGACTCTTCTGAAGCAAATGCTGAACGCATGCGATTTCAAGGAGCAGATATAGAAATAATTAGTTAGTAGTTTTAATTCTAGATTTACTTTTAATTTTAATTTTTCTTTATTTTTTCCTGAAATGAGGATGGTCATTTAAACCGCATCGTACATTTTTGTAGTAAGCTATTTTTAGATTTAGTTAGTAGTATTTAAACCCTTCTCATGCATTTAGAGAAGGGTCCTGAAATTTATCAAAAACTTATCCCCAGAACATGCACTTTTGTACCCTCTAAGGAGGTTTTGATGAATGAATGGAACAAAATTTATTGATATCTGTATTTAATATCTGCTACTGATGTTGCACTTCTGTACTCTTAGTGGATGTTGATTAAGAAGAGATAAATCATTATCACTTGAAGCTCATGAGTAGAACTAGTTATAAATGGTACTTTTATCTCTTAACTATTTCTGCCTTTGTGTCAAAGTGATATTCATGTTCAGTTGTTTATATATTGATGCGTGAATGCTTGAGTTATCATTTGGCACTTTTGTACAGTGATAGATATTTATTTATGCTTAATGTATGAGTAGCTTATTATGTGATATGTTTTTCACAACTGTTTCGTCTAACTTTTTATACGAAGTGGTTTATCTTTATTGAATTCTTTTCTCATAATAGTTGAATGATCTTTATTACCAATTGTTATCTGAAATAATTTTAGATCGCATAACAGAAGGATTACACCTCGCATTAGTGTAGACTTAGATATTTCTGTTTATTAGAATACAATTTGCATATTAGATTAGAGTTAGAATTAGATCATCACACTTAGGAACTTTTAGAAAGGAAATATCAATTCTTCACACACACACACATAAATTGGGAAATTGGTCCCATATCCCCAGTTGGACCCACTATACCAAATGGAAAAGGAGCTACTAACCAAGGTCTGGACCGGGTGGGTATCCCCCTTGTTGTAGACCTGATTTTCGGGG
Organism: Pinus tabuliformis; assembly: GCA_031772625.1. Lineage (NCBI taxonomy): Eukaryota > Viridiplantae > Streptophyta > Pinopsida > Pinales > Pinaceae > Pinus > Pinus tabuliformis. The sequence goes on along the minus strand of CM062815.1, from coordinate 530,848,404 downwards.
CTTCAACAGGTCCTTCCTTTTGGTGTATGCAATGCCCCTGCCACTATCCAGAGGGAAGTCCTGAGCATCTTTATAGGGCTAGTCCATGATTCTGTGGAAATTTATATGGATGACTTCACCCCCTAAGGGTGTGATATCCTAGAGGATTTCTCTAACCTGGGAAAGGTATTGAACAAATGCATTGAAATGAACTTATCCCTTAGTCCCAAGAAGTGTGAGTTCTTGATGACTGCAGGGACTATTCTAGGTCACTCAATATCCTAGGTAGGACTGCAAGTATACCCAAAAAATATATATTTCATAAAGAGGGTCCCTACTCCTCAGAAGCAGAGACATGTCAAAAGTTTCTTAGGCTTAGATGGATACTATAGGAGATTCATAAAAGACTTCAGTAAAGTAGCCTCGCCTTTTTTTGAACTATTGGCCAAGGACCCCAAATTTTTATGGTCAGAAAGCTACCAAGAGGCCCTAGAAACCCTAAAGGACAAGTTGACTACTGCACCTATACTTTGAGGCCCAAATTGGGCTCTTCCTTTTCACATACATGCTGATTCTTTTGACAAAGCTATAGGAGAAGCTCTAGGCTAGATAGATGAAAACCTACCTTATTCCATTTACTTCATCAGCAAAAAAAAGATTGAAGCCAAGTTGAACTACACAGTGACTGAAAAGGAGCTCCTAGTTGTTGTCCATTCCTTGAATAAATGTAGACATTACATTACTGGTTACTAGACCTTTGTACATACCAACCATGCTGCCATTAAATATTTGATGAAAAAAGATGATGTGAATGCCCCAATTATTAGATGGTTACTTTTGTTACAGCATTTTGATCTAATTATTATCGATAAGCCTAGAAAAGAAAATGTAGTTGCAGATTTTTTGTCCAGATTGGCTTTTCCTATGGATGAGGAAGGAATGGTTGATGACCAACTACTAGATGAGAATTTATTCACCATTTCAGTTCTCTCTGTGTGGTTTTCTGACATAGCCAACTACTTAGTTGCTGCACAGATCCCTCCAAATATGTCCTCCAAGGAAAACAACAGAAATGTAAGAAAACGCACCCCATTCACTTGGATTGGGGGAAATATCTTCAAGTCGGGACCATATCAAATTCTGAGAAGATGTGTCAGGGAGGAGGAACTTTTTGACATCCTTTTGGCCCGTCATGATGGGCCTTATGGAGGTCACTTTGCAACCAAAAGGACAGCCTTCAAGGTACTACACGATGGCTATTACTGGCCCACTCTCCACGAAGATGCAAGAAGGTATACCAGCCAGTGTTATCGGTACCAAAGAATGGGGAAACCTACTGATATGAAAATGGGTCACTTAGGCTTCTTGTCTAACTTAGAAGAACCTCTCCCACTCCCAAAGCTTTAAATATTCCCAAGTCTTATTGATTAACCAATGTGGAAATGATAATATGCTTGAAATTATAGGTGTATGCTTATATTTATTGTTGGCTTTTTATGTGATTTAAAATATGTTGTGTATGTTGATATGTAAATACATACAATAAATACTAATGCAGCAATAAACAAAACACACAAAATAGCAATTTAATTTGGAGTTCACCCAAAACTCTTGGGCTACGTCTCCTTGAGCTCTAGTCAACTCGACTAGGCTCTCTGGGATTATGGTATAAGTCCTTTTTACAAGCTCTTGGCTCAACTCCTACTGTTTTACACAAAAACAGTGGGTTTAGATACCATTTTTATCCCCGGCTCTTGAAGCTCTCGGCTTTCTGGCTCTCGGCTCTCGCTCTAGCTCTTCGGCTCTTGCTCTGGCTCTTGGCTCTAGGTCTTGGCTCTAGTTCTAGCTCTTCAGCACTAGCTTTGGCTCTGGCTCTTTGACTCTAGCTTCCTCGCCCTCTACAACCTTTACCTATCTAGCTTTGCACTTGAACTTCAAGTGGCCCCAAAGGCTCCCTCAGTTGCTATATGCAGTAGCTCTTCGACTCTCCCTACTTTCTCGGCTCTACTACTACTTTCAACATTCTGTTTTTTCTCAATTGAGCTCTCTGCCTCCTTTGAGGTGAGCTTCCAGATTTTTGGCTACCCTAGCTATTTCTCTATTTGCAATCATCCTTCTGTGGCTCTTCGCTTCCCTACGCGTTGTCTATTCGACTACCATCTGTTTCTCAGCCTCTGCCCACTCAAATCCTTCTTATAGCATTAAATAATCATTGCATAACCCATTCAGGGGAGGCAAACACCTAATCTACAATGGATGAGGGCATCGGGCCTTTGAAATCCCTGAAACAACCATTCCATGGTTACACAGAGAAATGCCTTCAAACTCGGGAAAATTCGCCACAACACAGTTTTTAGGACTTCAAACATCTTGAATTCTACCTTGTATTTCTATTGGGTTTGCCTGAAATCACTATCGCAAGTCGCCATGCCCCTCTCTATGGCTTCCCTTTGTAGTTCGTTTAATAAACGAAATACATGGAAATACATTAAAAAGGCCAATTGATGGATCTCAAATCTTATGAAATAGTGTTTAGATTTCCATCGAGTCCAGCTAATCGCATCGCGCATATATATATGTCTATAGCCACTCCTCTATGTAGCTCTGATTGCGATCCGTTGATATCAACGGTCACGACATCACATCGCCCGGGATCCCACCTTTGCCTTGTGGTATCGCTGATTTCAGCAATCACACCATTGCATCGGCCTGGGACCTTTGCCTTGGGTATACACTGCCTGCCTCTGAGCTGACCCGCTGATCTGATCATTGAAGGTCGCTGATCAAGGATGCCTTCCACCTGACTTTAAGTCCTCCTCTTGGCCTCATGTGATGCGATTTTCCATTATAAAGGTCTTTTGCCCATTTTTAAAGGATTTTTGCCTCTTTCCCAAAGAACAAAGGGGAACTTATTTTTGTGATAACTTCTCCATCTGAAGTCTGTTTTCGCCCATTTAAGTTGCATTGGATTCAAAATGAAGGGATCTCTGCAAAGAGACTATTTCTCAGAGTAGCCTATGACTTTCATTTTCCTCTGATTTACAAATTATTTTTTCCATTTGGCACCTTTTACCTCTTATATGAAGCCTTTTAGACTTAGAGGTTTATCTAGGGTTCATTTTTGGATCACACCTTCCCACTAAGAGAAATTTTGATCTCCAAAAGATGATATACTGATCTAAGCAATAAATGAGAGTGACTTACCCTCTTCTTTCAGCCTCCCTACACTTGCCTTTGCATAGTGACTCTGAACCAAGGTTTCCGACCACTTCCCTTCTTGGATGGGCTAGTCTTCCTGGGAAGAACTGTCTTCCTCCTTACCTTTCTACAAAACTTCTGCTGAGCTGGTCATTGAAGGTGGTTTGAACTTATCTGCCTTGATCATTGATCCAAGGTGGTTCAAACAAATGTGAAGTACATCTGCTCCACAAAACTTTCATTTGTACCTGTTTGAAGAGCTGCCAACAACAATTGTTAACAAGAACAGGCATACAGACACAACTGGATGGACTAAACTCCTGCTTCAACAAAAGAAACAGATTTCACATCTTGTGAGCACCTCCATGTCTTACATCTGCATACAAATGATGGACTAGACAACAAGCCCACAAAACATGCCTTTAAAACAAATGACTCTTCAAGTCAAGCATGTAGAAAATACCATTAGGACTCTTTTTCAAAAGATGAAACACTTCATCATTATCTCCATTTGGAGACCAAGTTAACTTCTTCCAATTCAACATGGCATCACATGCATGTCAAAGCAATCAACCCTGCAAGTTAATTACACATACATGTTCAAAAACAAGGAAATCATCAACATCCATGTGTTCATGCATCTCATGCTCATGCATGCATTTCATCCTTCAACTTTCACTTAAGCACACTGTACTTTCGAAGATGAAATGAAATATAATGTAGATGCATCAATAGACATGCAATCTTAATTGGATAAGAACTCTAACCGTTCCATACCAATCCATTACAAAGGTACTACCTTTGTCTGCACATCAGCATCATCATGTGAATCATTCTAAGACACATCATTCATGGAATCTTCACTTCCATTTCTGCCATCTTCTCTTTCCACTTTCTTCAGCTTTTGTGGAAGCATTGTTGGATTCAAAGTCCAACATTTTGCAGCAAGATGTCCTTTCTTATGGCAGCAAGTTCACTGCATGTGCATTCTCTTGACAGCATGATTTTCCTTGTCCAATGGACCTTTGGCTTCTTGCTTCCTTTCCTTCAAAATTTTCCTGTGTGTGGCCATTCTCTTCCAACATCTAGAAACATGATGTTTATCCAAACCACAAAAAGAACATGCAATTCTTTTCCCATACATATGTGGAAATTTACCTTGCTTTGCAAAATCAAAAGGAAAATGTTTAGAACCAGATTTATACCTGCCTCTTTCACCTTTATTTCCCTCATGAGGAGGTGAAGCAAATTGTTATGCTCTTAACCTGCAAAATAATACCCAAATACAGAATATGCGAAGAAAATATACCCAGAACATAGAATAGCAATGATTTTATTATTCAGAGAGCAATGTTCACATGCCTCTTCGAGGGGGCAACCTCCAATAGAGCAGAGCTCGATTACAAAAACAAGACAAAATACTCCTCGCAGGGAGTCTCTATCCTTTATATATGACTCATGCATGCGATACCACCGGCCAATACCATGGGTTTTATTAATACCATCTATCTAATACTACGGCCCATTTGCAACTAACTGTGGTCCCGTCATTAATTGCGGGTTAACCACTTACAATTATTAATATGGGCTTTATTGACTCTTGACTATGACGTGATCCCATGACATAAATAAGGGGGTTAGGGTGGGACCCTAACATGCCCTCCCCCTTAAGACTAGCCTTGTCCTCAAGGCTGAAGCTGCGGAAACTGTTGAAGAATAGTGGCTTGTTCCCAAGTTGCATCTTCCGGAGAGGTGTCTTTCCATTTGACGAGGACTTCCTTAATCATGCGGCCGCGCAAGTGCTTGTCTCTTGTATCTATAACCTGTTCGGGTTGAAGCCAGATTGACCCTTCTTCGTCCAATTCAGGTAGACTGGTTTGGACTCGGCAATTGTTCCCAATCACTTTCTTGAGGCACGATACATGGAAAACTGGATGGATTTTTGCCGTAAGTGGAAAATCCAACTTGTAAGCCACTTCTCCAATGCACTGAAGTACTTGGAATGGTCTGTAGAATTTTGGAGATAGCTTTTGACAACCCTTGTCTTTGAGTGATGTTTGCTTATATGGTTGCAGCCTCAAAAAGACCTAATCCCCTTCTTGAAATTGGCACTCTGAGCGATGTTGGTCGGCTTGTTGCTTCATACAGTTCTGATCTTGATGAAGATTCTCTCTAAGATGGCCGATCATGGTTCCGTGGTGTTGTAGGAGTTGATCCACTGCTTGTACTTTGGAGCACCCCTTGAGATAAGAAGTAGGGGAAGGCGGAATTTGACCATAGACTGCTTCATAGGGAGTCATTTTGGTGGTGGCATGATAGTTGGTGTTATACCACCATTCAGCCAGAGGTAACCACTGTACCCAAAGGTGTTGCTTTTCTGAAGTGAAACACCTAAGGTAGGTTTCTAGACATTTGTTGACGGCTTTGGTTTGACCATCTGTTTGCGGATGATATGAAGTACTGAGTTTGAGTTGAGTGCCTTGTATTCTGAAGAGTTCCTGCCAAAAATTACTGGTGAAGATCGGGTCGCGGTCGGACACAATAGAAGTGGGCATGCCATGCAATTTGAAGATCTGATCCATGAAAGTTTGAGCAACCAAAGTTGGTGTAAACGGGTGGGGTAGGGCGCAGAAATGAGCATACTTCGACAGTCGGTCCACAACCACCATGATGACTGACTTGTTCCCTGACTTTGGAAGACCTGTAATGAAATCCATAGAAACCTCCGTCCAAATTGATGCCGGAATGGGCAATGGTTGTAATGAGCCTGGTGTGTTGACGATTTCCCCTTTGTGGCGTTGACAGACATCACATTCTGCTACGAAAGTAAGGATGTCCTGTTTCATGCCTGTCCAAAAAAATGATCTTCTGGTGCGAGCATACGTCTTCTGAAAGCCTGAATGTCCTGCAATGGGAGATGAGTGCAATTTTGCCAAAATGCGACTTTTGAGGGTGGATGTTGGTGATATTACAACTCTGTCCTTGTAGCGAAGAATATCATTCTGCCACGAGTAGCCCTTGCTAGAATTAGGATCGACCTGCAATTGAGAAATGAGTTGGGAAAGCCCGGGGTGTGAAAACCATTCCCTGCAAGCCTCGTCAATCCAATCTGGAATGGGGAGGAAAATTGCGAGCAGGGTACTTTCCTCCTCAAATTGGCGAGATAATGCATCTGCTACACTGTTGTCTTTCCCTTTCTTCTAAATGATCTCATAATCATATCCCAGCATTTTGGCTAACCATTTATTTTTTTGTGGGGAGGATAGGCATTACTCCAAAAAATATTTAAGACTATGATGATCTATGCGGATTTGGAAACGTCACCCCAATAAGTAAGCTCGCTAGGTCTCGACTGCATGTAAGATGGCCATCATTTCCTTCTCGTAGGTAGATTGGCCCAGATTCCTCCCACTGAGTTGTTGGCTTGTGAAGGCCAGTGGTCGCCCTTCCTGCATTAAGACCGCCCCAATACCTATACCCAAAGCATCACATTCAATGACAAAGGATTTGGTGAAGTCAGGTAGTGCTAAGACTGGAGTGGAACACATGGCATTTTTGAGAGCAGTAAATGCCTGTTGTGCTTCCTCGTTCCAGAAGAAGGAATTTTTCTTGAGGAGTTGAGTGAGGGGCTTCGCTATGCGGCCATAGTTGCGGACAAATTTATGATAATAGCCTGTGAGACCCAAAAATCCTCTCAAGCTTTTCAAGGTCTTAGGTTGAGGCCATTCTTGCATTGCCTGGATCTTTTTGGGGTCCACCTTGACACCTTCACGCCCCACAATGTGGCCCAAATACTCAACTTCTTCCATGCCAAATGAACACTTAGACATCTTGACATATAATTTATGCTTGTGGAGTAGTTGCAAGAGTAGATCTACATGCTAAAGATGTGCCGACCAAGTGCCGCTATAGATGAGGATGTCATCGAAGAAGACAAGGACAAATTTTCTGAGATATGGTTTGAGAATGTGATTCATAAGGCTCTGAAAAGTAGAGGGGGCATTACAGAGACCAAATGGCATGACCAGGAGCTCATAATGGCCTTCATGAGTTCTGAAATCCGTCTTGGGAATGTCGACTTCCTTCATTCGAATTTGGTGGTAGCCTGAGCGAAGATCCAACTTAGTGAAGAATTGAGCCCCATTGAGTTCGTCCAGCAAATCGTCAACCGCCAGGATGGGAAATTTATCTTTGACTGTCAACTTATTGAGGGCTCTGAAGTCGGGACACATCCGCCACTCCCCATCTTTCTTGAGGACCATGACCACTGGGGATGAATAAGGACTAATGCTGGGACGAATGACACCTGCTTCCAACAATTCCTTGATGATTTTTTCTATTTCATTCTTTTGGGTGAACGGATATCTGTATGGCCGCACATTTGGGGGTTGGGCCCCTGGAACCAAGGTGATGCTATGATCATGTTCCCCTCGCGAGGGTGGAAGCTCATGAGGCTTGTCAAAGACCGTCCTATGGTTATTTAAAATCTATTGCATCTTAGGATGAATTGGCTGAGACAGGGTTTCGACTACCTGGATGGCATTAAATTGAGCGACCACTCCATGATAGCCCTTTTTTAACAATTTTTCCATCCTATGCGAGCTGATGATTGAGGGGGCTCCCGCCTGGAGTCCACGAAGGGTATGTGTGGAGTTGTTCTGCTTAAAACTCATATATAACTCCTGGAAATCCATTGTGATTGGCCCAAGAGTGCGGAGCCATTCAGCGCCTAGGACAATGTCGCAACCCCCCATGTGTATGGCAAACATGTGGGTTTTCAACTGATAATCCCCCATTTGAAGTTTGACATTTTCACAGCGGCCTTCACATTTCATTGTGGCCTCATCTGCAATTTGGACTTGGAAGTTAGAGACTGCTCGTACAAAACAATGCATTGCTTCTGCGATTTTTTGATGGATGAAATTATGGGTACTTCCACTATCAATCAAGACTACTACTGGGCGATGTTTAAGAAAACCCATGATTTTTAGAGTTTGAGGGGAAGAAATTCCTGCCAACGCATTTAGCGAAATAACTGGTTCGTCAGATATAATCTCCTTTTGGTTGTCTTCTTCGATCGCCTCCGGTTCCTCAAGTGGTGGATCTTCCTCGGTGGAGCTGTAGTCAGTGGCATCTATTTGAAAAAACTTGGGCTCCTTGTATTTATGACCCGAGGAATATTTTTCATCACAGTAGTAACATAGTCCTTGCTTCCTTCTTTCGGCCATTTTCGCAGGTGACACCGTTTGAATCTTAAGTGTCTGAGTCGTGTTGGGAGCCTGTGGGGGACGACCTTTAGCGGGGAAATTGGGGCGGCTATATTGGGCTACTAATGCACGTTCCACCTTACGAGCTACCTGGCAAGCCTCTGTCCACGTGGGAGGGTGGTGGAGTAGAACTTGAGCTTTGATGGATTCTTTAAGACCACTGATAAAACATTCCGTGTAGAACTCATCTATGAGACCCTTAGTGCGGAAGGCTAAGGCTTCAAAAGCGGTAATATATTCATCCACTGTACCCATCTGTCAGATCTTAGTGAGACGCCCCAAAAAAGAGTCTTCCTGTTCAAAGCGCTTTCGAAGAGCTTTGGTAAATTGGTCCCAATTCTGAAAAGGTCCATTGCAACGCTAATGCCATTCCCCCCATTGCCATCGTTCATTGTCCAAGTACATGGTCCCCACCATAAGCTTAGTCCAATCATCTAGGATATGATTCAATTTGAAATACTACTCCATTTGTGCTAGCCATGTTGACGTGTGAGAACCGTCAAATTTATGCATATCCAACTTGGGAGGTCGCTGACTGGTTGGTGGATGGGTGTGCCAGACGTGAGGAGAGTGGCTTGACTCACCCTCATGGTATTCATGGCCCTTATACGCCTCCTCGTGGGCTGGTTCCTTGCCCTTCGAGAGTGCTTCCTGTACCTGGAGACTTAGTCCGGTAATCTCACGTTGGAGGGAGTTCATCGCAGTGTGGATGGTGTTCGCAGTGCCTTCAAGTTTGTCCATCCTTTCATTGGCCATCGCTTGAGCTCTAGTTTCTACCATACACCAACCAGATGAAAAATTGGGACCGCCTAAATTTTTTTTTCTAATAAATTGAATGGTACCACCTTGCTCAGCTCGCCGTCCTGATTCTGATGGGCTAGATCAACAATAAGCACCCCGGAAGATCTCAGACTCTTTTTTTTTCTTTGGAAAACTCCTAACGGAGTTTTACTCCTTTATCAATACTGCAGTCGCCAAATCCTCAAAATGTCAATGCTGCCAAAAGTCCTGCGAAAAGTAGACCCCGGTATAGGAACCCTTCACAACAACTCCGATCTGGTGGATCTGAGAGATCTGAATGGTGGAACAACTGCTGCTGTGGATCTGATGGAGATGCGGGACTGAAGTCTGCTGCTGCGGCACATCTTTGCACACGCGGATCTGGAATAGATGATGTGTGATCCCCCGATAGAAGAGGGAACTATGGTCTAGAGGAGTGTCAGGTGCTACAGATCGCAATATACATAAGGGTCTGACAGTAGTACTCGACCCAATGTTTCAGGGCTCTAACTAAGGAGGATCGACCGTACCCTTAGCTGTACAACCCGACTACCCTATCGTACGGGCGAGTAATCTCTCCAAGTGCTGTTCTCGGTGTACTGTAGCCACAAGATGGCCGAAGGTTTATCTATGGCGAGGTTTCAAGGGAGCCTAGGGGGCTTCCTATATACCCAGAGGGTACGTGGAAGACAGTCCATGCGCGGTTCTGTCTAATGTGCTACTACTCGAAGGGGTACCCACAGGGGTTACAAGGGAGTCCAACAAACGTGACCACCTCTTGTATTTCCTGCGTGCATGCCTCCCCAAATCCGCAGGTTTATGCGCTTAACGACAGATCCTGTGGTTTAAAGACGCCGGAACACGTCTCTAGCTAAAAAAAAATTTGCTAAAAATTGGAGATCCCACCGAGCCCTGGAAAGTGCTCTGATACCACTTGTTATGCTCTTAACGTGCAAAATAATACCCAAATACAGAATATGCGAAGAAAAGATACCCAGAACACAGAATAGCAATGATTTTATTATTCAGAGAGCAATGTTCACATGCCTCTTCGAGGGGGCAACCTCCAATAGAGCAGAGCTCTATTACAAAAACAAGACACAATGCTCCTCGCAGGGAGTCTCTATCCTTTATATATGACTCATACATGCGATACCACGGGCCAATACCGTGGGTTTTATTAATACCATCTATCTAATACTACGGCCCATTTGCAACTAACTGTGGTCCCGTCATTAATTGCGGGTTAACCACTTACAATTATTAATATGGGCTTTATTGACTCTTGACTATGACGTGATCCCATGACATAAATAAGGGGGTTAGGGTGGGACCCTAACACAAATGAAGTGGCTCCCTTTGGAACACCATCAATCTCTTCAAGGCTATTATAGTCTCCCCAACTCTCTGGTTCAAGTTTGTTCCTTTGAACACCTATATCCTGTAATTGATGTTTCAGGCTATTGCATTCCTCCTAAATACAATCTTCACAATCTGTAATGCAACCCCTCCTTGGAGTTGTTTCAATGGCCTTCATGGCAACCTTGGAAATTTCTCCATAAGATTGTCCATAGCCAAGACCCAAATACTTAGCCCTTTCTTCAACCATTATTGGTTCAACAATACCTTGTGCATGCTTTCCCAAGCCCTTTCCTTCATAGCCCATCTTGGACATTAGCTTGGAACCTATGCCTTTGGTATTTTTTCAAAAGAACCAATATAAGCATTCTCAGAGGAATTTGAAGACAAACTGGAATGGTTTACCTCTTCTTCAAGCTGATACTTGACCAAGGCTTCTTGGGCAACAAAGAGATGTGTCTCCAACTCATGCATCCATTTTAGGTTCATATTTGCAATATGAAGTTGCCTTTCCATTTCCTGTAATTTTCCAGAAAGCAACTACTTCTCTTCCTCCACAGAATTCAACTACTCTCTAAGTCTGCTACTCTTCCTTCCATCCTCATACATTTCTCTCACCATATCCATCATGGTGGACAATTCTTGCTTCATGTCTTCATCAAAGAGTCTTGTGATGAAGAGAGAAGAATTCGAGGACTCACTTGTAGAAGTTGTCATTATGCCAATGACTTCTTCTTTCTCCTTGTCCTTGCTGGACCGAGCTTTCTATAGCTTTCTCTTCACCTCTGAAAACTCAGAAAATAGTCAGTCTACAACAAGAATACATCAATCAGACAATCAATCCTTGACTGCCCAAACACCTTTCAGACAAGCAATCTTTTCTCTGCCAATCAAGCATTCTGATATAAGCTTCTTTGAAGGTGAGGTCAATCAATCTCAGGCTCTGATACCACCTAATCTGAAAATGGGGCACTTAGGCTTCTTGTCTAACTTACAAGAACCTCTCCCACTCCCAGAGCTTTAAATATTCCCAAGTCTTATTGATTAACCAATGCGTAAATGATAGTATGCTTGAAATTATAGGTGTATGCTTATATTTATTATTGACCGTTTATGTGCTTTAAAATATGTTGTGTATGTTGATATGTAAATACATACAATAAATACTAATGCAGTAATAAAAAAAACACACAGAACAAAAATTTAATTTGGAATTCACCCAAAACTCTTGGGCTATGTCTCCTTGAGCTCTAGTCAACTCGACTAGGCTCTATGGGATTATGGTATAAGTTCATTTTACAAGCTCTTGGCTCAACTCCTACTGTTTTACACAAAAACAGTGGGTTTAGATACCATTTTTATCCTCGACTCTTGAAGTTCTCAGCTCTCGCTCTGGCTCTTAGACTCTGGCTCTAGCTCTTGGCTCTGGCTCTTGGCTCTGGCTCTAGCTCTTCGGCTCCGGCTTTGGCTCTGGCTCTTCGGCTCTAGCTTCTTGGACCTCTGTAACCTTCAGCTCTTTGGCTTTTCACTTGAACTTCAAGTGGCCCCAAAGGCTCCCTCAGCTGCTCTGCGTAGTAGCTCTTCAACTCTCCCTGCTTTCTCAGCTCTGCTACTACTTTTAGCATTCCGCTTTTCCTCAATTGAGCTCTCTGCCTCCTTTGAGGTGAGCTTTAGGCTTTTTGGATACCCCAGCAATTTCTCTATGTGCAATCATCCTTTTGTGGCTCTTCGGTTCCCTGCGCGTTTTATGTTTGACTACCATCTAGCTCTCGGCCTCTACCCACTGAAATCCTTCTTCTAGGGTTAAATAATCATTGCATAACACATTCAGGGGAGGCGGCCACCTAATCTACAACGAATGATGGCATCGGGCCTTTGAAATCCCTGAAACGGCCATTCCCTAGTTACACAGAGAAATGCCTTCAAACTCGGGAAAGTCTGCCACAACACGATCTTTCGAACTTCAAACATCATGAATTCCACCTTATATTTCTATTAGGTCCACTTGAAATTGCTATCGCAAGTCGCCATGCCCTTCTCTATGGCTTCCTTTTGTATTTTGTTTAATAAATGGAATACATGGAAATACATTAAAAAGGCCAATTGGCGGATCTCAAATCTTATGAAATAGCGTTTAGATTTCCATCAGGTTTGGCTAATCACATCGCGTATCTATATATATATATATATATATATATATATATATATATATATATATATATATATATATATATATATATATATATATATATATATATAGCCACTCCTCTATGTAGCTCCGATTGCGATCCGTCGATATCAGCGATCGCGATATCACATCGCTTGGGGTCCCGCCTTTGCCTTGGGTATACACTGCCTGCCTCCAATCCGACTCGCTGATTCAATCATCGGAGGTCGCTGATCAGGGGTGCCTTCCGCCTAACTTTAAGTCCTCCACTTGGCCTCATATGATGCGATTTTACTTTATAAGGGTCTTTTGCCCATGTTTAAATGTTTTTTGCCTTCTCCATCTGAAGTCAGTTTTCGCCCATTCAAGTTGCGTTGGATTCAGAATGAAGGGATCTCTGCAAAGAGACTATTTTTGAGAGAAGCCTGTGACTTTCATTTTCATATAATTTACAAAGGATTTGTGCCATTTGGCACCTTTTACCTCTTATATGAAGCCTTTTAGACTTAGAGGTTTATCCAGGGTCCATTTTTGGATCACCTGCTCCGAGGAATGAAATGCATTTGCAACCTCGAGTGACTTTTGAGCCATTTTAGAAGTGAGGCATGGGTTTCATTGGGCCCATTAATCCTCCATTAAGATAGAAAAAGTACATCATTGTGTGCACTGATTACTTAACAAAGTGAACTGAAACCAAAGTTGTCAAGGTAGCCATAGAAGAGAAAGTGGTTGAGTTCTTGAGGGAGAATGTCTTTTACAAGTTTGGATACCCTAGAGAGATAATCACTAATTAGGGTACTCAATTCACCTCACACATAATTGAGAATCTGTTAAGCCAACATAAGACCAAGCACAGGAAGTCCACTCCTTACCATCCTCAGGCCAATGGACAAGTAGAAGTCACCAATAGAGCATTGGAAAGCATTCTGACAAAAGTGGTGAGTAGGAGTAGGAAGGATTGGGCTGACAAACTAGTGGATGCCACTTGGGCCTACAATACAACTTGGAAGATAACCACTGGCTTGACCCCTTATGATTTTGTTTATGGGAAGAAGGCTCTTCTCTCCATTGAGTTTGAGTACAACACATTAAGGATGGCAACATAATTGGATCTAGATGTTACAAGGGCACAACAAGAGAGGTTGCTCCAACTAAATGGGTTAGATGAATTCAAGATGCAGGCCCTCCTACACACAGAGGTGACTCAAGTACAAAGAAAGGTCTGGCATGACAAAAATATTAAAGACAAACTATTTCAAGAAGGTAATTGGCTCTGCTGTATGACTCCAAGTTCAAATATTTCAAAGGCAAGTTGATGACTAGATGGCTGGGCCCATATGTGATATAAAAGTTCAATGAAAACTGGGTTTTTTAGATAAAAACCATTGATGAAGAAGGTATCCCTTTTCTTGTCAATGGGTATAGGTTGAAATTCTACAAAAATCCTTTGTCAAATAAGGAATTCATCAGTAGTATCAGTAAGGCAGTAATGGTGATTGAAGGAGTCTCAGCTTCCACCTCACCAAGTTCTTGAGGACTATTGAATATTTGAAAAGAAAAAAAAAGACAATAAGAGACCCAGGTGAAAACCTCCATGAGGCACCTGAGGCCCACTCTTAGGTTGAAAACCTCCTTGAGGCAGCCCAAGAGTTAAAAAAAAAGAGGAAAAGGAGAAAAGTAAAAGATCCCCCGGTGAAAACCTCCTTTGAGGGCCTAGGGCAGGCAACTAGGATGAAAACGTCCTTTGAGGTAGCCTGGTTGTCTTTCCAAAAAAGAGAGAGAGAAAGATCACAAAAATAATGGCAAGGACCTCAAACCTACCCACTCATAACAATTTTGGTTTTTGCAGGTTTTCAAGAAGATAATGCACATAGATATTAGAGGGTAGAAATGCATGAAAAACCCCATGTTTGTCTTCATCCATTTCATCTCATCCATGACCCCCACGTTCTTTCATCCATACTCATCTCCAACAATAGAAAAATCCAAATTTCAGGTAATTTTGTGACTTCTATAGGATTTCCTATAGTTACTACAGGAGTTTCCTGTAGTACTACAGGAAGTCCTAAAAATCTACAGGAAAGGAAGTCCAATTGAAAAATTATGATGCAGGCCTATTTTGGATTAAAAAAGGAGGCCATTGACTTCACCACATCTCAGCCAACACCCTTCATGACCATGTCACCCTCTGTGTCCATCAAAGAAATATCAAAGGGGCATACCACCAGCAGCCTACCTCACCTACCACTCCATGGCCACACCTTCCACTCACTCCAATATCTATTCACCTTCCAAGCAAAGAAAGGCCATAGAAATTCAAAGAAGGGAAGCTACAAGATTTCCTATAGTAGTACTATAGGAAACCCTGTAGTAGTCTATTTTGAAGCAACACCATGCTCCAATACTAACCTTCAGCACCCATGCATTGGAAGTGGAGAAGCACAGCTACAGGAACTATGGAACCTATTCAAAGCTCAGTAGCAACATAGAAATCCATCACCTACACATCAACAAGAAGACAACCTATCATCAAAAAAAAATCAATAAAGAAGATGTACCTCAACCATGAGCAGCACAGTAGAGCCACCCTTCGGCATGCATCAGCAAGGCAAAGGGAGCCACATGTATGTCACCTCATCCAAAATCTACCATAAGTATGAATATGATTAAAACTGTAGGAATATGTAGAAATTTGGTTTTATAAGTGAAGGTGGCCAGTTAACTTGGCCACCCTCAGCCCGATAAAAAATAAAATTAAGTGCTAGTCAACTCGACACGTAGCAAGGTCACATCAAAGGGAATAAATCAGAAAGGTGGTCAATTTATGTTGAACAAGAGTGGGTGATGATTAAGATGAAGGTTTGCATATATCTAATAGTGGGACCAACAGTCCAAAAGGATAAATACGTACTCATCCAGCCAGCACATCGCTCAATGAAATCTACCATAAATAGAAATGTTCCCTAACTTTCATGCAAGATATTGTTCATTTCAAGATTTTGAGAGCTGGGACCACCTAGAAAAGCCATCAAAAGGAAAATATAGTCTCGACCATCCTAATATTAGCACCTATAGAAAACACAAGAAAACTATAGGAAAAATTGAGGAAAGCTAGTCTTGACATCCTAGAGTAAGAACCTACAGGAAAACTACAAGAATAGGGAGACTTGTCAAAAATGTTGTGAGTGGGTGCCTAGGGTCCAGCTATACAATAATTATCCTCAACCAAGGCATTGCAATGAAAGGTATGTTCCATATCCTTTTTGCTTTCATTTGTGAAGAGAAAAGGAAAAGAAACTATCATTTCTTTTAGTGATTATAGTGTGTATAGAGATAGGCAGAATTGTGTGGAGGATTGTGTAGAGTAAAAGGAGAATTGTAGTCATCACCCTCCTAAAATCTAAACCTTCATCACTTGGGGAAGATCTTAAGCTATAGCCACCAAAACTTCATGCAAATATATTGACAGGGGGTTTCAACATAAGAGAACCCACCAGAACAGCTAGAATACATCAACATCCTCCTGTGGTGGATATCTTTACAAGGCATTAATGGTTGGAATTTTTCGAGCTATTTAGGGGATATGATGATGATATAACTAGGGAATTTGCAACGTCACTCATACCTCTAGGTAGAGTTAGTGCCACTATTGTAGTGAGGGGATTGTCTGTGACAATTGCCCCATAAAGCATTAGAAAGATCACTACACTTCCTTTAGGGTTGCAATGGAGAAAAGAGGATAAAGCTAGCAACACTCTTACTAAGAAGAAATTTTTCTTTGAAGGAGAGGAACCAATTGAGGAAAAAAATGGGATTAAAAGGGGGAGAATTCCATATCCTTGGATGAAGTAAACTATCACAGTCTAAAGTATATTTCTTGTAAGGGTAGACTCAGTATGGTCTATGGTTACCAGTTTAGACTCCTCCATGAGCTGATATTTGGAGAAGAGTTCCCTCCTCATAGAATAATAAGTGTGCCTTAATTTTTGTTGCAATCAATAATAGAAATTAGCATCAAAGTACAAGAAGGGAAGCATCAGCAATTGGCACATCATGGACTGATCAAGCTCATACTAGAAGATGCCCTAAAAAACTTAAGAATCCCTATTATGTGGTCAACATTTGCAGACATGAACAGAGAAGATGTAATTCAATCCATTGAGTATGAAAGAGACCCTACTTCTAGTGGTGAAGAAGAGGGGGAAGAGCCTAAAGAAGAGTAAGAAGATTCTAAACAAGAGAAAGAAGAGCCTAAAGAAGTGGAAGAAGAGCCTGAAGAAGAACCAGAGGAAGAAGAGGAGACAGAAATAAATGAGACAGAGGATGAAAAGGATAGTAGGGAAGAAGCACAAAAGAAGGGATCAAGTCCTGAAATACATAACAAGGAAGGAGAGGAATCCCCAAGAGTGTCTCCTGAGCCCACAGAGAAGGAGGCAGTTGCTACCTTAACTGCTCTAAGTACACCTATAAAATCAAAATGAAAGAGGCAGAGGTAGATTCCCCTATACTTCAGAATAAGGAAGAGAACTAGGATAAAATAAGGGAGACCTCAAAAACGTACCAAGACTCCTATAATCATTGAGGACTCACCAAAATAACAAGAGAAGTTAGTCCCTCTAGGAATGAGAGGTGAAGAGGACACATCACAATAGGCTTCCCCAAGGTCACCAATCACCTATGTTAGGAGGTCTGTCACCAGGTCAACCTTAGCAAGACAAATTAAATAACCTTTGATCCCTTTTCAAAAGGGAAAGGCCTCCTATAGGAAACACAGATAGACCTACAGGAAACACAAACAGTCCTATAGGAAACCCTGTCAAAACTACAAGAAACATAGAAATAGGAGCAGGAAGGATAGCAGGGGCAAAGGGAAGGAAAAGAAGCAACAACACAAGTACAAGGGGAGACAAATACTCAAAATATAGTAAAGGGAGAGTCCCAGGAGCTGCAGGAACCTAGCCCACAACCAAACCTCAACTCGTATTACAGATTCATTGAGGGAGGTAGAGTAATACCACAAAAAATCTCCATCCCTCTATTCTTTGAGCTTGAAAAGGAGAGAGAAAGGACACATCGCAGGATGCAAAGTCTAAATCAAAAGATGTAGAGCATGTGGGCATATGGAAGAAAAGCTGTTGGAAATGGGTAGAGAGTTGAGAAGGATAAGAGATAGGGAAAGAGTAATGAAATCTCAACTAAAGGTTGAGAACACATGGCTGAGGAGGAAAGTACAAGAAAAAGAGATCTAATTAGAAACTATGGCAAGTCTCTCCATGGAGGCACTCTAGTGTAGGATGCCAACAAAATCATATGCCTTATACTCAAAGAACAGTGGTTTAAGTTCCAGATAAAAACCCTATAAAAATGAGGAACTATGCCTTTCCAAGACTATAGGTAGTTCATTGACCTCTGTGACCAAAGAACGTTGGAGGACATGGCCAAGATATCTCAATTATACCTACATAACTTGGCCCTAACAGATTTGAATGTGTGGGACCCTAATCCAAAGTAAGGGGACTTACAACTAATGGACTTGGCATCATGGATGAATCATAAGGAGGCCAAGGCTAAGGAAGTAAAAAGGGTAATAAATAGAACCCCTTCATATCAGAGTAGAACAGATCAACCCCATGGCTTTCATTAGCACCCACAACCTCATCGCCAATGATCCCCAACTTACACCAGGATACCTAGCTACACAAGAGCAAGAAGTCACTCATTTTGAGGACACTTTGGGATTGCTAGGTGATGAAATCTAGCAAGCATGCCAAAGGAGATGGAACACCTTACCCTAAAGCCTAAATATTTGGGAGTATCATTCCCCTAAAAGAATGAGGGATTCACTAGAAACAACCCCATTGTATCAGAAAGCATTGCAAGGACTCAAAGTCAACTAGATTGGCTTAAAACTCAGTCCACCATTTCCCTTGTGTATGTTAGAAGGGAGAAAGGAAGAAGAAGAAGAAAGAAAGTAGTGGGAGAAAATAGAGAAGAATGCAGGATTTTATCCACAAGAGGAGGATACTGCAATAGAAGCCTGGAATGTCATAGATGCCACCAAAGAAATGAAAGTCGTGGACATAGATTTAGTTGCTCATACAATGAGCAACACTTTTAGTAGGGGCTGATGATGAGGCTCATAAATAGGTAAAGTATATGGACCTTAATGCCACTCTCCAACTTACTAAAATCAACTTTTCTCACATTTCTTTACATGTTTTTTTATATTTTTCTTAATGAGAAGGGTAAAGATGAGATGTCATGTATTATGGTCTAACGTACATTGACTGCAAGTTTTGGAGAAAATTTTGGTTAATTAAAGTATAGGAACTTGAAGTAGACAAGCAAGAGGGATTTTAGGAGATTGGATCTCCCTCCTTAACTCCTCACTCACTTGAATATTCCTCCACCAGATCTCATCATCTCGGAGTCACAAGCAGTCGAGCCATAAAGATCATTGGCAGTGAAGCCAGTGATAGTTGAAGACCAGTTCAACTCAAGTTTGGAAGCCAACCCTCCCTAAATTTAAGGAAGGTTTTGGTAGATTCATTTGTATAAATAAGAAGGTCTAGAGCCTCATTAAGATTTGATTTTTTTGTTGTATCCGAGATTCATTTTCAAGCTAAGACATTGTGACTACTGACTCTTGTGTATTTTTTATATGTTAATGAAAATGAGAAGCATTCTCTTGATCCAGCACTAAGTTGACTCATAGGATTGAAGCTCTTGGGTTAGGGCCCAACCATAGTAGCAGAGGTTCCTCTTTTTGTACATGTATTCTTAGATTACATTCATAGTTAGCTGTTGAAGTGATTTTGATTTTGTTAATTTGCAAGTATTTGGATGATTAATTAGTTTTCTTCCATTTTTGGTTAGTTAGATCAATGGTATCATAGTGACAGAAGGAACTCTAGAAAATCTTGTGATAGTGGCTATCACCTCATCTCCCTTATAGGATCATGACTTGAGGGTTCCATTCACACAACCCAAAAAAAAAAATCTTGCTTTATTGCATGATCTAGGGTTTCTTGATGATTAGGTCATTGTCTTTGAGTTTCTTAGGATGATTTACAATTTTCATTTTTTATCTCTTAATTTTTTCATTGGTTTCAAAGCACTTCCATTCATGAACTTAGCCACTAGATAGTAATAACTCTGTTTTCTTCCATTTAATAAATCTTTTCCATGCGTAGATGAATTTGTGCATAAATAAAGACAAGAATGTATGTTGTTGCAGGAGATTCTAATTTGCAGGGAGATCTCATCTTGGTTGCCTCATCCAAGCCTTATCCACCCATGTTGCCAAATTCCACTAAACCCTAAATCCAAATTCTTTCTTTGTAAGCAAAATTGTCATTTCCATTGAGAAAATCCAACCATATTGAAGCATCTGACTAAAACTTGGATAGTTTTCACCCCCTCCATGCCCTATTTCTCCATCAAATACCTTTCCCACACTTGATTCTACCTTCCTTACCATCTCCTAAGCTTTCAGCTTGTTTCATGTAGTAAAACGTGGCATCCTATAGTAAGACTAGGACATCTTGTAGTAGTACTATAGGAAACCCTGTGGAAGCTTGTTTTAAGCCCAAATTTAGAAAAATTGTCATATGAACTTGGATTAAGCCTCTCCTTGGCTTCCATACCCTTGAGACTAGTATGTACCTCTTCCTCATACATGTCTCCCTTGCCAAAGAATAAGTGAAGATTAGCATTTGCATTCATAAAATTAAAACATCAAAAAAAGTGTATTTTTCTACAATTCCTAAATTAGCACATGCATGCAGCAGTCATAATACTTCTTAGATAATATTCAATGCTCAATTAGTCTATATCATCACAGGTCATAAACAAGGTTAACCTGGGTTTCTTTTGCAAGAAAAATGTGTCAATGAGTAGCTAAAGGATTTCATGTCACTTTACAAGCATCTTCCAATTCAGTCCTTCATTCCTTAAAGTAGGCAACATTCCTTTTCTTTCATTAAGGATAATTTTTCCTTCTCCATTTGGTACTCAAACTTCTTCTAGCCAATAGAACGCTGGTTTGAGAAACCCTGGTGCTTTATTGCCCCATTTGAAAAGTGACAAGAGTAGACCATTACACCTACTATGTATACAACATTGTCACCTCCAATTTTGTACGAACCCCAGGTTGATGAAGTAAATCTGGTAGCCCCAAAAGTTGCATTATTCTTGCTTCCAATACTAGTGCTCATCATTTTGATGATAATTTTGTAAAAATATTTAAATTTATAATTATTTTATATTATACAATATATTGGCAATTTTTAAGGTAAAAATAAATAAATAAATAAATATATACTATAAAATTTGGGCAAATTCATTTTTAGAAAAATGGAAGTTGGCAATTCTCTCTTCTGGAAAAAGAGTGGAATATTAGCCCACTTGCGAATATTAGCCCCTAAAATTTTCTCGGACTTCCTCTTCACTTCTGCACATGCGCCTAATTTGAAACATATTCGGAAATATGAAGATATGATTTACATACAATTAAAATATTATCAATAATATAAGCATAAACAATATTATTGCAACAAATATGGATTGTGTTTTAATATTAAAATACTAGCTTTTTCCCTAAAAGGTGCAAAGAGATGCCAATAGGATTTTTAAATTCAAAAAGTTATACTTTAGTTTACGTAATGAAGAAACTTCTCTATGAAGATTAATTCTCTTTTACTATTGATTTCACTCTTTAGTCACTTTACGTTGTTTTCACCTAATTTGTTGTAGGTAAATTCTGGCATAATATGATTCAGATGGATATTGGTGGCAACCCTCCTATTCCACTTGGACACCCACCACTATTTCTTTTAGTTTTTCAGTTTCCTTAATTGTATCACAATTTACTATTTTTGGTAGTTTTTCGCGTCATGAACTTTCGAAGCCGTTTTGAGGCCCTAAACGACGTTTTTTGGAAAAATGGGAAAACTTACAAATTTTGATTGATGTTTGAATTTGTAAGTTGTATTCCTGGGATAGATATTTCTAAAGAGGTATTATGTGCATCAAACTGAGATCATATTCCAAATTTACGACCCTGGGAAGTTGATATACCAATTTACCCAAATGGGACGCATAGTTTGGCACCTCATTTCCTAGGGTTAGGCTTTTCGATGATTAGGGTTTTCCATTTTTTCTGAATAATAAATAGGCCTTCGAGCCTCATTGTAACATGGTTTAGAGGCATGTAGCTACCACATCTCTTCTTATAGATAAGCTACCATCGCCCGAGCTAGTTTATTTCCATTCTGTATGTAAGCATATTTCAATTCTGTGATATTAATGAAATGAAGTTTTATTTCTGCAACATCTCTGTGTTTATGTTTATATATATTTTGTTGCATTCTTACATAAGTCTGGATCAGTGGTATCAGAGTGGGTCTATTCTTTCTCTGTTTTTCTCTGCATGTCCCTAGTGAGGTTAGGGTATAAGGATTTAGGGCTCGAACTGGTTGAACCTTTTCAAGACCACCCTCACAAAACCTAATGGCCTCCCATGGTAGAAGAAAAGAATAAGAGGGAGCAGGAGATCCCTTCAAAATATTGCTCGAAGAAGCCCTCGAGTGACAAAGGAACACGATGATGGAAAACTTAGCCCAAAGCCTTTGGCAGATGCCCACAGGTGACGTGTATTCATCTAGCAGCCACTCTAGAGGTAGCACTCCCTTTAAGGTACAATTCAACTTTGACATTCCCATATTTTAAGGCCAGATAGATTATTCAAACATCATAGATAGATGGTTAAATCTATTCTAAGCATGTTTTTTGGTCATGATTTTTCAAATAGGGAAAATATTACTTTTACACTCCTCAAAGCCACCCCCCATGTCAAGGACAAGTGGGAAACCTACTATGAGTAGAAGGATGAGAGGGAAACCTCATTGTTTTCAGCCACACCCACTTGGAACTCTTTTTGAGATTCCATCAAGGAGCAATGTTACCCTATCAAAAGCGATGATGATAAGTGCATAAAGTGGACCACACTATGGCAGGGAAGGGACCAGGACGTGTCAAAGTTCACAAATATTTTTCATACGCTTTGCACGAAGTTGGGTATCAAGGATTATGAACAGCATATGGTACTCAAGTACTGTGGTTTTCTTCACAAATACATCTAAGATGAGATGGAGTTCCTAGACATCTCCTCACTTGGTGCCACCTACCGATGCATTTTCAAGATTGAGATTAAGTTTAAACAGAAAAAGTGAGTCTTTGGATCTGCAAATTTGAAGGGATAGGCACCCCCAAACCGCATAACAGAGGACAAATCCAAGGTCGGGTGACCTAGGACAACCCCTAAAAATTGCAGGCGAACAAAAACACCATGAAGACAAAAAAGGACACAAGAAAGTGGTGTGATTTCCATAAGATCCCCACTCACAACACAAGTGAGTGTTGAGCCAAGAATTCACTAATGGCCGAGCTGAAGGCTTCAAAATAAGATGCATGTTCCGACTCTAAGTCAGAACCCAATAAAGGGAATGACAAAGGGAAGTAGATTATAGATGCGGAGCCCAACAACATTGTTGCCACCACCAAAATCCATAAGATTGAGCCTGAAGATCCAGAGGAGGGGGAGTGTCATTTTCACTCACATGTGTGGGTGAAGGGTTCACTGTTACAATTCATTGTCGACAGCAGGAGCCAAAGGAACCTCATTTCAGCAGAGTTCATGAAGAAATTGGGACTATCGACCATACCACACCTGCATATGTTCACCATTAGGTGGCTTCACCAAGGACAAGATTTTTGCATCATCCTGCAGTGTCTCCTTCCCTACAGCATCAAACCCTTCACTGATGAGTTATTGTGTGATGTTTCTCCTCCTAAAGTTTGTAATGTATTGTTAGGCCAACCATACTTGTGGAAGCATCATGTTGTGTATAATTCGAGGCCTTGCACTGTTATTATTTCTTTGGCTAATAAGTTATAGAGGATACCGGAGGTAGCCCTACCTAATTCCATCTCTTTGATCTCTTCTAAACAGTGCAATAAGATCATCTCCCTTACTAGGAAATTTGTTTTCTTTCTGATTCATTCTCAAAGTAAGGGTAAGATCGTGGTGACATCCATGGCCCCCAGGAAGGGTTCCTCCATGCAATAGAAGCAGGAAGATACAATCGTGGAAGAATACAAGGAGACCTTCTCCTCACCCACAAGGGTACCCTTGCACTGTCAAGTCAAGCATTCGATAGATCTAACTCCTAGAGAACCTCTACCCAACAGGTCGATATATCATCACACCCTTTTGGAAAATGAAAAGATCAAGAAGAAAATATAGGATTTGTTGTAAAAATGTCACATACGAGCAAGTTCCTCGCCTTGTGGGAGCCTGATTTTACTTTTACAGAAGAAGAATTCGACTTGGAGGATTTGCATTCATTATTGGGCACTAAACAAAATCACTATCAGGAACAGCTATCCAATCCTATGGATTGTGATGAGCCTCATAAATGGGTAATTATATGGGCTCATTTTACCTCCTAGCCTAGTCAAATAAACCATTCTCTTAGCTTATTACACGATTTTCTGATTATATTTATGCTTATAGAGTGAGTTGAGTTAGTTATTGTGCCATGTGGTCTAACGTGTATTTAATGCATATTATTGATGGATTTCAAGGTCAAAGTCAAGGATCCAGTGGAAAAATGGCAGAAATAACTCGAAGTGGACATAGGAGAGGAATTATAGGAGGGAATCCCCCTCATTTATTACTCCTCACTTCGAATTCCCCTTCATTCAGCTCGGAGTACAAGCAATCGAATCATGCACTAGAAGGCAACCGAGCAAGTGGAGGATGACTGATCATTATCTCGAGTTTTGGGAGCCAAGCCTCCCTGATTTTAAGGAAGCTCTTGGTAGCTTCCTTTGTATAAGTAGAGAGGCCTAGGGCCTCACTAGGGTCGGATTTTTGCTTATGTAAACTCTGCTCAACTTTCGAGCTTATTATTTTAGTGATAGTTTCATGTAATCTTGCTATTTTTTTGAAAATAAAGATGGAATCCTTTTTGAGCTAGCACTAAGTTACCTCAGACGATTGAAGCTCTTAGGTGCCCAATCCAAGAATCCAATCTCCTCTTTACTTGAATTTGTATTCTTTGTTTCAGTTTGTAGATTAGTTTGTTGGCAAATGGGTTTCTCTTGTGGTTAAGAATAGGTTGCTTTTGATGATTTAGTAGTTTGCTTCCATTTGTATTTTTTGTAGTAAGTTAAGTAGCAATTAGAAAAGATTAAAAAGGCTAGAAATAGTGCCTTGGCCTCTCTTCCTCCCTATGGGACCATGATTTGAGGCAAATACTCTCTTGTTGCCCCAAAAACACAGATTTTCCTCACTCATAGGACTTCTAGTGTTTACAGCTTTTTATTAGATTAATAAGTCCAAATTTTCTTTGCTTTAGGTATTCTTCATCATTGTCACTTCCTGATTACAATAGTCTTCTTTCATGCTTTCCTTTCCTGCAGCATTTCTCAGCATTTCCTTTCATAGCTCATAGTTTAGATCATTTTTATGCAAAACTTTGTTTTTCGTAAATGCATTCATTTCACTTGTTGCTTGATTTCCTTGGTTGATTGTCAATTTCTATGTAGCATATCTCTTCCAGGAGTAGGCCAGCTTACCAGAAATCACACCCTCCATCTGATCCATGCCCTATAGGTCTCCCAAATCTCACCTCAATTTTGCCCTAGTTTCCTGCATTTTTCCATAGAACTTCCTCCTCTCTCCTTGAGAATCGAATCATCTGTCTCTCTCCTGGTGATTCATGGTAGACCTTAGGCACCCTAACACCTCATTCCAACCTTCATCCACCTTTTTCACCCACTCTCACACCCTCAAAACAATGAAAACTTCTCTCGGCTTCCTCCTATAGGCCTCCTGTAGTTCCCAATTTTCCTCCTATAGATTTTCATGTAGGCTTTATTTTCAAGGCTGAGTGTGGTAAAAACCTCCAGAAGGCCACCTAAGACCTCCTAGGACCCATCCACACCATCATACATCCTCTCAAGTCCCAAAACCACCCTTCAAAACCACCTATTTTCTGCCACACTCACACACAATAAATTACATGCATGTCAAATTCACATAAAAATACATAAAAATCCAAAAATATGTTTTTTGCTTATTTACTTCCAAGAATAGCATAGTTAGATGTTGTTCAATTCCTTGAGTGGGTAATGGCATTCCTTTCATGGTTTTCATAGTGCTTTCTACAAAAGTAGAATTAGTTGGTTAATTAGGATTTACTAGGTTTGCTTTACATTTCAGTTTTTCTCCTTTCTACAAATAGAATAGCATCTGTAGAGTAATCTTTCTTTCCCTTCATCACATATAAGAGCTTCTTTTGGAATCCATAGAAGTTGGCTTGAGCTCCTAGTGATCTTGTGCCAGCTGACCAAGTGCGAACCTACAGTGAGAACTAGTACTTGTGCATACAGCACCGACGCTTCCAAGTTTGTTATGTACTACCGGGTTGATAAGAGTAAAGTAGGTAGCCCAGGAGTTGCAGTATTACCGTTGCGATACTGGTGCTCACCACTTTTTGGTGTTGTTTCAAGGGAAGCACCAAAGTATTATGTGATTACTGCTTTCTTCTATTTCCTATTGCAACATTCTGCTAATAGTTCATTTCAACAAAAGTAGACTAGTCATTTCTTTTCCTTTCAACTTCTACATTTCTTTGCTTTCCTTTCCAATTCTGCAAATTTCCATTTCAACAAGTTCATTTCAATTAGTTGCAATTTGTTTTGTTCAATCAATTTCAGTTTTGCAGGTACTATCAGTGCGGGGAAAAAGAAACAAAAACCAACCAAAAAAATTTCCGTTCATGCCTCGTAGGAATAGAGATAACTCAGGAAAAAATTTTCCCAACACCCCCACCGCTTCACATAGCCAACCTTCTCTCTTCTTCAGTGGCTGAAATCAGGAAGAACCCTTAGGTGAACAACCAGACATATTTGAAGAACCTATAAGGGAAGAAGAAGAAGAAGAAAACATTCCTTTGGAGCCAATGGCTGAAAACAGAAATACTAGGGGGAATGGAGAGAGAATTGTTGGAAATAATACTGAGAGGGGGGGGTGAATCAGTATTATCACATTAATAAAACTTTTTTATTTCCATATTCAGATTCATATATGCTACTTCCACAACTTCTTATGATTCAGGTAGTTGATCCTTAATGGGTGCATTAGAACATTATCAACCATATTAACAGTAAACTGGTGCAAGAAAATAGAACAGATCATCACACATAAGTCACACACATGAACACCATGATATAAGGTGGAAACCCAATGTGGAAGAAAACCACCTGCTGCAAGTCATCTCAATCTTTTTCTTAATAAGAAAATCCTTTTACAATATTTATGTACTGGTGCAGTCTTATACCAGTACGCAGGCGTCTACCTGCAGAGAGCTACAACCCTCCTCTCGTTCTCCAGACTCTCCTGGAAGGGAGCTACGACCCCCTTTGCTCTTGTACTAGCTGATGTACTAGTACGCAAGCTGCTACCTGCTACAATGCGCCAAAGTTCTCAACTGCTACTAGAAGGGAGCTACCACCCCCTTAGCTCTTGTACTAGATAAGATACTAGTACGTCGGTGCCAGCCTACAATCTTCTCTCTTCCGGGTACCATGTTTCATACATTTTCAGACTGGATACACCTGAAGCACAATACATAATCTGAAAGGCCACGTTTCATCCAATTTTCATACTGGACCCTTTAATATAATTGAAGCACATAATTCTTTTGAATCACCCAATCACCAGATCAATACACTTTACAAGGATAGTATGTATGATTGCAATCAGATCTAGTTACCGAAGCATCAGATCCATATACATGACAGTTATCACCCGATTTAGTCAACAGAGGCTGATATTAAGACCCAAACAGAGGATTTACATACTGCTGTGGGTGACCGCTCCACATCACCTCCTGAATAGCGATTCTCCACACCTGAAGAGACTTCTGTCTTTTGCGTGTTTGTGGCTGCACCGTTCCCTTAAGATCTTCGATTCATTATCGATACCTTGCCACCAGATCCCCTTTTTCCTTATATATTCATGCTTTTGATAATACCATGAATCGAAACCAGAGGATCCGAAACCCTGAGGCACAACTATTTTGACCAATTCTCTTAAGAATGGGCTTAAGCAGGAAAAACTATGAAAATGGTCCCAAAACCACAAATGCAGACTTTTAACATAATGCATCCACACTAATAATATATCGTGTCCGCTCCTTTCATCGCTATCGGCAATTTGAAGTGGGAGGCTTATGGGCGAACACCGCAGATGCGATTTAATATGAAATGCTTTTAATTCCTTCATCGGGTCTGACCCCTCTTACCGCAATCGGAGGACTTCACCAAAGTCACATAGCCGGATGCGATATTATTATAAGCCATGTTTTATGCCACCATCGGGTCCGCTCGCAATGTTTATGTATTCCGATATACTGCGGACGAGATATATTATAAACCGTGTTTGATGCCTCCATCGGGTCCGACCGCAATCGGAGGTTTCAACGAAGTCTGACGCGCATATATGCCAAATTGTGGATGCGATATGCCGAAACTTCGATGCCGCAATGATATTATTCATGTGACCACCAAAAAGGGGATATACATGCGTATATGGCCTTTCTTCTCTAATACATGAGTATAAGGCCTTTATTCTCTCCTCTTGGCTCTTCTTGTCCCCATCATGGTGTATATAAGAGAAATGACCATCTAAGAGAGGGTTCCCATCAAGTTCAACATATGTTCATAATGCCATAATGCCAACAATCTCCCCCTTTGGACTTGATGGCAACAAAACCACCAAAAAGCACTCTCCCCCTTTGACATCAAGGGCAAAGGGCGGATATATGCTTCTCCTAACTATTTCTCCCCCTGAGAGCTTGCTCCTCCTGATTTTTCCCCTCTGACTTTAGGACAGAAAGTCGAGCTATTCTGGCTATATATAAAATAGGAACCGCGCTATATTGCCTACATATAATATAATTCAGTATCTTTATTGCCATGGATAGATACAGTTCATTTACCCAACATGTTCCTCCTTCTGTAATACGATAATGCCAACAATGAATTATGCTCCCCCTGAACCTTGTACGCGTATACCTCATCAGAACCTTGCGTAAAAGCACCAATCTGAGAATTACCAGCAGGATGATGCATCGACAACCCCCAGCTTCTGCCTGAGGTATTCAAAAGTCTCCCTGGGCAATGGTTTGGTAAATATATCAGCCACTTGTTCCTTAGAAGAGATGTATTCCAACTTGACCTTTTGCGCAAGCACTTGTTCCCTGAGAAAATGATACTTGATCGGTATGTGCTTGGTTTTTGAATGCATGACTGGATTCTTTGAAATGCTGATTGCACTTGTATTATCACATAAGATGGAGATAGGTGGAGTACAAGTGATTTGGAAATCCTGTAAGGTCTGCATCATCCAAAGAAGTTGGGTGCAACAAGATGAAGCAGCTACATATTCTGCTTCAGCTATAGATAGGGCAATTGAACTATGTTTCTTGCTGAACCATGATACTAATCTGGAACCCATAAAGAAAGCACCACCACTTGTGCTTTTCCTGTCATCCACACTTCTAGCCCAATCTGCATCTGTGTAAGCATGAAGTGTGGGATCTGTGTCTCTAGGATACCATAAACCATAGTTTTGAGTTCCTTGAAGATATTTGAAGATTCTCTTTACTGCCTAAAGATGAGTTTCCTTTGGATTTGCCTGAAATCTTCCAACTATTCCAACTGCATGCATGATGTCTGGTCAGGTACCTGTCAAATAAACTAGACTTCCAAACATAGATCTGTATGTTGGTTGATGAACTGCAGTTGATTCATCATTCGCACTAAGACTACATCCTGTAACCATGGGGGTACATACTGGCTTTGAATTTTCCATGCCATACTTCTTCAAAATCTGCTTGAGGTACTTGGTTTGTGACAAGAAGATACCGTCTTTATTTTGTTGGATTTGCAATCCAAGAAAGTATGTCAGTTCACCTAGTAGGGACATTTCGAATTCTTTCTGCATTACCGAGGAAAAGTTTTGACTCATAGCTTCTTCATTGCTGCCAAAGATAATATCATCTACATACACAACAAGTATTAACAACTTGTCATTTTCAATTTTTATATAAAGATTGCTATCTGTTGATCCTTTTGAAAAACCTTGTTGATGAAGATATTTGTCCAAACGGTAGTACCAAGCCCTTGGAGCCTGTTTAAGACCATAGAGAGCCTTTTTAATCTGCATACAAGATTTGGATCATTCCCAAGAATGAAACCATCTGGCTGCTCAATGTATACTTCTTCTAAGTCTCTATTCAGAAAAGTTGATTTCACATCCATTTGAAATACTTTGAACTTTTGAAAGCTTGAGAGAGCAACAAACATTCGGATGGCCTCAAGTCTTGCAACAGGAGCAAATGTTTCTTCAAAATCTATTCCTTCTTGTTGGGCATACCCTTTACACACCAGTCTTGCCTTGTTTCTAATTACCTCCCCATTTTCGTTCAACTTATTTTTGAAGATCCATTTTGTTCCTATGACATTCTTATCCTTTGGTCTAGGAACTAACTCCCAAGTGTTGTTCTTTTCAATCTTCTCAAGTTCTTCATCCATTTCCTTGACCCAACATTCATCCTTGCATACCTCTCTTACATTTTGTGGTTCAGTGGAGGAGAGTAATGCCAAATAGCTTGAAGATTCTGCAGTTTTTCTTCTAGTTTGTACGCCTGCCTCTTTTTGTCCCAAAATCTGAGATTCTGGATGATTCTTCTGTACATACCTGGATGGAGTCTTTTCTTCTATCCTTATCTGTTCCTCTGGTGCTTCTTGAGGTTCTTCTTCTTCATCATTCTATCTTTGAGGGTAGTCTTCATCTTCTTCGATATTTTCATGATTTACTTGCCTAGGAATGTATCCTTTTTCATCAACCACTACATCAATGCTGTCAACAATTCTTCCAAGTCTTTTATTGTAACACTTATATGCTTTGCTATAAGGAGAATGCCTTCATCTGCTCTAGTCTCAAGTTTGCCAAGTTGTTCATCAGTATTCTTAATATAGCATTTGCTTCCAAAAATTTTAAAATGCTTTACTGAAGGAGTCTTACCATACCAGAGCTCATGAGGAGTTTGAGTGCTGTTTACTCGGACATTTGTTTTGTTGAGAATAACAACCGTGGCATATGCAGCTTCACCCCAGAAGGTTGCAGGAGTTACAGATTCATCAAGCATGGCACGGGCCATTTGTTGGACTGTTCTGTTCATCCTTTCCACCACTCCATTTTGCTGGGGAGTCCTTGTTGTAGAGAATTCCCTTTTTATTCCATGCTCTTCACAGAAATCGAAAAATTCATTTGAGGTAAATTCCCCACTTCTGTGAGACCTGAGACACTTAATTTTGTGATCTGATTCATTTTCGACCAAGGCTTTGAAGGATTTGAATTTTTCAAATGCTTCGTCTTTGTGTTTCATAAGTCCTAACCAAACAAACCTGGAGAAGTCGTCAATGAGTAATATAAGGTATTCCTCTCCTCGAGGTGTCCTTGTCCTAAATGGACAACATACATATGTATGAATAAGTTCGAGAGGTTTGCTAGCTGATCCTTCCTTCTTAGGGAAGTTAGTCCTAGTTTGTTTACCAAACTGACATGATTTGCATATTGTATTCTCTGGAATTTTGATATCTGGAAGATCACGAACTGCCTGATACTTGCATGCTTTCCTTATTTGTGAGAAAATTAGATGCCCCAACCTTCGGTTCCATAACCAGTGCTCATCATCCTTGCTCATATAGCATTGTTGTTGTCCTTCTTCAAATATGTATAGATTGTTTGGAGTTCTTTTGCCTTTGATCACTGTTTCACCTATATCAAGATCACGAACACGACATCCATTTGATCTAAATATTACTTCGGTTCCTTGATCGCACATTTGACTGACACTTAGAAGATTATGTTTCAATCCATCAACGTACAAAACATTTCCTTCTTTGACCTTTTCTTTCAATTGAGCAATACCTTTTCCTTTTATGGAAGCAAGAATATCATTCCCAAATGAAACTTTCTTTCCTTTTTCTAAAGCAGTGTATGATTCAAGTTTTTCTTTATCACCTGTCATATGCTTCGAACATCCGCTGTCGATGTACCATTGATTTTCCTGTCCTTCTGCATAAAATGCTATCCCACATCTTTCTGGTCGAGGTTCCTTTATTCTCCATGTTCTGGTGCTTGAATCTTGTTCCTTTGTTTGCCGAAACCTACTCCTGCATTCAGAGTCTTCATGACCAAAGTTATTACAGATAGAGCATTCAATTTCATTTTCAAGAGCTGAGAAGTTGTTATAGGTCCTTTTTGTAATCCCAGTCATACTTCTTTGCTTTTGAGCTTCTCTAGTCATGATTGTTTTGTAGGCAACACATTGAGCTGCTTTGTGACCGAAGTTATGGCAAGAGAAAAATTGGCCATTGAAGAAACTTCTGCGATTATCAAATTTACCAGTCATATGATTGTGATTTCTATTTTCATCCATTCTTGAGGTAAATTGAGAGGATCTTGGCTGATTGTAGCTTTTGTTTGTCCTTAAGGCGAATTGTCCCTGATTTGTCTGGTAGTCTTTGTTTATTCTTGATGAAATTTGTCCCTGTTTTACCTGGTGATCTCTGTTTGGCTTTTGCTCATATCTTCTTGCAGCATCGAGATAACGCTTCAAGGTGGATGCTTGAGATGTTTCTCCATTATACCCCAGACCTGTCTTAATTAGAGGAGAGCGTTGTACATTGATGATCTCATCCAGAGTTTCAGATCCTTTAACAAATTTAAGATTGAAAGCCTTTGTTTTCTCAATTTCTTTTCGAAGCCCAACAATTTCAAATTCTAACTTTTCAAGAGATTGTTCCTTTTCATCAAGTTGGATTTGCAGAGTCTCAATGATCACATTCTTTTCTTCTAAGCATGTCTTGAGTCTAGACATCTCCTCATAATAGCTATCTATATCTAGAGCATCCATGTACTCATCATCTTCAAAAGCCATTAAAAGTTTATAGGGATTACCTCGTTCATCTTCATCGTTATTTGATAGACCATCACTGTCTTCATGGGTGTAATAGCTCTTCTTATTTTCATTTTGTTTCTTGTTCCATCTAACAGGTTCCTTTCCCTTGTCAATCTTATCCTTATGAGGACATTTGGCAGCATAGTGACCTACTCTTCCACAAGAAAAACATTTGAAGGGTAACTTACCTCTGAATCTGCCAGTACCTCGTTGAAGATTTCTGACAAAATTTGATTCTTCTTCTTCTTCTGACACATGACTTGATTCAAGGTACTCTCCTTTGCCTGAAGCCTTGAAGATAGCTTCTCTCCTATCTGAAGGACCTCCTTTTCTCATTTCATAAGCAGTTAGAATTCCATGCAGCTGTGACATGGTGAGAGTTCGTAGATTCTCCTTTTCTTCTATGGTGGACACTTTAGATTCAAACTTGGTGGACCAGGATCTTAAAACTTTTTCAACCACAATAGCCTCTTTTATTTCTTCACCCAAGTTTTTCATGTAGTTAACAATCTCATCTACCCTATGGAAATAGTTAGCCACACTTTCATCATTATACATTCTGAGATTCTCATACTGAATCCTGAGGGTTTGAAGTTTAGCACGCTTTACCTGTTCATCTCCTTCGTAGCTCAAGACAATCTTGTCCCATATTTCTTTTGCAGATTTATATTGCATAACCTTTACGAATTCTGATTGAGATAAGCATCCCAACAGAGTATTGACTGCTTTAGAATTTGTTTCATACTTCTTTTTCTCGGTCGGATCTGTAGGAGTAGCTGAAGGAAAAGTGTAGCATGTCTCTATGATATCCCAAACTTCCGTACCAAGAGATTGAAGATAGGCAGTAACTCTTACCTTCCAATAATTGAAGTTTGTCCCATCGAAAATCGGTGGCCTGATTGATGCTTCCCTCTTGTAGTTGCTCATACTGAACGATCTTCCTTCAAGCGATCAAGCTTTTACCAAAGGACCTGCTCTGATACCAATTGTTGGAAATAATACTGAGAGGAGGGGGGGTGAATCAGTATTATCACATTAATAAAACTTTTTTATTTCCTTATTCAGATTCATATATGCTACTTCCACAACTTCTTATGATTCAGTTAGTTGATCCTTAATGAGTGCATTAGAACATTATCAACCATATTAACAGTAAACTGGTGCAAGAAAATAGAACAGATCATCACACATAAGTCACACACATGAACACCATGATATAAGGTGGAAACCCAATGTGGGAGAAAACCACCTGCTGCAAGTCATCTCAATCTTTTTCTTAATAAGAAAATCCTTTTACAATATTTATGTACTGGTGCAGTCTTATACCAGTACGCAGGATTCTACCTGCAGAGAGCTACAACCCTCCTCTCTTTCTCCAGACTCTCCTGGAAGGGAGCTACGACCCCCTTTGCTCTTGTACTAGCTGATGTACTAGTACATAGGCTGCTACCTACTACAATTCTCCAAAGTTCTCAACTGCTACTAGAAGGGAGCTACCACCCCCTTAGCTCTTGTACTAGCTAAGACACTAGTACGTAGGCGCCAACCTACAATATTCTCTCTTCCGGGTACCATGTTTCATACATTTTCAGGCTGGATACACCTGAAGCACAATACATAATCTGAAAGGCCACGTTTCATCCAATTTTCATACTGGACCCTTTAATATAATTGAAGCACATAATTCTTTTGAATCACCCAATCACCAGATCAATACACTTTACAAGGATAGTATGTATGATCGTAATCAGATCTAGTTACCCAAGCATCAGATCCATATACATGACAGTTATCACCCGATTTAGTCAACAGAGGCTGATATTAAGACCCAAACAGAGGATTTACATACTGCTGTGGGTGACCGCTCCACATCATCTCCTGAATAGCGATTCTCCACACCCAAAGAGACTTCTATCTTTTGCGTGTTTGCGGCTGCACCGTTTCCTTAAGATCTTCGATTCATTATCGATACCTTGCCACCGGATCCCCTTTTTCTTTATATAGTCATGCTTTTGATAATACCATGAATCGAAACCAGAGGATCCGAAACCCTGAGGCGCAACTGTTTTGACCAATTCTCTTAAGAATGGGCTTAAGTGGGAAAAGCTATGAAAATGGTCCCAAAACCACAAATGTGGACTTTTAACATAATGCATCCACACTAATAATATATCGGGTCCGCTCCTTTCATCGCTATCGGCGATTTGAAGTGGGAGGCTTATGGGCGAACACCGCAGATGCGATTTAATATGAAATGCTTTTAATTCCTTCATCGGGTCCGACCCCTCTTACCGCAATCGGAGGATTTCACCAAAGTCACATATCCGGATGCGATATTATTATAAGCCATGTTTGATGCCACCATCAGGTCCGCTCGCAATGTTTATGTATTCTGATACACTGCAGACGCGATATATTATAAACCGTGTTTGATGCCTCCATCGGGTCCGACCACAATCAGAGGTTTCAACGAAGTCCGACGCGCATATATGCCGAACTGCGGATGCGATATGCCGATACTTCGATGCCACAATGATATTATTCATGTGACCACCGAAAAGGGGATATAATGCATATATATGGGTTTTACGCACCCAACCAACTCCCGATAATATAAATGCATGCATATATGGGTTTTAGGTGCCCAAATACCTCCGATAACATTAATACATGCGTATATGGCCTTTCTTCTCTAATACATGAGTATAAGGCCTTTGTTCTCTCCTCTTGGCTCTTCTTTTCCCCATCATGGTGTATATAAGAGAAATGATCGTCTAAGAGAGGGTTGCCATCAAGTTCAACATATGTTCATAATGCCATAATGCCAACAAGAATAGAGGGTACCTTTCCCATTCAGGAGACCATTGGGGACACCAAAATGAAGAATATAAGCCCTTCCACCCTACCTCATTTCCATGGTCTGACTACAGAAGATCCTGAAACCTTCTTGTTTGAGTTTGCTATCATTTGTTGAACTTATGACTATGCAGAAGATGATAAAAAGTTGAAACTATTCCCTTCTACTCTCAAGAATGTCGCACTGCACTGGTTCATGGGATTACCTAGAAATAGCATCAAAACTTGGGCTCAGATGCAGTAGGCCTTTAACAACAAGTATCGAGACTATTGTAGGTCAAAAGATACTAAATAAGAAATCTTCTAAATGACCATAGGAAGTGATGAGTCTCTGGAAGACTATGAAGAGAGGTTCCAGCTCAGTTACAAAAGGGTCGGGTGTACACTTGACCCTAAGTCTCTGAAGTTGGTCTTGCACAGAGGAATTCGGGAAGACCTTTTAGACACCATCCATCTACTAGCCTGGGGAGACATCTACCAACTATTCTATGAGGACATAAAGACTATTTTTAGAAACCATTCTAGAGCAACCAGAAAGAAGGGTAGGGGGAGACAACCCATAGCCAGTACCTCTTCCTCCAACACATCCATTAAAGGTGAAATTGGAAACATGCTGGAAGACTTCAAGAGTGAGATGCTGCAGAATCTTGCCATGCAAATGGATACCTTACATATCAAGAGAAAACAAGAGGAAGTAGAGAGGAATTTGGCCATTTTTTTCCCTAGATGCACCAGGAGGCATCCTAGGAATGAATGCCCATTGAACTCTATAGAGGTTTGTTCAGTCTGTGAAGAAAATCATTCTACAGATAAGTGCCCTTCCTTGCCCGAACTTAAAGCTGTATATCAAGGGGCTGAGGGAATCACTGAACATCTCTATTACATAAACCAAAGTGTAATCTATCCAAAATATTTGGACACTGGAAGCCCAGTAGTTGATGTCCACATCAATGGCACAATGATCCCGCATACTTGATTGACCTGAAGAGCTACCATTAATGTGATGACAAAGGACACAATGCTCAAACTTAACCTCTAGGGATCCTTGAGGAAGACCACAACAGTGCTATAGCTAGCAAACCACTCCACCGTGACCCCTGAGGGGATTGTGGAAGATGTGATGGTCTCCATTGATTCTTGGGAGTACCCTGCTAGTTTCCTAGTTCTCCAGCCAAAGGAATAGCTCACTGGGTATCTCCTCATTCTGGGAAGACCCTAGCTGGCTACAATCGATGCCTACATCAGCTGTCGAGCTGGGAACATGACCATAAAGAATGGCCACATGTCCAAGCAGTTAATCCTATATCCTCCTACCCATCCCTTGCTAGAACATGATCTACCTCTTTGGTTGGAGGAGGAAGATGAGGATGAAGTTTATTCTGCACCACTTTGTGCATTAGAAATCGCCATGGGGAGAAAACAACAAGATGAGGATGATATTATTGAAAATTTGATTCAAAATCCACCTCCCAGTGTATCACCATTAGAAGAGATCGTAAGAGAAACCCAAAAAAAACCCTTAACTGATCTCTGTGTGGCCGATCCTACTTCTCCCTGTGTCAAAAATATAGAGTTCAGCCTAGAAAGAATATTGAAAATCAATCCCTCCCTATCAACTTCCTAGGATAAGGAATTGTGCAGCCTACTGAGAAAACATCTAGATGCCTTCGCCTAGAGTTATAAGGAAATGAAGAGAGTGCACCCTTCAGTATGTACTCATCATATATGCATTAAGGAAGATTGCAAACCAGTTAGGCAGCCTCAAAGGAGGATGAATCCAGCACTTAAAGATATTTTTAAGGAAGAACTGCATTGCTTGATGCGGGATTTATCTATCCCATCTCTGACAGTGAATGGGTCTCTCATTTGGTGCTAGTGCCAAAGAAAAATGGTAAGTGGATAATCTGTGTCGACTATCGGGAATTGAACAAAGCCACTAAAAAGGACCATTTTCCTTTACCTTTCATAGATCAAGTGTTAGACGATCTGGCAGGGAAAAAGTTTTTCTCCTTCCTAGATGGGTTTAGCGGGTACAATCAGATTCAAATCAACCTAAAAGACCAAGATAATACCACCTTCACTTGTCCTTGGGGTACCTTTGCATACCGGGTCCTTCGTTTTGGTTTGTGTAATGCTCGAGACACATTCCAAAGAGCGGTATTGAGTATATTTTCTGAACTGGTTCATGATGCAGTAGAAATATACATGGATGATTTTACTCCTTATGGCTCTAACTTTCAGGAATATTTATCTAACCTAGGAAAAGTTCTAGACAAGTGTATTGAGATGAACCTATCCCTCAGTCCAGAAAAATGTGAATTTTTTATGATTGAAGGGACCATGTTAGGTCATGCAATATCTCATCAAGGACTGCAGGTGGACCCCAACAAAATCGCCATCATCCAAAGGGTCCCACCTCCTCAAAAGGTGAGAGATGTCAGAAGTTTCCTAGGCTTAGCCGGATATTATAGAAGATTCATTAAAGATTTCAGCAAGCTAGCCTCTCCTTTGTTTGGCCTCCTAGGAAAATATGTTGAGTTCATATGGTCGGAAAATTGTCAAGAAGCCTTAGATACCTTGAAGAGCAAGCTAGTAACTACCCCAATTCTCAGATGCCCAAACTAGGCCCTATCTTTCCACATTCACATAGATGCCTCAAAAAAAGCAATAGGAGCAACCTTAGGGAAAATTGA
Organism: Pinus tabuliformis; assembly: GCA_031772625.1. NCBI lineage: Eukaryota > Viridiplantae > Streptophyta > Pinopsida > Pinales > Pinaceae > Pinus > Pinus tabuliformis. The sequence goes on along the minus strand of CM062815.1, from coordinate 530,810,003 downwards.
TGAAAAGTTACCTTATGCCATATACTTTATAAGCCAAAACATTTCAAAGGCAGAGTTAAACTATACAATGACCGAGAAGAAGCTCCTAGCTGTCATGCATTCCTTAAACAAATTAAGACATTATATCACAGGCTATCAAACCTTTGTGCACACTGATCATGCTGAAATTAGATATTTATGAACAAACCAGATGTAAATGGTCACATTATTAAATGGTTGCTTTTACTATAGAAGTTTGACTTGACAATTATTGATAAGCCTGGTAAAGAAAATGTTGTTGCTAACTTTTTGTCTAGAGTAAATTTGTCTGTAGGTGAAGAAGGAATGGTGGATGACCAAATGCCAGATGAACACCTATTCTCTATATCAGTACTCTCTCCATGGTTTTATGATATAGCAAACTACTTGGTTTCAGCAAAGTTCCCGCCACACCTTTCCTCAAAAGAGAAGAGCAAAATACTAAGGACAAGCACCCCTTTCACCTGGATTGGGGGAAATCTCTTCAAACTTAGCCTAGATCAGATCTTGAGAAGATGTGTCAGGGAGGAGGAAGTCTTTGACATCCTCCTAACCTGTAATGATGGGTCTTGTGGAGGTCATTTTGTAGAAAAAAGAACTGCCTTCAAGATATTGCAAGCAGGTTACTACTGGCCCACTCTTCATCAGGATGTGAGGAGATATACAAGCCATTGTGATCGGTGTCAGAGGATGGGGAAACCTACTCCAAAGGATGAGATGCCCATGCAACCTCAAGTGACATTTGAGCCATTTGAGAAGTAGGGCATGGACTTTGTGGGGCCTATCAGCCCTCCTTCAAAGCAGAAACAATACATCATTGTGTGCACCAACTACCTGACAAAGTGGGCAGAGACAAAATCAATCAAAGTAGCGACAAAGGAAAAAGTAGCTGAGTTTTTGAGAGAAAACATATTCTACAAGTTCGGGTATCCAAGATAGTTGGTCACAGAGCAAGGCAATCAGTTCACTTCCAACCTGATTGAAGACCTGCTCACACATCATAAGATCAAGCACAAGACTTCCACCCCTTACCATCCACAATCCAATGGGCAAGTGGAGGTCACCAACAGAGCATTGGAAGGGATCCTAACCAAGGTAGTGAGTAGTAGTAGAAAATACTTGGCAAACAGATTAGTTGAGGCCACTTGGGCCTGCAACACAACATGGAAGACCACCACCGAGTTCACACCCTATGAACTGGTCTATGGGAAGAAGGCTTTTCTGTCAATAGAATTTGAGTTCAATACACTAAGGATGGCAACTCAGCTAGACCTAGACCTCATCCATGCATAGAATGAGAGATTACTTCAGCTCAATGGATTGGATGAATACAGATTGCGAGCGCTTCTCCATACAGAGGTAGTTCAGCTTTAGAGAAAGATATGGCATGACAAAAATATCAAGGAGAAGAAATTCCAAGAGGGAGATTGGGCACTACTCTATGATTCAAGATACAAGGATTTCAAAGGCAAGCTAAGGAAAAGATGGATGGGACCCTACACAGTGGAGAAATGCAATGAAAATGGTTCAGTTCTAATCAGAACCATTGATGATGAAGCCATCCCCATGCTTGTCAATGGACATCGATTAAAAGTCTACAAGAAGCCCCTCTCCAAGCAAGAGTTTATTGAAGATGTGAATAAAACAGTGATGGTAGTGGAGCATGTTTTAGCTTCCGCTTCACCCACTCACTGAAGAAAAGAAAAAAATAAAAATATAAAAATAATGACTCAAGTGAAAACCTCCATGAGGCGCTTGAGTCCCATCATTGGGTCGAAAACCTTTTTTGAGGTAGCCCAATGATGTCAAAAAAACAGAGAGAAAAAAGAATAAGATCCCTGGGTGAAAACCTCCCTTGGAGGTGCCTAGGGCAAGAAATTAGGGTGAAAACCTCTCTGAGGCGCCCTATCTATTTTTCAAAAAAAGAAGAAGAAGAAAGAAAATGAATTTTTTTTGTTGCATTGCAGGTTTACAAGAGGACTACAGCGGGCAGAAAAAGGTGCCAAGGGGACCCTGACATTCATACCAACACCCATCTCATCTTCTCCACACCTTCCTCCATCATTTTTGGCATTTCTTTCACCCCACTGTACCTCTTTTCAAAAACTGTGTTTTCTACAGGAGGCTCCGTGTTTTCTACAGTAGGCTTTGTGTTTTCTACAAGAGGCTACTGTAAGAATTACAGAGGGCCATAAGTGGCTACAGAAGACAGTTTGAGGGTCAAAGAAGCTTCATGAAGAACCCATAAGCCCTCCTACAATCTTCAAACCTCCTTGCCATCATTTCCAAACCTGCATCACACCGCAAGCATCATTTTTCTTCTTGAACAAGAAAAACATAGAAAAACAGTTTTTTAGTCTTTTTTAAGAAAAAGAACAAAGAAATGAGAGGAAAAAGCACCATCAAACTCACCTGAAGCCTACCTACTAACTCTCCATCTTTATCTATACCTCTGGCATCATCCTTGAGCTCCAAGCATAGAAAGAAGCTGAAGTTTTAAGGGGAGAAGCAGCTATAGGAGCTCCTATATGAATTCCTATAGCAGCTAATCCCATAGAAATCTAGCACCAATAGCAAGAGAGTGAAAACATGAAGGTTGAACAAGCACCTGAAGCTCAGATCCAGCCAAAGAAGAACCTACATAAGCACACAATCACACATTAGCAAGCAGAGAAAGCATGCAAAAAGGGAAATAAAATCATGCAGTAGAGAAAGCCATAGCACCTCACAACAAATACATTCGGATCACAGGTAAGTAACTAAGTCACTCCTCTGTTTGCATTTGTGTAATTAGAAGTCATGCAAAAGCAACGAGATGGTTGAGGTTGAACAAGGGAAAGGTGGCTAGTTAACTGGGACACCTTCATCTAGTTGGCTCCACTCATCCAAGATGTCACCCACATGTGTGCACAGTCAACTCTAGCACAAGATGCCAAGGACAGGTAGTGGAGGAAGTGTGAACTCCGATGCAATAATGAGGGATGATTACAAGGATGGGCCATGATGACAAGGTAGGTGGGTACTAACAGTCCGAATGTGGCCGACATATACCTTGCCAACTCAACACTCATCACCGAAAATATCCATAAAGGGTAATAAGTACTCCTCCCCGAGCATTCTCACCACCTTTTCCTTCAATCTCTCCTCATAACTCAGCTACAGCAGTCTCCTTGTGCCCCCACAGCCTCGTAAGCACCATCCTCCATTGATCTCTCCCATATTCTTGCTCTCAGTGTTTTCTACAGGAGCACCTACAAGAAAACTATAGGAGGGACAGCAGGCTTCTACAGGAGTGGCAGTGAGTCGTTTTGAAGGGAGAAAACATGATTTTTAGCACGATTTTCAATATAAAGTGGTAGCATTCATGAATTCCCCCTGGTGAATATTATTATATGAAAGAAGTGGTCTCAATTTGAAGAGGAAATTAAGTCTTTAGGAGAGGAGAAAATAGATAAAAAATTCTTCTGCTTATTTAAGAAAAAACACAGTCTCCTTTGTTTCTCTGTTTTTCTCAAAATTAATTGTCTCCACCTCCATATTTGGTTTTCCAAAAGAGTATATACAATATGATAGGAGGGTTTATGAGGAAGGTGTTGGCATTATGTTATCTGGTATGACTGTATGTTACAGATGTTGTACTTGATGGCAACTCCAGTGGTAAGGCTCTCAGTTTGTTGAAAAATTAAGAAGGACGCAGGCAATCGGTTCAGAAAGTGCGTCCCCGCAGGTATACCATGCAGAACCCGCGTCCAGGGACGCCGGCCAGCCGTTCAGGGGGTGCATCTACCCAGTGCACACATTTCAAGGCAGAGAAAAGCACGTGGGGGTTTCTTGTGTGGTATCTAGCCGATGGTTTTATGTTTCTATGGTGTCGGCTCGTGGTATTGTTCCATGTTTTGGGGAGGAGCTTGCCTATATAAAGCAAAGGAGTTCATTTGGATTGAGCAATTGTCTTGGGTTGAATATCTTATTTGGTGAGATCTAGTCCAGATCTAAGAGGGCGAATCTTCTAATGGACTGTGATCTCTATGGCGCATGATCAGATCTGTAGATCTGACTGTTTGGGTTTGTCCTGAAGCCTTCATATCATTTATATCTAAAGGGTCGCAGGTTTAGTGAAGGGAAAGTGCGCCAGGACGCAGGTACTGTAAAGGGCAAGTGCGCCGAAACGCAGCACAGTAGAGAGAGACCTGCGTGGGGACGCAGGGCGGTCAAGGTTCAGGTGCGTCTCTGAAGCAGAAGGACGCGGCGCGATAGTGTTTTCAGGTGCGTCTCTGTAGCGAAAGACGCGGCGCGATAGTATCTTTGGGTGTGTCCCTGAAGCAACAGAACGCAGAGCAGTCAAAGGAACAGTGCGTGGGCACGAAGCGGAGCATAAGGATATCTGCGTGTGGATGCAGAGTAGCAGAAGGTTAACGGCGTCTGGTCGCAGGCCACAGAAAGAAAAACTGCGTCTCTGTTTTAAGATGTTCTGTTGATTGATTTTCTCTATTGATAAGGTGTTCTGGGTTAGTTCTGTTGTTGCTGATCTGATATCTGTAGTGATCTATATCTGTTATGTACTTGTTGATCATCTGATGCTTTATGAAAAGAAGTAGGGGGTTGTAGCTCCCTTCCAGGAGTAGACTGGAAAACGAGAGAGAGAGAGAGTTGTAGCTCTCTGCAGGTTGCAGCCTGCGTACTGGTAAAGGACTGCACCAGTACAAAATCATTGTAAAAGAAGTTTCTAAATTGAAAGAAGATAGAGACATATTGCAGCAGGTGGTTTTCACCCACATTGGGTTTCCACCTTACATCTTGTGTTCTTTGGTGTGACTATCTGTTTTTCATGCTCATTATTTTATGGTACTGACATGCTAAAATTCAAAGATCAAATAAGGAAGATTTATTAAATTGCTAGATAATACTGATTCACGCCCCCTCTCAGTATTATTTCCAACAATTGGTATCAGAGCAGGTCCTTCAGAGAAGCTTGATCGCTTGAAGGTAGATCGTTCATCATGAGCAACTACGAGAGAGAAGCATCAATCAGGCCACCGATTTTTGATGGGACAAACTTCAATTATTGGAAGGTAAGAGTTACTGCATATCTTCAATCTCTTGGTACAGAAGTTTGGGACATTGTAGAAACAGGCTATGCTTTTCCTTCAGCGACTCCTACAGATCCAGCTGAGAAAAAGAAGTATGAAACAAATGCAAAAGCAGTCAGTACTCTATTAGGAAGTATATCCCAAACAGAATTCATGAAGGTAATGCACTTCAAATCAGCAAAAGAGATATGGGACAAAATGGTCACGAGCTATGAAGGAGATGAACAGGTAAAACAAGCTAAACTTCAAACTCTCAGGATTCAATATGAGACTCTCAAGATGTATAATGATGAAAGTGTGGCTAATTATTTTCTTCGCGTAGATGAGATTGTTAATTGTATGAAAAATTTGGGTGAAGAAATAAAAGAGGCTATAGTAGTTCAAAAGATTCTAAGATCATTATCCCCCAAGTTTGAATCTAAAGTATCTGCAATAGAAGAAAAGGAAAATCTCCGTGTTCTCACTATGTCTCAGCTACATGTAATTCTAACTGCTTATGAAATGAGAAAGGGAGGTCCATCAGACAGAAGGGAAGCTGCTTTTAAGGCATCAGGCAAAGAAGATTACTATGAAGCAAGCCATGTTCCAGAAGAAGAGGAAGAAGAATCAAATTTTGTCAGAAATCTTCAAAGGGGTTCTGGAAGGTTCAGAGGTAAGCTACCTTTCAAATGCTTTTCTTGTGGAAGAGTAGGTCATTATGCTGCAAAATGTCCTTATAAGGATAAAGGAAAGGAACCTGCTAGATGGAACAAGAAACAAAGTGCAAATAAGAAAAGCTACTACACCCATGAAGATAGTGATGGATTATCAAACAGTGATGAAGATGAACAAGGTAATAAATATAAGTTGTTAATGGCATTTGAAGATGATGATTATGAGGATGATGTAGATGTGAATAACCTCTATGATGAAATTACTAGACTCAAGAGATGTATAGAAGAAAAGAATGTGATCATTGATACTCTACAATTTCAAATTGATGAAAAAGAAAAACATCTTGAAAAACTAGAAGGTGAAATTGTTGGTCTCAGAAAAGAAATTGAGAAAACAAAAGCTATTAATCTTAAGTTTTTCAAAGGATCTAAAACTTTGGATGAGATTATCAATGTGCAGCGGTGTCCTCTAAACAAGACAGGTTTGGGTTACAATGAAGAAACCTCTCAAGCATCCACCTCAAAAAGTTATCTTGATGCGGCAAGAAGAAATGAGCAGAAGAACAATGAAGATAATCAGGTAAAGCAGGGACAAAATACAAACAGAAACTATCAGGGGCAATCCATCTTAAGGGTGAACAAAAGCTACAACCAGCCACAGGTAAAATCTTCTCAGTTTGGTTCAAGAATAGATGAAAATAGAAATTACAATCAGTTGGCAGGTAGATTCAATAACCGCAGAAGCTTCTTCAATGGACAATGCTTTTCTTGCCATAATTTTGGTCACAAAGCAGCTCAATGTGTTGCATATAAAACAATCATGACTAGGGAAGCTCAAAAACAAAGAAGTATGACAGGGATGACAAAAAGGACCTATAACAACTTTTCGGTTCTTGAAAATGAAGTCGAATGTTCTATTTGCAATAACTTTGGTCATGAAGAATCTGAATGCAGGAGCAGGTTTCAGCAGAAAAAGGAGCAAGCCTCAAGCACCAAAACATGGAGAATAAAGGAACCTCAAACAGAAAGATGTGGAATAGCATTTTATGCAGAGGGACAGGAAAATCTATGGTACATTGACAGTGGATGTTCGAAGCATATGACAGGTGATAAAGAAAAACTTGAATCTTATTCTGTTCTAGAAAAAGGAAAGAAAGTCTCTTTTGGAAACGATACTCCTGCAACTATAAAAGGAAAAGGCATTGCTCAGTTAAAAGGAAAGGTCAAAGCTGGAAATGTTTTGTATGTTGATGGATTGAAGCATAATCTTCTAAGTGTCAGCCAGATGTGTGATCAAAGAACCGAGGTTATTTTCAGATCGAATGGATGTCTTGTTCGTGATCTTGATATAGGTAAAACAGTACTCAAAGGCAAAAGAACTCCAAATAATCTGTACATATTTGAAGAAGGACAACAACAATGCTATCTAAGCAAGGATGAATAGCACTGGTTATGGCATCGAAGGTTGGGACATCTAAGCTTCTCACAAATAAGGAAAGCATGCAAATATCAGGCAGTTCGCGATCTTCCAGATATCAAAATTCCTGACAACACCATATGCAGATCATGTCAGTTTGGAAAACAAACCAGGACTAACTTTCCAGAGAAAGAAGGATCAGCTAGCATGCCTCTTGAGCTAGTACATACAGATACATGTGGTCCATTCAGGAAAAGAACACCTAGAGGAGAGGAATACTTGATATTATTTATTGACGATTTCTCCAGGTTTGTCTGGTTAGGACTTATGAAGCACAAAGATGAAGCATTCGAAAAATTCAAATCCTTCAAAGCCTTGGTTGAAAATGAATCAGGTCACAAAATTAAGTGCCTCAGATTCGACAGAGGTGGGGAATTTACTTCAAATGAATTTTTCGATTTCTGTGATGAACATGGGATAAGGAGAGAATTCTCTACAGCTAGAACTCCTCAGCAAAATGGAGTTGTTGAAAGAATGAACAGAACAATCCAACAAATGGCTCGTGCTATGCTTGATGAATCAGGAACTCCCGCAACTTTCTGGGGTGAAGCTGCACATGCTGCGGTTGTTATTCTCAACAAAACAAATGTCCGGGTGAACAGCACTCAAACTCCTCATGAGCTTTGGAGTGGCAGGACTCCTTCGGTAAAGCACTTCAAAATCTTTGGGAGCAAATGTTATATCAAGAATACTGATGAGCAGCTTGGCAAACTTGAACCTAGAGCAGATGAAGGCATTCTTCTTGGCTATTATCCACATAGCAAAGCATACAAATGCTACAATAAAAGACTTGGCAGAATTGTTGACAGCATTGATGTAGTGGTTGATGAGAAGGGATATATTCCTAGGCAAGTACATCATGAAGATATAGAAGAAGATGAAGGCTACCCTCAAAGACAGAATAATGAAGAAGAAGAACCCCAAGGAGAACCTCAAGAAGAACCAGAGGAGCAGACAAGAATAGAAGAGAAAACTCCATCCAGATATGTTCAGAAGAATCATCCAGAATCTCAGATTGTGGGGCAGAAAGAAGCAGGTGTACAAACAAGAAGAACAGTTGCAGAAGCCTCAAGCTATTTGGCATTACTCTCCTCTACTGAACCACAAAATGTGAAAGAAGCATGCAAAGATGAATGTTGGGTGAAAGCAATGGATGAAGAACTTGAGCAAATCGAAAAGAACAACACTTGGGAGCTGGTTCCTAGACCAAAGGATAAGAATGTTATCGGAACAAAATGGGTCTTCAAAAATAAATTGAATGAAAATGGAGAAGTAATTAGAAACAAAGCCAGACTTGTTTGTAAAGGGTATGCGCAGCAAGAAGGAATAGACTTTGAAGAAACTTTTGCTCCTGTTGCAAGACTTGAGGCCATCTGAATGTTCCTTGCTCTCTCAAGTTTTCAAAACTTCAAAGTATTTCAAATGGACGTGAAATCAGCCTTTCTGAATGGAGACTTGGAAGAAGAAGTGTACATTGAACAACCAGATGGGTTCATTCTTGGAAATGATCCAAATCTTGTATGCCGATTGAAAAAGGCTCTCTATGGTCTCAAACAAGCTCCAAGGGCTTGGTACTACCGGTTGGACAAATATCTTCATCAACAAGGTTTCTCAAAAGGTTCAGCAGATAGCAATCTGTATATAAAAGTTGAAAATGAAAAATTGCTAATACTTGTTGTGTATGTAGATGACATTATTTTTGGCAGCAATGAAGAAGCTATGAGTCAAAGCTTTGCCTCGGTCATGCAGAAAGAATTTGAAATGTCCTTGCTAGGAGAACTGACATATTTCCTTGGTTTGCAAATCCAACAAAAGGAAGGAGGAATCTTTTTATCTCAAACCAAGTATCTCAAGCAGATTTTGAAGAAATATGGCATGGAAGATGCAAAACCAGTATGTACACCCATGGTCACAGGATGTAGTCTCAGTGCAAATGATGAATCTGCAGCAGTACATCAACCAACCTACAGATCTATGATTGGAAGTTTACTATATTTGACAGGTACCCGACCGGACATCATGCATGCAGTTGGAATAGTTGGAAGATTTCAGGCAAATCCGAAGGAGACTCATCTTCAGGCAGTAAAGAGAATTTTCAAATATCTTCAAGGGACTCAAAATTATGGCTTATGGTATCCTAGAGATACAGATCTTACTCTTCATGCTTATACAGATGCAGATTGGGTCGGAAGCGTGGATGACAGGAAAAGCACAAGTGGTGGTGCGTTCTTTATGGGTTCCAGACTGGTATCTTGGTTCAGCAAGAAACAGAGTTCCATTGCCTTATCTACAGCTGAAGCAGAATATGTTGCTGCTGCATCTTGTTGCACCCAACTCCTTTGGATGATGCAGACTTTGCAGGATTTTCAAATCACTTGTACTCCACCAATCCCCATCTTATGTGATAATACAAGTGCAATCAGCATCTCAAAGAACCCTGTTATGCATTCAAAAACCAAGCACATACCAATCAAGTACCATTTTCTCTGGGAACAAGTGCTTGAACAGAAAGTCAAGTTGGAGTATGTTCCTTCCAAGGAACAAGTTGCTGATATTCTCACCAAACCATTGCCCAGGGACACATTTGAATACCTCAAGCAAAAGCTGGGGGTTGTTGATGCATCATCTTATTGTTGAACATCTTCTTATTGGTGGTACAAGGCTCAGGGGGAGCACATAATGCATTGTTGGCATTATGGAGAAGGAGATCTTGGAAATAGCTGCAATATGTCTCTATCTCTTTCATGGTGGATTTCTGGTTATTTGTTGCAGATCTGGAGGAGCATGAGCTAAGGGGGAGCATACCCTTTGCCCTTGATGTCAAAGGGGGAGAATGAAGCTGAAGCTTGTAAGGTTGAGGTTGCCAGGTTGAGGTTGCCATCAAGTCCAAAGGGGGAGACTGTTGGCATTATGTTATCTGGTATGACTGTATGTTACAGATGTTGTACTTGATGGCAACTCCAGTGGTAAGGCTCTCAGTTTGTTGAAAAATTAAGAAGGACGCAGGCAATCGGTTCAGAAAGTGCGTCCCCGCAGGTATACCATGCAGAACCCACGTCCAGGGACGCCGGCCAACCGTTCAGGGGGTGCGTCTACCCAGTGCACACATTTCAAGGCAGAGAAAAGCACGTGGGGGTTTCTTGTGTGGTATCTAGCCGACGGTTTTATGTTTCTATGGTGTCGGCTCGTGGTATTGTTCCATGTTTTGGGGAGGAGCTTGCCTATATAAAGCAAAGGAGTTCATTTGGATTGAGCAATTGTCTTGGGTTGAATATCTTATTTGGTGAGATCTAGTCCAGATCTAAGAGGGCGAATCTTCTAATGGACTGTGATCTCTATGGCGCATGATCAGATCTATAGATTTGACTGTTTGGGTTTGTCCTGAAGCCTTCATATCATTTATATCTAAAGGGTCGCAGGTTCAGTGAAGGGAAAGTGCGTCGGGACGCAGGTACTGTAAAGGGCAAGTGCGCCGAGACGCAGCACAGTAGAGAGAGACCTGCGTGGGGACGCAGGGCGGTCAAGGTTCAGGTGTGTCTCTGAAGCAGAAGGACGCGGCGCGATAGTGTTTTCAGGTGCGTCTCTGTAGCGAAAGACGCGGCGCGATAGTATCTTTGGGTGCGTCCCTGAAGCAACAGAACGCAAAGCAGTCAAAGGAACAGTGCGTGGGCATGCAGCGGAGCAGAAGGATATCTGCGTGTGGATGCAGAGTAGCAGAAGGTTAACGGCGTCTGGTCGCAGGCCACAGAAAGAAAAACTGCGTCTCTATTTTAAGATGTTCTGTTGATTGATTTTCTCTATTGATAAGGTGTTCTGGGTTAGTTCTGTTGTTGCTGATTTGATATCTGTAGTGATCTATATCTGTTATGTACTTGTTGATCATCTGATGATTTATGAAAAGAAGTAGGGGGTTGTAGCTCCCTTCCAGGAGTAGACTGGAAAACGAGAGAGAGAGAGAGTTGTAGCTCTCTGCAGGTTGCAGCCTGCGTACTGGTAAAGGACTACAACAGTACAAAATCATTGTAAAAGAAGTTTCTAAATTGAAAGAAGATAGAGACATATTGCAGCAGGTGGTTTTCACCCACATTGGGTTTCCACCTTACATCTTGTGTTCTTTGGTGTGACTATCTGTTTTTCATGCTCATTATTTTATGGTACTGACATGCTAAAATTCAAAGATCAAATAAGGGAGATTTATTAAATTGCTAGATAATACTGATTCACCCCCCCTCTCAGTATTATTTCCAACAGAAGGAGCCCACTAATGCCACTAGGATCCATGCACATCCTCATGTAGTGGACATCTTCACAAGGGCAAACTGGATGGGTTTATTTGAGAAATTTCAAGGGTTTGATGAAGAAATTTCCTAAGAGTTTTCTCTCTCTCTAGTACCTCACACAAGGACTCATGCCATTGTCACCATTAGAGGTCTTTCCATGGATATAACCCCTAAATTCATTAGTAGGGTCACTACCCTTCCTCTTGGGTTGCCTTGGAGTAAAGATGAGAAACCAATTGGCTAGGCTACCAAGAAGAACTTTTTCCAAAATAATGAAGCCCATATTGAAGATAAGAATGGAATTAGAAGGGATAGCATACCATATCCCTGGGATGAGGTTACCTATCAAATAATAAAATACATTTCCTCTGAGGGGAGATACAACATTGTTTATGGTTATCACTTTAGAATCCTCCAAGAATTAAGGTATGGCATGAACACTCCAGCACCTCAAAAGCTCAGTATACCTTACTTCCTCTTGCAGTCCCTCATTGACTCTAGCACTAAGGTACAAGCAGGAAATTTAGAATAGCTAGCTCACCATGGCTTAATCAAAATCTTAGTAGAGGAAGCCCTCCATACCTTTACACTTACTATAACATAGGAAGTTTTCTGAAACATGACAACTGAGGATGACATAAAGGCCTTAACCTATGATGTCAGCCCTACTGGCAGTGAGGAGGAAGAACAACAAGGGGGAGAAGGTGGAGCCAAGGGTGACATAGCAAAACAAGAAAGGAAGGAGGAAGGAACTAAAATAGAGAAGGAGAGAGCTAAAGAAACAAAGCAGGAAGAGACAAAAAAGGAAACAGAAGAAGGAGAAAAAGAGGTAGAGAAGGCAGAACAAGGAGAAGAGTCCCTTGAGACTTTGGAAAGGGAGGCAGCAGCTTCCCTCACTACCCTCAGTACAATAATCAAGCCAAAGAAAAAGAGGAAAAGATAGACCCCCATGTATTTTAGGGCTAGGAAGAGCACAAGAATTAAATCAGGCAAACCTCAGCCCTCTTCAAAAGTGCCAATTACCATTGAAGAATCACCCTCTACCAAGGGGGAAGAATCCCCTTCCAAGACGCCGGTAACATATGAGAGGGGGACTCCTAGATCTTCCACATGGAAGGAAAAGGCAGTACTACAGGACACAAAAACAATCCTACAGGAGGCTCAGATAGTTCTACAGGAGACACTGTCAAAACTACAGGAGACCCAAAAGCTTGAGAAAAGGATAGAAGGACATCCACAGGTGAAGGAGGAAGCAGAAGAGATACAAGAACCTGATCCCCAGCCTAGTCTTGCCTCCTATTACAATCCACTTGAGGGAGGAAGGATAATCCCATGGAAATTTGCAATTCCACTATTTTTTGAATTGGAGAAAGAAAGAGTGAGAACACATAGGTGGATGCAGATAGCCAAATCAAAAGGAGTTGAGGATGTTGGCCATATGGAAAAAAAACTCAGGGAAGTTGGAAGAGAGTTGAGTTCTCTCGGAGACAGGAAGAAATTACAAGAAGCCACCTTGAAACTAAAAATGAATTGCTAAGGAGGCAGCTGCAAGAGAAAGAGACCCAGCTAGTAGGCATGGTCAGCTTATCTGTGGAGGCATTGCAATGCAAAACACCAGCCAAATCCTATGGCCTATATCTAAAGGACCAATGGTTACAATTCCAAATAAATACTTTGGCACAAAGAGGCATAATGCCTTTCTAAGACTACAGGTAGTTCATGGACCTGTGTGACCAAAGCACCTCAGAGGATAAGGCAAAGATGGTAGAATTCTACTTACACAACATGGCCCTCACAGATATGAATGTGTGGGATCCCAATGCCAAGCTAGGGGACCTGCAATTAATAGCCATGGCCTCATGGATGAACCATGAAGAAATGAGGGCAGTGTAAATAAAAAGATTGATGATAAAGGAGCAGAATGAGCCATTAATGATAAGAGCTGAGCCATCAGATCCTATGGCACTCAACAGCACACACAACCTGCTTGCCAATGACCCTCAGATTTCCCATAGATATCTCATCAATCATGCACAAGCCATTGCACACTTTGAGGATATGCAAAGGCTACTTGGTGATGATTGTGTGCATGCATGCATGAGGAGATAGAATACCTTACCACACAGTTTGCAGATCAAGGAATATCATTCCCCCTGAGGCTAAAGGAGGCATTGAAAAGAGTGCCAATGTACAAGCGCTCCATGCAGAGGCTGAAGTTCAACTAGATTGGCCCCAAATTGAGTCCCCCACTGTTGTTAGGCATGATGGAAGGCATAAGAGAATAAGAAGAGGAGGAGCAGTGGAAGGAAATATACAGGAAGACAAGATTCTATGACAAAGAAGAGCAGACCACATCAAAAGCCTGGGATGCTAGGGAGGCCACCAGGGCCACAAAATATGAGTAGATTGACTAGGTTGCTCAAAGGATGAGCAACACCTTCAGTAGGGGGTGATGATGAGCCTCATAAATGGGTAATTATATGCGCTCATTTTACCTCCTAACCTAGTCAAATCAACCATTCTCTTAGCTTATTACATGATTTTTTGATTATGTTTATGCTTATAGAGTGAGTTGAGTTAGTTATTGTGCCATGTGGTCTAACATGTATTTAATGCAGATTATTGATGGATTTCAAGGTCAAAGTAAAGGATCCAGTGGAAAAATTGAAGCAATAACTAGAAGTCGACATAGGAGAGGACTTATAGAAGGAAATCCCCCTCATTTATTACTCCTCACTTCGAATTCCCCTTCATTCAGCTCAGAGTACAAGCAGTCGAATCATGCACTAGAAGGCAGTCGAGCAAGTGGAGGATGACTGATGATCATCTCGAGTTTTGGGAGCCAAGCCTCCCTGATTTTAAGGAAGTTATTGGTAGCTTCATTTTATAAGTAGAGAGGCCTGGGGCCTCACTAGGGTCAGATTTTTGCTTATGTAAACTCTTCTCAAATTTCGAGCTTATTATTTTTGTGACAGCTTCATGTAATCCTGCAATTGTTTTGAAAATAAAGATGGAATCCTTTTTGAGCTAGCATTGAGTTACCTCAGAGGGATGAATATCTTGGGTTACAGTCCAATCCAAGTAGCCAAGCTCCTCTTTATTTGTATTTTTATGCTTTGTTTCAGTATGTAGATTAGTTTGCTGGCAGATGTGTTTCTCTTATGGTTAAGAATATGTTACTTTTGATGATTTAGTAGTTTGCTTCCATTTGTGCTTTCTGTAGTAGGTTAAGAAGCAATTAGAAAAGATTCAAAAGGCTAGCAATAGTGCCTTGGCCTCTCTTCCTCCCTCTGGGACCATGATTTGAGGCAAAGGCTCTCTTGCTGCCCCAAAAACATAGATTTTCCTCATTCATAGGACTTCTAGTGTTTGCAGCTTTTTATTAGATTAATAAGTCCAGCATTGCTTTGCTTTAGATCTTCTTCATCGTGCTCACATCCTGATTTGCAATAGTCTTCTTTCATGCTTTCCTTTCCTGCAGCATTTCTCAACATTTCCTTTCATAGCTCATAGTTTAGATCATTTTTATGCAAAACTCTGTTTTTCCTAAATGCATTCATTTCACTTGTTTCTTGATTTCCTTGGTTGACTGTTAGTTTCTATGTAGCAGATCTCTTCCAATAGTAGGCTAGCTTATCAAAAATCACACCCTCCATCTGATCCATGCCCTATAGGTCTCCCAAATCTCACCTCAAATCTGCCCTAGTTTCTTGCATTTTTCCATAGAGCTTCCTCCTCTCTCCTTGAGCAAATCCAATCATCTGTCTCTCTCTTGGTGATTCATGGTAGAAATTAGGCACCATAACACCTCATTCCAACCTTCATCCACCTTTTTCACCCACTCTTACACCCTCAAAATAGTGAAAACTACTCTTGGCCTCCTCCTATAGGCCTCCTGTAGTTCCCTGTTTTCCCCCTGTAGATTTCCTGTGTCCTCCTATAGATTTTCCTGTAGGGTTTCTTTTGAAGGCTGAGTGTGGGAAAAACCTCCAGAAGCCACCTGATACCTCCTAGGATCTGTCCACACCATCCTACATCCTCTCAAATCCCAAAACCACCCTTCAATGCCACCTATTCGTTGCCACACTCACACACAATAAATTACATGCATGTCAAATTCACATAAAAATCTCAAAATATGTTTTTTTCTTATTTAATTCCAGGAATAGCATAGTTAGATGTTGTTTACTTCCTTGAGTAGGTAACGGCATTCCTTTCATGGTTTTCATAGTGCTTTCTGCAAAAGTAGAATTAGTTGGTTAATTAGGGTTTACTAGGTTTTCTTTACATTTCAGTCTTTCTCCTTTCTGCAATTAGAATAGCATCTGTAGATTAATCTTTCTTTCCTTTCATCAAATATAAGAGCTTCTTCTTGAATCCATAGAAGTTTGCTTGAGCTCCTAGTGATCTTGCGCCAGCTGACCAAGTGACGACCTGTAGTGAGAACTAGTACTTATCCATACAGCACCGACGCTTCCAAGTTTGTTACGAGCTACCGGGTTGATAAGAGTAAAGTAGGAAACCCAGGAGTTGCAGCATTATTGCTGCAATACTGGTGCTCACCAGATTGATGACCTTTCAGAGCAACTCAAGGGGGGCAAGTATTTCAGCAATATCAATATCAAGTTTTGTTAACACCAAGTTCCAATAGAGCCCACAGATGTATGGAAGACTACCTTCAAATCTAAGGAAGTCATTTTTAAATGGTTGGTTATGCCCTTCACATTGTAAAATTACCCTGCTAATTTTATGAGGCTAATTGATTACATATTTTGGCTCTTCACCAACTCATTTGTGGTTGTTTATCTGGATGACATTCTCATCTTCAACAAGAGTTGGGAAGAACACTTGCAACACATTTGGGAGGTCCATCAAACCTTGCGGCAGCACAAACTGTGTGCCAAATTGGAGAAATTCACCTTTAGCATGAGACAGGTCCAATATTTGGGTTATATCATAGATGAGCGAGGCATGCATGTGGATCCAACTAATATTCAAGTCATTCAGGATTGGCTAGCCTTGACCACTCTAATAGAGCTTCGCAACTTTTTGGTCCTTGCAAATTTTTATCATAGGTTCGTGTTGGGATCCTCCCATATCACTTTTCCTTTGAGTCATATTAGCAAGGGTGGAGTGAAAGAAAAGTTTTCCTGGTCTCAGCCCCAATAGAAAGCATTCTTTGAGCTAAAGCACTGCCTCTACTCTGCACCAGTACTCACATTCCCATACCTACAATAGCCATTTGAAATTGAGGCAGATGCCTCTGACTATGTTATTGGTGAAGTCCTCACCCAACACGGGCATCCAATGGCCTATCATAGTGAGACACTTTCTGATACAATTAAAAAGTACCCCACCTATGATAAAGAGATGTATTCCATCATGCAAGTTTGCTGACAATGAAAGCATTACATTCATGGGAAGGAGATGGTCATCCACACTGATCATCAACCTCTTTAGTTTATACAGACATAAGGGAAGTTGCAGAACAATCTCCATCAGAAGTGGTCTACATATCTGCAAAAATTCCACTTGAATATTAAATAAAAAAGGGTGGCACCAATCATGTTGCAGACTGCTTTAGCCGACCCCTAGTTGTAGCATTGACTACTGTTCTCAACCCTTATTTCCACGAGACCTCTAAATGGCCGCAACTATACAAAAATGATCCAGATTTCAGCTCCACATACCAGATTCTAGTAGATGGAAAGAAAGTTCCTAATTTCAACCTCTAGGATGCATTATTATGGTACCTAGGCCACCTTTGTGTTCCTTCAAGTGAGCATGACTCTTTGGTGTGGAGAAAATTGTTGTTGTACTACAAAACTACTTCTATTGGCCAAAAATTCGACAGGATGTTGGGAGATATATCAGATGTTGCACTGTTTGTGTCATCGTTAAGCCAACCATCAACAAGAAAGGCATGTACACTCCTCTGCCTACTCCTAGCTAGCCTTGGGAATCCATCTCCATGGACTGTATGTCTGGCCTCCCTTCTACCAAGCATGGTAATTATTGTGTATTTGTGGTCATGGATAAATTTTCAAAGATGGCTATTTTGGCAGCCTGCAAGAAGAGTAACACAGTAGAGGACACTACCAAACTCTTCTTTGAACATGTTTGGGTATATTTTGGGGTCCTAAAAACCATTATATCAAATTGGGATAGCAGGTTCCTGAGCACATTCTAGTCAAGCCTCTCCACTGTTAGAAAATTATATATTATGGAGCAATGGAACACATAAAATATTGTAGAAATATAAACACAGAAAGTGCATAAAACAACAGAGACACAAATATACGTGGTTCACCCAGTTTGGGCTATGTCCACCCCGAACAGCCAGTCCTTCCTTTCTATTATCCAACAAAATGAAGAAACACAACTACAGCAGATCCGCTGTAATATCCTCTATTTTCTCTCACAGTCTCACCTCTCTATTTCCTACTCACAGAATACACATCTATCACACAGCCTCAAATACAATGCCCTCATACAAAGAGAGGGGTTGCCTTCTAGGGAAAAAAAACCCTAAACTAAACATAAGTTCTACCATCAGATCATCCACCTAATGAACGGCCCATATTGACTAGCAATTACTATACTTTTACAAGGCAATTTTACAGCTATTTTTAGCTTCGGGGGCGCTGCCCCCAAAACCCCCCACCAAGGGGGGGCTCCCAAAGGTCGCAGCTGCCCCCCCTGGACCCCCCCTGCAGTGAATATTTTACCGGCGGCGTTGTTGCCCCCATTTCGAACTGGGGTCCAATGTGGCGATACCTTTGAATATAGAAGATAATGAAGCTCCACACCCAACATCCACATTATTGGACACCAAGTCAACTACATTCCATCCCCAGACTGATGCCAAAACAGAGGTCATCAACAGAATGATAGTTCACATACTCCACAGATACAACTCCAAGCATCCACAAAAGTGGGATGAGAGTCTTCCCTATGTGCAGCACATTTATAGCAGATCTCTCCATAGCTCAATTGGCCCCAGTCCCTTTCAAGTGGATCTACTATTTCGACCATTGTGTCTGATTGAAGTTGGCATGCCTCATGTGATTACACAGACAGAATCCACACATGTATTGTCTGATGCTAATAAAGCAACCAAAATTATTGAAAGAATCCAAAACATCCGCCAGAAGGTTCATGACATCATGGACAAGTACGAGTGACATGATCAACATCGGGTGCCACACAAGTTTTAGGTGGGCAACAAAGTTTGGTTACATTTGAAAAAAGAGTGCCTCACTAGGCCACATGTTACACAGCATTTTGTCATTGTCACTATACTCCCCGTTCCTTGATCCTAGAGGACCTCTACAGTGAACCCTACATGCTTACCCTTCATGAAGAAACTCCCATTGTGTCCCTCTTCAGGAGCAGAGAAATTCCTTTTTGCACCATTTCCCCAAAAACTTCTATTTTCCCAATTTACAAGACTGGCGCTAACGGACTTTGTCCTCCTCACGTAGATATGTAGGGATTAACACTATCCCTAGTGCCAACCAGAGTGACCGAGCTTTGTTCCAGTCACGCCGGTCGTCTTATGGAAAGTTTTTTAAATAAAGAGCCGAAGCTTCCAGCTCTAGAAGCTTCATAACGGAAGTCTGGTAAATGGTTTGGGCAGATGGGGTCGAGGATGTCAGTTTGGGCTCCTTTCCCCTATAATGACGAAACTACCTCAAGTGATAAGACCTTCTACCATGAGAATAGGATCCATCTCCCATCCATTCATCCTATATAAACCTCCATTTTTCCCAAGCACAAGCTAGTGTTAGTGCTAGAGTGCTAGTGTTAATGTTGTCGTGCTAGTGCTAATTAAGTTTGGAGTAAACAGAAAACTATTCATAGTTGTAGCTCTCTAGTTGTGTGAGAGAGAAGTGTGAATTTGGTTTAGTGTGAAGCCAAAAGGGAAGAGCCTTAAAACTATTCTTGTTGAGGCCATCATGGAATGCTAGTAGAAGTGTGTGGGAACCTTGTTTTGTCAGAGGAGAATGGCAACGTCAAGACAATGGTTGTAATCTCTTCTTGATTCAATATATATGCAACTATCAATTGATTTCCTACATGATGTTTCATCTTACATGTTCATGGCTTAATGTTTCTTAACTTGTTAAGTAGGTTGAATTACAAATTTTCTATTATCACGGTTGTTCTTTGTTGTTGTTTACTTGTTTCAGATGTTTGAAGAAGGAAGCGAGAGATAGCTAGAGCAAGCAAGCAAGGACATCATCAAATGGGATAAGCATACTAAGAGGTAGGCCCTCTTAATTGGTTCTAACCTAAGGAAATCTTCCATAGAATGTATCAGTTGTGGCTAGACCCATTATTGGGCTAGAGGAATTGTTTGTGTCTGCACTCATAATTTTACTTCACCACAAATTGGCGACCATACTGGGGAAACCAATCCTTCTGTTTGTCTTAGATTTCATGATTTCGTGTGAAATTTTCTAGTTCCATTTTTTCCCTTTGGTTCTGTTTCTTTTCTCCTTCTTACTAGTCTGAGTTTAAAATTCATAGTAGTAGATCTGGTCCCTGTTTCAAAAAAAATATATTTTTTTATTGGCTCCCTCACTCAGCGTGCTTAATCCACTGACAGTCACGCCGATCAGCGTGATATGTTGAGGAACAGTTGCACCAACCAGCCTCTGGTGCTTGTTGTCAGTTAGGCAGTCGTGTCGATGCCTGTAAGTGAAGATTAGGGTTTGTCCCCAATCTTGGCCAGTGTGTTTTTCTCTCATGATTTTGACCACGTAAGCCTTTTAGACCATTTTCTCCCTGACTAGAAAGATGCTTTTCATTTGGTTTTGTTTGCTTGTTAGCTTATCATCTCTTTGCTTGATTTCTTGAGTCATTGGATGATTAGTGACACTAGGGCATATATATTGTCATCCATTCAGCTGATTGTGAACTTCGTAAATCGAGTTGTAGGTGTACTTACTCCTTTCATTTCGTTTGCGGTCCTTTTACGACTTTGACCTCCATTACACAAGTTTGAAAGGTTTTCGTTTGCTTGCCTAAACTTTTCTTTTTTGGCATGGATTACATTGCTTGTCTTATTTTTGGTAAAGTTGGTGCTTCATTAGTCTAAATGAGTCTCTCTTTTTGTGTTTTCATTTTCTTGAGGAGCTAATTGCCTCAAAAAAATTTCATTAAAGTATTGTATGCGAAAAATTCATTTCATTGTTTCATGAAAAAGTATGAAATTCTAGTTTGTTGCATCATTATGCTACGATAGTCAGCATCATTAAAAACTAGGATTGCATTGGCATTTGAAAAGGAAAAGAACTCTTTTTTCTTTTGAAAGGACTGTTAGAAACGCGCTTGTTAGGAAATTAGGAATTGGAATGCATTTTTCATTAATTTATTTTTTCAAAAAGTGAAGTAGTGAAAGATCATTTTTCTTTCAGTTGCTTGGTTGTTTGCATTTGATTGTGTAGTTTCTACCCTCTCTAGTGTAGAAAATTCATCGAATTGAAAGGGTCTTGTCTCATTTAGTTGCATTTAAGGTTTTTCGAGTCGCATCGCTAAGGCCTGAAAACTGAAACATAACTCAAGATAAACTTTAAAATGAACTCAATTAACCTAAGGTGCATTTGACATTTAACGATCATATATAGAAGGTCTAGGTTAGAGACATTCTGATGTCTTTAAACCTATTAGTTGTCGTTCGCTTCAGCATTAGATAGTGCTAGTATGGATTTGTCCTCCCTGTACCATTGAGTATATAATGGGAGACCCCTCTAGGCTACAATTCTTTATCCTTAGGAATTTGAGTTGGCTGTCTTGCAAACTTGATACACCGAACACAGAATTTGGGGAGATCGCCTACTCGTATTTCTCATTTTGCCAGGAGGTATTCTACAGTTCACGGTTGCTTGGTAATCCTGTTTACCTAAATCATCCAGAGCAGTTATTTGATACTTTTGACTCATTAAACTTAAAATATCATTCTATCACTTTTTCTTTCAAGCTTGTTTCCAATCGAAAGCGATAGAGTCATCTTTGGTTCTTTCTCGACTCTTACAAAATGAAAGAGCACCAGTCTTTTTATGCATCTTAATAATTGATTTCCCACAATCTGATAGCATCCTATTAGTCTTTTCTATACCAAATCGTGAGTTTCCCTTAAAGAACATTTAAAGCCTTGAAGTTTATTTTTCTGTCAACTCAGACAAGGTCATCGTGGTTGAACCATCTGGTTCACCTGGTTCCTCTTCCTCTTCTCCGTCTGAAAGATTGCTTGAGGAGTTGTTTCCTGAGTTACCAAAGTCACTTGAGGACCAAGGTGTTGAACTCAGAATTGTTCTGAGCATTCCACCTTTGTCATCTCATCCTCCACCTACTTTAGATATAGGGTCATCTACTAATCTTGTCCTGGAATCTCCAGACAACCCCATTCAAACACCTGAGAGTTCGCCGACCACCGATGGTCAGCCTAGACTGGTTATCTATCCTCTGAATCCTCTATTTGACCCTATTGTGATATCACTCTAGCGTCCTTATAGTCCGTACGATTAGCTGGGTGTTCCTCTGGAATTATCCCCTCGTACTTCTTCGAACGTTCGTTGTCTTTTGTTCCCATATGGAACCTGAAGGTGATGCTCCAGTCACCTCTCTGGAAGAGTCAAAATTTTCTACTCCACACATTTTTGAATAAGAAGAACATCCTTTTCCTCCTAAAGGTTTCCCCTATACAAGGGGTATTCCCGCCAGTGTGTTGCCTAACTATGTGTTTTTGGCACAGTTGGTTTCAGGTACACCTAGTGCCTCATCACTTTACCATAACCCTGTTTGGGCATCAGGCACCATGCCTACTTCAAGTTCATTCATTGTGAACACGACCTCCCAAAAGGTTGTTACCTCAGTCCCGGTGCAACCCACTGTTCTGAACCCCCTTGTATCGTCAGTCCCAGTCACCCGTTCAGTTCAACCGATGGTCTCAAGGAATGTCTCTGTCAGCTCCTCCATCCCTTTGGTCAGTGGCCAAGCTGTGCCACCGCTAGGGGGGAAAAACTTGAATGTTTCTATGGTGTCGGGCACCACCAATGTGATTGGCTCACAAGCTCACGTGCTTGGTATGAACCGACCTTCTTCTAGCAGTATTCACAACCTTGCTGATCCTACTAGATCAAGCAATGTCCAGTACCAACAGGTTCAAAATCCTGTTGGTCCGACTGGGTTGAGAAATGTCCAGTATCAGCAGCCCTATGAGGCTCAGGTCTAATACCAAACTCCTTACGTTCCATATGGTTCTCAAGGAATGGTTAATCAACCTTACACCCTTTAGTCTGGGCAATACATTTAGCCTGGCTCATCCACTTTCCAGGGTGGCTATGGCTAGATTCAGTTCAAAAATTTTCTAGGCACTGTTCAAGTACCCTTGCAACAGCAAGGACAACCTCTACAACAACAAGGGCAACCTTTGTTACCGCAAGGGAAATCTTTGTTGCAGCAAGGGCTATCCACACAACAGCAAGGGAAAATGATCCCACAACAAGGTCAACTGCAACAACCACAAGGGCAACCCTGCAACAACAGGTGCACTATGCTCTGCAAATCTCCCAGCCCATGTCCTCACAGGGCCAACCTCTACATCCCTAAGGATAAATTTTGCAACCATAGGGCCAACCCTTGCAGTAGTAAAACCAACCCAGGCAGCAACAACCCTTGTATACATATCAGCAAGGTCAACCCTTATAAGGGAAAGTCCTGCAACAAGAGGCCCAAAACCCTAATTTCCTAGGTCAACAGGTCCAGAATCCTTCTAGCCAAGGGCAACAGGTACAAATCCCTAATGTCTTAGGTCAATAGGTATAGAATCCTTTTGGTCAAGGGCATCAAGTACAACATCCTTATGTCCAAGGGCAACAAGTGTATCAACCTTATGCCCAAGGACGCTAGGTCTAAAATCCTCTTGTTCAAGGACAACAGGTTCACCACCCATATGTTCAAGGACAACAGGTACAATATCCATATGTCCAAGGTCAACAGGCTCAACAACCTTTCAACCTGTATGTTGCTTATCAGCAACCTATGGCTGGATAGTTCCAAGGTATTCAAGGTCAAAATCCTCCCTATGGTCAAGGTAACCCGAAATGGGGGCAACATCAGATGCCATATCTCCAAAATCCCCCACTATGGGGTCCAAATCCTTACCGGTAGGGATGGGTTCCTCCACTCAAACCCACTTACCGACCTCCTATGCCTTTTAATACTCAATTTCCATTCTTTGCCACACTAGAATTTCCAGATGTGTCTCACCTTACAAATGATCCAATCCTTCATTCGCCATACTGGCTTCCGGTGCTGTCGAAGATACCAAGCAATTGTCCCAAGTTCTATGAGAAAGAAAAAGAAGATCCTCAAGCCCACGTGATGACATCTCACCTCTGGTGCTCTTCGAACTCTTACGTTGATGATTCCATTCATCTTTATCTTTTCCAACAGACCCTCACAGGTGCTGCAGCCAAGTGGTACATCGAGCTTCCTCGAAGTACTTACCATGACTTTAACTCTTTATCCATGGCTTTCCTCACGCATTTTCAGCTGTCAGTTCACTATGAAACTAGCACCTATTTTCTCACATCACTTAAGCAAGATGTTATGACACACATCTCCAATCACATCCATGAATGGAGACGTAGGCGTCATGTGATCAAATTTGAGATTGTTGATCAATTGCTCACTGAATGGTTCACTAAATCATTTGTGTCCCCAATTGATCACGATATAGATATGGGTGGTTGCGTTACTGAAGAACAAGCCATTGCTCATGCCTAGTACTTAGATCTAGTTTACTCTTAGTCTGGCACTTTATATGAGTTATTACCTGATGCTCCGCAACCATCATCGGATCCCATGGCATCAAAGTCACGAGTTTTACTTCCTATCGATGGAGTTATTGGTTCAGTATCCCATACCCATGCTAAATATTCTTCTAAACAAAAGTTTGTCTCAAATGCCGCTCCCAATAGTTCTTCCCAGAATCCTCCTGGCCCTGGCAAAACCTTAGAGGTCCACTCTATCTAGTCTACCACAGCGAAAAAATCCTCGAAAGGCAAGAAGAAAGGAAAAGGCAATGGTAAAGTCGATGCCCCAAACAGGATCCTCCCAAATCGTCTGCTTGTGAATCTTCAGAATGGAAGCCTAAGTATCCCTACCTCATTTGTGAGGAGGATCACTATACTAAGGATTGTCCCTGATGATCTGAAGTTAGTCATATGCTCAAAGGGACCCCTGCTGTCCTCAAAGAGCCATTTCCATCTCAGAAGACCCAAATGGTAGACCAACCTCAATCATCTGCTTCCTTAGGATCTCAAGTGTTCATGATGAGTATGCCTATTAATGTGGCTACTAGATCGAAATATTACTAAACTCCTGCCTTGAGAGCTGGGAAAGAGAAAGAAGCCACCCCTTCTTCTGCCCCGAGTTCTAGCCCTCTTCATATTGAGTGCCCTAACCCTGATTTCGCTATACGGCCACCCTCTCGAGGTGTGCTACAGAAATCCTCGTAAAATCCTAATGCCCGAGCTACTCAGCACTATAATATTGTTGAGGATTTGGCTCAATTACCGTCAGCTATGTCAACTCTTGAGGTGCTCCAAAGATTCCCATCGCAGTGGAAATATTTGTTGTCAGCTATTGGGGTTATTGATCCCATCGATTCCAATTTGATATGTTTTAATCTAGAGAACCATATTCCATGTCTCCCTCATCAGATTTCCTTTCTTATTCAGGTAATCATCAATTATAAGACCATCCATAGGACTGTCATCGATGAAGGTGCTTCCACCTACATCATGTCAATCACATGTTGGAAGGCCATTGGTTCTCCTACTTTGAACGAATCTCCGAACACTTTGGAAGCTTTCGATGGGTGCGATTCATGACCCTTCGGTGCCTTACCTAACTTTGTGGTTACTATGGAAGGCAAGACAGTGCAAGTCGAGGTAGATATTGCTGACACTAATCTTAATTACAATATTCTACTCAACCGGAGCTGGACCCATGCTATGCATGTTGTAGCCTCCTCCCTATTTCACGTGATTCGTTTTCCCTATTAAGGGAATATTGTCACTATCGACCAGTTATCTTTCTTTGCCTCTTCCTCCTCATATGGAAATGTTTCATACGTCAAGCACACTGGTTCTCCCTATGAGAGTGTGGGGGCAGGTCTTTTTCAAAGATTCTGCATTAATGGGAATTTTTCCGCTCCCACCTCCTCATGTTGCCTCTGTCAACAAGGTCTCATTCAAATCTGACCCTTGGGTCACACCTTCACTAGATCTTGCTGATACCTGGGGAGGTTATGCCACTTAGTTCTGCCAAAATCAATTATGTGGAAATTGTTTCGGTTTCGAAGACCTCTCTCGATACATATTCTCAATCCTCGTGGCTTAGCGCTTTGGAATCCCTTGATCCCTTAGCCAAGACCTTCCTTGCTGATGAAGGTATCATGGAAGTCATGTCTCTCAAGGAACTGCCTTGGACCAATACTCATCATCGTTACTCATTCCTACCTCGCCCAGTGGTCACATATACTACTTTTGAAGAGTCCCCTTCTCCATTTCCTTCCCTCCCTCTTCCGCCACTGATCATGACTCATGAAGTATGGTCAGAAGGAAATTTGGGTAATATTACCCAAACGATGCCGATTGATATTTCTATCAATCCTGGTATCGTTGAACATGTCCATATTGGGGTACCTTATTCTTTGGATGAGATTAAGGCTTATAGTCATCTGTTTCAGTAATTCCTTGATGTGTTTGCATGGTCCTACGAAGAAATGCCTAGCATTGATCCTAGCATTGTTGTGCACGAAATACCAACTTATCCACACATGAAGCACGTTCGAAAATGGCTCTGCCCAGTGAACCCTAAGAAGGCTACCACTATC
This sequence comes from Pinus tabuliformis, assembly GCA_031772625.1. NCBI lineage: Eukaryota > Viridiplantae > Streptophyta > Pinopsida > Pinales > Pinaceae > Pinus > Pinus tabuliformis. The sequence goes on along the minus strand of CM062815.1, from coordinate 530,783,574 downwards.
AAGGGTGAAGTTGAAAAACTTCTCAAAGTTGGGTTCATCTATCTTATCACTCTTACAGATTGGGTGTCAAATCTTGTCCCGGTGAGGAAAAAACAAGGCACAATCCGCGTTTACATTGATTATCGAGATCTCAATCATGCTTGTACTAAAGATAACTATACTACTCCCTTCATTGATCAAATCATTGATGAATTTGTTGGGAGCGATATTTTTTCCTTTATGTATGGTTTTTCTGGTTACAAGTAGATCAACATCGCATCAGCCGATCAAGAAAAGATAGCTTTTTTCTGTACATGGGGTACATTTACATACAAAAAGCTCCCTTTTGGCCTCAAAAATTTTGGGGCTACGTTTTAGCAGGAAATGTCCTATGTGTTTCATGATATTCGCAACATTGTCCAACCTTACTTGGATGACCTTCTCGCTCATTCTCATAAGCACCAAGCTCACCCTCACCATCTTTAGTAAAATTTTTTGTGCTATAGACACTACAACATTCAGTTAAACCCGCATAAATGTGTTTTCTGCATAGAATCCCGATGACTTCTCGGCTTTATTGTTTCCAAGGACGGTATTCACCTTGATCCACTTAAAGTTGAGGCCATTGTAAATTTACCCCCTCCATCTTCATTACAACAACTCCAAAGCCTACAAGGAAAGGAAAATTTTCTCTGTCATTTTATATCCAATTATGTTGGGCTAGCTACAGGATTTACCTGGTTGCTAAAACAAGGAACACCCTTTGCATCAGATGAGATTACCCAAAAATATTTTGATGATCTCAAGGCCATCCTCATAAATTCTCCTATGTTGCATCCCCCAGATTATTATCAAGATTACTTCCTTTACCTAGCTGCATCCCCTAGCACCATTATTGTGGTCTTGGTCCAAGATGATGACGAAAGAAATGAACATGTTATCTACTACCTTAATTGTAATCTCCTTGACACTGAAACGTGTTATGCCCATGTCGAGAAGTTGGCTTTGGCTCCCATCCAGGCCGTTCAACACTTTCGGCACTACATCCTCTTACATACGACTACGGTGATTTCCGAATGCAACCCCATGACCTACATACTGACTTGTTAGTTGTTGGGGGGAAAATATTCTAAATGGATTGTCATCCTACAAGAATTTGATTTGGTATTTACTACTGCCAAATCTAAGAAGTCACTCATTTTCGCCAAATTGATTTGTTCCCTTCCTTCTAAGTCTCTCCCTATTGGTGCAAATGAACAACATCCGGATGAGACTCTCTTCCTAATTAGCACCCTTGATCTATGGTACAATTATGTCATCGTGTATCTCTAGACATCCACGTTTCGATCTGCGCTGACTAAGGATGATCGTTGAAGGATTCGGAATCAATCCCAACCCTACTGTATTATTGGCAATACTTTATACCGTGTCGGTGTCAATCCAGTTCTTTGCCGATGCCCTACAATCAAGGAGGCTGAAAGAGTTCTCAATGATTACCACTCTGAGGCATGTGGTGGTCATACGTCTGGCTACGCTATCGCTCAAAAAATCCTTCACGTTGGTTATTTCTAGTCATCCATTTTCAATGATTACATCCTTGTTGTTTACAAGTGCCATGAATGCCAAATTTACCAGCGCAAGATGCTTGCCCCACCCACTCACCTACACTCCATCATTACCGTTGATCCTTTTTCCAAAGGGGGCATCGATTATATGAATTTTAACCCTTGTTCGGCCAGGGGACATGGCTATATTATCATCGCTGTGGATTATTTCACCAAATGGTCTGAAGCGATGCCTACATACTTCACAAATGGTAAGATGATGGCTAAATTCCTTTTCAACCATGTTATTTCCAGTTTCGGCGTACCTCAAGCCATTGTCATAGACCCTGGGTCCCATTTTAGAGATTACATGATGGCTGAGCTGACATCCGCATTGGGCTTGCACCACGATGGCTCGACCCCATATTACCCTCAGGCCAATGGCCAAGTTGAAGCCACAAACAATGTTTTGGTTACAATGCTTCAGCATACTATTGGGATGCACAAGTCAAATTGGCATCTCATTCTCTTTTTAGCTCTGTGGGCTTACCAAACCTTGACCAAAGACACAATTGATTTCACACCATTCTAGCCAGTCTATGGTCCGGAAGCTGTTAGAGTCGGTCTTGTCAGTCCTCCGGCAGAGATCAAACATGCTCTTACAAAGTGATTTTAAGGTGTCAAGGTCAAATTTTATCATTTCAGTGAGTCTTCAAGCAAAATTTGGTCACTAGGTACTAGGTCTAGGGTTTGCTTTTACTCCTGTCAAAGTTGTCCAAATGTCACTCCATGTCACCATTCAGTTGAGTGTACCATCATTCAAAGGGTTTTCATTATCATGTCAAGTTCCACTGGGTCATTTTACACCCTGTTCATGCTTCAGTTGCCCCTAGGTAAGGTCATTTCCCTCTCCTAGGGTTTTGACGGCAATTTCTCTTGGATGGTCAAATCATCAGAAAAACTTATATCCTGATATTCATACACCTTCCCCTATCCTTAAAGTACCTTATCAAACACTTTCCATCACTGAGATCCCCCAAATTCCTCATTTTCGCACAAACCATAGTTTCTTGCTACAACTTGGCAATTTTCTAGGTTGGACCTGTGTTTCACCCTTTTGGACACCTTCCCCTCACTCAATCTTTGAAATTAAACTTTCCCCTACTTCTTAACATCCCTCCCTACTTCCAAGAATTTTCCCAAGAATTTAGAAGCCACTTATCCCCTTCATTTTGCTTCATTTCGACAAATCTCTTGTTCCACACATCGGGATAGGTTTTACTCCAATGATGTTTTTGAGCAATAAAAGATGAATTTGGGAAAAATGAGAGAGGTTTTTATCCAAAATAATCCAAGGAAGAAAAACCTCCTTCACTTTTTACACAGGTATCATGGTTTTAGAGAAATGTCAAAAATACAATTGCCTCGGGAGAATTGATGCACCTTTGAAGTGACCTTGGGAAAATCAAGTTTTCTCCAAGCTCGGTTGGCCAAGTGACTTGTGTGATGAGTCAAATGATAACTAGACACAAATATATTTCCAATGAGCTATCATGAGCTCAATTTGGAGTTGATAAAGGCATTCAAAAGTTGACTGTAACAGCACTCTGCCTTGAGGCAACCTCATTTGGCACATTTCAACCAGTCTTGGGAGATTTGATTTTTGACAGGGAAAATGAACTCCAAATTGACAAATTCTAGCTGTGTTGGAAATAAAACTCAAAGACCTTTCTAACGAGCTATCCTGAACCCAATTTGGACACCAGGAAGGTGTCCAAAAGTCACCTGGAAAAAGGCACGGTGCACAGGTGGAGGAGCGAGGCACACATAGAGCGCGCAGCGCACTGGGGATTTCCGCCCAGTGTTAAATTGAACGGGCATGATGCACATAGAGAGAGTGGCACACTGGGTTCTTGGCATGGCGCATATACACAAAAGCTCGATTTTGCTCAAAATTTGCAACCAATCGCCTTCAATCCCTTGTATTTTCCAGGTGGGGTCAATCTCTCAGTGTTTCATCCATTTTTATGATAGTATGATGATAGTTTATGGCACCTTATGGTTGCACAAAAACTCTTAAACCCTACCACTTAAAATCACCAAATAAAATGTTGTTAGGGTTACAAACTCATTGTGTTTGTGCCAAGGCTCTTCCTCCATTTCATTTTTCCTTCTCGCCCTCATTCCCTTCTTCCCTATTCCACTTTTTCCATTTCTTCCTATCTTAAAATGCTACTAAAATCCTATTCCCTATCCCCTCCGCACATTTGTCAAAGGTAAAACCCTAAACCCTACCCCATATAAATTTTCCTAACACCCCAAACCCTACCCCATATAAAATCTCTTAAACTCTCTACTCCCTAAATAAAATTCCTCCTCATAGTCCCTAATCCCTCATATTATTCCCCTCCTAATAGTCCCTTGTTGCATTTTCGCCTTGGTGGCAGATTTCAACACATCAAAAAGAGCAGTTCAAGCACAGTTCATACACAACAGTCATCTTGTCTTCAAGGTATTTTGTACAACAGTCATGACATCTAAGCATTCATCGGACGATGAGGTGGAAACCCAAAGTGACTCTCCCTTGGAAGAACAGGCACCTCGGAGGCCTCATCAAAGTCGTAGACATGTTAGAGAAGAACCAACCACCCTCACAGAATTGCAGGCTGCCCTCTTGCTATGTCATGTTTTTAGCATTAGTCATGCTATGAGTTTTTTCAAAAGGTGGCTAGTGTCCAATTTCATCATGAGTTGGCCTGTCTTTTTGTGTTGCACTTGCACAGAGATCAAGCTATCTTGGCTGGTGTCACCTTCACACTCACACCAGAATCTGTCTCATTAGCAACCGATATACCGAAAATTGGTGAACCATGGCACAAGAAACATAAGATTGACTGGCAGCATTATGAGCCATACATCAAAACCAGTTTCTTAAGGCATCTCAAGAGAGTGTTCCCGTTCCAATATCTGAAAGATGAATATGCTCCACTAATGAGATTGATTATGAAATATTTCAGCTGTGAGGGGCAATTCTCTCGTCTGTATGCTTACCACATCAGGTTGCTCATGCATTTCACCAGGGTACAGATGATGAACATTCTGTATTTCATTTGCCAGAACATAGAGAGGATGACCACCTTTATACAGTGCAAAACACCTCAACAGAAACTTAACAATGTCTATCATTTTGCTCTTATTAAGATTTTGGTAGTTCATCAGCTTGGATTGCAGGGCATCACTTGGTATGATTTCATCTCGATGATTTCTTCAAAGCTTCACAGGGAGTATCAAAGGTTAAGAATGAGGGTGAACCTTCTCATCGGTATGAGCACCATGAGACTGCTAGTGTGCCATTTTTCATCACATATCGGATGGGTGCTAGAAATTTGTTTGCAGCAGCAAAGCGAGTGTTATCTCCACCCAGGGTGGAAGTGGCCTCGCTTCTTCCATCAACATTACAGGTACAGGATAGAGGTAAGAAGCCAATGCAGGATGAGGGGTATTCAGGTGAGCCATCAGGTGAACGAGAGACTGAATTCATTCTCCTTCATGATGATGATACATATACAGCTCGCTCCGCCAAGTGCACAACTTAAATAGATCATCCAGGAGCAGCAAGCAGAGATTCAAGCCTTGTCCTGTGATTTGGAAAGAGCCAAATGGAACATGAAATATCTAGAGTAGAGGAACAAACAGCTTGAGGATTAGCAAGCGATCATGGAGCTACAAAAAATTTGCGAGAATCGCCAAGCCGCGCAAAGGAGAAGAGTTGAGCTCACGTCATTGGAGCAAGAGATTAATGAGGATCGGGAGGCCAATATCGAGAGAGTTAACATGCACTTAGAGAGGCTGCTAGACAAGGCTGACAAGGACAATGCATTGCTGAGACACATGGCTTTCCACTACATGGTACGAAACAAAGTGTGCAAGGCCCGAATCAGGAATTTGAAGGCGAAATTGAAGAAGGAAATCAAGAAGAAAAAGAGGTAAAGGGAGCTTGATCGTCTTCAGATATTGGCCGAGGCCTCTTTAGCCCAACATAACACTTGATAAGGAAGTTCCAGCCCAAATTTCATGAAATTTGGGGCATTTTGGTGTTTTTGGAAATTTTTGTGCAAAAAACAGGGTTTTTCTCCCTGTGCGTCGCGCCACCTGGCGCGCGCTTACACTAGGGAGCTCCAAATGAAAAAATGTTTGCATTTTGGATTTTCCATGGAAAATCATGACTGTTGGTGCATGGCCAAGAAGTTTGGGGAAATTTTGAATCCTCAGGAGGTCAAAAACACCCTAAAAATGACCTCTCTGCCCCTAATTTCACACACAGGAAGCAGTCTTGGTAGATTGAAGTTTTGGAGGTACAAATGGGCACCAAATTCCGAAATTCCACTTGGGTTGGAAAGTAGACAGGCAGGGCTTTCCAACAAGCACACTTGGGCTCAATTTGGATTTCATAAGGTGCCTCAAAACCAGCTCCAAAGTAGCGCAACGCATACAATTTTTGGCGCGGCGCACAGAGACCCAAAGGCCAAAATCGCTCCCGCTTCGCGAAATTTCGATTCGCAATTTTCTCCAAGTGGGCCCGCTCATTTACAATACATTTTTCCCGGAATTAAAGGCAAAGTTTAAAAAGCATTTTTGGCTTCTATCCAAGTGGCCAAATGAAGGCGAACAGCCACCCACAAAATCTATGCTCATATTTGCTTTTTTCTAATTGGTCTTCATAGAAAATTAAATGTAACTGCTGATGGTTGGCTCTTCATTGCCTGGGTTGATCGACCTTCCCATGGCAAAGCTTATTTATTGTATTGAGAGTCATTTTGTAAAGGGTTGGAATTTCTGGGAAACTGTGGGAGATAAACTCAGTCACTCACTGTACATTTTGACAGAGAATTAATGAAAGATTGCAGCTCTGGTTCATGAGATTCCTGTGGCGTGAGTTTAGAAAATGTATCTTCTTTATGTTTCATATGTATTTCGTTAAGTTTCGTATTTTTATTCATATTCATTTCCAGTGAAAGCTTTCTAAGTAAAAAAGGTAGAATTCAGTGTACTGCTCTGCCTTGGGATAGTTTTCACATTCTATGTTTTCTTATGTTGAAAAGGATTCATGTATTTATGCCCTTTTCGCGCTCTTAAACAATCTCTCCACTCCATATTATTTCGAAATCTAATTGCTGTACTTTCCGCCTATCTTGCCTCACGAAATAATCTGCATCTTTGAGTTAAATTCTCTGCTCATGTTTTTCTTTGGCCCCCACACATCCCAGAAAACTCAGTCATTCATCAAAATACCTCTATCACATTTATTTATCTAGCCTACGATCATTATTCATTTTCGAGTCATCTCAGACCCTATCGTTCATTTTCCTGAGTGTGACCTGGAGAGAGCCCTCTCCTGTTCTGGTAGGGCTAGCTACCAGACTAAGCGTGGTTTGTGGTTACCTTGAATTTTGCCTAAGGCAAATTTAGGTGCTAACATAGTGGCGACTCCACTGGGGACGAAAATGGTTTACTTGTAGATTGTCTTGCCCCAGTACATATCTCAAGTTCAGATTTGATGGTTGATGGTGGACAGTAATTAGACAGAAGACGGCTGAAATCATTCACCTGGCAACTCCATTCACTGAAGAATCCAATAGTCGGTGCTTCATGGTGACTCCACTGAAGGACTAACTTTTTCTCTGCGAAAATGGAAGGATCTTACACAAAGTTCGGGTATCCAAAGTGGAATGGTATTCAGGATCTACTCTGCTTTCTTGTGAATTACTTCTTTGCTGTTCTTGAAGCTATCCTGAAATTTTTTCAGAACTTGTTGTGTGATAAAGGTGATCAAAATCTTTAATCAACCCATTCAAAAAGCATAAATACTAAGTTTCCCTTTGATCCTGGCCTCCTTAATTTTCCTACATCTTATGATGATTCTTTGCAAAGTGATGAGCCTAAAGAAAATAAAACTGATCCTATAGCTCTTGTATATATTCCTACAACTGTTATAATCCCAGATAGGTATAAACCTCTTGTTTTACCTTCTGTTCTTCATGCTTTCCCCAAAAACTATGATCTATACTTGCCAAGATTTGACGGTGAATGTAAGAATGTCAATGCTGAGCAACATGTGCAGAATGTTGAGACTTTTCTAGACCTTTTCGAAATTGATGAAGAAGATGTCAGTATAAGGCTTTTTTCTCTATCTTTGCGAGGCAAAGTCAACAGTTGGTTCAAAGCCCTACCTGATGCGAGCATCATAGATTTATAGCAGTTCATCAAAGTTTTTCTTGATAGGTGGAGGATCAGACATAACCTTTTCCTTATCGTAGAGGAGTATAATCAGCTGAAAAGACTGCCAGGGGAGACAGTACAACAGTTTTCATCCCAATTTAATCAAGTTTATTATTCAATGCCGGTTGATATAAGACCCCCTCCTAGATCTTCTCTCTTGCATTACTCGGGTGCCTTTGATCCGGAAATGGAGATTCAGTTGAGAGAAAAGAATGTCGCAACACTTGAAGAGATGCAAAACAGTGCAGTAAATGTAGAAGGCTCACTTGCTGATCAGAAGGGCAAGGTTGAAAGAAGAAGAGATGAAAAACATGGATCCAGAGAAAACGACACCTTTAGAGGAAAAGCTTGACATTTTGGTGAGTGCAATAGAAGAGATAGTGCGGAAAATGACTGCAAAAGATGAAAATGACGTTCATGAACAAGTTGCTAATCCAAAACATATTGTTTCTTGTCTCAGTTGTCATAATGATTGTTTTGTAGATCATCTTGAGGAAGAAAGACATGTTGGTATGACATGTATGCTTGATGATGTGTTTTATACTGAAGATTTGCCTCAGTTTGATCAGTATAATGATGATGATTATGTTCTCCAAACAGAAGCTAATCTTGTAGACGAATCAGCAGCCAGTTTATGGGATGAGGAAGTTCACTTACAACAGCTCGAGTGTAGTGACCAACCGATACATATCAGCTATGAAAATGGCGAGAAAAGTGCAGAAAATTGGGAAGTAAGTGAAGGATCTTTACCTTTTTTCTTTGATTCATGTCAGTTCATCAGAGACAATTTCCGTGCAATCAAAAATCAGCTGTCGACTAGTCTTGATTTGGAGCCTCTTGAGGGCGATGAAAACTCAGTTCCAGACTTCTCATATTCAGATTTCCAGCCCCCAAATGCCATTAGTTGTCAAGTTGCGGATGAGGACATGGAAGCTGGCACATGCGATCAAATGATACAAGAAGATTCCTTACCTTTCTGTTTTGAATCATTTCAGTTTTTGAGAGGTAAATTGCATAGTAAATCTTCAAATGAGCAGCCTATAGGAAATCAACAATCTCTCAGTTCTAATATTGAGGATGAGACAGATGGAGAAATTCTTGAGCAAGTTGTTAATAAGAAATATTCCCCTGAAATGATTGACGAAATCATTTTGGATATAAAACCCTCTCTAGCACCAGATTCGCAGCCACCAAACACAATTGAAGGTCAGATTACAGATGAAGGTGTGGCAGCTGAAGTACATGACCTAATGATGCAAGAGGATTCTATACCCTTTTGTTTCAAAATATTTCAATTTATAAGGCAGAATCTGCGTAATATCTCTAAAGAAAAAGATGAACAACCAATAGGATGTCATACAGTTTCAATAGATACATCGCAGTAGTCCCCTAAAGTTTTTGATGATTCTTTTGCTCATGTGTTAGATTCTGTTTGCTGTAAAAATTCTTCTCCATCAGCCAACCATGTGAAAAAAGAGAATGTTGATAATAATATGATTCCAAGGCCACCTTCATTGTCTTGTTTAACGGATTTTTCATTACAAAGCTCAGATCAAAGTTTGCATTCATATGAGGAGATTGATAAAGGAAACTTTTGTTCTAAGTGGAAACAACAACAGAGTTTGGTCCTTCATGAAATTCAGGATCCTTACGATAGCTTGCTACAATCATCAGAGAAAGACAATGTAGATGTGAGGAAAGGTTCAATATCCAGCTATGAAGATTACTTGGACCAGAGCAGTAATATGTTAATGAAAATCAATGGCGATGCTTATGAAGATCCTTTTGCAGCATTCTTGAAGTCATCCAGCCAATTTATGCTTTGCAAGTTTATCAGCAGTGAACTTGATTCCAAGTTTCCATGGAAGTTGCCTTTCGATTCTTCCCTTTTCCTGAGCATCATAAAGCATTTGGGAAGAGATCAAATATCAGCCATGATGCTCACATGGTTGCATTGGCTGTTCCATTTCACTTGATCGGGTGGTGGAAAGAGTAATTAGAGTAGGTTTGATGAATAAGCTCAAATATGAGCATCTTTCCAGTTTGTTAGTTATGATTTAGTCATGTCTAGTTTTATTATGGTCTTCAGTTTTAGTCTTCAGTCAGAGTCTATTTGCATAATGTCAGTTTCTGTGTTTTGACTCCATAGCCCAATGGATGAAGGCATTGGTCTGCTCTCCCAAAGATCTGCCATTCTTGGAACCTCCAAGGAGCTACCATCCCCATTGGAGCCAATGTTAGAGTCGGTCTTGTCAGTCCTCCGGCAGAGATCAAACATGCTCTTACAAAGTGATGTTAAGGTGTCAAGGTCAAATTTTATCATTTCAGTGAGTCTTCAAGCAAAATTTGGTTACTAGGTACTAGGTCTAGGGTTTGCTTTTACTCCTGTCAAAGTTTTCCAAATGTCAGTCCATGTCACCATTCAGAGGTTTTTCATTATCATGTCAAGTTCCACTGGGTCATTTTACACCTTGTTCATGCTTCAGTTGCCCCTAGGTAAGGTCATTTCCCTCTCCTAGGGTTTTGAAGGCAATTTCTCTTGGATGGTCAAATCATAAGCAAAACTTGTATCCTGATGTTCATACACCTTCCCCTATTCTTAAAGTACCTCATAAAACACTTCCCATCATTGAGATCCCCCAAATTCCTCATTTTCGCACAAACCCTAGTTTCTTGCTACAACCCAGCAATTTTATAGGCTGGACCTATGTTTCGCCTTTTTGGACCCCTTCCCCTCACTCAATCTTTGAAATTACACTTTCCCCTACTTTTTAACATCCCTTCCTACTTGCAAGAATTTTCCCAAGAATTTAGAAGCCGTTTATCCCCTTCATTTCGCTTCATTTCCACAAATCTCTTATTCCGCACATCGGGATAGGTTTTACTCCAATGATTTTTCTAAGAAATAAAAGATGAATTTGGGAAAACTGAGAGAGGTTTTTTTCCAAAATAAGCCAAGGAATAAAAACCTCCTTCAATTTTTACACAGGTGTCATGGTTTTAGAGAAATGTCAAAAATACAATTGCCTTGGGAGAATTGATGCACCTCTAAAGAGACCTTGTGAAAATCAATTTTTTTCCCAGCTCGGTTGGCAAAATGACTTTCATGATGAGTCAAATGATAACTAGACACAAAAATCTTTCCAATGAGCTATCATGAGCTCAATTTGGAGTTGATAAAGGCATTCAAAAGTTGACTGTAACAACACTCTACCTTGAGGCAACCTCATTTGGCACATTTTGACCAGTCTTGGGAGATTTGATTTTTGACAGGGAAAATGAACACTAAATTGAAAAATTCAGGTAGTGATGGAAATTAGACTCAAATAGCTTTCCAACGAGCTATCCTGCACCCAATTTGGACACCATGAAGGCCTCCAAAAGTCACCTGGAAAAAGGCTCAGCGCACAGGTGGAGGAGCGCGGTGCACATAGAGCGTGCAGCGCACTAGGGATTTCAGCCCAGTGTTAAATTGAACGGGCGCGACGCACATAGAGAGCATGGCACACTGGGTTCTTGGTGCAGTGCATATACACAAAAGCTCGATTTTCCTTATAATTTGCAACCAATCGCCTTCAATCCCTTGTATTTGCCAGGTGGGGTCAATCTCTCAGTGTTTCATCCATTTTTATGATAGTATGATGATAGTTTATGGCGGCTTATGGTTGCACAAAAACTCTTAAACACTACCACTTAAAATCACCAAAGCAAATGCTGCTAGGGTTACCAACTCATTGTGTTGGTGCCAAGGTTCTTCCTCCATTTCATTTTTCCTTCTCGCCCTCATTCCCTTCTTCCCTATTCCACTTTTTCCATTTCTCCCTATCCTAAAATGCGACTAAAATCCTATTCCCTATCCCCTCCGCACATTTGTCAAAGGTAAAACCCCAAACCCTGACCCATATAAATTTTCCTAACACCCCAAACCCTAACCCATATAAAATCTCTTAAACTCCCTACTCCCTAGATAAAATTCCTCCTCATAGTCCCTAATCCTTCATATTATTCCCCTCCTAACAATCCCTTGTTGCATTTTCCCCTTGGTGGCAGATTTCAACACATCAAAAAGATAAGTTCAACCATAGTTCATACACAGTAGTCATCTTGTCTTCAAGGTATTTTGTACAGTAGCCATGACACCTGAGCATTCATCGGACGATGAGGTGGAAACCCAAAGTGACTCTCCCTTGGAAGAACAGGCACCCCGGAGGCCTCATAAAAGTGGCAGACATGTTAGAGAAGAACTGATCACCCTCACAGAATTGCAGGCCTGCCCTCTTGCTATGTCATGTTTTCAGCATCAGTCATGCTATGAGTTTTGTCAAAAGGTGGCTAGTGTCCAATTTCATCATGAGTTGGCCCGTCTTTTTGTGTTGCACTTGCACGGAGATCAAGCTATCTTGGCTGGTGTCACCTTCACACTCACACCAGAATCTGTCTCATTAGCAACCGGTATACTGAACATTGGTGAACCATGGTACAAGGAATAGAAGATTGACCAGCAGCATTATGAGCCATACATCAAAACCAGTTTCTTAATGCATCTCAAGAGAGTGTTCCCGTTCCGATATCTGAAAGATGAATATGCTCCACTAATGAGATTGATTATGAAATATTTCAGCTGTGAGGAGCGATTCTCTCATCTGTATGCTTACCACATCAGGTTGCTCATGCATTTCACCAAGGTACGGATGATGAAAATTTGTATTTCATTTTCCTGAACATAGAGAGGATGACCACCTTTATACAGCGCAAAACACCTCAACAGCAACTTAACAGTGTCTATCATTTTGCTCTTATTAAGATTTTGGTAGTTCATCATCTTGGATTGCAGGGCATCACTTAGGATGATTTCATCTCATGTGATTTCTTCAAAGCTTCATGGGAAGTATCAGAGGATAAGCATGAGGGTGAACCTTCTCATTGGTATGAGCACCATGAGACTGCTAGTGTGCCAGTTTTCATCACATACCAGAGGGGTGCTAGATATTTGTTTGCAGCAGAAAAGCGAGTGTTATCTCCACCCGGGGTGGAAGGGGCCTCGCTTCCTCCATCAGAATTACAGGTACAGTACAAAGGTAAGGAGCCAATGCAAGATGAGGGGCCTTCAGGTGAGCCATCAGGTGAACGAGAGACTGAATTCGTTCTCCTTCATGATGATGAAACAGATACACCTTCGCAAAGTGCACAGCTTAAAGAGATCATCCAGGAGCAGCAAGCAGAGATTCAAGCCTTATCCCTTGATTTGGAAAGAGCCAAATGGAACATGAAATATCTAGAGCAGAGGAACAAATAGCTTGAGGATCAGCAAGCGATCATAGAGCTATAAAACATTCGCGAGAATCGCCAAGCCGCGCAAAGGAGAAGAGTTGAGCTCATGATATTGGAGCAAGAAATTAATGAGTATCAGGAGGCCAATCTCGAGAGAGTTAACATGCACTTAGAGAGGCTTCTAGACAAGGCCGACAAGGACCATGCATTGCTGAGACACATGGCTTTCCACTACATGGCACGAAACAAAGTGTGCAAGGCCCGAATCAGGAATTTGAAGGCGAAATTGAGGAAGGCAATCAAGAAGCAAAAGAGGCAAAGGGAGCTCAATCGTCTTTAGATATTGGTCGAGGCCTCTTTAGCCCAGCATAACACTTGATAAGGAAGTTCTAGCCCAAATTTCAAGAAATTTGGGGCATTTTTGGTGTTTTTGGAAATTTTTGTGCAAAAAACAGGGTTTTTCTCCCTGTGCGCCGCGCCACCTGGCGCGCGCTTACACTAGGGAGCTCCAAATGAAAAAAGGTTTGCATTTTTGAATTTTTCATGGGAAATCATGACTGTTGGTGCATGGCCAAGAATTTTGGGCCAATTTTGAGTCCTCAGGAGGTCAAAAACACCCTAAAAATGACCTCTTTGCCCCTAATTTCACACACAGGAAGCAGTCTTGGGAGATTGAATTTTTGGAGGTGCAAATGGGCACCAAATTCCGAAATTCCACTTGGGTTAGAAAGTAGATAGGTAGGGATTTCCAACAAGCACACTTGGGCCCAATTTGGACTTCAGAAGGTGCCTCAAAGCCAGCTCCAAATTGGTGTGACGCATACAGTTTTTGGTGCGGCGCACAGAGACCCAAAGGCCAAAATCGCTCCTGCTTCGCGAAATTTTGATTCGCAATTTTCTCCAAGTGGGCCCACTTATTTACAATATATTTTTTCCCGGCATTAAAGGAAAAGTTTAAAAATCATTTTTGGCTTTTATCCAAGTGGCCAAATGAAGGGAACATCCACCCATAAAATCTATGCTCATATTTGCTTTTTTATAATTGGTCTTCATAGAAAATTAAATGTAACTGTTGATGGTTGGCTCTTCATTTCCTAGGTTGATCGACCTTCCCATGGAAAAGCTTATTTATTGTATTGAGAGTCATTTTGTAAAGGGTTGGAATTTCTGGGAAACTGTGGGAGATAAACTCAGTCACTCACTGTACATTTTGATAGAGAATTAATGAAAGATTGTAGCTCTGGTTCATGAGATTCCTGTGGCGTGAGTTTAGAAAATGTATCTTCTTTATGTTTCATATGTATTTTGTTATGTTTCGTATTTTCATTCATATTCATTTCCAGTGAAATCTTTCTAAGTAAAAAAGGTAGAATTCAGTGTACTACTCTACCTTGGGATAGTTTTCACGTTCTATGTTTTCTTCTGTTGAAAAGGATTCATGTATTTATGCCCTTTTCACACTCTTAAACAATCTCTCCACTCCATATTATTTCGAAATCTAATTTTTGAACTTTCCGCCTATCTTGCCTCACGAAATAATCTGCATCTTTGAGTTAAATTCTCTGCTCATGCTGTTCCTTGGCCCCCACACATCCCAGAAAACTCAGTCATTGACCAAAATACCTGTATCACATTTATTTATCTAGCCTAAGATGAGTATTCATTTTCGAGTCATCTTAGACCCTATCGTTTATTTTCCTCAGTGTGACCTGGAGAGAGCCCTCTCCTGTTCTGGTAGGGCTAGCTACCAGACTGAGTGTGGTTTGTGGTTACCCTGAATTTTGCCTTCTTTTAGCCTAAGGCAAATTTAGGTGCTAACAGAAGCAACATTGTCGATCGAATGCAAAATTCCTTCACTCAAGCTAGTTGTTGAACATATCCCTGAAACATCACCTCAGGAAGAACACCTCTTATATTTAGACTGACTGGATCAGACTCGTCATCTCACCGCATTAGTTATTGAAGCACAAAAGAAACAGGTCAAGTCCCATTTCGATCAATCGGTCTCCCCTCGCATCTTCTCTGAGGGTGATTTGGTCTTACTGTATGACCAAGTTAATGATAAGCTGGGGTAGGCAAGTTTGAGCCCATGTGGCATGGGCCCTACATTGTGAAATGGGGCCTATGAAATTATTGATTATGAAGGAAATCCTCTGGATAAGCCCCAGAACGGGCTTTACCTTAAGATGTAATATTCTTAGGTTATCTTGCATGGTTACTTGTGTACATTACTGTGTCATTCATTTTTGTGCAGTGTGGTTTAGTGTGTTAGTTTTCAAAAAACTTTCTTGCTTACTATGTTTTCCTTGCTTTGCAGATGTCTGGGACTCCTCACATCGGTTTTGATGATGATGCTTTCCGTAGTACCTGAAACCTATCCTCCATGGCATGGGCTATTTATGACCCTAACGGTGAGTTGATTGACCTTCAAGGTATCTCTTTAGGTCATACAACTAAAAGCATTGTTGAATATAGTGCAGTGATCGAACTGTTTTCAGAAGCCATTGCTCTTGACATTCGAGAGTTGGTTGTCAACCTGGATTCAAAGCTTATCGTACTTCAACTCAACGGGAAATATTCGGTCAGAAACCCTCAAATATTGAGAATGTACCTCTGTATTCATCTACTAGAAATACATTTTGATTACATTACATATCATCATATTCCTAGGCGCATGAATACATTGACAGATGCATTAGCTAATTATGTGTTGGATAGACATTTATGAAACATGTGAAAAGATAAAACAAACCATTTGTAACATAGTAAGCAAGAAAATACAGCATATATATATATATATATATATATATATATATATATATATATATATATATATATATATGGTGATAATGTTTAATACATCAAAACCCCAAAAAATAATATGTGTGTCCAGAATAACATCGGCGGCTCGCAGGCCTCATATATCTATGCCACAGATGTCTAAAAAAATGTAGGTGTTGGACCTATGAACTAATCATCATGGTGATCATGGTAGCATGATACAACTTATGTGACACAAGTCAGTAATTGGTGGATCAGATCTGACACTCCCACCATGTGTCTTTGGTACTTGCAAGGAATGTCTCCCACCCAAGCATACTCTGGATACCATGAGTCAACCCCTCAAGTTTCCTTGCAATCTCCTCCTCATTGTCACTCCCATCCTGATAAGGAGAAATAGCATCAATTGGTCAAGCGAAGTGCCTAGCTATTGGGGACATCCCAGTAGGGTGCTCTGGTCCAACGTCTACATTAACAAAAGAAAGGTTATAAACACATATATACAAAAAAATAATTTAAAAAATCTCAAAATTAAAAATTGATTTTTTACCTTCATCATCAAAATCCTTTCCATATGGTAATGGCATGTCCGGATCTCCACGAAAGTCAGTGCCATTGTATGGCTAGTCCTCCACGACGAAATTCTGTCATCATAGCCATCAAAAGAATGCAAGTCTGTACAACATGTGCTAACCCCCAGTGATCTTGGGCATCAAATAACTCAAGTGGGCCATCTGCGGGTCACGTGGTATGGGAGGATCTATCTCAGTCAATTGGTACTGGAACAATGGCACCTGTTCCAAGAAAAAGGTCACTAGTATGGATCCGAATCAAAATTGCTTCAGATTCCCCACCTTAGCTTTGGTCAATTAACACATTATGTTTATCTTCATGGCCTCTGCCCAGTTCAAGATCATAGGTGTTGTGCAGTTGATAACATACAGGAACTTTGACTTGTTGGTCTCGTGGACTGCTTGGGACCCCACCACTCTGTTGATTGTCAATAGAAGCACTCTGAATGTCAAATCCTGAACAATGGAAATCTCAATCTTCCCACTCTTGGATTTGAAGGCCTGAGGGAAATGTTCCACAAGAAACGTGGATATGCTTGCCCCAATCGGTCATGTCCCCTACAAATTGACTGGCTCCCCTCTTCAGGATAATCCTATGATGAAATATATATCTGAAGTTTCTAACTCCAGCTCCTAGTCACCAATGACGAATATTTCCCTATTTATGTCCCAAAGACTAATCACGTACCAAAGCAACTCAGGTTGGGCTTCCATCCCTGGCGTGAGAAGGAATTTGAGGAGCCCACAAGCCCTCAAAGCTTTCAAGCAATTTGGATCATTCGACGCCTGGGTGTCCACATCTTAATGTTCCCGTTATTTCCAGTCTACCATTTTCAGCGATTCTATCCTACAAAATCCATAGATTTGATTCAACAATCATGCTTGGCCCATAATTTCAAGTTTTAATGGTCGTTTTGTGAGGAAATAGGGTTTTTCCCTATTCATGGCATCAACGCTCTTGTTTTAAAAACAATTGTGCTGACGATGTGATAGCTCATGTTAATTACCCTCGATCAACGTGATTCCATGCCTGGAAGTCGCATCGACCGAGGGCGAAAAACTTTTGATAAAACCTCCCTAAAAAACCAAAAAATGGTTAAAAATATGAATAAAAGACATGAAAATAGAGCTCAATGCCTTCGCTCTTACTGGTAACTAGCAGCTTAATGAATGACCTCCCGGATCTCCGCAATATGCTCCAGAACAATTAGGGAAAAAGTGAGTAAAAAGTCTTCACAGCAAGGTAAAATGGTAAATGGTAAAAATATATTTACTTTTCTCCCTTTTATTCAGTTTTTCATGAAAATATTAGGTTTTTGTAAATATTTTAACCTATTTTGCCTCAAGAATTGGATAATGCACTTTACCTTTTTGTGTAGCGACAGGTGATGGATGTTCGATGATGGTGACGATTCATGTTTCAACTCTTTTCTCAACTCGTTAAACTCATATGAAAATATTTCCTAGTGTTTTTCACTTTTCACTCGTAAAAGAGAATAAAATGGGGGGTTCGCTTTCAAGCTCTTTTCTGACCTTTAAAAGTGAAAAGATAGTTGAGCCCATGTCATTTCGAACTCGTTAACGGATGCGAAACGTTGTGTGACCAGTGTAATTTTACCGCTTTTTTGGGTTGGGATGCACTAATTACGAAAAAGGTACTCCTTGACTGAAATGGCCAAGCAGTTCTCTCAAGTATCGTTTTCTACCTTTTCGAGCTTGAGAGACACAAACGTACGAAAAGGGACCATGTAGAGTTTTCTTTTATGTGTATTTTTCAAACTTTCTAAACATGAAGAAGATATCGAGTTACACCTTTCTCGAACTCATTAAAATATCAAACGACATCGGATCCATCATCATGACGAACATGAGCTTCTCCTTCCTAGGGCTCGTTAAACTTACTAGGTCGGATTCATCCAAAGGATGAACTTACACTGAAAGCATATTCTATCCCCTTCAAGCTTTCGATTAAAAATAATTGGGGTACCTACAAGAAATGGTGGGGGAAAATTTGGAAGTCTAATCAGTTGTGTCGGAAGCTCACTCTTGAACATGACACTTTATGCTTCGTGTCGGGTTGGGATATCCTCCTTTGTATCGTTGACCTTCCTGGGTTGGGCCATTAATTTTTCCTTCCATTTGATCTCTGCCACATCATCATGACCACTGATCCTATGGATCCAAAAGCTGCCAAACTTCCAGTCGTATCGCCGATATGTTCAAGAGTTGTCCTTTTGCAGTTACATTTACCTCTGATTCTCTGTATCATCCAAAATCATTTTGCATCCCTTTCTCTCATGTCGATGATGTGGGATACATTATGGCCCTCCTTCGACATGGTCTCTTCCTATCGACTTCAACTCATTATTCGGGAAGTTGAATGAGTGACTCCCTTCCGGTACCTTAGAGCTTGCATGCCCTAATGACAAGTTCTTTGCACTTGACAACAAGTTCACATCATTGGCTTTCAATCAAGTGATTTCACAGGTGTTTGACTTCAATTCCTCTATTCACATTTTGTGACTTGTGCTGATAGTACCTTGAGGACCATTGTCATTATTGGTGGTTTCTCTTGTGCTTGTTAACAGTTTACATCATTGACTAGTAATCAAGTGACTTTCTAGCATGTTCGATGTCAACACATATATTTGCATGTTATAATTTGTACTTTGATCGGGTCACGTTGGAGCACAAGACCCTGGACTCAAATCACAAAATTCTAGGTTGTGAAGTGATGTGACATGGTTATGTTGATATACATGTCTCTTTCAGATGGATGGTTGCGACCATACCATGAGTTATCATCTGTGATCCTTCTCATTATTGGATGGTTGCGACCATACCTTGGTTTCATTATGATCCTCTTTGACAGATGGTTGCATCCATACCTAGATCCATTTACATGATCATTCTCTGGATGGTTATGTCCATGCCATGATTCATGTATCATTTGAGAGAGTCCTCAGTTATGTATATGTATCTATACTTGCTTGCAGGTTTTCCGACGGCAGACTACAGTTCCCTGCACTGATTCATAAAGTTTCATCCCTCACTCTAGTTTGGCCTTCACACTTTAGGGGCATCTGTTACACAACATTTTTTCATTGTCCCTATACTCACCGTTCCTTGATCCTAGAGGATGTCTACAGTCAACCCTACATGCTTACCCTTCATGAAGAAACTCCCATTGTGTCCCTCTTCATGAGCAAAGCAATTCCCTTTTGCACCATTTCCCCAAAAACTTATGTTTTTCCTATTTTACAAGACCAACACTAATGGCCTTTGTCCTCCTTGCGCCAATATGTAGGGATTAACACTATCCCTAGCACCAATCAGAGTGACCGAGATTTTTTGTAGTCGCGCCAATCCTCTTATGGAAAGCTTTTTAAATAAAGAGGCGAAGCTTCCAGCTCTAGAAGCTTTGTAACAGAAGTTTGGTAAATGGTTTGGTCGGATGGGGTCGAGGATGTCATTTTGGGCTCCTTTCCCCTATAATGATGGATCTACCTCAAGAGATAAGACCTTCTACCATGAGAAGAGGATCCATCTCCCATCCATTCATCCTATATAAACCTCCATTTTTCCCAAGCACAAGCTAGTGTTAGTGTTAGAGTGCTAGTGTTAATGTTGGTGTGCTAGTGCTAGTTAAGTTTGGATTAAATAGCAAGCTATTCATAGTTGTAGCTCTCCAGTTATGTGAGGGAGAAGTGTGAATTTGGTTTAGTGTGAAGCATAAAGGAAAGAACCTTAAAATTTTTATTGTTGAGGCCATCATGGAATGCTAGCAGAAGTGTGTGAGAACCTGGTTTTGTCAGAGGATAACGGAAACGTCAAGACAATGGTTGTAATCTATTCTTGATTCAATATATATGCAACTATTGATTGATTTCCTACATGATGTGTCATCTTGCATGTTCATGGCTTAATGTTTCTTGACTTTTTAGGTAAGTTGAATTACAATTTATCTATTATCACGGTTGTTGGTTACTGTTGTTTACTTGTTTCAGGTGTTTGAAGAAGGAAGCGAGAGATAGCTGGAGCGAGAAATAAAGGAAATCATAAAATGGTATAAGCGTACTAAGAGGTAGGCCATATTAATTGGTTCTAACCTAAGGAAATCTTCCATAAAATGTATCATTTGTGTCTAGACCCATTATCAGGCTAGAGGAATTGTTTGTGTCCACATTCATAATTTTACTTCACCACACCCCACCGCAAGCTTCGCCTGCTCTAATATGGGCCTTACACCATCACTAAGGTTGTAGGGGACAATGATTTCGAGCTCAACATTTGACCATTCCTTTGCCTTCATCCAATGTTCAATGTAGACTACCTTCAACCATACTTTCCGCCATTACTAGACACATTAGACATTCCAAAACAACTCACAACAACAAAGTTAAACCTAGACTACATGGAACAAGCCACAAATGATCAGATCATGGAAACATAGATCAAGAATACTCACCAATAGAAGATACAACTTTATCGGGTTGTCAAATCTAGCCAACTTCTACACCAAGGCAAGTGGCTCACTAGGGACCAAGTTCAATAGAAGTTCCCCCATCTCATTGAGGCACTCAACACAATGGCGATCATTTCTTCCTAATGGGGCAGGATTGGTCCAGGTGGATATTGGTGGCCACCTTCGTATTCCACTTGGACCCCCACCACTATTCCTTTTAGTTTTAAGTTTCCTTAATTGTAGCACGATTTACTATTTTTGGCAGTTTTTCAAGTCCTGAACTTCCAGAGCCATTTTGAGGCCCTAAACGGAATTTTTTAAAAAAAAGGGGCAATCACAATTGTTTGATTGATGATTTCAATCAAATTTTTTATTCTTCAAATATATCCTTCTAATGAGGCATTATGTCCATCAAACGGAGATCGTATACCAAAGTTATGACCACGGTAAGTTGGTGTACCAATTTACCCAAACGGGGCCCATAGTTTGGCGCTTCATCTCCTAGGGTTAGGTTTTTGGATGTTTAGGGTTTTACATTATTTCTCAATAATAAATAGGCCTTTGAGGCTCATTGTAACAAGGTTGAAAGGCATGTATCCACCACATCTCTTCTCACAGATAAGGTACCATCGCTCGAGCTAGTTTATTTCCATTTTTTGTGTAAGCATATTTCAGTTCTGTGATGTTAATGAAATGAAGTTTTATTTCTATTGCATCTCTGTGTTTATGTTTAAATATTTAATTTTTTTCATTCCTCCATAAGTCTGGATCCTAATAAAATCTTTAAAGTAGAAAAATAAAACGAATAATCCAATAAATACTTATTAACAAAACGACACTACAAAGAAGAACTTGAAAAGAAAGATTTCGTAAAACTCTTCATATCAATGTTAAACCTATAAAAGCTAATGTATAAAGCAATCAATACATTTTACATGGGACTTTTATTTCAATTTCTTGGAACTTTGTTGCAACTCACAAAGAATGAAACCTAAAACAATATCACAGTAAACACTATCATCAATCAAATCAATTGGCTTTGCATTTTCATCTGACCAAAGAAATGTAGCAACATGTTTTATACCTTGGCCGAGTATTGATAAGAATCTAGCATCGAACTGTGACATGTTCCAATGCAACATAGATTCATACTAATTCTCTAGCTAACACATTTCCACAAAAAACCCTTATTAGATGGAACTTAAAAAATTTAAAACTAATTATAAATTAAAGCTTGTATCCCTAACTGGGAGAATCCTAAGATGTTTGAGAGATGCCAATTTATAAAGAAGTTTGAAGACATACATTT
The DNA here is from genome assembly GCA_031772625.1 of Pinus tabuliformis. Taxonomy (NCBI): domain Eukaryota; kingdom Viridiplantae; phylum Streptophyta; class Pinopsida; order Pinales; family Pinaceae; genus Pinus; species Pinus tabuliformis. The sequence goes on along the minus strand of CM062815.1, from coordinate 530,761,374 downwards.
ATTAAAGATTCCATATTTCACAAGCTACAAACAACATCATAGTTGCTAGAACCCTAAAACACAAATGGGAAACCAAATTCCTAAATACTTTAGTTAGAGAAGTTCAACATGTAATATAAAGGGTGATCAAAGTAACCTTTTATTGTAGATTTTAGTTAATAATATTACAATTTCATAAATTAATTTGCATGATCTACAGAGAAGTATTTACATAAACCTTAAAAGTATTGGCCATAATGTATTAAATTCATTTAAAACTTGAACATAAAAATTCTATAGCAATTACTAACATTGGCACTTGTTATCTGGTCAAGATATTCTTTATGATTTACATATAGGTGTTTATAAAAGTATTCTATGGTATTAACTAGCATTAGCACTGCTTAATTTGTGAAAAATCTAACATACCCATTAAAAGGTTAGAAATAACTAAATATGCTCTATACACCGACTGAGTAGTTCAATGAATTGGATGGTACACGTCCTGACATAATGTTATTGAGAATTTCATTGGTTTACCTATATTATTGTATTAAAATTTCATATTTTAATTGAGATTCTATCATGAAACAAAATTTTGGGAATTTTTCTCATACGGATCCCAATTAGGCCAAGCTTTTGCATCTATATAAGGCATGGAATCATATATATCCATAATATCAATGGGATAATTCCACTTGTCTAGTACTTGTTCAAGCATTAACCTGCATAATAAGGTGATCTACAGAAAATGTAGGAAATATTAGGAGAGCCCCTTGAGATTGATGATAAGAATACTTGTTAATACTCAAAAATAGACACACTAATTGTTGTCACCTAACTCTACAAATTTTCAATGGGTTTCATCTCTTTGCAAACTCCATCAATATCTTGCAAACCTGTGATGCACCTAAGATCTAGCTTTCATGATGTTGATTGTTTCCAAATATTGTCAATTGCGTTGCAGGCATATTTATGCTGCTACATTTGCCATACATGTCTACAAATGTGTTCCTCATAGGAGCATTTCTAATAGAGGACCTTTTTATCTTGCAACGAGAGTATGATACTCTATAATTCTTTAACATTGATAATGAAACACTACATATTAATTTAATGATAAACTCTTGTACACACGAGTCAATTAATGACCATTGTCAATAGTAGGCATACTGTTTACGTAAAACATGACAACATATTCATTTATTTTGACTGATGTCCAGTTTTGTATTTAAAAAACAAAAATCTCACTCCTGTGCTCATGGTGGAGTAACATCGCACTCATATCATCCATAAAATGTGGGGAAGCACCTACGATTTTTTGTGCAAGGTTTTCAGTGGAGCTAGGGCATTGTGAGCAATATATCTTTAAATAGGATTATTGTGTTTTCAAAGCATAGGCCAAACAATGTAAAATAGGCCTGGAAGGTAGAAATACTATTTTAGTTTATAATGGAAAATTGTTGAGAAATGGCAACAAGAAATTCCAGTTTAATTTTTCCTTGAATTTAAACTGTGAATTAAAATCAAATTCTATTCTTGTAGCAATGTGTAAATAGTTAATTAAGTTTAATTAACTTAATTAGCTTAGGAATTTAGAGTTGGAAGTCTTTCCAAATTCATGTATATGCTTTCCCTAAGTTTTAGGGATCCAAGATGAGTTTAAAATGTGAGTTGTAATTAGATAACTCAATTTACTAAGTTATGTTCAGTTAAATTAGTTCCAAACTATTTTTGGAACTAATAGAGAGTTAACAGTCAGTTGGTGCACTAGTGCATCGATAATTGTCACTCTATTTAACTGAAGATTCCCTCATCAAAAACCCATGCATGTTGATTCTGAGAAAGACTCAGTTGAGACTAGAGTGTAGGGACAATGTACTATCAGTTGTATGATTTACTGAGTTGTATAGATCATGCATGCAATCAGAGAAGAACCTATGTTTGGATTGCACAGTTTTGGAAGCATGAATTCCCTTTAAATACGGGTTATTCATCCTAGGAATTACGTAAGAGATTAGGGGCTTGGAGAGCTGCGGAATTGGATAAGTGTTGGCCAAGAGCTTGCTTATGAGCTATGAGAGTTGAGCATACTTGTGCAGAATTGTTCTAGTGAGAACAAGATTTGTATCTTCACTCATATTTCTAATATATGCAATGCAAATAGCGGGGTTTTGAGAAATGTCTTTCCCCAGATACATCTTGTGTTATGTGTCATTTATTTATCTTCTTCTTTTTCATATTGTTCTCATCGATCTATTGGCTTCCGCTGGTTGAAAGTAGCAGTAGAATCTTGTCTTGTACTTTAGTACATTGCATGAGCTTGTGAATCTACAGGATTTTATACATGGTATCGGAGTTGAAGACAGTATAATAGAGAGATTTCAAATTTTTTAGTTTTGGGTTACGGTTGAAATTAAAATTTGCAATACATACTTCAATACCAGCAAAGGGCGTTCTACGATTTGCAGTTTGAGTATTCCTTGGAAGGAAGCTCAAATTGTATATCCTGGAGGGACATAATGGAGACTATGCTAGAGGATAATAGATTAAAGGAATTCGTTGATCAATAAATTCCTAAGCCAGTAGCATTGGATGCACAGAATTTGGCCAAATGGAAGAAGTGTGTGGTGAAAGTGAGGTGAATAATCCTTGAGGGAGTTCAAGACCACATTGTCTCGAGTCTCCATGGCAAGGAAACTATGTATGTTATGTGGATAGCATTGACAAACTTGTATCATAACAACAGTGACCAAAGGAAATTCTCACTGAAGGAAAAACTTCAAAAAATCAAAATGGAGAAAAGTGAGAGGATTCCAAAATACTTGACCAAGTTCACCCAGTGTCATGATGAACCTGGAAGTGTTGAAATAGCGGTTTTTGAGGATGATATGGTGATTCTTTCTCTTCTAGTACTCCCGAAGAGTTGGCATAGTTATCAAGACTCTATCAATGGTTGGGAGAAGCTTCCATATTGGGAACAACTGTGGTCAGGTTTGATGCAGGAGGAGATTAGGAGGAACACCAAGGATAGCTCTTCATTAAAGAGTGATAATGAAGAGAAATGGGCCTTAATGATTAAGGTGAATAAGGGGAAAGGGAAAGCTTCCCATTCCAAATCAGATTCTTATCATGGAGGTAAGAAGAAATACATGATAAAATTTAATTACTTTCAAATTCATGAGCTGGGCAATTTTGCTACAAATTGTCCAGTCAAGAAGTCTAATAATAAGTTCTCAGGAGGAGCAGTGGGTGAGTCTTTAGCCTCTCAATTTGAATTGGACTTTTCCCTCATTTCATGCATGGTGTCATCAATGATGGCAAGTGTATGGTACATAGACAGTGGAGCTTCATTCCACATGACTCGTGACAAAGAGTTATTCAGTGACCTGGAGTAGAAAGATCTCCAGATGCATATCGATATGGGTGACGAGGGGAAGTATAGTGTTACTCAATTGGCACGATTACCTTTCAGAGGAAGAATGGGGATCCACTCACCTTGAATAATGTTATGTATGTGTCCAGGTTGAAGAAGAACTTGGCATTTGTTTCCATGCTTGAGGATAAAGGTTATGATGTGATCTTCTCAAAAGGAAAGATGTTCCTTCAACACATAGCCATGGGTCAAGTACATAAAATAGGGATTCGGGTGAAGAATATTTATAAGCTGGAGGTAAAGGAGTGTGTTTCTTTGAGCACAAAAGTAGAAAGGGTGCAAATTCTAGACATTGGCAATTTGTGGCACAAGCAATTGGGCCACTTGCATCATGGGGCTTTGAAGATATTGCAACAGATCTTTACCGATCTTCCCGAAGGTACACTTGAGAAATTTGATACATGCAAGGGGTGTACTTTGGAAAAATACACCATGTCTTCCTTTCATGACAGAGACAGTCGAGCAGAGACTATTATAGACTGAGTCCATTCATATGTGTGTGGACAATTCTCGACAGCATCCATGGCCAAACATGGGTATTATGTTATATTTTTTGATGACTTTTATCGAAAATGTTGGATATTTTTCATGCAGAAAAAGGATCAAACTTTCACAAATTTTTATGATTTTAAAGCATTGGTGCGGAAAGAGTCGGGAAAGAAAGGTAAAGCTCTACAGAGTGAAAATGGTGGTGAGTATCTCTCAAACAAGTTTAAGAACTTATGTGCAACAGAAGGTTTTAAATGGGAGTTGACGACACACCATAACACTTAGCAGAATGGGGTGGCTGAGAGGAAGAATAGAAGCACAGTAGGGTCAATGAGGGTGATGGTGCATGATCAGGGCCTACAATTACACTTGTGGATTGAGGCATGCAACATAGTGATTTGTGTTCAGAACTATAGCCCACATCTGATACTTGAGATGAAGACATCAGAGGAGGCTTATTTTGGTAAGAGGTCAGATGTTGGTAACTTTAGGATTTTGGGTCATTGGTATATTTCCATGTGACCAAAGATGCATGGAATAATCCTGAGCTGACAATAGAGTTGGGGATATTTGTGGGGTACATTGATACACCACATAACTATTGAGTGTACTTTCTAACCAATAGGATGACAGTGGTTCACAGGGATGTCAGATTTGATGAGGAGAAGGGCATACGAGTTTCCCTTGAGAGGGAGCTTGAGCTAGATGCATATGAGTAGCTTTTATCTTTGAAGGTTCAAGAGCCTCATATTTATATGGAGAAGTCACATGTAGAGGATCTAGGAGTGGAGACATCCACTCAGGCAAAGTCTTGTAGAGAGGGAAGAAAGCACACCAGAGAGGTTGATAGGTTGTTGGATGTTGCATGGGAGAATGTGGGAGCACCCACTTCTCAGCATAGGTAGAGGAGGGCACCTAAGAGGTACACTAGATACATGGTTCTTATGGGTGAATGTGTTATGATAGAACCATCTTCCTTTAAGGAAGCAGTGCAGCAACCAGTTGGGATGTGGTCCCAAGGCCAGAGGACAAGTCAATGGTGAGATATCATTGGATTTACAAGGTAAAGCAAGCTACAAATGGTAGTGTGGAGAAGCATAAGGCTAGATTTTTGTCCCATGCTTTTCACAAGTAGAGGGGATTGACTATATGAGACCTTTTCTCTTGTTGCAAGGTACTCTTTGATCAGATCTATACTAGCACTATTAGCACGGATGGGTTGGAAGATACATCATATGGATGTGAAGACAGCCTTGCTTAATGGCATGATTGAGGAATAGGTGTACATAGAGCATCCTGAAGGTTTTAAGACCTTTGAAAGTGAGTTGCATGTGTGTCGACTCAATAGAGCATTCTATGGGTTTAAGCAAGCACTTTGTGCTTGGTACACCAAGATAGATAGCTACTTCACTAGGTTAGGCTTCACGAAGAGTGAAGTGGATGCGAACCTGTACCACATAGTGATGGAAGGTAAGTTGTTGATCATTTTGCTTTATTTTGATGATCTCATACTGACAGGTGATGATCAGTTGATAAAATATTGTATGGAAGACCTTGCAAGAGAGTTTGAGATGAATGACATGGGGCTCATGAATTAATTTCTTGTCATGGAGGTATGACAGGGAGATGGGGAGTTGTTTGTGTCTCACGGAAAGTATGACAACAAGATACTTAGGAGATTCTGCCTGAAGAGAAACAAACCCATGGAGACTCATCTAGTAGGTAACTCAAGGAGGGAGGATGCTACTTCATGTGAAGTAGTGGAAGCTACTTTTTACAGGAAGATTGTGGTTTCACTCATGTACTTGGTGAAAACATGATCGGATATGTGCTATGCAGTTAACTAGCTTAGTTAGGTGATGGTTAGGCATACCAAGTTGTATTGGAAGGTGGCAAAGCATGTGTTGAGATACCTCAAGGGAACTTCTCAGTATGGATTATGGTATAAACAGATAGAGGGAGTGAAGTGTGAAGGCTTCATCGATGCAGATTCAACAGGGAGTCCATCCAACCAGAAGAGCACATCAAGAGGGATCTTTAGTATTGGGTCAACGATAATTTCTTGATACAACACGAAATAGAGGTTGGATTCACTCAGTTCGGTAGAGGTAGAGTACATGGCAGGGAGTCAAGAAACATGTGAGGTGATATGGATGAGGAAGATCCTGGTTGGTTTGTTTGGTTAGTAGATGGATCGAACTGTGATTTACTATGATAATTAGAGTTGTATCAAACTCTCTGAAAATATATCTTTTCATGATCGATCCAAGCATATTGATATCCGATATCATCATCTCAAAGATTGTGTATTGACGCAAATTATGTTGTTAGAGTACATTCCCACGAATGATCAAGATGCTAACATTTTGACAAAGGAACTTTCAATATGTAAATTCAAGTTTCACAAAGACAGAATCAAGGTAGTAGATAATCCATTTCTTGTTGAGAGGGAGTGGTGAGAAATGGCAACAAAAAATTCCAGTTTAATTTGTCATGGAATTTAAACTGTGAATTAAAATTGAATTATATTCTAATAGAAACTTGTAAATAGTTAATTAAGTTTAATTAACTTAATTAGCATAGTAATTTCGAGTTGGAAGTCTTTATGAAGTCATGTATATGTTCTCCCTAAGTTTTAGGGGTCTATGATGAGTTTAAATTGTGAGTTAAATTAGATAACTTAGTTTATTGAGTTATGTTCAATTAAATTAGTTTCAAACTATTTGTGGAACAAATAGAGAGTTAACAGTCATTTGGTGCACTAGTGCATCCACAAGTGTCACTCTAAATAACTAAATATTCCCTCATCATAAACACATGCATGTCAATTTCGAGAAAGACCCAATTAAGACTAGAGTGTAGGGATAGTGTACTATCAGTTGTATGATTTACTAAGTTTTATAGATCATGCATGCAATTAGAGAATAACCTATGTCTGGATTGCGTAGTTTTGGAAGCATGAATTCCCTTTAATACAAGATATTCATCCTAGGAAGTACGCAAGAGATTAGGGTCTTTGAGAGTTGCATAATTGGCTAAGTGTTGGCCAAGTTCTTGCTTGTGAGCTAAGAGAATTGAGCATACTTGTGCGGAATTGTTCTAGTGAGAACAAGCTTTGTATCTTCACTCATATTTCTGATATATGAAATACAGATAGCAGGGTTTTGAGCAGTGGCTTTCCCCAGATACATATTTTGTTATGTTCCATTGATTTATCTTCTTCTTGTTCATATTGTTCTCATCAATCTATTGGCTTCCGTTGGTTAAAAGTAGGAGTAGATTCTTGTCTTGTGGTTTAGTACATTGCATGAGCTTATGAATCTAGAGGATTTTCTACATGGTATCAGAGTTGATAACAACATACTAGAGGAGATTTAAAAGTTTTTAGTTTTGGGTTATAGGTGAAATTCAAATTTTCAATACATAGTTCAGGATCAGAAGATGGTGTTCCATGGTTTGCGGCTCGAGTATGCCTTGGAAGGAAGCTCAAATTTTATAGCCTGGAGGGATAGAATGGAGGTTGTGCCAGAGGATAATGGCTTAAAAGAATTCGTTGATCAAGAAATTCCTAAGTCAACAACATTGGATGCATAGAATTTGATCAAATGGAAGAAGTGCGTGGCAAAGGTGAGGCAGATAATCCTTGGGGGAGTTCGATTCCACATTGTCTCAAGTCTCCATGGCAAGGAAAATCTATATGCTATGTGGAAAAAATTGATGGACTTGTATCAAAAAAGTAGTGACCAAAGGAAATTGGCACTAAAGGAAAAACTTTGAAAAATCAAAATGGAGAAAGGTGAGAGGATTCCAAAATACTTGACCAAGTTCACTCAATGTCATGATGAACTTGGAAGTGTTGGAATCACGGTTTCCGAGGATGATATGGTGAGTCTTTATCTTCTAGGATACCCAAAGAGTTGGAATACTTATCAGGACTCTATCAATGATCAGGAGACACTTCCAGATTGGGAATGACTATGGTCAGATTTGATGCATGAGGAAATAAGGAGGAACACCAAGGATGGATCTTAATCCAAGACTGATGATGAAAAGAGTTGTACCTTAGCGATTAAGATGAAGAAGGGGAAAGGGAAATATTCCCATTCCAAATCAGATTCTTATCATGGAGGTAAGAATAAATACATGATGAAAGTTAAGTGTTGTCATTGTCATGAACTGGGTCATTTTTCTGCAAATTGTCCACTCAAGAAGTCCAAGAAGAAGTCCTCAAGAGGAGTGGTGAGTGAGGCTTTGGCCTCTCAATTCTAATTGGAATTTTCCCTCATTGCATGCATGGTTTCATCAATGATGGGAAGTGTATGGTACTTAAATAGTGGAGCTTCATTTCACATGAATGGCGACAAAGAGTTATTCAGTGACCTGGAGGAGAAAGATCTCCAGATGCATATCGAGATGGGTGATGACAGGAAGTATAGTGTTACTGGATTGGGTATGATTACTTTTTAGAAGGCACATGGGGTTCTAGTCACCTTGAAGAATGTTATGATTCTTTCCAGGCTAAAGAAGAACATGGAATCCATTTCCATACTTGAGGATAGAGGCTATGATGTGATATTCTTGAAAGGAAATGCATTCCTTCGACACATAGCCACGGGTCAAGTAAAGAAAATAGGGATTCTGGAGTAGAATCTCTATAAGATGGAGGTAGAGGAGTGTGATTCTTAAAAGGGTGCAAAGCCAAGATGTTGGCGAGTTTTGGCACAGAGGATTGGGCCACTTACATCATGGGGCTTTCAAGATATTGCAACAAATCTCTATCAGTCTTCCCAAAGGTATGCTTGAGAAATTTGATACATGCAAGGGGTATACTTTGGGAAAATACACCAAGTATTCCTTCCATGATAGAGACAGTCGAGAAGAGGCTATTCTAGAGCAAGTCCATTCAGATGCATGTGGACCCTTCTCAGTAGCATCCAAGGCCAAACACAGGTATTATGTTATATTTGTTGATGACTTTTCTAAAAAATGTTGGATATTTTTCATGTAGAAAAAGGATCAAACCTTCACAAAGTTTTGTGAGTTTAAATCATTAGTGGAGAAAGAGTCACAAAATAAGGTTAACGATCTATGCAGTGATAACAATGGTGAGTATCTCTCAAACGATTTTAAGAACTTCTATGCAATGAAAGGGATTAGACGGCAGTTGATGGCACCCTATAAATCTCAGTAGAATGGGGTGGCTGAGAGGAATAATAGAAGCATAGTAGGGGAAATGAGGGTAATGTTGCATGATCAGGGCCTACCACCACACTTTTGAGTTGAGGCATACAACACATCAGTTTATGTTCAGAACCGTAGCCCACATCATATACTTGAGATGAAGACACCAAAGGAGGCTTATTCCAGTAAGAGGCCAAATGTTGATCACTTCAGAATTTTTGGGTCATCAGTATATTGCCATGTGACCAAAGATGCATGGAAGAAGCTTGAGCTGATAACAAAGTTGGGTATTTTTGTGGGGTACACTGATACACCTCACATCTATCAGGTGTACTTGTCGACCAACATGATGATAGTAGTTCGTAGGGATGTCAGATTCGATGAGGAGAAGGCCATGCGAGTTTCCCTTGAGAGGGAACTTGAGCCAAATTTGAATGAGGAGTTTTTAGCTCCTAAGGTTGAGGAGCCTCATACTGATGTGGAGCATCCATATGTAGAGGATCTAGGAGTGGAGACATCCACTCAGGCAGAGTCTTCTAGAGAGGGAAGAAAGTGCACCAGAGAGGCTGACAGATTGTTGGATGATGCACGGGACAATGTGAGAGGTCACCTGAGAGGTACACTAGATACATGGTGTTTATGGGTGAATGTATTGTGATAGAGCCATATTCATTTAAGGAAGCAGTGCAGCAACTAGTTTGGGTTGATGCCATGACGGAGGAGTATGACTCCATAGTTCGTAACAGTGTTTGGGATGTGGTCCCTAGACCAGAGGACAAGTCAATGGTGAGATATTATTGGATTTACAAGGTAAAGAAATCTACAAATGGTAGTGTGGAGAATCATAAGGCTAGACTTGTGGCCCGTGGTGTTTCACAAGTAGAGGGGATTGACTATATGAGACCTTTTCTCCTGTTGCAAGGTACTCATTGATCAGATCTATTTTGGCACTATCAGCACAGATGGGTTGGAAGATACATCATATGGTTGTGAATATGACATTACTTAATAGCATGATTGAGGAAGAGGTATATATAGAGCAACGTGAAGGTTTTGAGACCTTTGACCATGAGTCGCATGTGTGTCAACTCAAGAGAGAATTGTATTTATTGAAGCAAGCACCTCGTGCTTGGTACACTAGGATAGATAGCTACTTCAATGAGTTTGGCTTCATGAAGAGTGAAGAAGATGAAAACCTGTACCACATAGTGGTGGAAGGTAAGTTGTTGATCATTTTACTTTATGTTGATGATCTCATACTGACAGGTGATGATCAGTTGATAAAATCTTGCAAGGAAGACCTTGCAAGAGAGTTTGAGATGAAGGACATTAGGCTCATGCATTACTTTATTTGCATGGAGGTATGGTAGGGAGATGGGGAGTTGTTTGTGTCTCGGGGCAAGTATGCAAACGAGATACTCAAGAGATTCCTCATGGAGAGCAAAAGACCCATGGAGACTCTTCTAGCAGGTAAATTGAGGATGGAGTATTCTACTTCAGGGAAGTAGTGGAAGCTATTTCTTACTAGCATCTTGTGGGTTCACTCATGTAATTCTTGAATACACAACCGGATATGTGCTATGTAGTTAAGCAACTTAGTCAAGTGATGGTTAGGCCTACCAAGTTGTATTGGAAGGCGACAAAGAATGTGTTGACATACCTCAGGGGCACTTCTCAATATAGATTATGGTATAGACAGACATAGGGAGTGAAGCTTGAAGACTTAACCGATGCAGATTGGGCATGGAGTCCATTCGACCGGAAGAGCACATTAGGAGGGATCTTCAGTATTGGGTCAGCGGCAGTTTCTTGGTATAGCAGGAAAAAGAGAACGATTGCACTCATTTTGGTAGAGGCAAAGTATATGGCAGGGAGTCAGGCAGCATGTGAGGCTATCTGGATGAGGAAGATTCTGGTTCATTTGTTTGGTTAGCAGATGGATCTAACTATGATTTACTATGATAATCAGATTTGTATCAAACTCTCTGAAAATATAGTTTTTCATGATCGGTCCAAGAATATTGATATCTTATATCATCATCTCATAGATTGTGTATTGAGGAGGATTATGTTGTTAGATTACATTCCCACATAGGAGTAAGATGCTGACATTTTGACAAAGGCATTGTCAAGATGTAAATTTGATTTTCATAGAGATAGGATTGGGTAACAAATAATCCCTTTCTTGTTGAGAGAGGGTGTTGAGAAATAGCAACAAGAAATTCCAGTTTAATTTGTCCTTCAATTTAACTATGAATTAAAATCGAATTATATTCTCATAGCAACTTGTAAATAGTTAATTAAGTTTAATTAACTTAATTAGCTTAGAATTTCGAGTTGGAAGTCTTTCTAAAGTCATGTATATGTTCTCCCTAGGTTTTAGGGGTCCATGATGAGTTTAAATTGTGAGTTACAATTAGATAACTCAGTTTATTGAGTTATGTTCAGTTAAATTAGTTCCAAACTATTTGTGGAACAAATAGAGAATTAACAATCATTTGGTGCACTAGTGCATCCACAAGTTTCATTCTAATTAACTGAAGATTCCGTCATTAGAAACTCATGCATTTCGATTCTAAGAAAGACCTAGTTGAGACTAGAGTGTAGGGACAGTGTACTATCAGTTGTATGATTTACTAAGTTGTATAGATCATGCATGCAATCAAAGAATAACCTATGTTTGGATTGCGCAGTTTTGGAATAATGAATTCCCTTTAAATACGATCTATTCATCTTAGGAATTATGCAAGAGATTAGGGGCTTGGAGAGCTGCAGAATTGGCTAAGTGTTGGCCAAGATCTTGCTTGTGAGTTGAGATAGTTGAGCATTCTTATGCAGAATTTTTCTAGTGAGAACAAGCTTTGTATCTTCACTCATATTTATTATATATGTAATAGAGATGACGATTTTTTGAGCAGTGGATTTCTCCAGATACATCTTGTGTTATGTGCCATTGATTTATCTTCTTCTTGTTCATATTATTCTCATTGATCTATTGGCTTCCACTGGTTGAAATTAGAAGTAAATTCTTGTCATGTGCTTTAGTACATTGCACGATCTTGTGAATCTATCAAATTTTCTACAAAATTTCTATAGGAAGCATACAATATAGTCTCTAGAGGTAGAAATGATGATTATAAGTAGAATTTGGAAAATTAGCGACCCAAAGATCATCATCACCCTTAGAAGAATATTTTGTAAAACGACCCTGTAGGTATGTCCTCTATATCAATTGTTTGCCAAAAAGTGTAGATGCATGCTGGAATAAAAGAAAGTAACCCATGGTATTTGCAGAGAAAAAAAGTGGGGGGGAATAAATAGAATGAATAACAATATTGAGCAAATCCAATCTATGAGGAAAATAAATCTCAAAGAAGAGAATGGTATAATGTCAGACTTTGCAAGAGTACATAATAAGAGGAAATCAAGGCCTAAGAATCACTATTATCAACACCTAGTCCATATAACACACCAATGTACTTTTTAGTAGACACATTGAAGAAACCATCTTTCAGCTTCCAAAAAATACATGAAGTAGGATATCAAAACTAGCTTGATGGCTTGGTCCAATCCTCTTTACATCCATTATTTTTGCCAGCTTGTTCAACCCACCATGGATATCATTATAAAACTTTATCAAATAATTGATATCTTACACTTTGGGGAAATAGACCCTCAACATATTGAAGAAATCTAATTCCTCAAGGGTTAGGTTCTAGCATGTCAACAATTTCAATAGGTACCCAAAGTTATCAAGTGTGGAAGTTAATCCAATGCACATTTTCGTTCAACAAAACACCCGACAACATGAGAATCTCACCAAAATGATGTGAATCAATACCCTTCTCCTCATTCTTCTTGTAATCAACCCCACTTTGTTTCAACAACTCAATGTAATCATGTGCATATAAATAAGAATTGATGTTGAATTCCTTGAAATTGAATTTCCAGACACAGTGCTCATTTATCCCACATGTGGGAAAATTTCCATCTTCATCTGAGAATATGAGACCCAGTTGAATCAATTTCAAGAGATCCACATTGGCTTTGAGCGTTTGGTAATGGAACTCTAGATTATTTCTAAAAATCCCCCACAAGTCCGACTACAGCACCAAGTAAATCTATGTCCATGGCTAGATAAGGGAAATCACCAACCATTTCATGAATTAAATAAAATTCCTCTTCAATGTTATCTACCCATACCTCGCGTATGCGAACAGTGCCCCTTTGATTTTTTTACATGTAGGCCAAAACCCTATTCTTCTTGACTCCAAACTCCAAATCCCCAACATAGAGAGCATATTGTTATGAATTGACACCATGGGATTCATCCCTACAACCTCTAAAATTATGAAAATAAACCAATGCGCATTAAGTAAAGGAAGATGCACTAGTCTTCAGAAAGGTTTGGCACTTGCTCCTAGATAAAGGACTGAAGATAATTTGTCACAACCTTTAATAATAAGCCCACTATGGAATTTTTATAATGCAGATCAAATGACATTGAATAAATTTGTCTTAACATTGAGTCGATCTGGCACGGGAAACATTCTTGACATTCAAGGAATGATTTGGATTTATTTGCTAAAAATTGTTATGTCCATAAAAAAATGACAAATTTCTATAGAGGCAGAGTTGATCTTCTCTCTTGAGACACACAATAATCTATTAGAGACCCACAACAATCCATTCTCCTATTCAATGATAAAGAGTTGATTTCTGGCATCAAACCCAACTCTACACTTTACTAACAAACCCTAGCAATGTTTCCAGAGGGAACTACTGGAGCATAAAGAATGTAGTGGGAGAAACTTTCCAGAGCTAAAGAAAGTAGAAAGATCAATAAGTCTAGCACAGAGAGAGGGTTATTATTTTTCAACTTCGAAACAACCTACAAAAAGTTAAAACTAACCACACAGTTGACAATGCATATGCCTAAAACCACATACCTATTCCAAGTTGAGGCCTCTTCTAGCAGACAAGGCATAAATATCCTACGAGCACCCACATAAATATAGATGGAAATTACAAAACACTATGCTCTTCAAAACCAGAAAGAGGCCATGGGGAGAGGCTTACTAGGGTTCCATGAAAACAATAAAATCAATTGCACTAGGTATACCACAAGAAGAAAGAAATCATCATAATAGCATAAAGCATGAAAGCCAACATCTCCATGGATGAAATGTGGTTGAAGGAACCACTCATATTTGCACAGTTATACATATAAATTTCAATTAGATTGAGTTAATTCTCTCATTTTCATCATTTTGTGACTACGTACTTGTAACAACATCCTCCCACATCCACCCAAGTAACTGTGCCAACCGAGGTAAACATGAGACGAGAGGCCACTATGATTGTATTTGACCTTAAGGAAGTGGAATTGATGGAAAATCACACATAGTCATCCAACATCAAGAACAGAACCCTCATGAGACAAGTTAGCCACTCAGACAGCCTGTCCCTGGATCCCATTTCTATTCTGGACCTATGAGGCCATAATTGCTCTCATGCTATGGGCAATGGAGTGACCAGAGACCTAAAGTCGCTCTCATAGGCTTGCATGCCAGCGACTGTAGACCAAACTTACTAGTTTGGTGCTAGCGACCCCATGATTTATGCCACCTTTCAGGGCCAGAGCCCAGGATATTGCCCAAAATGGAATGAAAGGTTGAAATCAAGGAAGGTATAGGGAAAAAATGATGCAAACGTAATAAGCTCAACAAGACCTTAACTAGACCCCTAGTAGCCATGACAGACATTTATTCAAACACATCATTGACATGTAACCTACAGGTGTAAACAACAAAATTAAGTGTTGGGATCTCATACTTACCTAAGAATCACCATAAACCATTATTTCCTCATGTCATTCTCTACATATTCATCTATTAGGTCATAGACACATTATCCATTAATATACAAGTAAAAACAAGCTGAGAGCCAAACATAGTTGTTGTCATAAAATGTGCATATAACAAGCATAATAGGAATATAAATACAATAAACATATCAACCATCAAATTCCATATATACACCAGTAAATTTACACATGTAAATCAATGGAATGAATTTCTCTTTAATCAATGCAATGAACCGACCGGTGATGGGACTATCGCGTTCTGCTTGACCATAGATTGGTTGAGCCAAGTATATCTTCATCCAATCACCCACATGACATATTCCAAGCATGAATGTGGGACTCATAGAACACAAAGAAAAGACGCTAATCAATGTGGATGCCACCAGAGTTCTCCACCTACATCATGACGAATTTGAGTGCCTTCTAGTCTCTCAGGATTTACCATTCATCTGGACTCTAATCCAGGGATCACTAGGTCATACACTAAGACATACTGTCCTGGCTGTACTGTGCATTCCATCCTAATCACTATGCCCAATGGAGAAAAAATCCACCACTTGGCTTTACCGTATATCCTTCCATTCACCAGCAAGGATTCTTAGGCCCACTCAGGCACACAATCTGGCTTTACCACAACCCACAGTTTGGTTTAGGGGTTAATAGGCCAATGGCTTCATGCATCCTCATTCCAGTTTAGGGACCACTACACCATGTGTTTCTCAATTTGGAGATCCACACCACTCATCTTTGAATCCAATTTGGCTATCCCACATAAACCAAATGAGAGAACCCATCTCATCAACGCTATCAAGAAATGGCAAGGCTAGGCTGAAAATATTGTCACACCTAGAAAAACCCATGCCATGGTAGAAATGAAACACATGCAATCTCATGCATGTCAAATCTAGCAAGGAAAATACACATGCAAGTCGATACCTACAAAGAAGCCTACTGTAGCTGCTTGATCCTACCTTTCCCTGCTTGATATTTGCTTCCTCTTGTCTTCTTTTCTTTTCTTGCTTCAATGCCAAGTGCTCCAAGAAAACTCTAAGTGTCCAAGAGTATGAGAGAGAGAGAGAATAATGAAGGAGCTCCAAAGCTAAACTAACCAAGTCTTTCCCATTGATCCTCAAAAGAATTTTCATTAATGAGGCCTCTATTTTCTTAATTTTCCATTATTTTCCTTTAATTTCCTCCTCACATGAAACCTGTGACCTTTCACCGAATTTTTCTCATAATTTCCATTATTTTCATAAACAATTGTGCCAAAAATGACATTTTGCCTTTCCAAATTCTTAGCCATTGCCTTTGCCAATTTCCTTAGCCATAAACAACCAAATGAACACACACTAGGATTTCTTACCCACCATTCAGCTTCGAATATGTGTCCCATCATCTGTGGTATTTATATATTCTTACATGGAATTTTTACCAGGGTTGTTACAGAACCCTCCCCCTTGGGGGAACACTGTCCTTGATGTTCTATGACACCTATAACCACAAGACTATTGAAAACAAATCATATTGCCCATGGAGCTTTATAACAGAGATTGTTGCAATATTTACAATGAATGACCTGCTCAAAAGAAAAACATCATGACAACATGACCAGATAACAACCATACCACATACTAGAGCTTTATAACACAACTCATTATGGTATTTACAATAATATACACATATGAACATCTGTTAAACCAACAAATAAGAGAATATGATGCCCATATCAATCAACAAGGGAATCCAGAGGCTCACACCTCCACCCTCAAAGTAACCCTCAAAGTAATAAAAGGATTGACCTCCTTCCCACGAAATCCAAAATCCACTATCGAAGTCAAAGCTACATCCAATATCTAGCACTATAATCTTGCGCCACTTTTCCTCTCAGTGAACAGTTACCGACTCATTGTTCCAGGGTGCACTCCCAATGTGCATCTGATTCCATCTGGCAATTCTCATGACCAAAACAAATCCATCCTCAATCTTCCCTTCTCTGCTACACAATCCCTCAGACAATTTGATCCACCCTTCCATGTTGTAACTCACCTTCCAAGTTTTGTTGGCACCCCCATCCCGGGTAGTCCATCCCTTGGCAAGGCTTCCTCACATCGAAAGATACAAAGACCAAGGCATATACCTTCCTAAAAACCATCATACCAGTCATAGCATGCTCATGGAAATCAATGGAAACAATTGGGTATGAGTGTCCCATAATGGCCCTATTCTTGAAATGATTTACCAGCATACTGTTATATGTTCCAAATTATTTTGTTGATGTTGCCAATTCTTGCAATCGATTTCAACCACCCAATTGGGCATGTTCATGCTTTCCTATTCCAAGCACATAATTTCCATTAGATTGAAATAAATTGAAATAACCTCAAATCATAGCTCATTGGTAGCTCGTCAATAAGGCACACTTGCATTGTTGTTCGCTTCCTATCACAACAAGTTAAACTAATTGTTTGATCAAAAAATCATGTAAAAACATATCACATCATGTTAGCTCAAAACATAACCATCAAAATCATAAATCACATGTAACCATCATAAACCAAAATCATAGATCACATGTAATCATTATAGACCAGAATCATAAATCATATGCATAGTAAAACTGAAATATAATACTGATACTTGTCCTTTAGCAATCCTTACTTCTACCTTTGTTCTTTTGTAAACACACCGGATTGGTTGCCACACCCAACAAACACCCAGTGCCTTATCTTCCACTAGTTGCACATATGCATAGTGTGCATCACACACATACAACCACACACTCCATAGAACACCATGCAATGCATGCACCTATACTTGACTTACACAACATACACCTACACCCAGTGTACGTACGTATACATGCACAATGTACATCATAAGACATTCATCTGCACACAACATGCAACACAACAAAATTCATACACATACACCTGGTATACAACACAACTCATACACCTACACCTAGTGTACAACACAACACAATATATGCACCTACATCCAGTGTACAACACAATACATGCACCTGCACCTGATGTACAACATAACACAAATACATGTCTAGAGTGCAACATAATGAATGCATATGTCACAATACCATGACTACACAATGCACATACATAGTACCGCATTCCCGCAACATAGCATGTACGACATGCACTCAATTCCACACGTACACTGTTATGAAACCAGCTCACAAAAAGATAGAAAAGATAGTTGAATGCCTTAGAATTCAGCCTCTTCGAGGGGGAAACCTACTTTACATTACACAAAAGAACAATTATTGGATGATTCAAATGACAAAACCTCCTTTCTATATATAGGAGTCTAAGGGGTCACCATATAACCAAGCCGACCTAACAATAATAATATAAAGGCACAAAAAATAACAATAGAGGGATTCTATGGGGCACAGTAATAACAATATGGGGACAATAAGGGCACAACAATATTAATAAGGGATACAACTACAATATTAATGGGGGCATCACTAGTATTATAGGGACCTAACATGCCCCTCTCCTTCAAAAAAGTGTTGTCCTCAATGCTTGAGTAGTTCTAGATGCTTTTGTATAGAATTCTCATCCTCCCATGTGGAATCTTCAGCATATAAGTTCTTCCACTTGATGAGATACTATGAAATGGATCGATTTCGTAGTTGTCGAGTTCTTATTTCTATGACTGCTTCCAGTTCTAATATAATTTTTCCTTTCTCGTCAAGTTCTGGCAATATTGTTTGAACTGGGAGCTTGTTTCCTATAACCTTCTTTAAACATGAAACATGGAAAACTGGGTGCACTCAAGAAGCTACAGGAAGCTCCAATTTGTATGCCATAGTACCAATCTTTTGCAACACCTTGTACGGACCATAATACTTTGGTGACAATTTTTTATCCTTCTTAACTTGCTTGAGGGACATTTGTTTATATGGTTGTAGCTGTAGGAATACCCAATCACCTACATCAAAACTTCTTTCATCGTGATGTTGATCTACTTGTTGTTTCATTCTATTCTGCGTCAACACAAGGTTATCCTTTAAGAGTTAGAGAAGTTGTTGATGCTCGATGTGATGTTCCACTGCTTGAACCTTATAATTTTCTCTTAAATATGATGTGATGGATGGTGGCTGATATTCATAAAGTGCCATAAATGGGGTTATTTTTGTTGCAGTATGGAAGTGTGTGTTATACCACCATTCAGCCAGAGGCAACCATTTGACCCATTGTGTCTATTTATCAGATACGAAGCAACGAAGATATCCTTCCAAACATTTGTTTACTATCTCCGTTTGCCCATGAGATTGAGGATGATAAGATGAGCTATGAGCTAACTGAGTACCAAGACAAGGAAATAATTATGTCCAAAAATTTCCTGTAAAAATGGGATCTCTATCACTTACAATAATCTTTGGGTTTCCATGTAGCTTTTGAATTGTTTCCATAAATGCCATAGAAACTATACTGGCTTTAAATGGATGTGATAATGCACAAAAGTGTGCATACTTGGTAAGTCTGTCAACTACCACCATGATGACACTCTTTCCCTCAGACTTGGGTAAACCTGTGATAAAATCCATTGAAACCTCCTCCCAATGTTGGCTTGGAATGGATAAAGGTTGTAATAGACCTGGTGTCTTAATTGTTTCAGCTTTATTTTGTTGGCATACCAAACATTTCGCCACAAACTTTTGAATATCCGATTTAAGGCCATCCCAAAAAAATTCCTTCTTAACCCTGTGGTAAGTTTTTAAAATTCTTGAGTGCCCTCCTAAGGGCGAAGTGTTCAGTTCCAGAAGAATCTTTTGTTTGAGTTGGGAATTCTTACAGAGGTATAAGCGATCTTTGCACCATAATGAATCATTTTTCCAGCTAAATGTATCAGATGTACTGTAATATTGTTGTAACTTTCGAATAAGTTCCCACACTTCTTCATCATTCTTCCATTCCTCCCTTTCTTCATTTATCCAATCTGGTTGGATAATAGAAATGGTGCACAACAATGCTTCCACATCCTCATCCTTTCTTGAGAGTGCATCTGCCACAACATTTTGCTTCCTTTTTTGTATATGATTTCAAAGTCATAACCCAAAATCTTTGTGACCCATTTTTGTTGTTCTTCAGAGGATAATATTTTTTCTAAAAAGTATTTAAGGCTATCATGATCCGTTTTTACCTTGAAGTGTCTTCCCATTAGGTAGGATTGTCATTTCTTAAGTGCATGTAGTATTTCCAACCTTTCCTTCTCATAAATAGCTTTGTGTAAATACTTTCCCTTGATTGGACGACTTTCGAAAGCAATGGGTCTTTCATCTTGCATTAAAAAAGCACCAATTCCATTTCCGGAAGCATCACATTCCATAATAAAGGTTTTTGTGAAGTCTGGTGTAGCTAAGACTGGTGCTTGGCACATTGCCTCTTTAAGATATTTGAAGGCCTTTGTTGCTTCTGGAGTCCATGAAAATGCATCTTTCTTCAACAATGTTGTTAGAGGTGCTGCTATTTTCCCATAATTCTTAACAAACTTGCAACAATACCCTGTCAACCCCAAAAATCCTCATAAATTCTTTATGGATTTGGATTTTCCATTCCTTAATGGCTTTAATTTTGCTAGGGTCTACCTTAACTCCTTCATGAGATACAATATGACCCAGATATGTCACCTCTTGTACTCCAAAGAAACATTTGGATCATTTTGCATATAATTGCTTCTCCTCCAATAGTTGTAGCACCCTGTCAACATGTTCAACATGATCCTTCCAAGACTTGCTATAGATTAGTATATAATCAAAAAATACTAACACAAATTTTCTAAGGAAGGGTTTGAAAATGGAATTCATCAAACCTTGAAATGTATAACGTGCATTGTAAGGCCAAAAGGAATGACCAAAAACTCATAATGACCCTCATGAGTTCTAAATGTTGTTTTCAGAATGTCCTGAGTCTTCATTCTGATTTGATGATATCCTGAATGAAGATCTAACTTGGTGAAGTAAATTGATCCATGCAATTCATCCAATAATTCATCAATTACAGGAATGGGAAACTTATCTTTAATAGTGAGCTTGTTGAGCTCCCTATAATCTGGACACATGCACCATGATCCATCCTTCCTGTGCACCAATACTACAGGAGCAGAGAAATAACTTTGGCTAGGTTGAATTATACGACCCTCAAGCATTTCTGCAACCATACTTTCAATTTCACTCTTTTGGGCATAGGGATATCTATATGTCCTGATGTTTGGAGGAACACTTCTTGGAATCAAATGAATAGCATGATCATGATCACGAATAGGTGGGAGACCTTTGGGAGTCTCAAATAACTTGGAATGATTGTCTAAGACTTTTTGGAGATCTAGAGAAATAGATGATTTCGATGTGGAAACATCTAGCGAACATAATTGTGTAATTACACCTCGTTGTTCCTTTTTTAGAAGCTTTGTCATACCGTTAGAGCTTATTATCTTTCTCGGTTTCCCTGCAATACCACTTAATTCAACTTCCTTTCCTTCCTCATAAAATTTCATGAAAATTTCTTGAAAGTTAAAATCTATTGTACCCAAGGATTGTAGCCATTGGACTCCTAGTACAACATCAGCACCTCCCATTGGAATGGAAGCCATTGGGCTTTTCAATACATATTCTCCCATGGATAACTTGATATTATGGCACTTTCCAGAGCAATTTATTGTTCCTCCATTTGCAACCATCACTTGACACTCTGGTGCTGGGCATAAGAAGCAATTCAATTCTTTTGCTACCTTACAATGAATAAAATTGTGGGTACTTCCTGAATCAATCAACACTAGTATCTTTTTCTTCTTGATTTGTCCTTCTATCTTGATGGTTTGAGGAGTGGTAATTCCCGCCAATGCATTACAAGATATGGTTGGATTCATTTCTTCTTTATCTAGGCTTTGTTCCTAGAGTATATCCTCTTATTTTGACCTTTCTTGCTCCTTTTCTTCTTCCTCTTCACAATCTATGTAGAATAATTTCTTCTTAGCACACTTATGACCTATTTGCTATCACAACTATAACAAATCCCTTTTGCTCTTTTTTCTTCCAATTGTTGTGGTGTCAACCTTATAGGTTGTGGAAGGCTAAGGGCAACAACACTTCCATCTTTATAGTTGTGAGTGGTATGCTTCCTGGTTGCCATAATTTTGCTTTCCATTTTTCTTGCTAACCTGTATGCCTTCTCTAATGAATCAGGTTCCCAAAGGCAAACATCATGTTGGATATTATCTTTTAAAGTCCCTATGAACACATCAATCCTATGCTCCTCTGGAATATTTTTTACCCTTATGTTAAATTTTTGGAACTCCTCAATGTGCTCCATTATTGAACCCTTTTGTTTGAGACTTATCAATTGGCTAAAAAAGTGTTTCTTTTTGTATCCTCATAATGTGTTGTCAATTCTTCCGTAAAAATTGCCCAAGTGATAATTTGTTTACGAGAGAAAAGCCATTGATACCATACAAATTGATTTGGTTCCAAATATAAAGCTGCAATACGTACCTTTTGTGTGTTTTGCACATTATTGAGATCGAAAAATTGCTCCATCTGTAATATCCATGTTGCGGGATCCTTGCCATCAAACTTTCTCATATCGATTTTTGGAATGTGGTGGATCTTCAATCCAACATTAGAGTCTATGGAATCATGATTAACATTTATTTTGTTCTCATCATGAGTTTCCTTTACTACCCTTTCACCATTAGTGACCATTTCTTGTAGCAACTTATTCAAATTTATCTTCAATTCTTCCATCTTATCATCCATGCCATCCATTTTAGCATCCATGCCATTCATCTTAGCATCTATGCCATTCATCTTAGCTTCCATGCCATCCATCTTAGCTTCTATGCCTTTCTTTAAACAATCCATCTTAGCTTCTACACCTTTCTTTAAACCATCCATCTTAGCTTCTACATCTTTCTTTAAACCATCCATCTTAGATTCTTTTACTTTTTGTGCAAGTGACACCTGTTGCACTTGGTCTCGTAATTTTGATATATCATGTTGCATTTCTTCCTCTTCTTCATGAGTCATGCTAGAGCTTTTAGGTTGCTTACTAGGTGTTTGCATTTTCTTTCCTTGGGGGATCAATTACCGATAATAATGCTTTACTATGCCCTTTGAGTTCCTTCAAACTAATTTTTCAAACCATGCTTATGCAAAAATTAAAAAAAATTTAAAAAAAACTACACACCTTTTTCTCACTTTGTAGGAGCTTGATATTGAATCTGATGTATCTCTGTAATTTCAGATCATCTAGTTTTGAAATTGTGATCTATAGTAGCCCTCTGTGTCCTCTTTCCAATGCCACCAGTCAGATCCAAATTGGATTCTCCAAGGAAGAGTTATGCACAATATCCCAAGATGACCTAATTATAGACCTTTCTAGAAGAGCGAACTTGTATGAAGTGCCATGTGTCACTGTTTGGACCTTTGGCTATGAAAATATATACAAGAAACTAAAGTCCGTCCTCTTTCTATACATTCTTACAAAATTTCAATCCGATGCTCAGAGAGAAAGTTATGACGATTTTCCCCAGGTCACCTATTTGGAATGTAATTCAGGAGTCTACAAAAAGACCAACTTCCTTAAATCATATCTTCATAAATATAATGCGAAAAGCTCTGAAATTTGGACCCGAGATTCAGTGCAATTTAGTCTCAAATGGGTTTCTTTTGCTTATGAAATGTCACAGAAAAAAATTTATAGCAAAAATGCCACAATGACCTATTTGGAGCAGCGAAACCCTAGAATCCAAAGCTCTGATTCCAAATGTTATGAAACCAGTTCACAAAAAGATAGAAAAGATATTTGAACACCTTAGAATTCAGCCTCTTCGAGGGGGCAACCTCCTTTCCATTACACAAAAGAACAATTCTTAGATGATTCAAATGACAAAACCTCCTTTTTATATATAGGAGTCTAAGGGGTCACAATATAACCAAGCCGACCTAACAATAATAATATAAAGGCACAAAAATAACAATAGAGGGCTTCTATGGGGCATCGTAATAACAATATGGGGTCAATAGGGGCACAACAATATTAATAAGGGATACAACTACAATATTAATGGGGGCATCACTAGTATTATAGGGACCTAACATACACCAGTACCATATGTACGAAGCACCACATGCACACTATGTACACAAGGCTATATGTACATTGCACCATTGTACAACATGTACACAATACCACATGTACTCAGTACCACATGCATGAC
Source organism: Pinus tabuliformis (assembly GCA_031772625.1). Classification (NCBI taxonomy): domain Eukaryota; kingdom Viridiplantae; phylum Streptophyta; class Pinopsida; order Pinales; family Pinaceae; genus Pinus; species Pinus tabuliformis. Next base: position 530,737,180 of record CM062815.1, on the reverse strand, counting down.
ATGTACGCGACACCACATGTATGGAGCTTGATATTGAATCTGATGTATCTCTGTAATTTCAGATCATCCAGTTTTGAAATTGTGATCTATAGTAGCCCTCTGTGTCCTCTTTCCAATGCCACCAGTCAGATCCAAATTGGATTCTCCAAGGAAGAGTTATGCACAATCTCCCAAGATGACCTGATTATAGACCTTTCCGGAAGAGCGAACTTGTATGAAGTGCCACATGTCACTGTTTTGACCTTTGGCTCTGAAAAATATATACAAGAAACTAAAGTTTGTTCTCTTTCTACACCTTCTTACAAAATTTCAATTCGATGCTCAAAGAGAAAGTTATGACAATTTTCCCCAAGTCACCTATTTGGAATGTAATTCAGGATTCTACAAAAAGACCAACTTCCTCAAATCATATCTCCGTATATATAATGCGAAAAGATCTGAAATTTGGACCTGAGGTTCAGTGCAATTTCCTCTCAAATGGGTTTTTTTGTTTGCTTCTGAAATGTCACAGAATAAAATTTATAGCAAAAATTCCATGATGACCTATTTGGAGCAGCGAAACCCTAGAATCTAAAGCTCTGATTCCAAATGTTATGAAACCAGTTCACAAAAAGATAGAAAATATAGTTGAACACCTTCGAACTTAGCCTCTTCGAGGGGGAAACCTCCTTTACGTTACACAAAAGAACAATTCTTGGATGATTCAAATGACAAAACCTCCTATATATAGGAGTCTAAGGGGTCACAATATAACCAAGCCGAACTAAAAATAATAATATAAAGGCACAAAAATAACAATAGAGGGTTTCTATGGGGCACAGTAATAACAATATGGGGTCAATAGGGGCATAACAATATTAATAAGGGATACAACTGCAATATTAATGGGGGCATCACTAGTATTATAGGGACCTAACATACACCAATACCATATGTACCAAGCACCACATGCACACCCTGTACATAAGGCTATATGTACATTGCACCATTGTACAACGTGTACACAATACCACATGTACTCAGTACCACATGCATGACATGTACGTGACACCACATGTAAGACATGTACACAGCACCACCTGCACACAACACCACTTGTACAACATGTACACAACGCCACATGCACACAACACCACTTGTACAATCATGCATACCACACCATATATACATAGCATCACATGTACAACATGTACACAACACCAATTATACATATCATTGCATTTACAACATGTACATAACATCATTTGTATGCAGAACTACATATCCAACATGTGCACATCACCATATGCACACAACACTGCATATCCATCATGCACACAGTGCAATATGTACACAATACCACATATCCAACATGTACATGGAACCATCTATACCCAATACTCAATATGAAACATTCATACAACACTATATGTACTACACCATGTACATAACATTACATAATCAACATGTACATACACTAAATATACACCACACAACATCACAGGTGCAACAAGTAAAACATATATGACATATGCACAACAGTTGTACCACACATCCAAAACCACACTAACTCTTTACCAAGCAACCTTACTTCTAGTGTCTTATCCATGCTTGTCCTAACATGCCACAGACCAAACTGCTTTCACTCTATTGATGTATCCCTCAGTATAACCTATCCATAACATAAGCATAGGCATAATATAAGCATACAATATAAATTCATATTCACATGATATTGACCTTATATGTTTGTCATGACTACTCTTCCCACTTGATTCCTCATAGACCAGGAACCTGTTTATGTCTTTTTCCTGTGCAAGCAATCGTTCCTCCACAAGAATGATTCCTGACAACCCTGTCAAACAGTGACATTAATACATGTACACATGGATACATCATAAAATAATAATGATCTCACTAGTCAATGTCATACATACATACATATTTACATATAAACATTATCATAAAATAATCATGATTCATGATCACCCTGTCAGAAATGACATACATACACACCTATATGTATACATATATAAACATCAACTTAATCATGATCACAAAAAAAGTGTCCAATATTATAAGTTCAAGGTTAAGAGCACTTCCTTGTGAAATATTGAGAACAACAATCCAAACATAGCCAAGGCACTTGACACCTTAGATCCATTTACTTTAACTTTTCTTGATTACCTTTCCCATAACTATTTTGTCATTGTCCATTTACGACAATGGACCCAACCAGTCCAACCGACTGTCATAGTCTTACCTTCCATTGCGCTTACTCATACACTGAGCTTCACTTACATTACCTGTTGGGTACCACACAGCTCTCCCTGACTCCATCAACTTTTACTCTTTCCCAACTAATTCCCTAGAATCAAAACATAAAAGGCAAGAATGGAAAGAACAAAAAGAATAAAACCATGAAAACCAACAGCAACACGACTCCACAAATGAAGTGGTATGACCATACTCTAGACATAAAATAAAGTTTCAAATCAAGCATAAGAAAATAAAAAGAGACAAAAATCATAAGACTAACAACAAACACCATGACTCAATCCCCAAGGTTCCCAGGGAAACTCAACTAGAGCCTTCTTCAAGATTTCATGGAAACCTCTCTTGCCATGCTACTCCCTGCATCATACTGCCATCAACATATAACTACCAGTGCATAAATAAACATAACAATACATTGGTCTCCTTACCTTGTTCTTCCAAGCACGTTTCTTGCAACTAAACACATCCACGCCATCTCTCAAGGGACTCCCATCCTTGGATATCCACCTGTAACTAAAAACTAGCTAATATACATATCAAGTACATGTTCATGAATATAACATGTATCCACATAATGTCAGACAAAATCAAGGTTAAGAAGACTTCCTGTATGCAAATCATTCATTCATTTGGAATTAGGGTTTCCAAACATAGCCAAAGGAATTCTTACCCAATTCCTTTCTTTTACCTTTACCCTAATGCAGCTGAGTCTTACAATGAACTGCCACATCACCTAGTTGTTAGTTATATAAACACATCAAGTGTTACCTTGTTACGCTAATACGAAGCATGTTCCTTGCAACTGCTCACACATGTCAACCACATGTTCCACATATTAAGACAACCATATCTATCAATTCAAAATCAACTAACAATTATGTTATAACACATAATGCTACAACTATCACCTATCATACTCAAGTATATGTCAGCTATCTCAACTCATATGTATTAGCACAATCATCTTAAAATAAGATGATTTGAACACATACTCATATTATGCAATTCATCAAACATTCAACAAACTTGCAAACATACCTATTAAATAAATCAACTATAAGACCTAATCAAAAAGTCAAGCACCACATATATGATGTAATCAAACTCGTACCTTAATGTGTCTCAGGAGAGGCAATCTTGTCTACACAATCAAGCTAGTTAGCACAATATAACTTCACAACATATCAACTCAAACATAAATCATGATATCCATAAAAATAACTAACTAACATGTTCACATCATAAGCTCATAAGAATTTGTTGCTCATGCATAACAATCACATATGTACGATCAACCTATATTAGTACGACACCATATCACAAATATGGCGTCTCATACCTAAATATCGCAACCATAATGATCTGCATAGGTCAAGCTAGGTTAAAACAGTACATATAACATCAAGATCTTCAATGCAATGAACATAACCATCACACATATGACCAATCCAAATTACAACATCAAGATCTCAATGAAATAACCCTACTCATCAAGTGATTATCAGATAACAACAATACTTTATATATCATGGTCATCAACAACATATAACCTAATCATCAAGTTGTCTAACATAAAACAACAACAATAATGTATACAGCCACAAGCTACCATCATTCTTGATTATCTGACACAAATGCATGTGACTATACTAATCCACTAACATCCATCATGAGTGTAACCATAACAGAAAAAGACATGTACATAAACCTAATGTATATAAAATTAATACATATAAAATTCCTTAACCTACATACCTACATGCCCAACATACAAACCTGTTTGACGACATGCTCTTGCCTCAACGTCTGATGTTGCAACTATACTTTGATGATCTGCATCTTCTGCTTTATCTCATTCAACACATTAGCATCATAACATACCAATAACATCATCATGACCTAAATTTCATACAATGACTTCACAAGGCATGTTTGACCTACTATTCAAACTATAACCAAGACCATACATGCATAACAACTGCATATAGACATATAACACATGAGTACTAAACCATATACACATCATTCTAGCTAGATTTTGGTCATCAATGCATGGCCATATCAACTTCACAAACCATGACCTCATGCATGACAACAATCATTACTCCATTGTACACATTGCCACATATAACCATCAATATCCATAAGAAATTCCTAACCAACTACACATACACATAAACACATGTAGCGAGCATAAGTGATCAATTCTTGTAATCAACCTAAAAGACTGATACATGTAATCAAAATATTCAAAAATGTAACCTAACATATAAGGATGTAAGTAGGTGACATATAACCATATGCAACCAGTCATGTACTCATGACAAATACATTTCACAAAATCAATATAAAATTCTCCATGATAACCATACTACAACCCTAATCAATCATCAAACAAATACAACAAGTATATAAGTGTAAGAGACATGCATGAATTACTAATACACTCAACCCATCCAATCCAAGAGTTGAACCATGCTCTGATACCACTCTGTAACACCCTCCACCCACATCCACCCAAGTAACCATGCCAACTGGGGTAAACATGAGACAAGAGGCTACTATGATTAGATTCGGCCTCCTAGGTAACCTTAAGGAAGTGGAACCAATGTAACATCACACATGGTCATCCAACATCATCAACAGAACCCTCAGGAGACAAGTTAGCCACTCAAACAGCCTGTCCCTGGGTCCCAATGTTGTTCTAGACCTCTGAGGCCATAGTCGCTCTCATGCTATGTGCAAGGGAGTGAACAGAGACCTAAAGTCACTCTCATAGTCTATATGCTAGTGAATGTGGAACAAAATTGCCAGTTTTGTGCTAGTGAGCTTGGGATTTAAGCCACTTTTCAGGCCCAGAGCCGAGGCCACTGCCCATAATGGAATGAAATCTTGAAATCAAGAAAGGTATAGGGAAACAATGATGCAAAAGCAATAAGCTCAACAAGACCTTAACCAAACCCCTACTAGCCATGACAGACATTTCATCAAACACATATCGACATGTAACCTATAGGTGTAAACAACATAATTAAGTGCAGGGATCTCATACTTATCTGAGAATCACTATAAATCATTGTTTCCTCGTGTCATTTTGTTATATACCTAGGGGGGATAATATGGGGTACAAAGGGAGGTACCCAAAGGAATAATGTAATAATGGGATGGGCCATAGTAATAAATAAGGTGGTTAACCCGTATCATGTAAGGGACCACAAGTAGTTTGTAATAATGTAATGGGCCCATGGTATTAGATAGATGGTATTGAGGGAACCATGGTAATGACCCATGGTATTGTATGTATGAGGCATATATATGGCTTGTGGAGTGTTCTCCTTCCTTAAGGAGTGAATATATGGTGTTACCCTACCTTAAGGGTTTTAATCAATAAAGAATCATTTCATATTATTTCTGGGTTTATTTGCATTGTCTTATATTTTCATATCAGATCTATAACAAGTGGTATCAAAGCTATAACATTGGCTCTCAGCATGTTTTTACTTGTATATGAATGGATAATGTGTCTATGACTTAATAGATGAATATGCAGCAAATGTGTTATAGCTCTGATACCACTTGTTATAGATCTGATATGAAAATATAAGACAATGCAAATAAACCCAAAAATAATAAGATCGAAATAGATAGAAATGATTCTTTATTGATATCAAACCCTTAAGGTAGGGTAACACCATACATTCACTCTTTAAGGAAGGAGAACACTCCACAAGCCATATGCATGTTCATACAATAATCCTTGACATCTCTCAATGTGGAATCTCTAGCCTCTATATAGGCCTCATACATACAATACCATGGGTTATTACCATGGTTCCCTCAATACCATCTATCTAATATCATGGGCCCATTACATTATTACAAACTACTTGTGGTCCCTTACATGATACGGGTTAACCACCTTATTTATTACTATGGCCCATCCCATTATTACATTATTCCCTTGGGTACCTCCCTTTGTACCCCATATTCTCCCCCCTAGGTATATAACAGCCAAACATAGTTGTTGTCATAAAATGTGCATATAACTAGCATAATAGGAACATAAATACAATAAACATACTATCCATCAAAATCCATACATACACCAACAAATTTACACATGAAAATCAACGGAATGAATTTCTCATTAATCAATGCAATGAACCAATCGGTGATACGACTACAACGTTCCACCTGACCATAGATTGGTTGACCCAAGTATCTCTTTAACCAATCACCCCCATGCCATATTCCAAGCATGAATGTGGGACTCATAGAAAACATCAAAAAAATACCAATCAATGTGAATACCACCAGAGTTCTCCACCTACACCATGAGGAATTTGAGTGCCTCCTAGTCTCTCAGGATTTATCATGCATCCGCAGTCTGATCCAGTGATCACTAGGCCTCACATCAAGACATAATCTCTAGGCTTTATCATTCATTCCATCCAATAATCACTAGGCCCAACGAAGAGAAAATCCACCTCTTGGATTTACTATATATCCTTCCATTAATCAGCAAGGATTCTTAGACCCATTGAGGCACACAAACTGGCTTTACCGCAACCCATAGTCTGGTTCAGGGGTTACTAGGCCAGTGGCTTCGTGCATCCTCATTCTGGTTCAGGGGTTATTAGGCTAGTGGCTTCATGCATCCTCAGTCTAGTTTAGGGACCACTACACCATGTGTTTGTCAACTCGGATATCCACCCCACTCGACTTCAAATCCAATCTGACCATCCCACATAAACTGAACGAGAGAACCAATCTCATCAAATCTATTAGGAAATGGAAAGGCTAGGCTAAAAATATTGTCACACCTGGAAAAACCATTGCCATGGTAGCAAGGAAGCACATGAAATACCATGTATGCCAAATGTAGCAAGGAAAATACACATGCAAGTCGATACCTACATTGGAGCCTATTGTAGATTCTTGATCCTATCAGGTCAAGAGGTAACTCCTCAAATCAACTATGTTTCTTCATTTAGATTATTCATAGTTATATACATGAGGGAGTGACTCTTGGGTTTCACCTCCCGATGACTCTTCCTTTTCCATTATTTATAGATGTTCACCCAATCCCCATGATTAGCTATCAACATTCCCCCCTTAATATGAAGGGATATTGGTGAGTCCAAGCATTGTTCTCAATCTTTCAAGTTTTTCTCTTCCAAGCACTTTGGTGAAGATGTTTGCAATATGCTCATTAATGGAACAATGGCATAGATGGATTGTCTTTGCCTCAACATGATGTCGAATCATATGGTATTTTGCATTGATGTGCTTCATTTGATCATGAAACTTTGGTTTCTTGGCCAACTTTAATAGAGAGGTGTTGTCAATCATGAGTGGAGTTGAATGTACTTGTTTTATTTGTAAATCTTCCAAAATTTTCCTGAGCCACACAATTTTTTTTGTTTCCTTAGTTGTTGCCACATATTTTGCCTCTATTGTGGAATCTGTTGGAACTGATTGTTTGCGTGATCTATGGGAGACAACTCCTGATCCAAGACTCATAACATAACCAGAAGTAGATACCCTAGTTTCATTGTCTCCATCGAAGTCTGAATTAAAGTATCCAATCAAGCTGAAGTCACTCACCTGTGTATACTTGAGTCCAAAGTCTTGAGTTCCCTTCAAGTACTTTAGAACTCTTTTTGCAGCAGGACAATGTCCCTCACAAGGCTTTTGCATAAACCTCAAGAGGATTCCAATAGCAAACAAAATGTTTGGTCTGGTAGTAGTCAGGTAGTTGAGACTTCCTACAAACTATCTATACTTTTTTGCATCCTCAAATTCTTTTCCTTTAGCGGATGTGAGTTTTAAGTTTTGTTCCATTGGAGTAGTTAGAGGATTGCACTTAGTCATGCCAAACGTGTTCAATAGATCTCCAATGTACTCCTTTTGAGAAATGAATATAGACTTCAGATGTTGAGTTACTTCAATACCAAGATAGTAATGAACATTGCCCAAACCAGTCATTTCAAAACCTTTCCTAAATTCCTTCTTTATGGATGCAATGTAGTTCTCATTGTTCCTTGTCATCAAAATATCATCTACATATACCACAAGATATACAACTGTTTTTCCAACTTTCTTGACAAACAAAGTTGAATCATCAAGATCATAATATTTGAAATTGAGTTTCGGAAGATGCTCAATTAAATTTTCATGCCAGGATCTCAGTGCTTGCTTGAGGCCATACAAGGATTTCACAAGTTTGCATACTTTATGTTCATGTCCTTTCACACAAAAGTCTTTAGGTTGTGACATAAAAACATTTTCTTTTATATCTCCATTCAAGAAAGAAGTTTTTACATCCATTTGATGGACTTTCCAACCATTCTGAGCTACTAGGGAAAAGAGTGTCTGGATGGTATCCCATTTTGTTGTGGGGGCAAAAGTCTCCTCATAATTGACCCCTTCCATCTGTGTAAAACATTTTTCCGCAAGCCTGGCTTTGTGCTTGTCAAGTGAGCCATCAACTTTATACTTGTTCTTGTAGACCCACTTGCAGCCAATTGGTTTGGTTCCCAATGGAGGATCAACCAGCTTCCAAGCTCCATTCTTTATCAAGGCATCATACTGCTTTTGCATCGCTTATTTCCATTCATCATGAGAAGCGGCTTCTTTGAAGGAAGTTGGTTCAAAATCTGTAGACAAATTTAGTTCAAAATCATAAGAAACATCCATATCAACAGGTGAATGAGAATCATCTACATCACCTCCATTTTACCTAGTTGAATTTCTTGTTCCTATCTTTCCAACCTCATCAGGATGAACACTTTCAAGTGTCTTTGACAATCACTTTGGGAGACCTTTCTAAGATGGTCTAGGTGGCTCGATTGATTGAGTTGGGACTGAATCAAGATAGAGTCTTCCAATTTTGTCAATCACATCACTAAAAGAATCATCAGTGGTTGGATTTTCATGTGGGGGAGAGAGTGCTTCAGAAGAAGATTCCAATTATTGATCTAGTATAGGAATCCCCCCTTCAAGATGTGGAATCTGATTATTAAATTCTTGAAATGATTTTGCATTTCCGAATCTATCCAAGTGATCAAGTTGCCGCTCGACAATATTGTCTTCTTTGGAATATTCAAGAAAGATTACATCTCTAGATACAACAAAAATTATATTAACTTCATCATAGAGATGATATTCTTTGGAGGTATTTGAATACCCCAAGAAGATACACTTATGACTCCTTACACCAAGTTTTTTCTATGTACCTTTAGTATCAAGGCATAATCAGTGGAACCAAAGACCCTGAGATGCTTTACCAAAGGAATGTGGCCATACCACATTTCATAAGGAGTCTTTTTCTAATAGAATTAGCTAGACATCTATTCTTTACATATACAGCACATAGAACTACATCAACCCAAAACATCAATTTTACATTCTTGAAAAACATCATGGAAAGTGCCATATTTAATATTGCCTTATTCATTCTTTTAGCTACTCCATTCGGTTGGGGATTATAAGGCACAATTGTTTGATGTTTGATCCCACGCTGGCGAAGATAGTTTTCAAATTCATTTGAACTGTATTCTTTTCCATGATTAGTGTGAATAGAGCCAATATGAGATTTTGCATCATTTTCAATCCATGTATGAAAGTTCTTGAATGCTTGAAAAACATCAGATTTGTTCTTCAACAAATAAACCCAACACATTCTGCTGTAATCATCAATAAATGTCATCATATATTTATTTCCATTTGTAGAAGGAACAACCATTGGACCACATAAATTTGAATGAATGAGCTCAAGTTTTCTATGTTCTCTGGAATGTGAATCATGAAAATATTGTTTGCTATGCTTTCCTAGAATGCAAGCATCACATTGCTTAAGTTTCTTAGGAATTCTAGGCAAACCAGTAACACCATTTTTCTTCAACAAGAGAAGGTTGTCATAGTTCAAGTGTCCAAATCTAGCATGCCATAAAAGACTTGATGGAAATGTGCGTTCATCATAATGAGAATTATATGAGAAATTTTTTGCATGAGCAAAGGTACCTTGCAGCTTGAGAAGCCTTTCTTCTTCTATCCCCGTCATGACAAGTAAGTGATCTAATGTTTTTCTCACCTCAACCTTGCCGTCAAACATATGAATGGAGTTTCCTTGCTAGCGAATTTGGACCAAGGACAACAAGTTTCTCCTCAAGTGTGGGAGATATAAAACATCATATAGAAGAAAGTCTAGAAGACCAGACAACTTGAGCCTGATTGTGCCAAGCTCTGATGGCTTGAGTTTTGATTTGTCTGTAAAGTATACTGGTCCATCAACATTGTCAGCAAATTCTTCAAAAAAATATCTTCTAAAAGTCATGTGGAAAGTTGCTCCTGAATCAAGTAACCAATCATTTTTCCAAGAAGCAAGTGAAGCATTAAATAAGTCTTCATTTACTCGAATATTACAATGTGCCCACAACATAGTGAGCGCATTCAAGTGCTTTACCTTTCTCTTTTTCATTAGTTTCACCTTTGGGTTGATTTCTTTCATGCTCAATTCTATCCCAAGGCAACTTGCATGTGGATGCATCATGTGGTTCATCTCTATTACAACATATGCAATGCAAATCAGACTTTTCTCCTTGAGAGAGTATGCCCCAACTACTTCTGAAATTTATTCTTCCTCTTCCTCTTCAACCACCTCTTCCTCTGGAAGAATATTGAGCATGATTCTTCTCTCTATGTGCAATACATACAGCTTCTTTAGAAGACTGAGGAGTTGTCTTCTTCCCAAAAGCTTTCTCTCTCTCAACAAATTTATTCACAAGGGAGTCAAAGGTAATTTCTTTGAGGTTTCCATTTTCTTACAATGACTCAAGATAATTTGAATAAGTGGGATAAAGTGCCTTGAAAAAAACTATCATAGGAATGTCTAGTTCAAAATTAGTGACTTTGATATCATTCATAATAGATTTTACTTCTGATGCAAGAGCAAGAGGATCATCATTTTGTAATTCAAGGCTGAACAATTTAATCATGAGTTAAACAACTTCAAGCACACAGTGTGAGTCAGAGAGTTCCCTCAATTTTTGTAAGGCTTCAAAAGAATTTGAAAGTGGTGAAATATGGTGACTCACCTCTTCATTTACATATGCTGCAATCAAGGCATAGGCCTTGCTATTCTTGTTTTCCCAAATGGTGAATTCCTTGTCTGAGGTAGGCTTTTTTGGTTCTTTGTCTCCTTCTCCAACACAAACTCCTGTCCACTGCTTATTAGAAATGAGAAAGTGTTTGATATTCCATGACAATTCTGGATAGTTATCCTTCCCATTAGGAACCACTCCCATAATAGATATCAATGAGTGCATTTTAAAAATGTACTATGCTTCCAATATATAAAAAAATTGCACTTCTGGTGGTTAAAAAATGCAATTCTGGTGGCAAAAAATACACTATGATATATTAAAAACAGAGGTATTATTTAGGGGAGGTGGTATATGGGGGAGGGAGTGTTTAGGGGAGGGTTTATATAGGGGAGGGGTTAACAATTAACCAGGAGTCTGCAATACCAGAACAACATTATACCAAACAACGTTATATGTAATATGGGAGTGGTATATGTTAGCTCTGCTATAAATTTCAGTGTTTAAAGGTCAAATTCAGGACTGATGATTGGTTTGTGCCAAGAAAGGTTCTCGCAACTGTTGGTTTCCTTTCCCCCCCCCCTTCTCCTTGTAACTCCATAGCCCCTGCTTTCCCTGTTCTCCTTTAAAACTCTGTTTAATCCCATGTTTTCTTTAAGCCCCGCTGTTTCTGTTTTATTCCAAAAAACCCGCATAAACCATGTTTATTTAGCTTGGGCGCTTAAAACATGAACCCGTGTCATTTTAACCCTCAGTCACTTTTGAAATCTCAGCCGTTAATTCCCCCGATCTAATGATCCACGTCGCCCCAGCCTGCACATTAAACCTCACGCTCGTTCCACTCCATCTGTCCGTCCATCGCGAGATCAACGGTGGACGCTTTCCCCAATCGCGCGACTTGCATGCATGTTAACCCGCGAGGGTGATGGCTTTGGGCTGCCATGCCGCACTTTATTACTTGATCGCACCGTTGCGTACGTAAACCACCTAGCCTCGGTAGGCGGTGCGGGGAAACCACCCGCTGCGCAAAACCGCCATCCACGCCATTTAAACTTTGCGCACCTTCCGCTCCCGTCAGCCATTGGATCATGCCCACCGTGATCCAACAGCCATTGTTCGCCCATCCTCGTTACCTCCCGATAACCCCTCCAATTCAATCTCCACCGTTGATCTCTACGATCCGACGGCTCATATTCACTCTGCCCGTTTCTTCCCGATTCCTCCCGCCACTGATCCCCGCCATTCATTTGCTAGATCCAATGCTTGTTATATTTCTTTGTCTTGCTCCTCATCCACCATGAAGTCTCCATGCTCCTCACTTGTATCATGTTCCCGAAGGAAGAAGGAAGCCAGAATCTGCCTATGCACAGTTAAGCCTCAACTACTACATTCAACATAGAAAGGCCGAAGGACAAAAAGGACCATCCTCAAGTAGTTCAAGCATTTTTCAGTGATGGAGCATGTTCCATATTATATTCCACATGCTCAGAGAAGGACCGATGTACAGCAAAAAAGGTCGATTTTGTTTATTAAAGTAGTCAAACTGCAGCAGAAGCCCATTTCAAAGAATTAATGTGGTTGGTGGTCCATTAAGACACCTCTACACATTGCCTAGTAGAGAAATTTTGTAAATAACCTCTATATATATATCCAGAAGACAAAATGTAATAGGGGGATGAATGTTATTTTTTGCAAGCTTCAACTTCTGGAGACTGTAACTACTGTGATACCTGAAGCGTCTGGTCTTCATTTTCATCTAATGCAAGCTTCTTTTGCTGATTAATTGCTCACTTTCCACTTCTTCTTCGTTGTTCCAGGCTGTGCCTGTTATGCATTTATTCATGTGCTGTAGATGTTTAGCATTAGAGGGGCTATCATCCGACCTCTGTGTTTGGATCTAGCATGTATCATTGAATTTGTATGCAGGTTTCTATTATTTTAATGCTAGAGAGTTATCATCTTGTCTCTGTATTAGGAAACATATTTACAGACCTCTTTACTAGTTGCAGCTGGCCATCACAGGGTCCTGTGCATCTGTTGGTGTGGTCAGTATTCTCCATCATCACATTTTCCTTAAACTGTGAGTAATTGGTGGTCTAAAGCCTTGTAGTCTGGGGGTGTTCACCCATGTCTAGGGTTAAGCATAGTAGAAGTGGTTATCTGGCTTGAATATGCAACATTTCTTTCATTCATCCACCATTTTCCAACATTTTTGTTGATTTTGTAATGTTCCCAAGAATCTCTGAGATACAACCTAGGAGAGTTTCTTTGGGTGATAACAGTATATATATATGGAACAATGTATTTAGGTAATATGGAATAGCATATTTAGGTAATCAGTATGTGTGATATGAGAAACTGGAGCGGTGAGTGTGCAACGTAGCCCAGCATATGGAGGCGTGGCAGTGGGGGATATGTTATGGCAGGAGGGAGGTATGTTATGAAGGCGTTATGGAGTGATGAACCAGAAGGTTCAACGTAACAAAATACTATGCGCAGAGGTATAACAAAATACGAGGGCCAATTGTGCAGGAGAATGAGCATATAGAAAAATGGGAGGTATTACTGTGGGGAGGTGTCAGTGTGAGGAAACCACAGTGGGACAACATTAACGCATATGGAGAGCGATTAACGCATATGGAGGAGCAATATTAAGGTATTAAGGAGTGGTATTAAGTATACAAAGAACGTATGAGACAATAGACTTTTCCACCTAGAGATACATCTACACAAATCTACATCTAAAACCCATTATAGTCCGTTCCCACACCACATATACCCTCCATGTCAAAGACTTGTCTTTCTCTAGATTTCCCTCATAATAACTTCAAAAAATGAAAGATACCTATATAATAATTAGCAAAAATTTACCCAAAGCTTTATCACAGGAATCTACAATGGTTGTGATGCAATGTATATACAACAGTGGTATATGGGAACCTTGCAGCGCAAACCCCAACATTGTCACATTCACAACACCACGCTTCCACTTTCATACTCTCAAGCAATGCACAAACTCACTCCTAAGTCTTCAATGATCTCCCATATATTTCATTGTATAGTAGAATAAAAGAAAAATAAGACTTACAGTGGATGTTCAACGCATTTATAGATAATTTTAATGCACAAAATATGATGATAGAGATGAGAAAATATGAAAAAATGCAAAAAATGGCATAAGGGAGTCACAAGGTAGAGAGGGAAGCCAAAAATGGTGTTGGCTCCGATACCATGTCAGACCAGGAGATAACTCCTCAAATCAATTGTGTTTCTTAATTTAGATTGTTCATAGTTATATACATGAGGGAGTGACTCTTGGGTTTCACCTCTCGATGACTCTTCCTTTTCCATTATTTATTATTTACATTATTTACAGATGTTTGCTCAATCTCGATGATTAGGTGTGAACAGATCCTACCTTTCCCTGCTTGATCTTTGCTTCCTCTTGCCTTCTTTTCCTTTCTTGCTCCAATGCCAAGTTCTCCATGAAAACTCTAAGTGTCCAAGAGTATGAGAGAGAGAGAATAATGAAAGAGCTCCAAAGCTAAACTAACCAAGTATTGCCCATTGATCCTCATAAGCCTTTTTATTAATAAGGCCTCTATTTTCTTCAGTTTCCATTATTTACCTTCAATTTCCTCCTCACATGCAACCTATGACCTTTCACCTCCTTTTTTCACTAATTTCCATTATTTTCATAAATAATTGTGCTAAACGTATCATTTTTCCTTTCCAAAGCCTTAGCCATTGCCTTTACCAATTTCCTTATCCATAAACAACCAAATGAACACATAGTAGGATTTCCTTCCCACCATTCAGCTTGGAATGTGTCCCATCATTCGTGGTATTTATATATTTTTACAAGGAATTTTTACCAGGGTTGTTATAGTACTAAGCTTTCCTTATTTGCAATTAACATCAAATATAATGCAAAAGTTATGCATAGAAATATCATGGCTGCTATCTAGGAAATTTAGTGGGAATGATGGTTACTTAACAACTTTTTCAAAAAACAGTATGAAATGTATTCAATACATAGGACAGCTACCGACACTGTAGAGGATGAAAACAATAACAATTACATAATTTAACAGCTCAGAAACAAGGGCTACAAATTTATTTCAATGGCATTATATTAAAAAAATTGAAATGCAGACTACCCCCTCAAGTATGTCCTTACAGAGGGTTGTAAATTTGAAAAAAAGGAAACATAGAATTTTTGTACCAATGAGGGTCAATCTAGTGTCATTTTTTAGCAGACAATGCAAGAGAGACCCAATGAAATTCATGGAACCCAATGTTCACTTGATCGTGCATCATGAAGTGAATGCACAGAAAAAGAATTGATAGATAGATACCCCTGGAGGAAGGAAATGAAACATGAGGGAATAAATGGTCATGCATTCTTGCTAAATGACAAATGTCATTCTCAGACAACAAGATAGATGTCAGCCTAATAGAAAAATGGTAGAAAAAGTTTGGCCTCACCATTTATAAGAAGAAACATCTATTGACATAATTATTAAAGATCAAATCTTCGGAATGAACCTCTCTGCACTTCCACACATCTGCCTAATTTCAAGAACATAACCATAAACAAAGCTTTTGTTCAATGAAATGTGGTTTTGTACAGAAATTTATTCGCACTCCACACAACCTTTATTCAAATCACTATTGATATCTATAAAAGACTAATATGTCTGTGGGATCTTCAAGCAAAATGAAATATAGAGATACGTATTATTTACAACTCAAATATTAATACTATTATGAAAAAATTAGTTTAAGTATGAAAAAATTTATACCGACATGTAGAGGAAGCCTTAATTAGTTTAACTATGAAGAAATTTAGAATTAGTATTATTATGTTTCATTGTGAAAATATTTTACTGTGTGCATGATGGGGTTTGTATGAGAGAATGAGGGTGCACAGAGAACTTTATTTGGTAGGGACGAAATTAATGTTAAAAACTTTCCTTGTGCGAAGGACAGAGTGTGTGTAGAAATTTTTGTAGAGGAGTTTGGGGAGAGGGATGACGTTGGTAGATAATCATTATTTACAATTAAAATTTTATGAATTATATCTTATATGTCAACCGCTTACTAAAATATTAGAAAAATTTTATGTCAATATTCATTCCACACAATGTCATCAGCATCTGTAAATCAAACAAGATAACAATATATGCCACAAAAAAAGGAAGATTAGTACCGATAGTGCACTGTGTTGTGCGTGTGCAGACATTATGCAAAGAATAAATGGAGTGAAACATGAGGGATGTGTAGAATTTGTGTGGAATTAAAAGTGTGGAGGGATCTTTTAATTATAATGTGTACTCAATAGTTGATTGAAAGGCATTATTGAGTACAAATTTGCAAAAGTTCCTAGAGCTTTCATTGCGCAGAAAGAACTAGGGCTCCTTTACATAGACGAGAGTGCTAAATAATCCGTGTTGTATGGTAAAATGAAGTGAGTCAATTCATTGTGAATAACAAATATGCATTATTTTTTAATACTAAAATATTAGAAATTAAAGCCTTCAATCCAAAGTGTGGAGATCCACACAAGGAAGGTTTGAAAGCTTCCTCTACACAATGAATCATATAAATAGAAATAGTATGCATTATTTACAATTAAAATATTATCAATAATATATGCATAAAAAATGTTATTATGAACAACAAATATGGATTATGTTTTGATACTAAAATATTAGCAATGAAAGCCTTCACTATGGAGTGCAGAGATCCACAAAATGAAAGCATGAAACTTTCATCCGCACAATGAACCTTCTCATCACTTTCGCACATCCCTTATACAAAGCATCTACTCAATGAAATGCAGTTTTTTATATACTCAATTAAATAGCAGTAGTATGAGTTATTTATATTTAAAAAAAATTAGATTGGAGGCTTTTTTGATTCATGATTTAAGCAAAAACTCTTCCGGATAAATCACATCGATGATTTAGTTTCAATGCATTTCGAACCCCTACAAAGGTTCATCATCAAGACAAAGATGGATAGTGAGATTAATAGATCATATACTTATAATAGAGATGCAACAATAAAATCCTAACAGTCACTAAGATGAATCATATAATAATCAAATAGAACGTTATAGAAAGTCTAAAATTATTAAATTAAACAGTTTATTATCAATTAAATTAATAATATATTTCTTTTTTTATTATTTTTTTAAAGAAACAATTATTATTATTTTTATTATCATCTTAGTAAACTAATAAATAAGTTAATTAACTAATTAATTAGAATTTCCTAAAGAAACAATAAAAAGAAAAATAAATTAACCCAAACCAAAGAAGGAACTAAAAATATAAATATATCAAAATATACATTAATATTCTTATAAATATTATTGTATTATAATATGAAATTATACTATACTCATTCCTAATTTAAAAAATATAATAAAAGAAATTAAAAAGAGAAGTTATAATAATTATTAATGAATAACAACAAATAAAAGAGAAAGCTAAAGGATGAACAAATTAAATTATAAACAAATACATAACAATAATAATAATAATAATAATAATAGTTACAGAGATAAATAGAGGAAGTCTCTCTCTCTCTATATATATATATATAGATATGGGAAAAATTTAGGGGCTAATATTCGCAGGTGGGCTAATGTTCTATGTTTTCCCCAAAAAAAAATTCAACAATTTCCATTTTTCATAAAAATTATTCACCCAAATTTTATATCATAAACTTATCTTACCTTAAAAGTACCGAAATGTTTATAGAGACTATATAAAATTATTAGAAATTTAAATATTTTTACAAACATATCGCTAAACATGTTATTGTTTGTATGCTAAGGATTAGGAAGATTCGCCAAGATTTCAAAACTTTAAGATAAATTTCCATCCTTACATTTATATATATATATATATATATATATATATATATATATATATATATATATATATATATATAGGACAAAACTAAAAGAATCCACAGATAGATGCAACCAGGACACGAGAAGGAAACCAAGGAGGGGAGAATAACAAAAGGGAAGGGACCCAAGAGTAAAGGGATCGGACCCACAAATTCTTGATCTTCCATCCATCATCTCTATTTAGTGTATTATATCTTTTCTCTATCTCAATGGCTTCCCTTAATTTCGATGATGGAAATGATCAATCCTAGCAAGGACATGGGAATTCTCTAAACAAATGTGGTGTTTTGTCTTTCTAGCATGTTCATCCAAAGCAGAGGAGTGACTCCTATAATGTCTTCAGTCATCTATGTGCTCTTAAATCCTCTGATATATGGAACAACCAATTTCTCTAGTGTAGGGGATTCCAGAGGAACATGGAATCAAATGAAAACCCTTCACATTTATAGAATCCACAAGGTCTTTGACGGATCTTAAGGAGCCATGAATGGTTTTTAAGGGTCTAAATGTGGAAAAAACCTTGTGCCTCCTAAGAATCTGAGCGATCTTGTTTGTAGTCCCATGGATAAAGGAAATATTGACACTAGAGGCCACTTCAATATGATATTTCTTAGTATTAGGACCTATTGATAGTGCTAGACCCGAAAACATTCAGGGTATCTCCCTGATAATAAGTGCCAACTAAACCTCAAATAGTTTGGAGTAGGAGTCCCAGCAGTGGGTGGTAGTGTAATGCCTTGACCACAGTAGTGCGTAGAGGTAACTAAGCTAACTTTGGGTGACAGCAAGTGTGTAACCCTGCGGAGAGTCAAGTGTGATGCATGAATGTTCCAACACACGAAGGGGAAAAGGAAGTGCGCCCCTTATAAACTTGTAATAGTATGCATCTTGAAAGGAACACCCGAGAGGAATGACTTCACAAGATAAAATACAGAATAGTCCACAAATTAAAGTGATGAGTTAATCCAACAACACGGATTCAATAGGATTCATAAAATTTCATACAAAGTAGTTCATAAGAAAATGCATAAGTTAAACAACATACATTTCTAAAGAAACTAGAATAGTCCAACTATAATAACAACATATGCATGAAAGCATGATAGCTGTGATATTATTATTATAAGTGAAAGTTCCATCCATACATACACCATCGATGACCACTAGCCCCAATAGTGGAACATTACAGTCAAGAACACCTGCTCCTCCAAAGAAGTATACTCGCTCTGTGCTATGGAGAAACAAATCCTCTTCACAATACTCCCAAGCATTTTCTAAGCCTAAGCCTAGCAAAAAGCTTGGCTCCCAAAAGCCTGGTCTATGAGTTATGAGGTTCTATTTATAACAAAGGGTGAGGTGACCCTTGGCATTCCCCTTTGTGAATCTTTGACTACCCTTGTGACCCTTCAACTTCCTTACAATTAACTCATTACATAACATGATGAACTTTCATATTCCACTAATGACACTTGGAATTTAACTTACAACAAATTTACAAATGATATTACATTTTCCACATGTACCCATGTAAGACAAAAATAGGCTAGAGACAGCCTAACAAGACAAAACACTATGATTCTGAAGTTTGGGGAAAGACCAACTCAGCAACCCCCGCTTGGTTCTTCTCAGTCACATATTGATTGCAAGCTTGGTATTGTGTGACGGTGTCCCCAAATTTCTTGATGGTGTCTTTCTGATAACAGACTCTTGCCTCCATGGCATCTGGGTATATGGTGTTGGAACATGTATCCAACTATTTTTGAAGCATGTGCAACATGGTGTTGACCATGACAGGACCACCAATGTAATTATGCATGTTATGTGTGTTCATCTCTAAGTCTTCCCTGGTGGCCTCTTGACTTAGCTCCTCCACGTACTCATCAATCTCTAGCTAGACTTGGTTCTCCAGTCTAGCCTCGATGATAGTACCCATTGATGGGATCCTGTACGTTCTCACCATGACATCCAAATTGTTGTACAACTGTGCATATGAGGCTTGTATGCTGTTGATGAATGGGGCGAGCGACTCATAGATCTGGATCAACATCTAGAACTTTACTATCTACAGCTCTGTCTATGGCTTCATCTTCTTGGCTAAGTGAAGCGGGGACCCTTTGTACCACATTTTCCACTCTTGCACATGGGTGATGGTAGCATGTATGTTCTTTATAGTTTGAACAAACACTTTGCTCTACTTTTGTAGGCCATGCACACAGACAATTCCTTTATGCACGGTGACAAATCCATCATAGAGCTTGCACATGGTACTCTCGAGTGTTGATACTTCAGCAAGCATCACTTTCCTCATCTCCCTTATTGTGGAAATTTCATTCTATGATGATGCTCGATGTTGTTCTACCTATTTCCTGGGATCTTGCAAATTATTTTCCAATTGTTCATTCTCGGTCATTAGGTACTTAACATTTGACCTTGTTGCTCCCACATAGGCCAAGCTAGCTTCGACAAGGGCAGTTGCATGCTGCCTAGTGTTTCACACTATCACACTTTCCTTGATGAATGTAGCTTATATGTGATCATCCAAGAATTTCTTCCTCCATGCCTATATAATCCTCTTCTACAACTCGTTAAATGATAAATTGTACACATCCATGACTGAATCATCATCAAGGAGGACAAATTCTCCCTGCTTGCTTAGGACTGGTTTTGAAACTAGAGGTGGAAGAGACTAAGAGATGACCTATGGTGCTCTCGAAATAAGGTTAGTATCTTCATTTTGTGGCTCCTGCTCCAACTACATGTCTATCACTTTGATTAGTTTCTTAATCTTCTAATCAATCACCCTATCCTCCATCTATTCACCCTCTTATTTAGTTGTCGGTTGTTCCGAATCATCAACCTGAATGGGCATTGTTTTCTCTATCATCATGCCTTGCCTTTGTTCCTCTTCCTATTTATGCTTATCTTCTATTTATCTTCTCCTCAGCTCATGTTCTTCTTTCAACTTCTTCTCGATCTCCTACAGCTTCAGTTCTGCTTCCTGCAACCTCTTATTTTATCTCTTCCTTCTCTCTCCTCTCTTTATCTGCTACTCCCTCTTTGTTTCCACTACCAAAGTTTATTTCTTCATGATAGAATATTCCCTCATCTTGAAGCTTTGCTCTGCCTCTGGGTTCTTGGCAATCTTACTCTTCCCTTGTCCTACACTATTGCCATCTTCAAAATAGCTTTCCAAGTTGTTGATATACAGACTGGCTCATGGAGTTTGTAGGCATTGGAACAATACCTCCAAGTGTCCTCCTCTAGCTAATGACATGCCTCGTGGATCCATGGAAAATACAACCTTGCACAGTGGTCCTTGATAATATCATGGGGATCATACAGATTAAATTCTTTGGTCACAAACTCGAATTTCACTATCTCCTTGGCCTCACCATTTGCATCCTTCAAGCCCTTAATCTTGTAAAATCTGATCTACAAAAGAAGAGTGGGCCTTGGCACTTTCTTCTTCCTATGCAGTCTGATCTAGAGCTCAATTTTTATCTAAAGTTTTTGGATTAGTGTGGAACCTTAATGAACATGTAGTGCTCTTCATTCTGAATCTGATGTAACTTGTTTCGCATGAAACAGACATCGTATGGTCCTAGAAATGAGTTCTGTTTTTTTTTTCAAAATAGGTGATTTTTTGCAAAAATGACAATCCAGTCAGTTGTCTGTACTGCTAACATGGCACTGACTATGCATGCCTATGTGGCAGGGTGACTATGCATTGATTGGGTTTCCTCCATTGAATTAGGTGGTGCCAAGTGGCACCTCATCATTGGTGAGATGTGGCAGTGTTTTATTGGTGGCATGGTGGCCAACAACATACTACCATGTGGCCCAACCAGAGGTATCCACGTGACAGCATGGGGGGCACTAAAAATTTGTAGGATTCTAAATTTCACTCCATGCAATTCGAACATGGCACCTCTCACCAACAAATTACTGCATACACCATCATGCTATGTGTGGACCTTGTTAAAAGGACCCACATATTTTGCATTTAAATTAATGTTGGGGTAGATATGGGGTGAGGGACAAGGGCTAGCCACAACCCTGGTCACGATGCCCAAAAGGATCAAGGGTGGGACCAGGGGCTAGGGATTAGCCCCGGTCCCCTGACCTTAAAACAAATGCATGCGACCATAGGCCAGGAACCAAGGCCAATTCGAAGGGGGCTAGACCATGGGGGCCAGCCCCAGGTCAAGTGGGGAGTCCATGTGACCAGGAGGGCACATAATTTTCAATGGTTAATTTAATGAGCCCACAAATTTTGTTGGGATTGCACCAGTTTGTTTCTTCGTTAGCAGAAAATAGGGCGAAATTGTAGGGTGATTAGTTGGACTTGGCAAAATTGTGGGTCAACTAGCACCAAAACATGGGAAGCTCATAACATCTTCAGGTTTTGACCAAATAAGGAGAAAAAAGAGGCTTCTTAGCATTAATGGGTCTTCTAAAGCCAATGGAATAGGTTTAAGAGCCATTGGATCACTTTTGACGAGACTTTTTGCAGGTTTAAATCTATCGGTGCTAAGATCAACCAGGAGGTTGAATCAGTTTTTGAAGGCTTTTGAGAATGGAGAGGACCTTGTAGGGGCCTTTTATCCTTCATATGTTTTATGTAGCAGCTAAGACATCTATGGTGTAGCTCATGTTTCTCTTTTCTCATTGTGTCTTTGAGGAAAGCTCTCTTTTAGTACTTTAAGTGAATTGTTGTATTCGTTATGCTCATTGTTAGATGGAGTATGGGGTCTTGATTTGAGAACCTTTTTCTTACTGAATGTTTCATGAATAACTATAGGTTTTCATGTTCTTAGAGTGAGAGTTATTTGTAGAATATTGTTTCCTTGAATGGGAAACTAGCCACTCTTTTGGTCAGCACATGTTATGTACTCTTTATCATTGAAGTATTTTGAGCATAATGAGATTGCGTCAAGCCATTGGAAGCTAGACCAAGGAGATGTAGTCGAGGAGGGGTGAACTCATTTATCAATTGATGAGTGTATTACTATTATGTTGTTGTTCAATGTCTTACTTATGTTAATTTTCTCATGAAATTTACATGAAAACACATAAAAAGCTCATGTAAAATTTGCAATTTACCTCATAATCCTCAAGCACTTTGTTTACTATTCTGAATTGAAATTTAGCACATCAAACACTAACTGTCCCATTTAGACCAATTTTGCATCAAAGCGCTTTTTTTTCTTTGTGCAAGGAGGATTTAACTATTTGCAAGTGAATGTGAAGCTTACAAGTTTGGAGCTCAAGAGAGGAGAAGGTTTGGGTAGGAGAGCAAGATTGCTACAATCTCCACCACCAATTCTACCTCAAATTGCATTTGAAGCTTCAGTAAGGATGGGCATGAGTTGAAAGCATGATAGTCTCCAAGATTCAGAGGACATTGTTACATTTCTCCAACAAGAGAAGATGGAGCTCAAAAGACTACTTGAAGTTGCAGAGGAAGAGAAGCAAAATATGTGCCTGATGTTGCATAATGTTATGGAGGAACAAAATGATAAATGTTGTTCTACCAAAGCAACAAAGATTCCATCCAATACTAAGCAAGTTTGTGGACATGGCAAGAATGCAACCTATGGCTCTTGTAAAATGTAAGATACCTCCTACGTACCAAGGACAGAAGGAGGTTTCCTTGAAGCATCATCCACTACTTCATCTAGAGCAAAGAAGAAGTAGGAATTGTTGGATGAGTACCCACAAGAGGCTAGTGTAGAAAGTACCTTAGAGAAGGAATATGGCCAAATCTGCACCTTTTCTGCATGATGTTGAGGTTGAGATTCTATCACCACCAAAGTTCAAGGATCTGAAAGAAGAAAGACCAAGAGTCCAAGAAGACACCTCAAGAATTAGGAAAGAGTTTAAGAGCATCTTTTTTCCTTAGTCGAAAGATGAGGAAAATGGTAAGCATTTACATGTAGTTTCTTTACATGAAAATTTCAATTTAAGCTCTTTTGTAGCCTTTCAGAAGCAAGAAAAGGCATAGGAACAAAGCTCTTGTCCAAGATGGGTTACAAGGGAGGAGGCCTTCAAGTGAACAATCAAGGCATTATCCATCCAATTGAGATAAAGTAGAGACCTTGATATGAAGGTTTGGGCTATGTTGAAAAGGAAGAATGGTCTTCCAGCGATAACTCTTGGGTATTGTTGTAGCGGCTACAACCACCCTCCAAAATTTTGGCCTACACCAATTTCAGAGCCTCCCTTGGAGAGTTTCACTTGACGACTACACACACTTGAGTTCACTCCGTGAGCTCATGTGAGTCTTTACATTCGCCTTGCTTGTTTATTGCACTCAAGTCTCTGCATGTTGATGTATAAGTCATGCTTGCGACCATGTTCTGGTTATGCTCAAAGTCTTTGCTTTGTATGTGTGTGTTGTGCTCACCATGAAGGCATTTGTTACACTCACACATGGATTCATATTCATTGTTGCGAAATCGTTGTCTCGATCATGAACGATCGATCAGAGTGTCATTCTTGTCGCTTGTACCATCAGTGAGTCATGTTGAACATGTGTGTCCGGATGGTTTGATCGTTTCATTTTCAAGTCATGCAAGCATGTGTCCATATGATCACCTATGCATGTTTTGACTGTTCACAGACTTAGTCAATTTTGTTGAAGTTCTGACGACTAGACTCCTCACTGACAGTTGAATCATCACCTTGCTTTCGACTAGATCGACTGTCAACTAGAACAGTGCATAAGCACCAAGCTAGTTCTTTCAAGATGTGTTTCCCATAGGCATTTCAATCAGCACTCATGCTGGCCACCTGGACAGTCGACTGGCTGTTCATCTCAAAAATTACATAGTGCTCATCAGCGGCCTGCTGCTGCCCATCAGTCAGCTCAGCTCATAAATTGTGTAGAGATGATCAACAGGTCGGACTTCCATCCTTAGTGTAGTTTTCTATCCATCAGCCAAATGGCAGTTCCCTCTGGGAATTGCACAAGTCTAGATGCTAGTGACCCTAGCAGTCAATTGGCAGTTCCCTCTAGGGATTATGTAAGTCTGGCTGCCAGTGACCCCAACATCCAAATGGAAGTTCCCTCTATGAATTTTTGAAGTCTGGCTTCCAGTGACCCCAGCAGCCAACTGGCAGTTTCCTCTAGGAATTGTGCAATTATGGATGCCAGTGACCCCAGTAGCCAACTCGTAATTCCCTCTGAGAATTTCACAATTCCGGCTGCTAGTCTCCTGAGCAGTTCCCAGAAAAACTATGCAATCCCTTCCTACTAACCCTTCATGCAACCTAGACCATTCCTATGGAAAATTCCGCAAATTTGGCTATCCAGCCCCTACTGACTGTTCATTCTGGAAAATGCATAGAGCATGCCTGCCCTTCCCTCCTACATCTCGGATTGTCACTCCTAAAATTTGCACAATTTTACCTCCCAACCGAGCCAGACCTTGCAAGTAGTCACTGTAAACTCAAATTGTCTGTCTCCATCCTTCAATGACTCTTGCACAGTTTTCATCAGCAGTTTCCCAGTGCCATCATCCTACATCATAGCCCTACTACCTCTCCTAGTCACCCGCATCTGAATGATCATGTGTCATGGTAGAATAAGAGGTTTTGGATTTGATGTCGTCTTGTCATGAGCGACTGCAGGTACAGGTACACCAACAAATATGTCAAGACGATGAACGAGATGAATGAAGGGAGCACATGTAGATGGAAAGGTTCACCAGCGAATGAACGAACGAAGCATGCGAAGCAAACGAACGCAACGAACATGCACCTTTGCGAACAAGTGAGCCTGTCAATCCTTCGAACATGAAAGCAAGGGACAACATGCTAGAGCTTCGTCAAGCAAACCGAGGACCATCGAAGACTCCATGCACTTTTCCATGTGGAGGTGAAGCTATGACACACCATGAAGACATCCATCACTCAACAACATTGTAGCTCGACATGCACTCTAGTAGCAACACGAATGTACCAGCATTGTCATGTCAAGTCATGTCACGTCAAGTCATGAGTCATGTTTCCCACATCTCTATTATGGGCTTGTTGTCAATCAATGTGATATAATGTGGAAGTCCAAGAGACCCACTTGCTGAACATAAAGTCATGTAAGTCAGAAAGTCATGGAAGTTGAATGGTCATGAGGGTAGTCGAACAACCACAAGGGTCAGTTTCACCCTTGGCTATAAATACCCCCCTCATTTGTACATGAAAGGACTTTTCACCTTAGCTCCTCCCACATAGCCAAGAGAGTCTGTAATCTTTTCTTTGAGGAGTAAGTAGTGGCTCCAACACCCCACTAATGGGGTTAGTGATGTATGGTGTAACGATGTGTCTTGGAACTTTCGCTTAATTCAGAAGCCTGTCAATAGGCCAACACGTTTTCACACATGTATTGTATTTGTTGTAAGACTGATCTTTAACACTTGTAATGCATGTTGCTTTAACCATGTGTTCTATATCTGAACTGATTCATTTGTTGTAATGCATAATCTATTAATGGAAATGTGTTGTATATGCTATTAATGTTGTCCCATCCATGTCAACTGCTCTGCCAGACATCAGACAAACCTTTCACATGAACCTTATTGTAACAACCGTTGCACTCATCTCAGACTAATCCGTGAGTGTTGTACATGTTATCTTACCTTGTATGTTGTGACTACTGCATCCAGGTGGATTGCTCCGCCGAAATCTGTGTATGTCCTTTGTGTTGTGTGTTCCTAACCAAGTTGGGATTGATCACTTTCAACCTGGAACTCACCTTCACCTATTCCCCTCACAGTGAAAGAACCATTGAAAAAAGTACACTTACACTCACCAGGCATGTGAACCTCACTTCTCAAAGACAAAGCGAACCACTCTCCTATGCTCACAAGCAAGAGTTGAGGCAAATCCTTAAGACAATGGCAACCGGGACATCATACTAGAAGGGACTCCCACACCAAATGGTGTGTGGTCTAGTTGGGACTTCATACTAGGGTGATCCCCTGAATGTTGGCTGGTCCAGCACCGTTAACATTTCTGGTGCTAGAAGGAGGGTAGCTAGTTGTACATGGCTAAAATTTCCCTCACACTCACTCATCAACCATCTGGTCAAGGCTATAACTCACAACCCCTCTCTCACAACTCTGCAGTTGGTTACTCTTCACCTCCCAGGATTGAACATGAAATTTCATATCAACACCTTCGCTCCATCCATCCCATCACTCGCCAGTTCGTGAAAGTAGTTGGATTGATCCTAGGCATACAATACCTTCCACACACACCTAAGAAGCCAAAGGCCACTCCCACATGAGTGATTGTATCATCATTGGAAGAAGTACTCCTTGCTACTCTTGAAGGTTTGGAAGAATCTATTGAAGACGGAGAGGAACCTCTAATCTTCTTTGAAGATGAACAAGGCACTCTTGTGGTCTTGGGATCAAAATCTGGTATGGGAGGTGGAGGGGAAGGTAGCAGAGGGAGTGGAGGCAGAGATGAACTAACATATTCCGATCCAGAACCATCAGACTCTGAAGGAGAGGAAGAATATGAAGAGGACGAAGAGTATGAAGAGATGGTTAACCCAAATCTTTAATGGATGACTCAAGCACCATTGGCTCTGTCGGATGTTCTACACAAGATGTTGAAGCGAGTAGAGATAATGAACATCGATTTTAACCCTGACAGCGCGATGAAGGTAGAAGACCACTTAGACAACTTCTACCTATAGATGCAGACCCTTGAGGTATGTTATGATGACGTAGCATGTAGATTGTTTCCATGTACCTTGGACGGCTGGGCAGCTGCTTGGTATCACAGCCTTCCACCCAACTCTATATAGAACTAGGGTTCTTTCAAACATATGTTCCTTGAAAAGTTCACTGATGTCAAGACTACAACCATGCTACTCAAATAATTGGGAAGCCTCAAGATGGAGGAAAAAGAGAAAGTAAAAGATTTCAATCAGAGGTTTACGCGTATCTTGAAAAATTTTGCAGTAGACACCAAACCTCATGACTCCATCACTGTCGACTATTACACATCCACACTGCCAACCACCATTGCGCAGTTCATCAAGTGAGCTGAAAAGAGGCTATTGTTGTTGAGAAATACTTGCATGCCCTTGGAGTCATCAAGGATGACGAATCAATGAAGGACTCCAAGGATGTAAGAAGAAAGCCCCAAGAAATGGCGAGAAAAGGCAGAGGCAAGGAAGCAACTGACATTGAGACCCTTACTCACCTTGTCAAGAACTTGACCACCGAAATGTCCGAACTCAAGCAATGGAAGACAGACACATTTGTGAACAGTCATTTGCCTAGACAAAGACAGGAAAGTAGTTCATTAACCGGCTCATCAAGCAATAGCCGGTTTGGCTCCAAATTTATGCAAGATCCTATGTTCCAACTCAATCAACGCCTTAATCCTAAGTACTGTTCCTTCCATGAGGAATTTCATCCCGAGAACTCTAGTTCATATTGGAAGTGAGTTGTTACTTCTATATGTACTCATACACTCGATGCGGATGGTGATATATAGGAGAAATTAGAAGACATTGATGATAACAAAGAGGTTGTTCTTGATGAAGCACCAATTTTTAGGCATGTGGTGAACGCATAGCAATGCTTGCAAGTAATCTCGAAGATGAACACCGAGAAGCAGCCCCAAAAGAAAAATGATCGCTACAATATTAGAAGTAAAGGGCTCCCTCGACACTAGAGGAGATGCAAGAGAAAGTGAGAAGGCTGATAAAGAAGGTTGATCCACCAGCTGTCTCAAAGAAACAAACACAAAGCAAGTCCGGGAAGACAGCATCGGATAAGAACACATCCATTAGCAGCAAGTTGTAGAAAAATCCGCCAGACAACACGAGCATCCATTCCACCCCAGACGCCTCGGTGAGTCTACCACCTCTAGATTATAACATAGTCGATGACATGAAGAAAACTCAAGCGAACATCAGTTTGTTCGAGTTAGCCAAAGTCTAGAGCCAGCGAGATATCCTGTTGCATGCACTAAGACAAACGAAAACAGACATCGTAGCCTCTACTAGCAAGGGAGCATGCATACCTCCTGCATCACTATCCACTGTGCTCAATACACTACAAATTGAAGAATAAAACTCAAGTTTCCCCCCATTCCTTCTTTCATTTTAATTTTTCAACTACAATGTCCACAACTATTTGATTGATTCTGGTGCAACAACCAATGTCATGCCGCTCTCCATTGCTAAGAAGATCAATGCGCGATGGAGAGAAACATCCGTGAGAATCATCCAACTTGATAGAACATAAGTACCATCCATTGGTGAACTACGAGATGTGATCGTCCAACTATCCCATGACAATCAAGTCCACCAATGCATCAACATAATTGTTGTGGACATACCAGAAACATATGGTCTGCTGCTCAGTAGAGACTAGTCCATCAAGCTAGATGGATATTTTTCTACAGACTGGTCTCACCTGGGGCTTCTGTACAAGGGAAAATGCAACCAAATCCAAGTGTTATCCGTGAGGTATATGAAACACAATGTCACTCCCCTTAATGGTGAGAACAAACCATTAGCCTTCGTAGAACTCATGTTTGGCAACTACTTCCTCGAAAAAAAATTGGAGTGTTATCTTACACGGCCAACCCCAACCTCATTAGACAAGAAAATGGGACTCCTTCCTCTCCCAACTGATGATAATGAAACTTGTACAATTTGTTTTTCTAATAGTAGAAGTAGTAGAAAAAACAGTAGTAGCAGCGGTACCAGCATCCCAAACGGTCCATGTACAGACAAGTTGTGGACCATGAGTCATGATAATTCAGGAACGCATGATGACTCAAGGATCGAGTGCATCTCAGTCATCCAAAACAAGGAAATATGCACAATTTCAAGCTATTTGAAGTTTGGAGTCACAAACAATGATGTTGAAGCACTCATGCTGAACACAAAAAAGACCAACACTATGAACAAACAAAGAAACTTGGGGATCCACCATGATCTGAAGATGCCTAATCTCGGTACAAGTTACACACTACAGCAACGACCAATCATTGACCGCTTGATCGAACAATACCAGGATGGGCCTGCACAAGTAGATCATGACCTGAGTACCCACTACATGTGAACAATCCAACATGAGATTCCAAGTAAGGGAGAATACAAGCCACTACAACAAAGAATAGGTAACACATACATGTTGTTTATACTCCTTTCATCGAATAGATTGATTAACATTTCAAGTGTTTGGATTACTTGCAAAGTTCGTCATCGCACTTGGTTTTCTGTTTTAAATCCTCCACATAAGAAATCTGGCAAGATCCGCTTACGCATTGACTTCATAAACTTGAACCCTTCCAGGAGAGAAAAAAATTACCCTGTGCCATCACCCGAGTCCATGTTGCACACAGTACCTGAGACAGTAGTGTTTTCTTTACTTGAAGGTTTTCTGGAATGCACTGGTCCACGAGAGACTTGGCTCACACACCTATCATTTTCAATCACTCGATGGGAGGATTGATGATCTTCCTATCAAATGGCCAAGTCCTCAAACATTAGTTTAGTAGGTTAGGCTGCACCTGTGCCTTGTACATAGTCCACTTGCTGCTTGTTGTTTCATTCAGTTTGTTTTGCTTATTATCTTTTCTTTTGCTTTGTTTTATTCTAATTACTATTTTTGTTCACATGCATTTTGTATGTTTGATATATTACTATTTTTGTTTCTGGAAATAAGTGCTACCAACTACTACGTTCTTGCTTTTGAATAGAGGATGTGGCTGAAATTTGAAGAGACTTGTGACACTACAACACATCTAGTCTTGGGTCCATTTTATCGGTGCTTGGTTAAAACCTTTGGCTGATGAAGTCATGATGGAAAATACGAACCGTCTGTAAGGGAATATTTGGTCCAACAGTGAACCTATGTCCACACAGGGAAGCCCCATACCTATACTCAACGTTTTTCTCTATGTGTTGAATCTAATCTAATTAGTAGAAATGGAGAAGGGGAAAATCTAAATGAGCAAACCTATGTCAAAGATCTTACATGCTTCTCTAAAGGAACAACCTCTTCTACTCTCAATAAGTCAGGATCCCTCTTCCACCCCAAAAATAAATAATTTCCTATGCACAGATCTCTTAAAAAATACAAAGGCGAAAGAATAGAAAGGCTTCCTGCACAAACAGGTGAAGCATGCAACTCCACCGAGGTACTGACTAGGCTCGCTGGAAGTGGAGCAATGTGTGTGTTCCTTCATGACTCTGCCAGGCTACTATCCAGGCTTGTTGGAAGTGGAGCAACACTAGAGATGAAAACTTGTACTCTGAAAATCTTTAACTTGCGAGCTAAACTACCCTTCCCGGATTCGAAACACTCAGATCTAAGCTGAACTTTTGATTGTGTTTTACTGAGTTGGTAAAGGGTGAACCATGTATGTCCATGGGGTAAGTGGGGAAACTGAAGTAACCTGCACAATAATTAAATACTTCCTAAAAGATCAACACCTTGTGCTAGCAATGAACTGAAACAGAGAAGCTGGAGTTATACCAGTGTGTCCCTAAGTGTTGTAGTAGCTACAACCACCCTCCAAAATTTTGGCCTACACCAATTTTAGAGCCTCCCTTGGAGAGTTTCACTTGATGACTCCACACACTCGAGTTCACTCCATGAGATTGTGTGAGCCTT
Source organism: Pinus tabuliformis (assembly GCA_031772625.1). Taxonomy (NCBI): domain Eukaryota; kingdom Viridiplantae; phylum Streptophyta; class Pinopsida; order Pinales; family Pinaceae; genus Pinus; species Pinus tabuliformis. Next base: position 530,705,246 of record CM062815.1, on the reverse strand, counting down.
TACATTCCCCTTGCTTGTTTATTACACTCAAGTCTCTGCATGTTCATGTCTAATTCATGCTTGCGACCGTGTTTTGGTTATGCTCAAAGTCTTTGCTTCGAATGTGTTTGTTGTGATCACCATGAAGGCATCTGTCGCACTCACACACAGAGTCATATTCACTATCGCGCAAGCGTCATCTCGATCATTCGACTAGTGTTGCACTTGTTGCTTCCACCATCGGTCAGTCATGTTGAACATGTATGTCTAGATGGTTTGGTAATTTCGTCGTCAAGTCATGCGAGTGTGTGTCCGTATGATCACCTATGCATCTTTCAACTATCCACACACTTAGTCAATTTTGCTGAAGTTCTGATGACTAGACTCCTCACTAACAGCCGGACCATCACCCTACTTTCGACTCGATCGACTGCCAACCAAAACAACAAAGAAGCACCAAGCTAGTTCTTTCAAGTTGTGTTGCCCACAGGCATTTCAATCAGCACTCATACTAGCCACCGAGACAGTCGATCGTTGTTCATCTAAAAAATTGCGTAGTGCTCATGAGCAGCCTTCCCGCTACCCATTAGTTAGCTTAGCTTAGAAATTGCGTAGAGATGATCAACAGGCCGACCTTTCGGCCTTAGTGCAGTTTTCCAACCAACAACTCCCAGCAGCCAATTGGAAGTTCCCACTGGGAATTATGCAAGTCTGGCTGCCAGTGACCCTAACTGCCAATTAGCAGTTCCCTTTGGGAATTGTGCGATTCTAGCTACCAGTGACCCCAGCAGCCAACTGGAAGTTCCCTTTGGTAATTGTGCAATTCTGGCTGCCAGTGACTCTAACATCCAACTGGAAGTTACCTCTAGGAATTGTGCAAGTCTAGTTGCCAGTCTCCCGGGTAGTTACCCAGAAAAATTGCGCAATCCCTGCCTACTGGCCCTTCATGCAACCTAGCTCGTTCCTCTGGAAAATTGCGCAAATCTAGTTATACAGCCCGTGCTAATTGTTCATTCTCAAAAATGTGTAGAGCATGCCTGCCTTGCCCACCTACAGCCCAGACTGTCCCTCCCAAAATTTGCACAATTTTTCCTCCTAGCTGAGCCAAACCTTGCAGGCAATCACTGTCGACTCATATTTTCTATCTCCATCCTTCAATGACTCTTGCGTAGTTTTCATCAGTAGTTGCCCAGAGCCATCATCCCACATCACAACTCTGCTGCCTCTCCCGGTCACCTGCATCCGAATGATCATGTGTCATGGTAGACTAGGAGGTTTTGGATTTGATGTCGTCTCGTCATGAGTGATTACAGGTACAGGTACATCAAGAAACATGTCAAGACAACGAACGGGATGAACGAAAAGAGCACATGCAAATGGACAGGTTCACCAGTAGATGAACGAACGAACCATGTGAAGCGGATGAACGTGATGAACATGCACCTTTGCGAGCAAGTGAGCCTGTCAAGCCTTCCAACATGAAAGCAAGGGACAACATGCTAGAGCTTCATCAAGAAAATCAAGGACCATCAAAGACTCTGCGCACTTTGCCATGCGAAAGTGAAGCTATGATACACCATGAAGACATCCATCACTCAGCAGCATTGTAGCTCAACATGCACTTCAGGAGCAACACGAATGTACCAGCATTGTCATGTCAATTCATGTCGAGTCAATTCATGAGTCATGTTGCCCACATCTCTACTATGGGCTTGTTGTTAATGAATGTAATGTAACGTGGAAGTCCAAGAGACCCACTTGTTGAACATAGAGTCATGTAAGTCAGAAGGTCATGGAAGTTGAACAGTCATGAGGGTAGTTAAATAGCCACAAGGGTCAGTTTCACCCTTGGCTATAAATACCCCCCTCATTTGTAACTGAAAGGACAACTCACCTCAGCTCCTCCCACATAGCCAAGAGAGTCTGTAATCTTTTGTTTGAGGAGTAAGTGGTGGCTCCAATGCCCCGCTGACGGGGTTAGTGATGTATGGTGTAATGATGTGTCTTGGAACTTTCACTTAATTTAGAAGCCTATCAATAGGCCAGCACATTTTCACACATGTATTATATTTTTTGTAAGACTGATATTTAACACTTGTAATGCATGTTGTTTTAACCATGTGTTATACATATGAACTGATTCATTTGTTGTAATGCATAATCTATTAATAGAAATGTGTTGTATGTGTTGTTAATGTTGTCCCGTCCATGTCGACTGCTTTGTCGGACATCAGACAAACCTTTCACATGAACCTTGTTGTAACAACTATTGCACTTGTCCGAGACTGATCCATGAGTGTTATACATGTTATTTACCTTATATGTTGTGACTACAGCATCTGAGTGGACTGCTTCACCAGAACCTATGTGTTCCTAGTCGAGTTGGGACTGATCCCTTTCAACTTGGAACTCACCTTCACCTTCTCCCCTCACATTGAAAGAACCATTCACACAAGTACACTTACATTCACCAGGCACACGAACCTCACTTCTTGAAGACAAATTGAACCACTCTCATGTGCTGACAAGCAAGAGCTGAGGCAAATACTTAAGACAATGGCAACCGGTCCATCATACCGGATGGGACTCCCACACCAAACGGTGTGAGCTCTAGTTGGGACTTCATACTAGGGTGATCCCCTGAATGTTGGTGAATCCAACACTATCAACAGTTATCTTTTTCTTTTTGTCATAAGAGAGGACATGAAGAGGCAAATCATTGGGATTTGCATCCAAAATTAGTACCAGCTTGGTTTCTAAAGAAAAAGGAGGACATGAAATGCAAGACTTCTGCAAAGAGAGATAAGAAAGTTGAAGAAGATACTAAGACAAGTTCTTCTCACCATTCAAGTTCTCCTCGTCAGTCTTATATGCCAAAGGAAAACCGTAAGCGGTATAAGTGTCCTGATTATTCAAAGACTTTTGATGATTACAAACAACATGATGATTTGAATAACATGTTGTGGAATGTTTTTCTGTGCACTTTTTGTCATGCACCTAACCATTGTGTAGCTAAGTGCCACAAAAGGAAAGCATTAGTCAAGAAGATGAATATGTCAATTGGAAATGAGACCAATAAGGATTATTTTCATCCATGTTTAAAGTCATTTGTGCCAAGAAGAGCTCACAAAGACTTTTGCACTCATTGCAACATAAGTGGGCATTGGGTTGAAAAGTGTTGGAAGTTTCATCCACATATTCATCCAAAGAAGGACAAACAGGTAATGGAATCGCTTGAGAAGGAGAAGGTAGAGGAATGTGCAAGGCGTGCCATAATCATTCTAGAAACAATTCTAGAAGGAAGTGAAGAGCAGAAAGAAAATTCCATAGCATGGTTGGGTAAGAAATGGTTGGACTATTTTTCTAATTAAAGACTGCATTTATTTTTTATTTCACTTGTTGCATGACTCCACAGTTGGGAATTTTCTAAAAGTGATGTTTGTGAATAAATCACTCATATGCATTAGTGTTTTCTTTGGCATTGTTATGCTATTTTGGCTTCATGATGAGTCAATTTGTATGGGAAATTGAGAGTCAAATTTATTCCATATTGTAAGATGCATTTCCATTTATGGATATTTTAGTTAGCATCCTAAACTTTGAGATGAGTAGTTGCAGCACATTCAGTATGTTACAAATGTGTTAAGCACTCATTTATACAAGTATTTCCAGGTGAATCTTGTTTGCGTTATTTGCTAAAGTCTTTTTGGATTTTATCCTTGGTAAATATTTTGCATAAGATCACCATTAGATTTCATTCTTTGGAAGGATGTTTCTATTGATGGCCATAGTGGCATAGATAAAGCCAAGAATTTCATTGAGCAAATCTAATTGGTACATCAAATAGTTCAAGATCGGCTTGAAAAGTTCCAAGGTCAAATGGATCGAGATTAGAAAGGTGAGGGAACTATACCCTCAACTGGTGCACAACTAAAAGTGATAGTTTGGGGTCCAAAAGCTCCCAGTGGGGAGGAGTGATCCAGAGCTCAAAAATTTTCTCAAAATTTAAAGTTGTCAGATTGTTGTGGAACCTGAATGACCACGTAGTGCTATTCGTTCTAAATCTCTTGCAACTTGTTTCATGAAACAAACATCATATTATCTCATAAACGAGTTTTGTTCATTTTTCCAAACAAACAATTTTTTGCAAAAATGGTCATCGAGTCAGTAGTTTGTACTACTGACATGGTGCTAACTGGGCATGCCTACGTGGGAGGGTGACTGTGCATTAACTGGATTTCCTCCAGAGAATCAGGTGGTGCCAAGTGGCACCTTGTCATTGGTGTGATGTGGTAGTGTTTTATTGGTGGCATGGTGGCCAGCCACATGCCGCCACATGGCCCAACTGGAGGCCACCACATGGAAGCATTGGGGAGCCACCAAAAAAAAATTAGGAGTCCAAATTCCATTCCATGAGATTCAAACATTGTAGCTCTCGCCAACAAATTACTGTGTACATCATCACACTATGTGTGGGCCTTGTTAAAAGGACCTAGATATTTTGCATTTAAATTAATGTTGGGGTGGATATGGGGTGAGGGTTGAGGGCTAGCCCCGGTCCTAGTCACCGTGCCAAAAAGGACCAGGGGCAAGACCAGAGTCCATGCCTTAGCCCTGGCCCCCCAACCTTAAAACAAATGCATGTGACCATAGCCCAAGAACGAAGGGCCAATTTGAAGGGGGCTAAACCACTAGGACCAACCTAAGGTCGCGTGGGGAGTCCATGTGACAAAGAGGGCATGCAGGTGTCATTGACAATTTAATAAGCACACAAATGGCATCAATTTGTTGCTTCATTAGCAGAAAATAAGGCAAAATTGTAGGGCGTTTAGCCAGACTTGGCGAATTTGTGGGTCAACTAGCAACAAAACTTGGGAGTCTCATAACTTCTGCAGTTTTTGACCAAATAAGGTGAAAAGGGATGCTTCTTAGGAATTTTTGGGTCTTTTGAAGAAAATGGAATAGGTTTCAAAGCCGTTGGAGTACTTCTGAAGATACGTTTTTAGGTTTAATTCTATGGGTGCTAGGATCAACCAGGAGGTTGAATTAGTTTTTGAAGGCTTTTGAGAATGGAGAGGACCTTGTAGGGTTTTCCAGCCTTCATATGTTTTCTACAGAAGCTAAGACATCTATGGTGTAGCTCATGTTTCTCTTTTCTCATTATGTCTTTGAGGAAAGCTCTCTTTTAGTACTTCATGTAAGTTGTTGTACTGGTTATGCTCATTGACAGATGGAGTATGGGGTCTTGATTTGAGAACTTTTTTCTTGCTAAATGTTTCATGACTAAATGTAGGTTTTCTTGTTTTAAGAGTGAGATTTCTTTGCAGAAGATTGTTTCCTTGAAGGGTAAACTAGCCACTCTTTTGGATAGCACATGTTATGTACTCTTTATCACTAAAGTATTTTGAGCATAATGAGATTGGGTCAAGCCATTGGAAGCTGGACCAAGGAGAGGTAGCCTAGGAGGGGTGAACTCATTTATCAATTTTTGAGTGTATTACTATTATGTTGTTGTTCAGTGTTTTATTTATGTTAATTTTCTCATGAAATTTACATTGATCCAGGTGGATGTTGGTGGCCACCCACTTATCCCATTTGGACCCCCACAACTGTCTCTTTCAGTCTTTTCAGCTTCCTAAATTGTACCACAGTTTACTATTTTTAGCAGTTTTTTGGATCCTGAACTTCCGGAGCCGTTTTGAGGCCCTAAACGACGTTCCTTGGGAAATCTGGGGGAGCCATGTGTCCATGGACCGATGTTTCCATTCCCAAAGTTGTAGTTCTCGGATATATCTTTCTAACAAGCTATTGTATGCGTCAAACGGAGATCGTATGCCAAAGTTACGACCCCGGGAAATTGATGTACCAATTTACCCAAACGGGGCCCACAATTTGGCGTTTCATCTTCTAGGGTTAGGTTTTGGGATGTGAAGGGTTTTCCATTGTTTCTCAACAACAAATAGGCCTTCGAGCGTCATTATAACACAGTTCAGAACAGTTCAAAGGCATGTCGCCACCACATCTCTTCTCAGAGATAAGCTACCATCGCCCTAGCTGGTTTATTTCAATTACTGTTTGTAAGCATATTTCAGTATTTTACATTAATGAAATGAAGTATTACTTCCGTTGTATATCCGTGTTTATGGTTATCTTTGTAACTTGTTGCATTCCTATTTAAGTCTGGATTAGTGGTATCAGAGCGGTCTGCTTTTTCTCTGTTTTTCTTTGCATGTCCCCAACGAGGTCGGGATATAAGGAGTTAGGGCTTGAATTGGTCAAACCTTTTCAAGACCAGCCTCGCAAATCCCGACGGCCTCCCATAGCGGATGAAAAGAAAGACGAAGGGGTAGGAGATCCTATAAAAATCTTGCTCGAAGAAGCCCTCGAGCGACAATGGAACACGATGATTGACAACTTTGCCCAGATCCTTCAGCGGCTACCCAGAAGCGACGCATCGGCTTCCAGCAGCTACTCTAGAAACGCCATGCCCTTTAAGGTATAAGTTAATTTTGAAATCCCCATATTCAAGGCTCAGATAGACACAGATGTCGTACAGAAATGGTTAAATCTGCTAGAGGGTTATTTTTCTATTCATGAATTTTCAAGTCGGGAAAAGATTGTTTTTGCTCTTCTCAAAGCAACCCCCCACGTCAAGGACTAGTGGGAAACCTACTGCGAGTAGAAGGATGAAAGTACGGGTTCACTATTTTCAATTGCACCCACTTGTGATTCATTCTGGGATGCCATCAAGGAGCAGTACTACCCTATCAAAAGCTATCAGGACAAATACATCAGATGGACCACACTACGGCAGGGACGAGACCAAGATGTGCCAGAGTTCACAAAAATTTTTCATACCCTTCGCACACAGTTGGGTATCAAAGACTCTGAGCTGCATTTGGTACTCAAATATCATGGCTACCTACACAGATACATCTAGGAAGAGATGGAGTTCCTAAACATCTCCTCGCTCGGGACGACGTACCGATACGCTATCAAAATCGAGCAAAAGTTCAAACAGAAGAAGCGAGACTTTGGATCTGCAAATCCGAAGCCCAAAGGAAAAAGCCAAGGTGGGGTGACCCAAGACAACCCGTCAAAGCCGCAAGAAAAGAACAACACCATGAAGCCGAAGAAGGACACAGGAAAATGGTGTGAGTTCCATAGGAGCTCCACTCACAACAAAAGTGAGTGTCAGGCCAAGCAGTCACTGGTGGCTGAGCTAAAGGTTTCAGAATTAGATGCATGTTCCAACCCTGAACCAGAATGCGACAAGAGGAATGGCAAAAGGAAGCAGATCATTGATGCGGATCCCAGTGCCACTGTTGCCACCGCCAAGATCTAGAAGAATGAGACTGAAGACCCAGAGGAGGGGGAGCACCTTTTCCACTCACAAATGTGGGTGAAGGGTTCGCCGCTACAATTCATTGTCGATAGTGGCAGCCAAAAGAACCTCATTTCAGCAGAGGTCGTGAAGCGGTTGGGACTACCGACTACACCACACCCATAGCTGTACAGTATCAAGTGGCTTCATGAAGGACGAGATCTCAAATTTCGCCAGCAGTGCCGCCTTCCCTACAGCATCAAGACCTTCACAGATGAGGTATTGTGTGATGTTACACCTCTGGATGTTTGCGATGTACTATTAGGCTAGCCATACTTGTGGAGGCAACATGCTGTGTATGAGTGAAGGCCTCATGCTATCATTATTTCTTTGGATAATTCATTATAAAGGATACCAAAGGTAGCCCCACCTACCGCCACCTCTTTGATCACTACCAAGAAAGGTAGCAAGCTCATATCACAGACTAGGTAATTTATTTTCTATCTGGTTCGCTCCCAAAGTAAGGGTAAGATTGTTGCTACTTCCATGACCCCCGCAAAGGGTTCCTCCATGCAACAACAACAACAGCAAAGGGATACAGTCATGACAGAACATAGGAACAACTTCTCCTCACCCACAGGGGTACCACACAAGTTTTACGTGGGTGACAAAGTTTGGTTACATTTGCAAAGAGAAAGCCTTACTAGAACCCATCAGAAACTCAGACCACTCCAACATGGTCCTTACACTAGTACCAAGGCTACGGGCAACAATGCTTTGAAGCAAAACGTTCCTCCATTCCTTTGCTTGCACCGATTGTTCAGTGTGGACCATTTTCGACCATGCTTCCCACCATTTCTGGACACATCAGAGATTGCAGAACAGCTCACTAGAGATCCAGCTCAGCAGAAGCTTCCTCATCTCAGGGAGAAACTCAATGCAATTGGGACCATTGCTTCTTAAGGGGGGAAGGAATGATCCAGGTGGATGTTGGTGGCCACCCACCTATCCGATTTGGACCCCCACAACTGTCTCTTTCAGTATTTTCAGTTTCCTAAATTGTAGCACAGTTTACTATTTTTAGCAGTTTTTCAGGTCCTGAACTTCCGAAGCCGTTTTGAGGCCCTAAACGACGTTTTTTGGGAAATATGAGGGCAGCATGGGTCCATGGACCGATGCTGCCCTTCCCAAAGTTGTAGTGCTTAGATAGATCCTTTTAACGAGCTATTGTACGCATCAAACAGAGATCGTATGCCAAAGTTACGACCCCGGAAAATTGAGGTACCAATTTACGCAAATGGGGCCCACAATTTGGCATTTCATCTTCTAGTTTTAGGTTTTGGGATGTGAAGGGTTTTCCATTGTTTCTCAACAATAAATAGGCCTTTTAGCCTCATTGTAACATAGTTCAGAATAGTTTAGAGGCATGTAGCCACCACATCTCTTCTCAAAGATAAGCTACCATCGCCTTAGCTGGTTTATTTCCATTACTGCTTATAAGCATATTTCGGTATTTTACATTAATGAAATGAAGTATTAATTCTGCTGTATATCTGTGTTTATTGTTATCTCTATAATTTGTTGCATTCATGTTTAAGTCTGGATCAGTGGTATCAGAGCGGTCTGCTTTTTCTCTATTTTTCTTTGTATGTCCCCAACAAGGTCGGGATATAAGGAGTTAGGGCTTGAACTGGTCGAACCTTTACAAGACCAACCTCGCAAATCCCGGCGGCCTCCCATGGCAGATGAGAAGAAAGACGAGCGGGTAGGAGATCCTATCAAAATCTTGCTCAAAGAAGCCCTCGAGCGACAACGGAACGCAATGATGGACAACTTTGCCCAGATCCTTCAGCGGCTAGCCAGAAGCGATGCATCAGCTTCCAGCAGCTACTCTGGAAATGCCACACCCTTTAAGGTACAAGTTAATTTTGAAATCCCCATATTCAATGGTCAGATAGACGCAGATGCTGTAGAGAAATGGTTAAATCTGCTAGAGGGTTATTTTTCTGTTCATGAATTTTCGAGTCCGGAAAATATTGTTTTTGCTCTTCTCAAAGTAGCCCCCCACGTCAAGGATTGGTGGGAAACCTACTGCGAGTAGAAGGATGAAAGTACGGGTTCACTATTTTTAGCTGCACCCACTTGGGATTCATTCCGGGATGCCGTTAAGGAGCAGTACTACCCTGTCAAAAGCTATGAGGACAAATACATCAGATGGACCACACTACAGCAGGGACGAGACCAAGATGTGCCAAAGTTCACAAACATTTTTCATACCCTTCGCACACAGTTGGGTATCAAAGATACTGAGCTGCATTTGGTACTCAAATATCGTGGTTGCCTACATAGATACATCCAGGAAGAGATGGAGTTCCTAAACATCTCCTCGCTCGGCACGGCGTAATGATATGCTGTCAAAATCGAGCAAAAGTTCAAACAGAAGAAGCGAGACTTTGGATCTGCAAATCCGAAGCCCAAAGGGCAAAGCCAAGGTGGGGTGAACCAAGACAACCCATCAAAGATGCAAGAAAAGAACAACACCATGAAGCCAAAGAAGGACACGGGAAAATGGTGTGATTTCCATAAGAGCTCCACTCACAACACAAGTGAGTGTCAGGCCAAGCAGTCACTGGTGGCTGAGCTAAAGGTTTCAGAATCAGATGCATGTTCCAACCCTGAATCAGAACCCGACAAGGGGAATGGCAAAGGGAAGCAGATCATTGATGCGGATCCCAGTGCCACTGTTGCCACTGCCAAGATCCAGAAGAATGAGCCTGAAGATCCAGAGGAGGGGGAGCGCCTTTTCCACTCACAAATGTGGGTGAAGGGTTTGTCGCTGTAATTCATTGTCGACAGTGGCAGCCAAAAGAACCTCGTTTCAGCAGATGTCATGAAGCGGTTGGGCCTACTAACTACACCACACCCACAACCGTACTGTATCAAGTGGCTTCACGAAGGACGAGATCTCAAAGTTCGCCAGCAGTGCCACCTTCCCTACAACATCAAGCCCTTCACAGACGAGGTATTGTGTGATGTTACACCTCTAGATGTTTGCGATGTACTATTAGGCCAGCCATACTTATGGAGGCGACATGTTGTGTATGAGTCAAGGCCTCGCACTGTCATTATTTCTTTGGTTAATTCATTATACAGGATACCGGAGGTAGTCCCACCTACTGCCAACTCTTTGATCACTACCAAGAAAGGCAGCAAGCTCATATCATAGACTAGGAAATTTATTTTTTGTCTAGTTCACTCCCAAAGTAAGGGGAAGATCGTTGCTACATCCATGACCCCCGCAAAGAGTTCCTCCACGCAACAACAGCAGCACCAAAGGAATACAGTCATGACAGAACACAGGAACCACTTCTCCTCACCCACAGGGGTACCATGCAAGTTTCAGGTGGGTGACAAAGATTGGTTACATCTGCAAAGAGAACGCCGTACCAGAACCCATCAGAAACTCAGACCACTCTGACATGGTCCTTACACCAGTACCAAGGCTACGAGCAACAATGCTTTGAAGGAAAACATTCCTCCATTCTTTCGCTTGCACCAATTGTTCAATGTGGACCATCGTCGACCATGCTTCCCACAATTTCTGGACACATCAGAGATTGCAGAACAGCTCACTAGAGACCCAGCTCAGCAAAAGCTTCCTCATCTCAAGGAGAAACTCAATGCAATGGGGAACATTGCTTCCTAAGGGGGGAGGAATGATACAGGTGGATTTTGGTGGCCACCCACCTATCCCATTTGGACCCCCACAACTATCACTTTCAATCTTTTCAGTTTCCTAAATTGTAGCACAGTTTACTATTTTTAACAAATTTTCGGGTCCTAAACTTCCGAAGCCGTCTTGAGGCCCTAAACGATGTTTTCTGGGACATATGTGGGCAACATGGGTCCACAGACCAATTTTTCCCTTCCCAAGGTTGTAGTGCTCAGATAGATCTTTCTAACAAGCTATTGTATGCATCAAACGGAGATCGTATGCCAAAGTTACGACCACGGGAAATTGATGTACCAATTTACCCAAACGGGGGCCACAATTTGGCGTTTCATCTTCTAGGGTTAGGTTCTGGAATGTGAAGGGATTTCCATTGTCTCTCAACAATAAATAGGCCTTCGAGCCTCATTGTAGCACAGTTTAAAACAGTTCAGAGGCATGTAGCCATCACATCTCTTCTCAGAGATAAGCTACCATCGCCCTAACTGCTTTATTTCCATCACTGTTTGTAAGCATATTTTAGTATTTTTACATTAATGAAATGAAGTATTACTTCCACTGTATATCTGTGTTTATGGTTATCTCTATAATTTGTTGCGTTCTTGTTTAAGTATGGATCAGTGGTATCAGAGCGGTCTGCTTTTTCTCTATTTTTCTTTGCATGTCCCCAACGAGGTCAGGATATAAGGAGTTAGGGCTTAAACTAGTCGAACCTTTGCAAGACCAGCCTCGCAAATCCCGACGGCTTCCCATGGCAGATGAGAAGAAAGATGAGGGGGTAGGAGATCCTATCAAAATCTTGCTCGAAGAAGCCCTCTAGCGACAATGGAATGCGATAATGGATAGCTTTGCCTAGATCCTTCAGTGGCTACCCAGAAGCGACGCATCGGCTTCTAGCAGCTACTCTGGAAATGCCACGCCCTTTAAGGTACAAGTTAATTTTGAAATCCCCATATTCGAGGGTCAGATAGATGCAGACGCCATAGAGAAATGGTTAAATCTACTAGAGGGTTATTTTTCTATTCATGAATTTTTGAGTCGAGAAAAGATTGTTTTTTCTCTTCTCAAAGTAGCCCCCCACGTCAAGGACTGGTGGAAAACCTACTGCGAGCAGAAGGATGAAAGTAAGGGTTCACTATTTTAAGCCCCACCCACTTGGGGTTCATTCCGGGATGCTGTCAAGGAGTAGTACTACCCTGTCAAAAGCTATGAGGACAAATGCATCAGATGGACCACAATACGGCAAGGACGAGACCAAGATGTGCCAGATTTCACAAACATTTTTCATACCCTTCGCACACAGTTGGGTATCAAACATTCTGAGCTGCATTTGGTACTCAAATATCGTGGCTGCCTACACAGATACATCTAGGAAGAGATGGAGTTCCTAAACATCTCCTCGCTCGGCATGGCATATCGATACGCTTTCAAAATCGAGCAAAAGTTCAAACAGAAGAAGCGAGACTTTGGATCTGCAAATCCGAAGCCTAAAGGACAAAGCCAAGGCAGGGTGACCCAAGACAACCCATCAAAGCCACAAGAAAAGAACAACACCACGAAGCCAAAGAAGGACAGGGGAAAATAGTGTGAGTTCCATAAGAGCTCCACTCATAACACAAGTGAGTGTCGGGCCAAGAAGTCACTGGTGGCTGAGCTAAAGGTTTCAGAATCAGATGCATGTTCGGACCCTGAACCAGAACCTAACAAGGGGAATGGCAAAGGGAAGCAGATCATTAATGTGGATCCTAGTGCCACCATTGCCACTACCAAGATCTAGAAGAACGAGCCTGAAGACCCAGAGGAGGGGGAGCGCCTTTTCCACTCATAAATGTGGGTGAAGGGTTCGCCACTACAATTCATTGTCGATAGTGGCAACCAAAAGAACCTCATTTCAGTATAGGTCATGAAGCGGTTGGGACTACCAACTACACCACACCCGTAGCCATATAGTATCGGGTGGCTTCATGAAGGACGAGATCTCAAAGTTCGCCAGCAGTGCCCCCTTCCCTACAGCATCAAGCCCTTCACAGACGAGGTATTGTGTGATGTTACACCTCTGGATGTTTTCGATGTACTATTAGGCCAGTGTTGGGTCGCTATAATACTAGTGATTACCCCATTACTATTGTAGTTATACCCCTTATTTATATTGATGTACCCATGTAGTGCCCATATTGTTACTATTGTGCCACATAGAAGCCCACTATTGTTATTGTTGTGCCCTACAATATTATTGTTATGTAGGCTTTGATTGTATTGGGACCACTTAGACTCCTATATATAGAAAGGAGGTATTTTCATTTGTATCATCCAAGAATTGTTCATTTATGTAATGTAAAGGAGGTTGCCCCCTCGAAGAGGCTGAATTCTAAGGCGTGGATCTCTCTTTTCTATCTTTTTGTGAGCTGGTTTCATAACATTTGGTATCAGAGCTTTGGATTCTAGGGTTTCGCTGCTCCAAACAGGTCATCGTGGCATTTTCGCTATAACTTTTTTTCTATGACGTTTCAGAAGTCGCAAAAAAAACCCATTTGAGAAGAATTGGCGCTGAACCTTGGGTCCGAATTTCAGAGCTTTTCACGCAATATTTTCGGAGATATGATCTGAGGAAGTTGGCCTTTTTGCAGACTCCTGAATTACACTCAAAACGGGTGACCTGGGGAAAATCGTCATAACTCTCTCTCTGAGGATCAGATTGAAATTTCGTAAAAAGTTACAGAAAGAGGACGGACTGTAGTTTCTTGTGTGTGTGTTTCAGATTCAAAGGTTGAAACAGTGACTCGTGGCACGTCGTACAAGTTCGCTCTACTGAACCAGTCTAAAAGCAAGTCACTGTGGGAGATTTCACATAACTCTTCCTTGGAGAATCCAATTTGGCTCAGACTTGTGGCATTGGAAAGAGGACGCAGAAGGCTACTACAGGTAGAAATTTCAGAATTGGATGATCCAAAATTACAGAGATACATCAGATTCAATATCAGGCTTCTATAAAGTGAAAAAAGGTGTGTAGTTTTTTTTTTTTAATTTTTGTGTAAGCTTGGTTTAACGGAATTCAAAGGGCATAGTAAAGCATTATTATCGGTAACTGATGCCCCGAGGAAAGAAAATGCAAACACCTAGTAAGGAACCTGAAAGCTCTAGCATGACTCATGAAGAAGAGGAAGAAATGCTACATGATATATCAAAATTACAAGAACAAGTGCAACAAATGTCACGCTCACAAAAGCTAACAGAAGCTAAGATAAGTGGCGTGGAATCTAAGGTAAATGGCGTGGAATCTAAGATAAAGGGAATGGAAGCTAAGATGGATGGCATGGAAGCTAAGATTGACGCTAAAATTGATGGCATGGACGCTAAAATTGATGGCATGGATGATAAGATGGATGAATTGAAGAAGTTGCTACAAGAAAGGGTCACTAATGGTGAAAAGGTAGTAAAGGAAACTCATGATGAGAACAAAAGAAATGTTAATCATGATTCCATAGACTCTAATGTTGGATCGAAGACTCACCATGTTCCAAAAATCGATATGAGGAAGTTTGATGGCAAGGATCCCGCCACATGGATATTACAGATGGAGCAATTCTTCGATCTCAATAATGTGCAAAACACACAAAAGGTACGTATGGCAACTTTATATTTGGAACCAAATCAGTTTGTATGGTATCAATGGCTTTGTTCTCGTAAACAATTTATCACTTGGGCAATTTTTACGGAAGAATTGATAGCACATTATGAGGATACAAAAAGCAACACTTTTTTTAGCCAATTGATAAGTCTCAAACAAAAGGGTTCAATAATGGAGCACATTGAGGAGTTCCAAAAATTGAACATAAGGGTAAAAGATATTCCAGAGGAGCATAGGATTGATGTGTTCATAGGGTCTTTAAAGGATAATATCCAACATGATGTGCGCCTTTGGGAACCTGATTCATTAGAGAAGGCATTCAGGTTAGCAAGAAAAATGGAAAGCAAAATTATGGCAACTAGGAAGCATACCATTCACAACTATAAAGATGGAAGTGTTGTTGCCCATAGTCTTCCACAACCTACAAGGTTGACACCACAACAATTGGAAGAAAAAAGAGCAAAAGGGCTTTGTTACAATTGTGATAGCAAATACACAAAAGGTCATAAGTGTGCTGAGAAGAAATTATTCTACATAGATTGTGAAGAGGAAGAAGAAAAGGAGCAAGAAAGGTCAAAAGAAGAGGATATATTCCAGGAACAAAGCCTAGATGAAGAACAAATAAATCCGACCATATCTTGTAATGCATTGGCGGGAATTACCACTCCTCAAACCATCAAGATAGAAGGACAAATCAAGAAGAAAAAGGTAATAGTGTTGATTGATTCAGGAAGCACCCACAATTTTATTCATTGTAGGGTAGCAAAAGAATTGAATTGCTTCCTATATCCAGCACCAGAGTGTCAAGTGATGATTGCAAATGGAGGAACAATAAATTGCTCTGGAAAGTGCCATAATATCAAGCTATCCATGGGAGAATATGTATTGACTAGCCCAATGCTTTCCATTCCAATGGGAGGTGCTGATGTTGTACTAGGAGTCCAATGGCTACAATCCTTGGGTACAATAGCTTTTAATTTTCAAGAACTTTTCATGAAATTTTCTGTGGAAGGAAAGGAAGTTGAATTAAGGGGTATTGCAGGGAAACCAGGAAAGATAATCAGCTCTAATGGTATGACAAAGCTTCTAAAAAAGGAGCAAAGGGGTGTAATTGCACAATTATGTTCGCTAGATGTTTCCACATTGGAATCATCTATTTCTCCAGATCTCCAAAAAGTCCTGGACAATCATTCCAAGGTATTTGAGACTCCCAAAGGTCTCCCACCTATGCGTGATCATGATCATGCTATTCATCTGATTCCAGGAAGTGTTCCTCCAAACATCAGGCCGTACAGATATCCCTATGTCCAAAAAAGTGAAATTGAACGTATGGTTGCAGAAATGCTAGAGGCTGGTATAATTCAACCGAGTCAAAGTTCTTTCTCTGCTCCAGTAGTATTGGTGCACAAGAAGGATGGATCATGGCGCATGTGTCCGGATTATAGGGAGCTCAACAAGCTCACTATTAAAGATAAGTTCCCCATTCCTGTCATTGATGAATTACTGGATGAATTGCATGGATCAATTTACTTCACCAAGTTGGATCTTCGTTCAGGATATCATCAAATCAGAATGAAGATTGAAGACATTCCGAAAACAGCATTTAGAACTCATGAGGGTCATTATGAATTTTTGGTCATGCCTTTTGGCCTTACCAATGCACCTTCAACATTTCAAGGTTTGATGAATTCAATTTTCAAACCATTCCTTAGAAAATTTGTGTTAGTATTTTTTGATGATATACTAATCTACAGCAAGTCTTGGAAGGATCATGTTGAACATGTTGACAGGGTGCTACAACTATTGGAGGAGAAACAATTATATGCAAAAAGATCCAAATGTTTCTTTGGAGTCCAGGAGGTGGAATATTTGGGTCATATTGTATCTCATGAAGGAGTTAAGGTAGACCCTAGCAAAATTAAAGCCATTAAGGAATGGAAAATCCCCACATCCATAAAGCATTTGCGAGGATTTCTTGGGTTGACAGGGTATTATCGCAAGTTTGTTAAGAATTATGGGAGAATAGCAGCACCTCTAACAACATTATTGAAGAAAGATGCATTTTCATGGACTCCGGAAGCAACAAAGGCCTTTGAACATCTTAAAGAGGCAATGTGCCAAGCACCGGTCTTAGCTACACCGGACTTCACAAAAACCTTTATTGTGGAATGTGATGCTTCAGGAAATGGAATTGGTGCTGTTCTAATGCAAGATGAAAGACCCATTGCTTTTGAAAGTCGTCCAATCAAGGGAAAGTTTTTAAGAAAAGCTATTTATGAGAAGGAAATGTTGGCAATACTCCATGCACTTAAGAAATGGCGACCCTACCTAATGGGAAGACACTTCAAGGTAAAAACGGATCATGATAGCCTTAAATACTTTTTAGAACAAAGATTATCCTCTGAAGAGCAACAAAAGTGGGTCACAAAGATGTTGGGTTATGACTTTGAAATCATCTACAAAAAGGGGAAGCAAAATGTGGTGGCAGATGCACTCTCAAGAAAGGATGAGGATGTGGAAGCATTGTTGTGCGCCATTTCTATTATCCAACCAGATTGGATAAATGAAGCAAGGGAGGAATGGAAGAATGACGAAGAAGTGTGGGCACTTATTCGAAAGCTACAACAAGATTCCAGTACGTCTGATACATTTAGCTGGAAAAATGATTCGTTATGGTACAAAGATCGCTTATACCTCTGTAAGAATTCCCAGCTAAAACAAAAGATTCTTATGGAATTGCACACTTCTCCCTTAGGAGGGCACTCAGGATTTTTAAAAACTTACCACAGGGTTAAGAAGGAATTTTTTTGGGATGGCCTTAAATCAGATATTCAAAAGTTTGTGGCAGAATGTTTGGTTTGCCAGCAAAATAAAGTTGAAACAATTAAGACACCGGGTCTATTACAACCTTTATCCATTCCAAGCCAACGTTGGGAGGAGGTTTCAATGGATTTTATCACAGGTTTACCCAAGTCTGAGGGAAAGAGTGTCATCATGGTGGTAGTTGACAGACTTACCAAGTATGCACACTTTTGTGCATTATCACATCCATTTAAAGCCAGTACAGTTTCTACTGCATTTATGGAAACAATTCAAAAGCTACATGGAAACCCAAAGATTATTGTAAGTGACAGAGATCCCATTTTCACTGGAAATTTTTGGACAGAATTATTTTCTTGTCTTGGTACTCAGTTAGCTCATAGCTCATCTTATCATCCTCAATCTGATGGGCAAACTGAGATAGTAAACAAATGTTTGGAAGGATATCTTCGTTGCTTTGTATCTGATAAACAGACACAATGGGTCAAATGGTTGCCTCTGGCTGAATGGTGGTATAACACTTCCTTCCATACATCAACAAAAATGACCCCATTTATGGCACTTTATGGGTATCAACCACCATCCATCACATCATGTTTAAGAGAAAATTCTAAGGTTCAGGCAGTGGAACATCACATCGAACATCAACAACAAGTCCTCCAACTCTTAAAGGATAACCTTGTGTTGGCACAGAATAGAATGAAACAACAGGCAGATCAGCATCGCAGTGAAAGAAGTTTTGATGTAGGTGATTGGGTATTCCTACGGCTACAACCATATAAGCAAATGTCCCTCAAGCAAGCTAAGAAGGATAATAAATTATCACCAAAGTATTATGGTCCGTACAAGGTGTTGCAAAAGATTGGTACTATGGCATACAAATTGGAGCTTCCTGCAGCTTCTCGATTGCACCCAGTTTTCCATGTTTCATGCTTAAAGAAGGTTATAGGCGACAAGCTCCCAGTTCAAACAATATTGCCAGAACTTGACGAAGAAGGAAAAATTATATTGGAACCGGAAGCAGTTATAGAAACAAGAACTCGACAGCTACGAAATCGATCAATTTCAGAGTACCTTATCAAGTGGAAGAACTTATCCGCTGAAGATTCCACATGGGAGGACGAGAATTTTATGCAGAAGTATCCTGAACTACTCAAGCGTTGAGGACAACACTTTTTTGAAGGAGAGGGGCATGTTGGGTCCCTATAATACTAGTGATTACCCCATTACTATTGTAGTTATACCCCTTATTTATATTGATGTACCCATGTAGTGCCCATATTGTTACTATTGTGCCACATAGAAGCCCACTATTGTTATTGTTGTGCCCTACAATATTATTGTTATGTAGGCTTTGATTGTATTGGGACCACTTAGACTCCTATATATAGAAAGGAGGTATTTTCATTTGTATCATCCAAGAATTGTTCATTTATGTAATGTAAAGGAGGTTGCCCCCTCGAAGAGGCTGAATTCTAAGGCGTGGATCTATCTTTTCTATCTTTTTGTGAGCTAGTTTCATAACAGCCAGCCATACTCGTGAAGGCGACATGCTGTGTATGAGTCAAGGCCTCGCGCTGTCATTATTTCTTTGGATAATTCATTATATAGGATACCGGAGGTAGCCCCACCTACCGCCACCTCTTTGATCACTACCAAGAAGGGCAGCAAGCTCATATCACAGACTAGGAAATTTATTTTCTGTCTGGTTTGCTCCCAAAGTAAGGGGAATATCTTTTCTACATCCATGACCCCCGCAAAGGGTTCCTCCACGTAGCAACAGCAACAGCAAAGGGATATAGTCATGACAAAACATAGGGACAACTTCTCCTCACCCACAGGGGTACCACACAAGTTTCAGGTGGGTGACAAAGTTTGGTTGCATCTGCAAAGAGAACGCCTTTCCAAAACCCATCAGAAACTCAGACCACTCTGACATGGTCCTTACACCAGTACCAAGGCTACGGGCAACAATGCTTTGAAGCACAACATTCCTACATTCCTTCACTTGCATGGATTTTTCAATGTGGACCATCATCGACCATGCTTCCCACCATTTCAGGACACATCAAAGATTGCAAAATAGCTCACTAGAGACCCAGCTCAGTGGAAGCTTCCTCATCTTAGGGAGAAACTCAATGCAATGGGGACCATTGCTTCCTAAGGGGGCAGGAATGATCCAGGTGGATGTTGGTGGCCACCCACGTATCCCATTTGGAGCCCCACAACTATCTCTTTTAGTCTTTTCAGTTTCCTAAAATGTAGCACAGTTTACTATTTTTAGCAGTTTTTCGGAAGCTGAACTTCCAGAGCCGTTTTAAGGCCCTAAACTATCGATTTTGGTAAATCTAGGGGCAACTTGTGTCCATGGACCAATGTTTCCCTTCCCAAAGTTGTATTGCTTGGATGTATCTTCCTAACGAGCTATTGTACGTGCCAAACGGAGATCGTTTGCCAAAGTTACGACCCTGGAAATTGATATACCAATTTACCCAAATGGGGCCCACAATTTGGCATTTCATCTTCTAGGGTTAGGTTTTGGGATGTGAAGGGTTTTCCATTGTTTCTCAACAATAAATAGGCCTTTGAGCCTCATTGTAACACAGTTCATAACAATTCAGAGGCATGTAGCCGCCACATCTCTTCTCAAAGATAAGCTACCATCGACCGAGCTAGTTTATTTCCATTATTGTTTGTAAGCATATTTCAGTATTTTACATTAATGAAATGAAGTATTACTTCCATTGTATATCTATGTTTATGGTTATCTCTGTAATTTGTTGTGTTCCTATTTAAGTCCAGATCAGTGGTATCAGAGCGGTCTGATTTTTCTCTATTTGTCTTTGCATGTCCCCAACGAGGTCGGGATATAAGGAGTTAGGGCTTGAACTAGTCGAACCTTTGCAAGACCAGCCTCGCAAATCCCGACGACCTCCCATGGCGTATGAGAAGAAAGATGAGGGGGTAGGAAATCCTATCAAAATCTTGCTCAAAGAAGCCCTCGAGCGACAACGGAACACGATGATGGACAACTTTTCCCAGAT
Source organism: Pinus tabuliformis (assembly GCA_031772625.1). NCBI lineage: Eukaryota > Viridiplantae > Streptophyta > Pinopsida > Pinales > Pinaceae > Pinus > Pinus tabuliformis. The sequence continues at coordinate 530,684,721 of CM062815.1, read as the reverse complement.
CCTTCAGTGGCTACCCAAAAGCGACACATCAGCTTGCAGCAACTACTCTGGAAACGCCACGCCCTTTAAGGTACAAGTTAATTTTGAAATCCCCATAGTCGAGGGTCAGATAAACGCAGATGCCGTAGATAAATGGTCAAATCTACTAGAGGGTTATTTTTCTGTTCATGAATTTTTGAGTCGGGAAAAGATTGTTTTTGCTCTTCTCAAAGTAGCCCCCCACATTAAGGACTAGTGGGAAAGCTACTGCGAGCAGAAGGATGAAAGTACGGCTTCACTATTTTCAGCCGCACCCACTTGGGATTCATTCCAGGATGTCGTCAAGGAGCAGTACTACCTTGTCAAAAGCTATGAGGACAAATACATCAGATGGACCACACTACGGCAGGGACGAGACCAATATGTGCCAGAGTTCACAAACATTTTTCATACCCTTCGCACACAGTTGGGTATCAAATATTCTGAGCTGCATTTGGTACTCAAATACTGTGGCTACCTACACAGATACATCCAGGAAGAGATGGAGTTCCTAAACATCTCCTTGCTCGGCACAACGTACCGATACGCTGTCAAGATCGAGCAAAAGTTCAAACAGAAGAAGCGAGACTTTGGATCTACAAATCTGAAGCCCAAAGGACAAAGCCAAGGCAAGGTGACCCAAGACAACCCATCAAAGATGTAAGAAAAGAACAACACCACGAAGCTGAAGAAGGACATGGGAAAATGGTGTGAGTTCCATAAGAGCTCCACTCACAACACAAGTGAGTGTCGGGCCAAGCAGTCACTGGTGGATGAGCTAAAGGTTTCAGAATCAGATGCATGTTCCGACCCTGAACCAGAACCCGACAAGGGGAATGGCAAAGGCAAATAGATCATTGATGCGGATCCCAGTGCCACTATTGCCACCACCAAGATCCAGAAGAATGATCCTAAAGACCCAAAGGAGGGGGAGCGCCTTTTCCACTCACAAATGTGGGTGAAGGGTTCACCGCTGCAATTCATTGTTGATAGTGGCAGCCAAAAGAAACTCATTTCAGTAGAGGTCATGAAGCAGTTGGGCCTACCAACTACACCACACCTGCAGCCGTACGGTATCGGGTGGCTTCACGAAGGACGAGATCTCAAAGTTCGCCAGCAGTGTCGCCTTCCCTATAGCATCAAGCCCTTCACAGATGAGGTATTGTGTGATGTTACACCTCTAGATGTTTGCGATGTACTATTAGGCCAGCCATACTTGTGGAGGTGACATGCTGTGTATGAGTCAAGGCCTCGCCCTGTCATTATTTCTTTGGATAATTCATTATACAGGATACCGGAGGTAGCCCCACCTACCGCCACCTCTTTGATCACTGCCAAGAGGGACATCAAGCTCATATCACAGACTAGGAAATTTATTTTCTGTCTGGTTCGACCCCAAAGTAAGGGGAAGATCGTTGCTACATCCATGACCCCCGCAAATGGTTCCTCCACGCAGCAGCAGCAACAGCAAAGGGATACAATCATGACAGAACACAAGAACAACTCCTCCTCACCCACAAGGGTACCACACAAGTTTCAGGTGGGTGACAAAATTTGGTTACATCTGCAAAGAAAACGCCTTACCAAAACCAATCAGAAACTCAGACCACTCCGACATGGTCCTTACACTAGTACCAAGGCTACGGGCAACAACGCTTTGAAGCACAACATTCCTCCATTACTTCTTTTGCACCGATTGTTCAATTTGGACCATCATCGACCATGCTTCCCACCATTTCTGGACACATCAAAGATTGCAGAACAGCTCACTAGAGACCCAGCTCAGCAGAAGATGCCTCATCTCAAGGAGAAACTCAACATAATGGGGACCATTGCTTCCCAAGGGGGAAGGAATGATCCAGGTGGATGTTGGTGGCCACCCAACTATCCCATTTGGACCCCCACAACTATATCTTTCAGTCTTTTCAGTTTCCTAAACTGTAGCACAATTTACTATTTTTAGCAGTTTTTCGGGACCTAAACTTCCGGAGCCGTTTTAAGGTCCTAAATGACGCTTTTTGGGACATATTGGGGCAACATGGGTCCATGGACCGATGTTTCCCTTCCCAAAGTTGTAGTGCTCAGATAGATCTTTTAACGAGCTATTGTACGCGTCAAACGGAGATCGTATGCCAAAGTTACGACCCCGGGAAATTGATGTACCAATTTACCCAAATGGGGCCCACAATTTGGGGTTTCATCTTCTACGGTTAGGTTTTGGGATGTGAAGGGTTTTCCATTGTTTCTCAACAATAAATAGGCCTTCGAGCCTCATTGTAACACAATTCAGAACAGTTCAGAGGCATGTAGCCAACACATCTCTTCTCAGAGATAAGCTACCATCGCCCTAGCTGGTTTATTTCCATTACTGTTTGTAAGCATATTTCAGTATTTACATTAATGAAATGAAGTATTACTTCCACTGTATATCAGTGTTTATGGTTATCTCTATAATTTGTTGTGTTCTTGTTTAAGTCCGAATCAGTGGTATCAGAGCGGTCTACTTTTTCTCTATTTTTCTTTGCATGTCCCCAACAAGGTTGGGATATAAGGAGTTAGGGCTTGAACTAGTCGAACCTTTGCAAGACCAGCCTTGCAAATCCTGACAGCCTCCCATGGCGGATGAGAAGAAATATGAGGGGGTAGGATATCCTATCAAAATCTTGCTCGAAGAAGCCCTCGAGCAACAACGGAACATGATCATGGACAGCTTTGCCCAGATCCTTCAGTGGCTACCCAAAAGTGATGCATCGACTTCCAGCAGCTACTCTAGAAACGCCACACCCTTTAAGGTACAAGTTAATTTTAAAATACCCATATTCGAGGGTCAGATAGACACAGATGCCGTAGAGAAATGGTTAAATCTACTAGAGGGTTATTTTTCTGTTCATGAATTTTCGAGTCGGGAAAAGATTGTTTTTACTCTTCTCAAAGCAGCCCCCCACATCAAGGACTGGTGGGAAACCTACTGCGAGCAGAAGGATGAAAGTAAGGCTTCACTATTTTCAGCCGCACCCACTTGGGATTCATTCCGGGATGCCGTCAAGGAGCAGTACTACCCTGTCAAAAGCTATGAGGACAAATACATCAGATGGACCAAACTACGGCAGGGACGAGACTAAGATGTGCCAGAGTTCACAAACATCTTTCATACCTTTCGCACACCGTTGGGTATCAAAGATTCTGAGCTGCATTTGGTACTCAAATATCATGGCTGCCTACACAGATACATCCAGGAAGAGATGGAGTTCCTAAACATCTCCCTTCTCGGCACGACATACCGATGCGCTGTCAAAATTTAGCAAAAGTTGAAACAGAAGAAGCGAGACTTTGGATCTGCAAATCTGAAGCCCAAAGGACAAAGCCAAGGCGAGGTGACCCAAGACAACCCGTCTAAGCCGTAAGAAAATAACAACACCACGAAGCCGAAGAAGGACACGGGGAAATGGTGTGAGTTCCATAAGAGCTCCACCCACAACACAAGTGAGTGTCGGGCCAAGCAGTCACTGGTGGCTGAGCTAAAGGTTTCAGAATCAGATGCATGTTTCGACCCTGAACCAGAACCCGGCAAGGGGAATGGCAAAGGGAAGCAGATCATTGATGCGGATCCCAGTGCCACTGTTGCCACCGCCAAGATCCAGAAGAATGAGCCTGAAGACCCAGAGGAGGGGGAGCGCCTTTTCCACTCACAAATGTGGGTGAAGGGTTCGTCGCTGCAATTCATTATCGATAGTGGCAGCCAAAAGAACCTTGTTTCAGTAGAGGTCGTGAAGTAATTGGGCCTACCGAATACACCACACCCGCAGTTGTATAGTATCGGGTGGATTCACGAAGGATGAGATCTCAAAGTTCGCCAGCAGTGCCACCTGTTATCACTCAGGTTGTCCTTTTGATCAACAGCAAAAGGATACGGCCGAGGTAACCACAGACCAACTTTGGACTGCAGGTTCTAGCCCACCTGCAGTCAGAGAGGGCTCTCTCTTTCTTATTTAGCTCTGTTGAAGATGATTTTAGGCTAGATATTGATGTTCAAGGGGGTTTTGTTTTAAGTTTGGTGGGAAGATTGATGTTTTCAAGTAAAGAGGCAGGTATAGTATGATAGTCTCAAACCATTGGGCATGGAGTCAAGGGTTAGGACTGCTGGTGCATTTTCTTGGTCACAAGAGCAATAAGGAGCAAGGTAGCTGCGCATGGAACAATTTTTCAGGCTAAAAGGATGGAAAGAATGCTAAGGATGGAGAGGCAATTAAGAATCTCTCAATCAGCTTACCAGAGAATGGCGAATGAGCTCTATCTAGGGACAGTAAAAAATCCCTAGATAACTGTCAACACAGGTGAATTAGGGTAAATATGAGCCACAGGGAATTCATATTCATGTCCAATTCAGTTCAGATGAAAACATAAAGAAACAACAGAAATTGAGCCTAGAGTGCAGTTAAACAAGTTCTAAGCTAATCTTTCTTTCTGCTATTTAGATGGTGAAAAAATGAAAATAGAGGTAAGACGCACTTATTGATTCATGTTGTAGCACAAGAATTTCATCATTCAGTCTCCAGAGACCATTAACAACACATCAGACAGTCCATCCTCCAAACTTTCAGCAGTCTTTGATTAAAGAAGAAGTATCAGACATATAGTGCGAGTCTCTAGTGAAAAATTATCAATCGACCAACCCTTAAAACAATACAGAGGGCGGTATATATAGGGAAAATTCTCCAAAAAGGTCTTCTTACAGCTTGACCTAAACAGGTCTGAATGAAATGACTACTTTAACCTAGTCCTATCAGAAATAAATGCAAGAAAATATTTTTGGGCTGCGCTTAGGGCCACCATATCAAAACTAAGTAAATGTGTCGTCCTCGGTGGCTTGGTGTAGTGCTTCTGCAATAACTGTGCTTGGGTCTCTGCTTCATTTCTGTTCGGCAGCTCTAAATGCTTTAATTGTGATTTGAGAGCTTTAAATGGCCGCCACCACTTTTTTTGACTTTGTTGGGGGGCTCATCAATGTTCAGCTGCTTCGAGCCCCTAAAAAATCTACACTGATACTCTTTGCCGCTTCATCGATGTGCTATGGTATTTGAAATTGTCAAATCAACATTTAAGGGTCGTTGTTCGGCCCTCTGTCTCCTTTAGAACTGTTTGTTTCTCCTTTATGAATGCCTCGCGAAGAAAAACGGGTCATTTTGTGCCTTTCGGGCTTGCTGGGGGCTACGCAAGGAGGGTCTTTCCACTTTGGCCCATTTCTTGTAGCCATGCGCGATTAGCGCTAGGTGCTAATCGCGCAAGAAAAACTGCCTCAGAATTTGAATTCGGGCTTCCTAAGCACGATTTTTGCCTTTTCGCCATTTTTGCTGATGACGTCAGCATGACGTCAGTGGGTGGGACCCAGTACGGCGAATTATGTCAGCATGATGACGTCAGCAGGGTGACGTCAACATGTATGGCGGGTGACGTGGCAGTGACACGGTGGCAGTGACATGGCAGGGCAAGTTGGCGGTACGGTGGCAGGAGGCCGCCGCAGGTAGATGACGTCAGCAGGTGACGTGGTGCTGACGGAGGGGGGTGGAAGCAGTTTTTGTTTTGGGCACACTGCCTTTGGGTAGACGGCGGTATCGGAGGAGGGGCTCCACCACGGCCGAGAGGGTGACGCGTGGCGGGAGTACGGCGGCAAAACCGCCCATCTCCCGGACGCTAACCCTCGAGCTGTTTGGGATATGAGGAGGCCTGCCCACCGTAGATTTGGGGCGCGGGCGAATGGACGGCCAGCGGTAGGGACGAGGAGGTTGAGGGTTAAGGGACGGGCGCACAAATATTCACTTTTTAATACAATGCCGCCGGGAGTTTAAAACTTTAGGAAATGTGGGTTTTTTGGGGATTTTTAAAAGTGAGCGGGTTGAATATTTGGTGGGTAAGACCTTAGGATGAGGCGGAAAATGGGTGTTTTTAGGGTTAGGGCTTGGGGGAAATGGTTATTAGTTTGACCAGAGGTCAAACTAACCCCTGTAAGGACACGGATGAGCTAAAAACAACCCCAGCTGGACTGTTTTTTCCCGGACTTTAGGGAAAATATGGCTATAGTGCCGGGGAGGGGTATTATTTAGTATTTTTGGGATTTTACATAGTTTTAATAGGGGGAGGGGAGATAGATAGGGAGCTATATAATAAAGTTAGAGGTTAATATGAAAATGACCAGAAAGCGCTGAGGTAAGCGACCTTAGGCTATCAAGGGGAAAAAGTGACTTGTAAAGGAGGAAGGGACAATCCTTGAGTGAAGCAGATTTTCACCAAGGTAACTGATATGGAGAATGATGAAATTTAAGAGGAATCAAGCAGATCTTGACCTCTTTGGGGAAATTAGTAAGTGATTTGGGGAAAAGGGAGAATGGGGAAGTTAGAGATATCCAGCTTGAACTCCTCCAAATGGAAAACTGCATCATGACTGTGATCTAAAAATATAACACTTTGAATCACAAAATTGATCATAAATCATCATTCTGCAACCTCAAAACTACCTACCCAGCCTACTTTCCTAACATTTTTTTCCTTCTTTTTGGTTTGGGTGCACTTAGAGTTGCAGACCCAACGTTACAATTTTTCTTTTTTATTTCTGTCCTCCTATCTAAGTCTACACTTATTTCTGCCAAGGGCCCAGATTAAGCAGTTGGGCTCCTTTGATTCTCTACCTATCTACAACTCTGCCAAGATTAAGTTGTTTGGACATATATCATTCTCTATATTCTAAAACAAGAAATTGAAACCTAGGGAGGCCAAGATTAAACTGTTTGGCCCCCCCTTTCATTGAATCATTCTTCAAAAATGGTTAAGTGATCAAAATTGGGATTCAGCAGTGGCACTTGGACTAGCACACTTTCACAACTTCTTCTTTGACCTCTTTTGGAAATATGGAACCTTGCAGCATGAAAGATGACATATTTGGCATGTAAAAAAGTCAATCATGAAATATGAACACCTGTTGCAACAGGAGGCTAACAGTGGCTCCACTTGGGGATGGCTTTTCCTTGTGGAAAGCCAAGAACAGCAGGTCAGAATGCCTGATCTTCTGTTGTTGTTGCAGATTGAAGAAACCTCTTTATGCTAACTGTTAGATAATTGAAACTTTGTAATATGAACAATCTTCTTCACAACTGAAATATTGTGACATGCATAGCACTGCCTGCTTTCTTTGTGTGCTTGCTATTATGTAGAATGTTGCTTGAGCATTACACCTCTGAAACATTCTCAAAACATGGATCAAAACTGATGTGTTTGCTTTACTTTTTCTTTGACCAAGGGTGCCGATATGAAACTAAAACACTCCTCTGTTTTGATACTTTTGACTGAAGACTGCAAACAACTTCCCTCTACCATGAATTGTTGTGATGTGACTGTGCTATTCTTGTTGTTTTTGTTGAGATTAGTGCAGAGATAGAGCTTTTTAAAATTGGAATACTTGCATTGGTTGTGTCTTCACAAGATTTACTGCTACTCCTCTAACATTCGGAAAAATAAAACAAAATTGATATATACAAATACTACTGTACAAAAGATATATACAAAGCTGCGTTGTATCCCTTAAAAGGGATCATGGTAATGTTTCAGCATACGGCCATTGACAGGGCCTTCTTCAGCAGAACTCTCCTCTACAGATTTGAGAAAATAAGTGTTATTTCCCTGAACAGCAGAAATAACAAATGGTGCCTTCCATAAAAAATCAAACTTGGCATGCTTGCCCTTGTCTTCCCTTCGTGAGTCCCACCTTAGAACTTTGTTACCAATGTAGAAATCCTCAGCCTTGGCTCTCTTCTCAAACATCTTTTTGAGTTTTTCTTGCAAAATTTGAGCTCTGTCATAAACTTGCTCTCTAGTTTACTGAATGTGAATGGTCTAATTAATCCTTCTTTGAATGTCATTTGGTTCAGCCTGAACTTCCTGTAACAGTCTGATAGTAGGGACGCCCAAGGATGAAGGAAATCTGGCCTCCATGCCATATACTAGCTCATAAGGGCTCATCCCAATGGATCTCTTTGTTCAAAGTCTGTCTGCCCATAGGGCATTCACCAACTTTTTGTGCCAGTTCTTCTTGTTCTCTTCTAGCACTTTCTTTATGATGTTGATGAGGCTCTTGTTGGATGATTCGGCCAAGCCATTACCTTGAGGGTAATAGGCTGTAGAGTGGCCCAAGGTAATATGAAATTGGTGGCAAAAATTGGTCATTTTTTTGGATTTGAAGGCAGTGGCATTGTCAGTGATGATTTTCTCAGGGAAGCCAAATCTAGAAAGGATATTGCACTCAAGGTATTGGATAATGATGGTGTCATTGGCTTGCCTACAAGGGATGGCTTCAACCCACTTGGTGAAATAGTCAGTGGCTGTTAAAATCCATTTGTGCTGGCCTGAGGAAGAGGGATGGATTTCTCCAATGAATTCAAGACCCCATTGTTGAAAAGGTCTCTCGGTTGATATGGGTTTCAAGGGCAGGGGCAACAACTTTCTTTTGCCCTCAAAGATTTGGCATTTGTGACATGACATGGCAAACTTCTTTACATCTGCAAAAAGAGAGGGCCAGTAAAAACCAGCCCTTAAGATTTTATCAGCACTGGACTTCCAATATAGATGTCCTCCACAGTCACCTGCATGGAATTCTTTCATGACCTTGTTAGTTTCACTCATGGTTAAACAATAAGCAATATACTTTCATGATTTCTCCAAAATAATGCACCATCTATGACACAAAACTTTAAAGCCTTCATTTTCAAAAATCTTTTCTTGGTTCTGGACAATCCTGGGGGATCAAACAGGTTTAATATACAAAACATATATCAGTATACCATGGAGATTGCAAAAAGGTTTCACTGATTTGTGGAGTCACCAACTCCTGTTCATTGTCCAGTTGGTTAATGTCCAAGGCTTGAAAGTTTGTTTCAGACATCAGTTTGGCTAAACCTTGTCCCTTTATCAATTTGGTTGGTTTTATTTCTATGTCATACTCAAGGATGTTTGCAATCCACTTGCCTCTTTTGCCCTCTAATCCCTCTTGAGTTAGTATGTCTTTTACAGCAACGTGTGGGACATAGGCAATCACATGTGAATATAAAATGTAGACTCGGAAATCCTTGATAGCCTTAACAAGCGCGTAGGCCTGCTTCTCCATTATTGGGTACTTCAAAGGGGCGTCTCTTAAGGCTCGGCTGAAAAAAGAAATTGGATTTTCGGTTCCCTGTTCATCCTTTTGCAAAAGGACAGCAGCTATAGTATGATCAGATGCGAAAGAAAAAATGATAAAATCTTTGTCAAATTGTGGGCTGGTGAGGACAGGGGTTTGGGTTAAGGCAGATTTTATACTCTCAAAGGCCTGCTTGGTTTCAAGAGACCACTTTACCTTGGCATCCTTTTTTAACATGTTACTTAATAATCTTATCAGCTCGACTAGATTTGGAATAAATCTCCTTAGGAAATTGATCTTTCCAAGGAATGCTTACAGCTCTTTTATGTTTCTTGGATATGGGATGTGGAGGATGGCTTGGATTCTTTCAGGATCAATTCTAATCCCATCTTTTGATATGATGTGGCCAAGTAATTTGCCTTCTTCAAGGCCAAAGAGAGACTTCCTGGGATTTAGGGAAATGCCATATTTTCTACATGTCATGAATATTTGCCTTAAGTGTTTGAGGTGTTCTTGATCAGATTTGGAAAATGGGGTCAAGTCATCAAGGTAGACAACTAAGAAATCATGTATTTCTTTGGCAAATGCAATATCCATTGCTCTTTGAAAGGTAGCACCAGCATTTTTAAGTCCGAATGGCATCTTAACATACTTAAATGTTCCCCATGGTGTGGTAAAGGCTGTCTTGTCTTGGTCATCCGGGTGAACAAGTATTTGATTGAAACCTGAAAAGCGATCTAGCAAAGAGATTCTAGATGACCCCACTACTCTTTGTAGGATGTGATCCATCTTGGGCAAAGGATAGTGGTCTTTTAGGGAGACTTGGTTTAAATTTCTCAGATCTACACACAGTCTAATCTCACCTGTCTTATTTCTTGTGGGAACAAGATTGGATACCCATTCGGAAAATCTGATGGGTGCTATGATACCTACTTCAAACATTCTTTTCACTTCCCTTTCAATCAAAGGCAGAAGCACGGGATTGATTCTCCTCAGTTTCTATTTGAAGGGCTTTTGGTTTGGTTTTAGGGGAATGGTGTGTTGAATCACTGAGGTGTCATAGGAATTCAAGTCCTCATAACTCCAAGCAAATACATCTTGGAACTCTTTAAATAAGTCAATACACTTGGGCTTTTGATCAGGTGGCAAATTTTTGGATAGTTTGATCATTTTTGGCTTCTCTGCTGTCCCAATATTGTGTTCCTCTATATCAGAATTCAGTGGTTGCATTTTTCGTTTTTTAGGAACATCATTTGCATCGAACATGTCTTCTAATGGAGTTAGGCCAACAGGTAAAAAGTTATCCTTTAAGTCAATGATCTCTGTCTCTGTTTTGGCTATTTCCTCCAAATGCATTTGTTTCAGCTGTTCTATGTTTGTTTTGTCAAAAACAGTTGGATTTAGGATTTGTTTGGTTGTTCCAGCTGTTACAGCCTACTGATTTTCATTTGTTTGCCATTGGGAATCGTTCATAGTATCCATGTCAATGTTAATATTTGCAAACTCATGCTCAAGAGTGAGGAAATTATTAATCGGGGCATTATCTTCGAACACTTGCCAATCTTTAAAGTTATTTGGAACAACAAGCCTATGTTTTATTTCAGCGGTAAAGTGGTGGTTTGGCTCAAAGGGAAGCTTGCATGTACTAGCAAAGGTGGCTAGGCTGTGTGCATGAATGTTATGCCCTCTTGAAATCTTGGCCAGCTTGAATTCAGTGAATGCATTGAGTATATTAGTGGCATCAATCCTATAGGCCCTCATTCTATTGTCATTAGTAACAAAGTTACCTTTCATCTGTTGTATGATTAAATCAGAGTCACCTAAAATGGACACTCTTGAAGCTCCTAAAGCTTTGAGCAGTTTAAGGCCTAAAAGCAGAGCCTCATACTCTGCCATGTTGTTGGTGCATTTAAAATTCAATCTGTAAGCATGACCTTCTGCATGATTCTTATGTGTATTGTGAATCCATACACCTGCCCCTGCTCCTGACTTGTTGACAGAGCCATCAAACTCTAAATACCATGTGATTTCTTGCTTGTGGTTAGTACTGAGAGTTTCAGTCATTCTTGCAGTGGGCAGATTTGAAATTTCTGTTTGGGGAGTTTCTTCTTGTATGGTAGTTGCATTAACTGTTTTGACAATTTCATCAGTATGTGCAACCGATTCTTCATTGATGTGTGCTTGTTGTTCTAGAGCTAAAGGCTCATCATCAGTTGGGGAATTTGTATTATCATTAAACAAAATAAAAGAATCCATATCAGAATGGATTGAGTAAATGGGAAAATTTTCAGGCTTGCTCTCACTACTTACCACATATTTCATGAGTGTTTCTCTGTACAGCCTCTTTGGTTGCCCAAAGACTGAAATAGTGGCATAGGATAGGTCTAACTGAAGGGACCCTTGGAGCTTTGCTCCCCATGATCTTGATAGGAGCATACCGTACTTTGGTGGGATGTCAGCCACCACCACATCCATGAGGATGGTCTTGTTGGGATATTGGACTAAGGAGACACACAAGTCTTTGATGAGGCCTAAACATTTGACTTGACTTGAGTCAAAGGAAAATAGATCTTTGTAGGGTCTTGTGATATCAAGGTTCAGTTTTTCCATAACTGCTTTGGGCATAAGATTGTGCGATGCTCCTGAATCAAACATGGCATTGTGCAGGATTTTGTCATGTATATGTAAACTGACATAAAAGGGCAAGACAGATTCATATGTTGACTTTCCATTAACTTCTGGACCAAACAGCAGTTCAGGGGTATCATCCAAAACATCTACATCGTCCTTATTCTCTGGGATTTGAAGTGATCTTTGAATTTGTTGCCTATATATGTCATGTTTGGCTAGTTCTGAGAGGGGGATAGATATCTTAAGTTTTCCAATCTCTCTCTCTAAATTAAATGGCTTTTCCAATGGAGTCTTGGTGTTGATAATGGCAGCTTTTTCTGTTTCATTTGAATTATCAGCGATTTTCTCTTGTTTATCGGCGTTATGGGAATTGATTGCTTGCATTTTTTCAGTTTCAGGAGAGCTTTTTGGAACACTGGTCGAATTTTTCTTAGAGGAAGAAGGTGGCAGAGGCTGATCAATAGAAGGTTGTATTTCTGTTATGTCTTCTACAGTCACATGATGCAGGTATGGGACAGGTATATCAGCTGGTTCTGTTACAACAGCCTTGCCTTTAATCTTGTTGGGTTGTTTGCCATCCTTTGGTTTGCTGGGTTTAGAAATATCAATAGTCCTAGTTCTCAGCTTATATTGTTTGTGGACCTCATATACAACAGTATCATAACCTTGTTTAAAATCAAAAGACTCACCAGACTTAGTCTGAAATTGACTAAATTCATGCTCATCTTGGTCTTCTTGGGACAGAAAAGTTTGATGCTCACCTTTTAGATCCATCAGATTCATGTGAGTGTCATCTATGGGTTCACTAGATGTGGATGCTTCTACATAATTTTCTTGGAAAGGGGGTCTTATGTCATGATCTGGGCTTGACCTACCAACATTTGTGTTCTGTGTTTTCCTAAAATTTGGGTTCCTTATGGTATTGGACTGTTGTCCTTCCCATGATGACTTCCTCTCAACACTTTCTACTCTGTCTCCCAGCCTTTGCATGCCACTGATAATAGCATCAAGCTTTTGTTCTAAGGCTGAGGGTTCTTCCTTAAAGGTGGTTCTTCTTTCCATTCTAGCTCTGTTTCTTTTGGCAATTAGGTTGGCCTCTACGCTAACAACAACATTTTTCATGTCTGCAAGGGTCTGAGGAGCTCTTTCTTTTAACTGATATGCCATATCCGAGTCGAATCCATCAGGGAATTTATACAAGGCCAAGTCAGGTGGGGGTCTTAAGTTCTGTGGTATTGCATTATAGACATTATTGAACCTTGCACAGTACTCCAAAATAGTCTCCTGAGGACCTCTTTTAATTGTATCATATTGAGCTAGTATGTGTAAGGGGTCTTTATTTTTCTCCCATCTATTGGTAAAGGATTGGTAAAGCTCATCAGGAGTGGTTATAGAATTTGCGGCAAGTGATCTGGACCAAGTTCTTACATCACCTAGTAGACTTTGAACAAAAATTTTCATTCTCACGCTATCATCATCTATTTCGTAGTTTTCAAAATAGTCCTGCATCTCCTTGGTATGTTGTAGTGCAGTGAAAGGACCAGTACTATCAAAATATGTAATTTTGGATTGGTAATCTTGAGGCAAGGCCCCAGGATTAGCAGGCAATTGCAGGGGTGCATATCTGTTAGCCATATTGACAGGGATAAGTGGAACAATAGGAACAACAGGAACATCTATGAGGACAGTAGTGGTAGTTGCAGTATGTGCAGTGAATGAAGGTGTGGATGGAGTGCTTTGCGATGTGGATGATGAACAAGGGGAAGAAAGGGTTGAACGAAATAAAACTTTAATAGGGGTTTGAACACAGCTTGGGTGAGTTGTTTCAGGACTCAACTCAGCAAAATCTTCTTGTCTTTCTTGCTTCCTAAGGATCTTTGGGATTAAGTTCGGATTTTCAAAAGTAGCTGGAGGATTTGGGTCTGGATTTGACCTTGTGTGTTGTGGATTTTTCTTGGGAGCCAGCTTCCAAATTGTTTTTGGTATTTTTCTGGGAATGCTTTTAGAATCGGCAAGGGACTGATCAAATTTTGGAATAGCTGTGTATAGCCTAAAACTAGCATGAAGATTGACTGAAGCAGCTTTTATTTACTTCTGTTAATGCAAAGCAAAAATCAGTTTCAAAGGCTTCCTGGCTGATATTCAGGCTTCATCTGTAGTTTTAAGGAATATATAGCAATTAGAAAATCAATTTTTCCGACCTTCTTTATGAAATTAACTGAGGATGGTCCCTAGTGGAGTCGCCATTATGTTATCACTCAGGTTGTCCTTTTGATCAGCAGCAAAAGGATACGGCCGAGGTAACCACAGACCAACTTTGGACTGCAGGTTCTAACCCACCTGCAGTCAGAGAGGGCTCTCTCTTTCTGATTTAGCTCTGTTGAAGATGATTTTAGGCTAGATATTGATGTTCAAGGGGGTTTTGTTTTAAGTTTGGTGGGAAGATTGATGTTTTCAAGTAAAGAGGCAGGTATAGTATGATAGTCTCAAACCATTGGGCATGGAGTCAAGGGGTAGGACTGCTGGTGTGTTTTCTTGGTCACAAGAGGAATAAGGAGCAAGGTAGCTGCGCATGGAACAATTTTTCAGGCTAAAAGGATGGAAAGAATGCTAAGGATGGAGAGGCAATTAAGAATCTCTCAATCAGCTTACCAGAGAAGGGCGAATGAGCTCTATCTAGGGGCAGTAAAGAATCCCTAGATAACTGTCAACACAGGTGAATCAGGGTAAATATGAGCCACAGGGAATTCATATTCATGTCCAATTCATTTCAGATGAAAACATAAAGAAACAGCATAAATTGAGCCTAGAGTGAAGTTAAACAAGTTCAAAGCTAATCTTTCTTTCTGCTATTTAGATGGTGAAAAAATGAAAACAGAGGTAAGAGGCACTTATTGATTCATGTTGCAGCACAAGAATTCCATCATTCAGTCTCCAGAGACCATTAACAACACATCAGACAGTCCATCCTCCAAACTTTCAGCAGTCTTTGATTAAAGAAGAAGTATCAGACATATAGTGCGAGTCTCTAGTGAAAAATTATCAATCGACCAACCCTTAAAACAATACAGAGGCCGGTATATATAGGGAAAATTCTCCAAAATGGTCTTCTTACAGCTTGACCTAAATAGGTCTGAATGAAATGACTTCTTTAACCTAGTCCTATCAGAAATAAATGCAAGAAAATATTTTTGGGCTGCGCTGAGGGCTGCCGTATCAAAACTAAGTAAATGTGTTGTCCTCAGTGGCTTGGTGTAGTGCTTCTGCAATAACTGTGCTTGGGTCTCTGCTTCATTTCTGTTCGGTGGCTCTAAATGCTTTAATTGTGATTTGAGAGCTTTAAATGGCCGCCACCACTTTTTTTGACTTTGTTGGGGGGCTCAAATCAACATTTAAGGGCTGTTGTTCAGCCCTCTGTCTCCTTTAGAACTGTTTGTTGCTCCTTTATGAATGCCTCGCGAAGAAAAATGGGTCATTCTGCGCCTTTCGGGCTTGCTGGGGGCTGCGCGATGAGGGTCTTTCCACTTTGGCCCATTTCCCGTAGCCATGCGCGATTAGCGCTAATCGCGCATGAAAAACTACCTCAGAATTTGAATCCGGGCTTCCTAAGCACGATTTTCTCCTTTGTGCCATTTTTGCTGATGACGTCAGCATGACGTCAGCGGGTGGGACCCAGTACGGCAGATTACGTCAGCATGATGACATCAGCAGGGTGATGTCAGCATGTACGGCGGGTGACGTGGCAGGGTAAGTTGGCGTTATGGTGGCAGGAGGCCGCCGCAGGTGGATGACGTCAGCGGGTGACGTGGTGCTGACGCAGGCGGGTGGAAGCGGTTTTGGTTTTGGGCGCACCGCCTTTGGGTAGACGGCGGTATCAGAGGAGGGGCTCCGCCACGGCCGAGAGGGTGACGCGTGGCAGGAGTACGGCGACAAAACCGCCCATCTCCCGGACGCTAACCCTCGGTTTGTTTGGGATATGAGGAGGCTCGCCCACCGTAGATCTGGGGCGCGGGCGATCGGACGGTCGGTGGCAGGGACGAGGCGGTTGAGGGTTAAGGGACGGGCACACAAATATTCACTTTTTAATACAATGCCGCCGGGGGTTTAAGACTTTAGGAAATGTGGGTTTTTTGGGGATTTTTAAAAGTGAGCAAGTTGAATATTTGGTGGGTAAGACCTTAGGATGAGGCGGGAAATGGGTGTTTTCAGGGTTAGGGATTGGGGAAAATGGTTATTAGTTTAACGAGAGGTCAAACTAACCCATGTAAGGACACGGATGGGCTAAAAACAGCCCCAGCTGGACTGTTTTTTCCCGGACTTTAGGGAAAATATGGCTATAGTGCCGGGGAGGGGTATTATTTAGTATTTTTGTGATTTTACATAGTTTTAATAGGGGGAGGGGAGATAGATAGGGAGCTATATAATAAAGTTAGAGGTTAATGTGAAAATGACCAGAAAGCACTGAGGTAAGGGACCTTAGGCTATCAGGGGGAAAAAGTGACTTGTAAAGGAGGAATGGACAATCCTTGAGTGAAGCAGATTTTCACCAAGGCAACTGATATGGAGAATGATGAAATTTAAGAGGAATCAAGCAGATCTTGACCTCTTCGGGGAAATTAGTAAGTGATTTGGGGAAAAGGGAGAATGGGGAAGTTAGAGATATCCAGCTTGAGCTCCTCCAAATGGAAAACTGCATCATGACTGTGATCTAAAAATATAACACTTTGAAACACAAAATTGATCATAAATCATCATTCTGCAACCTCAAAACTACCTACCCAGCCTACTTTCCTAACATTTTTTTCCTTCTTTTTGGTTTGGGTGCACTTAGAATTGCAGACCCAGCTTTACAATTTTTCTTTTTTATTTCTGTCCTCCTATCTAAGTCTACACTTATTTCTGCCAAGGGCCTAGATTAAGCAGTTGGGCTCCTTTGATTCTCTACCTATCTACAACTCTACCAAGATTAAGTTGTTTGGACAGATATCATTCTCTATATTCTAAAACAAGAAATTCAAACCTAGGGAGGCCAAGATTAAACTGTTTGGCCCTCCCTTTCATTGAATCATTCTTCAAAAATGGTTAAGTGATCAAAATTGGGATTCAGCAGTGGCACTTGGACTAGCACACTTTCACAGCTTCTTCTTTGACCTCTTTTGGAAATATGGAACCTTGCAGCATGAAAGATGACATATTTGGCATGTAAAAAAGTCAATCATGAAATATGAACACCTGTTGCAACAGGAGGCTAACAGTGGCTCCACTTGGGGATGGCTTTTCCTTGTGGAAAGCCAAGAACAGCAGGTTAGAATGCCTGATCTTCTATTGTTGTTGCAGATTGAAGAAACCTCTTTATGCTGGCTGTTAGATAATTGAAACTTTGTAATATGAACAATCTTCTTCTCAGCTGAAATATTGTGACATGCATAGCACTGCCTGCTTTCTTCTGTGTGCTTGCTATTATGTAGAATGTTGCTTGAGCATTGTACCTTTGAAACATTCTCAAAACATGGATCAAAACTGATGTGTTTGCTTTACTTTTGCTTTGACCAAGGGTGCTGATATGAAACTAAAACACTCCTCTGTTTTGATACTTTTGACTGAAGACTGCAAACAGCTTCCCTCTACCATGAATTGTTGTGATGTGACTGTGCTACTCTTGTTGTTTTTGTTGAGATTAGTGCAGAGACAGAGCTTTTTAAAATTGGAATACTTGCATTGGCTGTGTCTTCACAAGATTTACTGCTGCTCCTCTAACATTCGGAAAAATAAAACAAAATTGATATATACAAATACTACTGTACAAAATATATATACAAAGCTGCGGTGTATCCCTTAAAAGGGATCATGGTAATGTTTCAGCATACGGCCACTGACAGGGCCTTCTTCAGCAGAACTCTCCTCTACAGATTTGAGAAAATAAGTGTTATTTCCCTGAATAGCGGAAATAACAAATGGTCCTTTCAATAAAAAATCAAACTTGGCATGCTTGCCCTTGTCTTCCCTTCGTGAGTCCCACCTTAGAACTTTGTCACCAATGTAGAAATCCTCAGCCTTGACTCTCTTATCAAACATCTTTTTGAGTTTTTCTTGAAAAATTTGAGCTCTGTCATAAACTTACTCTCTGGTTTGCTGAATGTGAATGGTTTGATTAATCCTTATTTGAATGTCATTTGGTTCAGCCTGAACTTCCTATAATAGTCTGATAGTAGGGACGCCCAAGGATGAAGGAAATCTGGCCTCCATGCCATATACTAGCTCATAAGGGCTCATCCCAATGGATCTCTTTGTTGAAAGTCTATCTGCCCATAGGGCATTCACCAGCTTTTTGTGCTAGTTCTTCTTGTTCTCTTCTAGCACTTTCTTTATGATGTTGATGAGGCTCTTGTTGGATGATTCGGCCAAGCCATTACCTTGAGGGTAATAGGCTGTAGAGTGGCCCAAGGTAATATGAAATTGGTGGCAAAAATTGGTCATTTTTTTGGATTTGAAGGCAGCAGCATTGTCAGTGATGATTTTCTCCAGGCAGCCAAATCTAGAAAGGATATTGCACTCAAGGAATTGGATAATGATGGTGTCATTGGCTTGCCTACAGGGGATGGCTTCAACCCACTTGGTGAAATAGTCAGTGGCTGTTAAAATCCATTTGTGCTGGCCTGAGGAAGAGGGATGGATTTCTCCAATGAAGTCAAGACCCCATTGTTGAAAAGGTCTCTCGGTTGATATGGGTTTCAGGGGCAGGGGCAACAACTTTCTTTTGCCCTCAAAGATTTGGCATTTGTGACATGACATGGCAAACTTCTTTACATCTGCAAAAAGAGAGGGCCAGTAAAAACCAGCCCTTAAGATTTTATCAGCAGTGGACTTCCAATATAGATGTCCTCCACAGTCACCTGCATGGAATTCTTTCATGACCTTGTTAGTTTCACTCATGGTTAAACAATTAAGCAATATACCTTCATGATTTCTCCAAAATAATGCACCATCTATGACACAAAACTATAAAGCCTTCATTTTCAAAAATCTTTTCTTGGTTCTGGACAATCTTGGGGGAGCAAACAGGTTTAACAATACAAAACATATATCAGTATACCATGGAGATTGCAAAAAGGTTTCACTGATCTGTGGAGTCGCCAGATCCTGTTCATTGTCCAGTTGGTTAATGTCCAAGGCTTGAAAGTTTGTTTCAGACATCAGTTTGGCTAGACCTTGTCCCTTTATCAGTTTGGTTGGTTTTATTTCTATGTCATACTCAAGGATGTTTGCAATCCACTTGCCTCTTTTGCCCTCTAATCCCTCTTGTGTTAGTATGTCTTTTACAACAGCGTGTGGGACATAGGCAATCACATGTGAATATAAAATGTAGACTCGGAAATCCTTGATAGCCTTAACAAGCGCGTAGGCCTGCTTCTCCATTATTGGGTACTTCAAAGGGGCGTCTCTTAAGGCTCGGCTGAAAAATGCAATTGGCTTTTCGGCTCCCTGTTCATCCTTCTGCAAAAGGACAACAGCTATAGTATGATCAGATGCGAAAGAAAAAATGATAAAATCTTTTTCAAATTGTGGGCTAGTGAGGACAGGGGTTTGGGTTAAGGCATATTTTATACTCTCAAAGGCCTGCTTGGTTTCAAGAGACCACTTTACCTTGGCATCCTTTTTTAACATGTTACTTAATAATCTTATCAGCTCGACTAGATTTGGAATAAATCTACTTAGGAAATTGATCTTTCCAAGGAATGCTTGCAGCTCTTTTATGTTTCTTGGATATGGGATGTGGAGGATGGCTTGGATTCTTTCAGGATCAATTCTAATCCCATCTTTTGATATGATGTGGCCAAGTAATTTGCCTTCTTCAAGGCCAAAGAGAGACTTCTTGGGATTTAGGGAAATGCCATATTTTCTACATGTCATAAATATTTGCCTTAAGTGTTTGAGGTGTTCTTGATCAGATTTGGAAAATGGGGTCAAGTCATCAAGGTAGACAACTAAGAAATCATGTGTTTCTTTGGCAAATGCAATATCCATTGCTCTTGGAAAGGTAGCACCAGCGTTTTTAAGTCTGAATGGCATCTTAACATACTTAAATGTTCCCCACGGTGTGGTAAAGGCTGCCTTGTCTTGGTCATCCGGGTGAACAAGTATTTGATTGAAACCTGAAAAGCCATCTAGCAAAGAGATTCTAGATGACCCCACTACTCTTTGTAGGATGTGATCCATCTTGGGCAAAGGATAGTGGTCTTTTAGGGAGACTTGGTTTAAATTTCTCAGATCTACACACAGTCTAATCTCACCTGTCTTTTTTCTTGTGGGAACAAGATTGGATACCCATTCGGAAAATCTGATAGGTGCTATGATACCTGATTCAAACATTCTTTTCACTTCCCTTTCAATCAAAGGGAGAAGCACAGGATTGATTCTCCTTAGTTTCTGTTTGAAGGGCTTTTGGTTTGGTTTTAAGGGAATGGTTTGTTGAATCACTGAGGTGTCATAGGACTTCAAGTCCTCATAACTCCAAGCAAATACATCTTGGAACTCTTTAAATAAGTCAATATACTTGGGCTTCTGATCAGGTGGCAAATTTTTGGATAGTTTGATCATTTTTGGCTTCTCTGCTGTCCCAATATTGTGTTCCTCTATATCAGAATTCAGTGGTTGCATTTTTGGTTTTTTAGGAACATCATTTGCATCGAACATGTCTTCTAATGGAGTTAAGCCAGCAGGCGAAAAGTTATCCTTTAAGTCAATGATCTTTGTCTCTGTTTTGGCTATTTCCTCCAAATGCATTTGTTTCAGCTGTTCTATGTTTGTTTTGTCAAAAACAGTTGGATTTAGGATTTGTTTGGCTGTTGCAGCTGTTACAGCCTGCTGATTTTCATTTGTTTTCCATTGGGAATCGTTCATAGTATCCATGTCAATGTTAATATTTGCAAACTCATGCTCAAGAGTGAGGAAATTATTAATCTGGGAATTATCTTCGAACACTTGCCAATCTTTAATGTTATTTGGGACAGCAGGCCTATGTTTTATTTCAGCAATAAAGTGGTGGTTTGGCTCAAAGGGAAGCTTGCATGTATTAGCAAAGGTGGCTAGGTTGTGTGCATGAATGTTATGCTCTCTTGAAATCTTGGCCAGCTTGAATTCAGTGAATGCATTGAGTATATTAGTGGCAGCAGTCCTATAGGCCCTCATTCTATTGTCATTGGCAACAAAGTTACCTTTCATCTGTTGTATGATTAATTCAGAGTCACCTAAAATGGACACTCTTGCAGCTCCTAAAGCTTTGAGCAGTTTAAGGCCTAAAAGCAGAGCCTCATACTCTGCCATGTTGTTGGTGCATTTAAAATTCAGTCTATAAGCATGACCTTCTGCATGATTCTTATGTGTATTGCGAATCAATACACCTGCCCTGCTCCTGACTTGTTGACAAAGCCATCAAACTCTAAATACCATGTGATTTCTTGCTTGTGGTTAGTACTGAGAGTTTCAGGCATTCTTGCAGTGGGCAGATTTGAAATTTCTGTTTGGGGAGTTTCTTCTTGTATGCTAGTTGCATTAACTGTTTTGACAATTTCATCAGTATGTGAAACCGATTCTTCATTGATGTGTGTTTGTTGTTCTAGAGCTAAAGGCTCATCATCAGTTGGGGAATTTGTATTATCATTAAACAAAATAAAAGAATCCATATCAGAATGGATTGAGTAAATGGGAAAATTTTCAGGCTTGCTCTCACTACTTACCACATATTTCATGAGTGTTTCTCTGTACAGCCTCTTTGGTTTCCCAAAGACTGAAATAGTGGCATAGGATAGGTCTAACTGAAGGGATCCTTGGAGCTTTGCTCCCCATGATCTTGATAGGAGCATACCGTACTTTGGTGGGATGTCAGCCACCACCACATCCATGAGGATGGTCTTGTTGGGATATCGGACTAAGGAGACACGCAAATCTTTGATGAGGCCTAAACATTTGAATTGACTTGAGTCAAAGGAAAATAGATCTTTGGAGGGTCTTGTGATATCAAGGTTCAGTTTTTCCATAACTGCTTTGGGCATAAGATTGTGCGATGCTCCTGAACCAAACATGGCATTGTGCAGGATTTTGTCATGTATATGTAAACTGACATAAAAGGGCAAGACATATCCATATGTTGACTTTCCATTAACTTCTGGACCAAACAGCAGTTTAGGGGTATAATCCAAAACATTTACATCATCCTTATTCTCTGGGATTTGAAGTGATCTTTGAATTTGTTTCCTATATACGTCATGTTTGGCTAGTTCTAAGAGGGGGATAGATATCTTAAGTTTTCCAATCTCTCCCTATAAATTAAATGGCTTTTCCAATGGAGTCTTGGTGTTGATAATGGCAGCTTTTTCTGTTTCATTTGAATTATCAGCGATTTGCTCTTGTTTATTGGCGTTATGGGAATTGATTGCTTGCGCTTTTTCAGTTTTAGGAGAGCTTTTTGGAACACTGGTCGAATTTTGCTCAGAGGAAGAAGGTGGCAGAGGCTGATCAATAGAAGGTTGTATTTCTGTTATGTCTTCTACAGTCACATGATGCGGGTTTGGGACAGGTATATCAGCTGGTTCTGTTACAACAGCCTTACCTTTAATCTTGTTGGGCTATTTGCCATCCTTTGGTTTGCTGGGTTCAGAAATATCAATGGTCCTAGTTCTCATCTTATATTGTTTGTGGACCTCATATACAGCAGTATCATAACCTTGTTTAAAATCAAAAGACTCACCAGACTTAGTCTGAAATTGACTAAAGTCATGCTCATCTTGGTCTTCTTGGGACAGAAAAGTTTGATGCTCACCTTTTAGATCCATTAGATTCATGTGAGTGTCATCTATGGGTTCACTAGAAGTGGATGCTTCTACATAATTTTCTTGGAAAGGGGGTCTTATGTCATGATCTGGGCTTGACCTACCAACATTTGTGTTCTGCGTTTTCCTAAAATTTGGGTTCCTTATGGTATTGGACTGTTGTCCTTCCCATGATGACTTCCTCTCAACACTTTCTACTCTGTCTCCCAGCCTTTGCATGCCACTGATAATAGCATCAAGCTTTTGTTATAAGGCTGAGGGTTCTTCCTTAAAGGTGGTTCTTCTTTCCATTCTAGCTCTGTTTCTTTTGGCAATTAGGTTGGCCTCTACGCTAACAACAACATTTTGCATGTCTGCAAGGGTCTGAGGAGCTCTTTATTTTAACTGATATGCCATATCCGGGTCAAATCCATCAGGGAATTTATACAAGGCCAGGTCAGGTGGGGGTCTTAAGTTCTGTGGTATTGCATTATAGACATTATTGAACCTTGCACAGTACTCCAAAACAGTCTCATGAGGACCTCTTTTAATTGTATCATATTCAGCTAGTATGTGTAAGGGGTCTTTCTTTTTCTCCCATCTGTTGGTAAAGGATTGGTAAAGCTCATCAGGAGTGGTTATAGAATTTGCGGCAAGTGATCTGAACCAAGTTCTTACATCACATGTTAGACTTTGAACAAAAATTTTCATTCTCACGCTATCATCATCTATTTCGTAGTTTTCAAAATAGTCCTGCATCTTCTTGGTATGTTGTAGTGCAGTGAAAGGACCAGTACTATCAAAATATGTAATTTTGGATTGGTAATCTTGAGGCAAGGCCCCAGGATTAGCAGGAAATTGCAGGGGTGCATATCTGTTAGCCATATTGACAGGGATAAGTGGAACAATAGGAACAACTGGAACAACAGGAATAGTTGTGAGGACAGTAGTGGTAGTTGTAGTATGTGCAGTGAATGAAGGTGTGGATGGAGTGCTTTGCGATGTGGATGATGAACAAGGGGAAGAAGGGGTTGAAGGATAACTTTAACAGGGGTTTGAACACAACTTGGGTGAGCTATTTCAGGACTCAACTCAGCAAAATCTTCTTGTCTTTCTTGCTTCCTAAGGATTTTTGGGATTAAGTTTGGATTTTCAAAAGCAGCTGGGGGATTTGGGTCTGGATTTGACCTTGTGTGTCGTGGATTTTTCTTGGGAGCCAGCTTCCGAATTGTTTTTGGTATTTTTCTGGTAATGCTTTTAGAATCGGCAAGGGACTGATCAAATTTTGGAATAGCTGTGTATAGCCTAAAACTAGCATGAAGATTGACTGAAGCAGCTTTTATTTACTTCTGCTGATGCAAAGCAAAAAACAGTTTCAAAGGCTTCCTAGCTGATCTTCAGGCTTCATCTGTAGTTTTAAGGAATATAAAGCAATTAGAAAATCGATTTTTCCGACCTGCTTTATGAAATTAACTGAGGATGGTCCCCAGTGGAGTCGCCATTATGTTATCACTTAGGTTGTCCTTTTGATCAATAACAAAAGGATACAGCGGAGGTAACCACAGACCAACTTTGGACTGTAGGTTCTAGCCCACCTGCAGTCAGAGAGGGCTCTCTCTTTCTGATTTAGCTCTGTTGAAGATGATTTTAGGCTAGATATTGATGTTCAAGGGGGTTTTGTTTTAAGTTTGGTGGGAAGATTGATGTTTTCAAGTAAAGAGGCAGGTATAGTATGATAGTCTCAAACCATTGGGCATGGAGTCAAGGGGTATGACTGCTGGTGCATTTTCATGGTCACAAGAGGAATAAGGAGCAAGGTAGCTGCGCATGGAACAATTTTTCAGGCTAAAAGGATGGAAAGAATGCTAAGGATGGAGAGGCAATTAAGAATCTCTCAATCAGCTTACCAGAGAAGGGCGAATGAGCTCTATCTAGGGGCAGTAAAGAGTCCCTAGATAACTGTCAACACAGGTGAATTAGGGTAAATATGAGCCACAGGGAATTCATATTCATGTCCAATTCAGTTTAGATGAAAACATAAAGAAACAGCAGAAATTGAGCCTAGAGTGCAGTTAAACAAGTTCTAAGCTAATCTTTCTTTCTGCTATTTAGATGGTGAAAAAATGAAAACAGAGGTAAGAGGCACTTATCGATTTATGTTGCAACACAAGAATTCCATCATTCAGTCTCCAGATACCATTAACAACACATCAAACAGTCCATCCTCCAAACTTTCAGCAGTCTTTGATTAAAGAAGAAGTATCAGACATATAGTGCGAGTCTCTAGTGAAAAATTATCAATCGACCAACCCTTAAAACAATACAGAGGGCGGTATATATAGGGAAAATTATCCAAAATGGTCTTCTTACAACTTGACCTAAACAGGTCTGAATGAAATGACTACTTTAACCTAGTCCTATCAGAAATAAATGCAAGAAAATATTTTTGGGCTGCGCTGAGGGCCGTCGTATCAAAACTGAGTAAATGTGTTGTCCTCGGTGGCTTGGTGTAGTGCTTCTGCAATAACTGCGCTTGGGTCTCTGCTTCATTTCTGTTCGTTGGCTCTAAATGCTTTAATTGTGATTTGAGAGCTTTAAATGGCCGCCACCACTTTTTTTGACTTTGTTGGGGGCTCATCAATGTTCAGCTGCTTCGAGCCCCTAAAAAATCTACACTGATACTCTTTACTGCTTCATCAATGTGTTGTGGTACTTGAAATTGTCAAATCAACATTTAAGGGCCACTGTTCGGCCCTCTGTCTCCTTTAGAACTGTTTGTTGCTCCTTTATGAATGTCTCGCAAAGAAAAATGGGTCATTCTGCGCCTTTTGGGGCTTGCTAGGGGCTGTGTGATGAGGGTCTTTCCACTTTGGCCCATTTCCCTTAGCCATGCTAGGCGCTAATCGCGCATGAAAAACTGCCTCAGAATTTGAATCCGGGCTTCCTAAGCACAATTTTCGGCTTTGCGCCCTTTTTGCTGATGATGTTAGCATGACGTCAACATGACGTCAGCGGGTGGGACCCAGTATGGCGGATTACGTTAGCATGATGACGTCAGCAGGGTGACGTCAGCATGTACGATGGGTGATGTGGCAGTGACACGGTGGCAGTGACGTGGCAGGGTAATTTAGCGGTACAGTGGCAGGAGGCCGCCACAGGCGGATGACGTCAACGGGTGACGTGGTGCTGACACAGGCGGGCGGAAGCGGTTTTGGTTTTGGGCACACTGCCTTTGGATAGACGGCGGCATCGGAGGAGGGCCTCCACCACGGCCGAGAGGGTGACGCGTGGCGGGAGTACGGCGGCAAAACCGCCCATCTCCCGGACGCTAACCCTTGGGATGTTTGGGATATGAGGAGGCCCGCCCACCGTAGATCTAGGGCGCAGGCGATCGGACGGCCCGTGGCAGGGACGAGGCGGTTGAGGGTTAAGGGACGGGCGCACAAATATTCACTTTTTAATACAATGCCGCCGGGGGTTTAAGACTTTAGGAAATGTGGGTTTTTTGGGGATTTTTAAAAGTGAGCGGGTTGAATATTTGGTGGGTAAGACCTTAGGATGAGGCAGAAAATGGGTGTTTTCAGGGTTAGGGCTTGGGGGAAATGGTTATTAGTTTGACCAGAGGTCAAACTAACCCTTGTAAGGACACGGATGGGCTAAAAACAGCTCCAGCTGGACTGTTTTTTCCCGGACTTTAGGGAAAATATGGCTATAGTGCCGGAGAGGGGTATTATTTAGTATTTTTGGGATTTTACATAGTTTTAATAGGGGGAGGGGAGATGGATAGGGAGCTATATAATAAAGTTAGAGGTTAATATGAAAATGACCAGAAAGCGCTGAGGTAAGGGACCTTAGGCTATCAGGGGGAAAAAGTGACTTGTAAAGGAGGAATGGACAATCCTTGAGTGAAGCAGATTTTCACCAAGGCAACTGATATGGAGAATGATGAAATTTAAGAGGAATCAAGCAGATCTTGACCTCTTCGGGGAAATTAGTAAGTGATTTGGGGAAAAGGGAGAATGGGGAAGTTAGAGATATCCAGCTTGAGCTCCTGCAAATGGAAAATTGCATCATGACTGTGATCTAAAAATATAACACTTTGAAACACAAAATTGATCATAAATCATCATTCTGCAACCTCAAAACTACCTACCCAACCCACTTTCCTAACATTTTTTTCCTTCTTTTTGGTTTGGGTGCACTTAGAGTTGCAGACCCAGCTTTACAATTTTTCTTTTTTATTTCTGTCCTCCTATCTAAGTCTACAATTATTTCTGCCAAGGGCCCAGATTAAGCAGTTGGGCTCCTTTGATTCTCTACCTATATACAACTCTGCCAAGATTAAGCTGTTTGGACAGATATCATTCTCTATATTCTAAAACAAGAAATTGAAACCTAGGGAGGACAATATTAAACTGTTTGGCCCTCCCTTTCATTGAATCATTCTTCAAAAATGGTTAAGTGGTCAAAATTGGGATTCAGCAGTGGCACTTGGACTAGCACACTTTCACAACTTCTTCTTTGACCTCTTTTGGAAATATGGAACCTTGCAACATGAAAGATGAAATATTTGGCATGTAAAAAAGTTAATCATGAAATATGAACACTTGTTGCAACAGGAAGCTAAAACTGCCTTCCCTACAGCATCAAGCCCTTCACAGATGAGGTATTGTGTGATGTTACACCTCTGGATGTTTGCGATGTACTATTAGGCTAGCCATACTTGTGGAGGCGACATGTTGTGTATGAGTCAAGGCCTCGTGCTGTCATTATTTCTTTGGATAATTCATTATACAGGATACCGGAGGTAGCCCCACCTACTGGCACCTCTTTGATCACTACCAAGAAAGGCAGCAAGCTCATATCACAGACTAGGAAATTTTTTCTGTCTGGTTCGCTCCCAAGGTAAAGGGAAGATCATTTCTACATCCATGACCCCCGCAAAGGGTTCCTCGACGCAGCAGCAGCAACAACAAAGGGATACAATCATGACAGAACATAGGAACAAGTTCTCCTCACCCACAGGGGTACCACACAAGTTTCAGGTGGGTGACAAAGTTTGGTTACATCTGCAAAGAGAATGCCTTACCAAAACCCATCAGAAACTCAGACCACTCTGGCATGGTCCTTACACCAGTATTAAGGCTACGGGCAACAATGCTTTGAAGCACAACATTCTTCCATTCCTTTGCTTGCGCCGATTGTTCAATGTGGACCATTGTCGACCATGCTTCCCACCATGTCTGGACACATCAGAGATTGCAGAACAACTCACTAGAGACCCAGCTCAGCATAAGCTTCCTCATCTTAGGGAGAAACTCAATGCAATGGGGACCATTACTTCCTAACGAGGGAGGAAAGATCCAGGTGGATGTTGGTGGCCACCCACCTATCCCATTTGGACCCCCACAACTGTCTCTTTCAGTATTTTCAGTTTCCTAAATTGTGGCACAGTTTACTATTTTTAGCAGTTTTTTAGGTCCTGAACTTCTGGAGCCGTTTTGAGGCCCTAAACGACATTTTTTGGGAAATCTGGGGGCAACATGGGTCCATGGACGAATGTTGTCCCAAAGTTGTAGTGCTCGGATAGATCTTTCTAACGAGCTATTTTACGCGTCAAACAGAGATCGTATGCCAAATTTACGACCTCGGGAAATTGATGTACCAATTTACCCAAACGGGGCCCACAATTTGGCATTTCATCTTCTAGGGATAGGTTTTGGGATGTGAAGGGTTTTCCATTGTTTCTCAACAATAAATAGGCATTTGAGCCTCATTGTAACACAGTTCATAATAGTTCAGAGGCATGTAGCCACCACATCTCTTCTCAAACATAAGCTACCATCGCCCTAGCTGGTTTATTTCCATTACTGTTTGTAAGCATATTTCAGTATTTTACATTATTGAAATGAAGTATTACTTCCACTGTATATCTGTGTTTATGGTTATCTCTATAATTTGTTGCATTCCTGTTTAAGTATGGATCATACATAAAAACACATAAAAAAAAACTCATGTAAAACTTGAAATTTATATCGTAATCCTTAATAAATTGGTTTACTATTATGAATCAAAATTTAGCACAACAAACACTAACTTTCCCATTCAAATCACAGTCCTGCTCACAACCCTGTGGACAGGTGATATGATACTGCTTGCATGATCATCTTTCCAGTGGAATACCTTGGTAGAACATGCGAAGGTTTCTCTCTACCAAAAACTCTAATCAAGGTGCCACCTAGTGAAGCATACCAATCTGGAATGTTTACTATTGCCTCCATTGGTTCTCGGGACATGCAAGGTGGATCATTCTCAAAGATAAGCTTGTACAACGGGATGATAAAATGGTCAGTTATATTTTCCGTCACTCCTCGATAGTTGCTGTCGAAAATCAAATTGCAATAAACATTGACGAAAGTCTCCTTTGGTTTCCATGTCTAGCTCATGCTAGGGAACTGCTACTGGGCACAGATTGCATCAAGTAAGTATGTGGACATGTAAAATATTGCTTGCTCATTCTTGGGTAGATTCATAGAATTAGTCACATGGATCTTTAACTAATGAGCCAAAAAATCTGACCAATTGAATGGCTTCCCATCATTCACCAACTGGTCTAGCACAACTACCCAACCTTTATGAAAGGTTTATGTGTTCTCTTAACCGTATATTCTGCAAGAAAAGATAATAAAGAATTGATAAGCCTTCCTAAGGGACTTTCTCTTGTAAACATGATTGGGTATATATCTAAACTTTAACTAACCTTTCACCCAACACTTGATGATATCTCTAGTGTTCACAAAGTTGTGGGTGGCATAGAAAGATGAATCCGTGCACTTCACCGAATGAGGTAAATGATACATCTACTAAAATTTATGCGCCCTATAGGTGGCAAGCTCTATCCTACTAGAACTGCTAGGTGTCATAGTTTTTTCATCTGTGTATGAGACAATCTAGCTGATAATGTCCACACATTGGAAGGTGAGGTACCTACATGCACCTTGTATAAACCTGACCACTAGATGCTAAGGTAAACATGTCGGTCCTCCAAGTCTTCGTTGAATTCCTCTACAAAAGTATCCTTGATTTTATGCCATGTCAATGTTGTACCCTTCTCAATGAACAAAGCAGTGTCGGCATAAACTGGTAAGTCAACTGATATCTGCTCAAAGGTTTCCCTCGTATTGATCTCGACGGTTTCCTTTGATGCAACTCTCTTTGATGCCATGTTAACCATAACTTCTAGAGAGATGCTCAACAACTGTTTTACATGTGTGACAGAGAGGACACTGATGGAAAGAAAATGTCAGCTTAAAAACAAAAGAAATTTTAAGACAAGACCAAGAAACAAATTGTGCTCATGGTGGGACAGATTAAGCAATTTTGTTGACAAAGTTCACTAGCTAACTGTGGGAAATGCACATTACACGGTCCTAGCATTCAGTCGGGAACCTTGATGACTGGAACTATGCAATGCGCAGTTTAGTCTTAGGCCAAGTTTGGGAGAGACTACACATCACGTAGTCTCAGTGACTAAGCTGGGAGGTTGGCTCCTGGAACTGCATAGTGTGTAGTTGGAGCTAGGGCAAGATAGCCTCTGCGCAATTCCATAAGTGAAGGGAGAGGCCTTGAGCTCCTAGATTGTGCAGTGCATGCAGTGAAGAGTGAGATCCACGCAAGGGGAGCCTAGATCTACCCAAGGGGAGTGTGAAATCAAGCATATCTGAAGGATGGTGTGATGTTGAGTGAAAATATAAAAAAATGGATGATGCATGCATGTGAAACAAGTGCAGGAATCAATCAAACTGAAGGAAAATGAAGCATGTGAAGAGAGTCGCCGCAACGACGACCATTATTGCAAAAGCGGGAAAACACATAAAAAACTTGGGAAATGCAATCTAAGACTTGAAACAATACTTCTACAAGCTAAAAAAGGTTAGAACGACAAAATTCGTTCAAATAAACAAGTGAAACAACACTATCACAAGCTAAACAAGAAAAAGCAACAAAAAAAATGGTAAAAGACTAGAAAAGAAAGACTCACATAGAAAAGTGACAAAGATTGCACTGAAGGTTCCTTGATCTCCTTGGGAATTCCAAAGCTCCAAGATTGGATATGAAGAAAATCTCTAACAACATTGATTAAATAGATTTGTTCAAGTTAGAGTTTATGACGTGCATGCCACAAATCAAGGAAAAGGTGACACTTGGTAGTAGTTTCTAAAAATAGCACAAGTGTCTCCTTTGTCTTAATAAAAATAGATCCCTATTTTTTTAGGATAGATTTTTTCCTTTTTTTTCCTTTTTTGGGAAAAATGACCATGCATTGCCTGGAAAGATTGCAGAGTTTGGAAAGAACCG
This sequence comes from Pinus tabuliformis, assembly GCA_031772625.1. Classification (NCBI taxonomy): domain Eukaryota; kingdom Viridiplantae; phylum Streptophyta; class Pinopsida; order Pinales; family Pinaceae; genus Pinus; species Pinus tabuliformis. The sequence goes on along the minus strand of CM062815.1, from coordinate 530,653,743 downwards.
AGCAACTCTCTGCTCATGCATTGTGCAGTTTCTAAGCACAATGGGTTTTGCGCAATTTCTAATCTGAGTGTCCCTCGGCTGCCTCTCATGTCTGCACAATTTCCCAACTCAAGGCTAGCTTCCATCCATTTTTTCACATTTCCTAAGATCAAGGCTCACTGTTATTCAAGACTAGACAATTCCCAAGAGAAAGACTAGTTTCCCTCAAGAATTGTGCAGATCTCTAAGGAAAGCCCGGAAATATCAAAATACCATGACAAGAGATCGGCTTGTGGGTTAGAATATGTAATAAGTGAGAAAACACAAGACAAGACTGAAAGAATAAAGCTCAGTTTAAGCACAAGTACCTGGATCAGTGCAAGATGAGTTGTTGTGGTTTAGAAGGGAGGCTCCAAAAGAATCATAGGAAAAAATTTGGAGGGTGGTTGTAGCTACTACTACATTTGTGACACACTGGTAGAACTCCAGCTCTCTGTATGGATCTTGTCTCGTGCAAAGCGAATCTAAGTCTTCTGGAATTATTGTTCAATTCTTCAATTATCATAGCTTCTTCACTTAGCTTGAGTTAAAGATGTTGTTGGGTCCATATAATACTAGTAATTACCCCATTACTATTGTAGTTGCATCCCTTATTAATATTGTTGTGCCCCTATTATCCCCATATTGTTATTACTGTGCCCCATAGAATCCCTCTATTGTTATTTTTGTGGCTTTATATTAATATTATTATGTCGACTCTGATTATGTTATGACCCCTTAGACTCCTATATATATAAAGGAGGTCTTTTCATTTGTATCATCGAAGAATTGTTCATTTGTGTAATGTAAAGGAGGTTTCCCCCTCGAAGAGGCTAAATTCTAAGGTGTTGATCTCTCTTTTCTATCTTTTTGTGAGCTGGTTTCATAACATTTGGTATCAGAGCTTTGGATTCTAGGGTTTCGCTGCTCCAAACAGGTCATCGTGGAATTTTCGCTATACCTTTTCTTTTGCGATGTTTCAAAAGTTGCAAGAAAAACCCATTTGAGAAGAAATCGTGATGAACCTCAGGTCCGAATTTTAGAGCTTTACGCGCTATATTTGCGGAGATATGATCTGAGGAGGTTGGTCTTTTTGCAGACTCCTAAATTACATTCCAAACAGGTGACCTGGGGAAAATCGTCATAACTTTCTCTTTGGGGATCGGATTGAAATTTCATTAGAATGTACAGAAATAGGACGGACTGTAGTTTCTTGTATGCATTTTTCAGATCCAAAGGTCGAAACAGTGACTCGTGGCACGTCGTACAAGTTCGCTCTATTGAACTAGTCTATAATCAAGTCACTGTGGGAGATTTCGCATAACTCTTCCTTGGAGAATCCAATTTGGGTCAGACTTGTGGCATTGGAAAGAGGACACAGAGGGCCATTGTAGGTCACAAATTCAGAACTAGATGATTGGAAAGTACAAAGATACATCAGAGGCAATATCGAGCTCCTACAAAGTGAAAAAAGGTGTGTAGATTTTCTTAAATTTTTGCTTAAGCTTGGTTTGGGAATTTATTTTGAAGGAATTCAAAGGGAATAGTAGAGCATTATTATCGGTAACTGATGCCCCAAGGAAAGAAAATGCAAACACCTAGTAAGGAACCTGAAAGCTCTAGCATGACTCATCAAGAAGAGGAAGAAATGCTACATGATATATCAAAATTACAAGAACAAGTGCAACAAATTTCACTGTCACAAAAGCTAACAGAAGCTAAGATAAATGGCGTGGAAGCTAAGATGGACAACTTGAAGATAGATTTGAACACAAATTTGAAGACAAGCATGGCATATTTGAAGACAGATTTGACGAATTTTCTACAAGAAATACTTACCAATGGTGAAAACGTAGTAAAGGAAACTCATGATGCGAACAAAAGAAATGTTAATCATGATTTCTTAGACTCTAATGTGGGATTGAAAACCCACCATATTCCAAAAATCGATATGAGGAAGTTTGATGGCAAGGATCCCGCAACATGGATATTACAAATGGAGCAATTTTTCGATCTCAATAATGTGCAAAACACACAAAAGGTACGTATTGCAACTTTATATTTGGAACCAAATCAGTTTGTATGGTATCAATGGCTTTGCTATCATAAAAAAATTATCACTTGGGCAATTTTTATGGAAGAATTGATAGCACATTATGAGGATACAAAAAGCAACATTTTTTTTAGCCAGTTGATAAGTCTGAAACAAAAGGGTTCAATAATGGAGCACATTGAGGAGTTCCAAAAATTGAACATAAGGGTAAAAGATATTCGAGAGGAACATGGGATTGATGTGTTCATAGGGACTTTAAAGGATAATATCCAACATGATATTCGCCTTTGGGAACCTGATTCATTAGAGAAGGCATTCAGGTTAGCAAGAAAAATGGAAAGCAAAATTATGGCAACCAGGAAGCATACAACTCACAACTATAAAGATGGAAGTGTGGTTGCTCCTAGTATTCCACAACCTATAAGGTTGACACCACAACAATTGGAAGAAAAAAGAGCAAAAGGGCTTTGTTACAGTTGTGATAGAAAATACACTAAAGGTCATAAGTGTGTTGAGAAGAAATTATTCTACATGGATTGTGAAGAGGAAGAAGAAAAGGAGCAAGAAAGGTCAAAATAAGAGGATATACTCCAGGAACAAAGCCTAGATAAAGAAGAAATGAATCCTACCATATCTTGTAATGCATTGGTGGGAATTACCACTCCTCAAACCATCAAGATAGAAGGACAAATCAAGAAGAAAAAGGTACTAGTGTTGATTGATTCAGGAAGTACCCACAATTTTATTCATTATAAGGTAGCAAAAGAATTGAATTGCTTCTTATACCCAACACCAGAGTGTCAAGTGATGGTTGCAAATGGAGGAACAATAAATTGCTCTGGAAAGTGCCATAATATAAAGCTATCGATGGGAGAATATGTACTGACTAGCCCAATGCTTTCCATTCCAATGGGAGGTGCTGATGTTGTACTAGGAGTACAATGGCTACAATCCTTGGGTACAATAGCTTTCAATTTTCAAGAACTTTTCATGAAATTTTCCATGGAAGGAAAGGAAGTTGAATTAAGGGGTATTGCAGGGAAACCAGGAAAGATAATTAGCTCTAATGGTATGACAAAGCTTCTAAAAAAGGAACAAAGGGGTGTAATTGCACAATTATGTTCGCTAGATGTTTCCACATTGCAATCATCTATTTCTCCAGATCTCCAAAAAGTCTTGGACAATCATTCCAAGGTATTTGAGACTCCCAAAGGTCTCCCACCTATTCGTGATCATGATCATGCTATTCATTTGATTCCAGGAAGTGTTCCTCCAAACATCAGGCCGTACAGATATCCCTATGCCCAAAAGAGTGAAATTGAACATATGGTTGTAGAAATGCTAGAGGCTAGTATAATTCAACCGAGTCAAAGTTCTTTCTCTGCTCCAGTAGTATTAGTGCACAAGAAGGATGGATCATGGCGCATGTGTCTGGATTATAGGGAGCTCAACAAGCTCACTATTAAAGATAAGTTTCCCATTCTCGTCATTGATGAATTACTGGATGAATTGCATGGATCAATTTACTTCACCAAGTTGGATCTTCGTTCAGGATATCATCAAATCAGAATGAAGATTGAAGACATTTCGAAAACAACATTTAGAACTCATGAGGGTCATTATGAATTTTTGGTCATGCCTTTTGGCCTTACCAATGCACCTTCAACATTTCAAGGTTTGATGAATTCCATTTTCAAACCATTCCTTAGAAAATTTGTGTTAGTATTTTTTGATGATATACTAATCTACAGCAAGTCTTGGAAGGATCATGTTGAACATGTTGACAGGGTGCTACAACTATTGGAGGAGAAACAATTATATGCAAAAAGATCTAAATGTTTCTTTGGAGTACAAGAGGTGGAGTATCTGGGTCATATTGTATCTCATGAAGGAGTTAAGGTAGACCCTAGCAAAATTAAAGCCATTAAGAAATGGAAAATCCCCACATCCATAAAGCATCTGCGAGGATTTCTCGGGTTTACAGCGTATTATCGCAAGTTTGTTAAGAATTATGGGAGAATTGCAGCACCTCTAACAACATTATTGAAGAAAGATGCATTTTCATGGACTCCAGAAGCAACAAAGGCCTTTGAACATCTTAAAGAGGCAATGTGCCAAGCACTAGTCTTAGCTACACCGGACTTCACAAAAACCTTTATTGTGGAATGTGATGCTTCAGGAAATGGAATTGGTGTTGTTTTAATGCAAGATGAAAGACCCATTGCTTTTGAAAGTCGTCCAATCAAGGGAAAGTTTTTACACAAAGCTATTTGTGAGAAGGAAATGTTGGCAATACTCCATGCACTTAAGAAATGGCGACCCTACCTAATGGGAAGACACTTCAAGGTAAAAATGGATCATGATAGCCTTAAATACTTTTTAGAACAAAGATTATCCTCTGAAGAGCAACAAAAGTGGGTCACAAAGATGTTGGGTTATGACTTTGAAATCATCTACAAAAAAGGGAAGCAAAATGTGGTGGCAGATGCACTCTCAAGAAAGGATGAAGATGTGGAAGCATTGTTGTGCGCCATTTCTATTATCCAACCAGATTGGATAAACAAAGCAAGGGAGGAATGGAAGAATGAAGAAGAAGTATGAGCACTTATTCGAAAGTTACAACAAGATTCCAGTACGTCTGATACATTTAGCTAGAAAAAATATTCTTTATGGTACAAAGATCGCTTATACCTCTGTAAGAATTCCCAACTAAAACAAAAGATTCTTATGGAATTGCATACTTCTCCCTTAGGAGGGCACTCAGGATTTTTAAAAACTTACCACAGGGTTAAGAAGGAATTTTTTTGGGATGGCCTTAAATCGGATATTCAAAAATTTGTGGCGGAATGTTTGGTTTGCCAACAAAATAAAGTTGAAACAATTAAGACACCGGGTCTATTACAACCTTTATCCATTCCAAGCCAACGTTGGGAGGAGGTTTCAATGGATTTTATCACAGGTTTACCCAAGTCTGAGGGAAAGAGTGTCATCATGGTGGTAGTTGACAGACTTACCAAGTATGCATACTTTTGTGAATTATCACATCCATTTAAAGCTAGTACTGTTTCTACTGCATTTATGGAAACAATTCAAAAGCTACATGGAAACCCAAAGATTATTGTAAGTGATAGAGATCCCATTTTCACTGGAAATTTTTGGACTGAATTATTTTCTTGTCTTCGTACTCAGTTAGCTCATAGCTCATCTTATCATCCTCAATCTGATGTGCAAACTGAGATAGTAAACAAATGTTTGGAAGGATATCTTCGTTGCTTTGTATCTGATAAACAGACACAATGGGTCAAATGGTTGCCTCTAGCTGAATGGTGGTATAACACTTCCATACAACAACAAAAATGACCCCATTTATGGCACTTTATGGATATCAGCCACCATCCATCACATGATATTTAAGAGAAAATTCTAAGGTTCAAGTAGTGGAACATCAGATCGAACATCAACAACAAGTCCTCCAACTCTTAAAGGATAACCTCGTGTTGGCACAAAATAGAATGAAACAACAGGCAGATCAACATCGCAGCGAAAGAAGTTTTGATGTAGGTGATTGGGTATTCCTACGGCTACAACCATATAAGAAAATGTCCCTCAAGCAAGCTAAGAAGGATAATAAATTATCACCAAAGTATTATGGTCCATACAAGGTGTTGCAAAAGATTGTTACTATGGCATACAAATTGGAGCTTCCTACAGCTTCTCGATTACACCCAGTTTTCCATGTTTCATGTTTAAAGAAGGTTATAGGCGACAAGCTCCCAGTTCAAAATATTGCCAAAACTTGACGAGGAAGGAAAAATTATATTGGAATTGGAAGCAGTCACAGAAACAAGAACTCAACAACTACGAAATCGATCAATGCAGAGTATCTTATCAAGTGGAAGAACTTATCCGCTGAAGATTCCACATGGGAGGATGAGAATTTTATACAAAAGCATCTAGAACTACTCAAGTGTTGAGACAACACTTTTTTTAAAGGAGGTGGGCATGTTGGGTCCCTATAATACTAGTAATTACCCCATTACTATTGTAGTTGCATCCCTTATTAATATTGTTGTGCCCCTATTATCCCCATATTGTTATTACTGTGCCCCATAGAATCCCTCTATTGTTATTTTTGTGGCTTTATATTAATATTGTTATGTCGGCTCTGATTATGTTATGACCCCTTAGACTCCTATATATAGAAAGGAGGTCTTTTCATTTGTATCATCGAAGAATTGTTCATTTGTGTAATGTAAAGGAGGTTGCCCCCTCGAAGAGGCTAAATTCTAAGGTGTTGATCTCTCTTTTCTATATTTTTGTGAGCTGGTTTCATAACAGATGTAGTCCCTACCATTCTCTTTATCGACAACACACATACAAACCCAAGTCAAACTGAGTTGTTTCGATTGGGGATGAGGGGTATATTGATGCACAAGTAAAATAGACTATCAGAGTTTTAGTTTCATCTTTGGTGTTGCTCCGCTGCCAGCAGAGCTGGACAGTACCCCGATAGAGTCACTTTAGGAACACAAGCATTGCTCCACTGCCAACGGTCCTAGATAGTACCCCAGTGGAGTTACTTGTTTCACCTCTCTACATAGGAAGCGTTTCTCTTATTTCTCCCTTTATTTCATTTTTTCATTTTTCATTTTTCAAAGAATAGTGCATAGGCACTTATTTATTTCATGTGGCGGAAGAGGGATCCTAACTTATTGAGAGCGGAAGAGGTTATCCCTTTAGAGAAGGATATTTACATATACCTCTAACATACTTGTTAAGTTTTTCTCCCTCTCCTTACTCTACTTGATTGAGTTGACAATGTTTAACTGAATATAGAATACCGATTAGAGTAGGTGGTAGTAGTTAAGAGTGCAAGCATCATGATTTCACCATGAAGCTGTCTAAAAGGAACATATTTTCCATCAGGGTATCATCGACTATAATAAATGCAAGATTTACATAAAGAGAGGGAATAGACAGATAACTAATTGTTGGTAGCTATACAAATTCATCTTGGATTTCACCTTGCTTTTCTAAGAAGCCAAACACAATTTCATGCGGAAACTAGCCTACACGGGCAAAAAAAAATAGGGAAAGGATAAAAGCAAGACAAGGTAAGAAAATAAAGAAACAAAAAAGAAAGAAAACACTGCCCCTCCTCCTATCCTAGGCAGAGCATAGCCAACTCACATATAGTGATACTTCCAATGTAGCCATCGACGCATTGGTTGGCCCATGTAGGTGAAAGAATGATTGACAAGAAAGATATGCAAGAAAACCAACAGACAAGAAAGATAAAATGAATTCAACCAATTTGTTTGAAGATTGAATACATCCAGAGAAAAGAAAAAATTGAAAGCACATGAAAGGCACTTTGTGGATGTATCATGGTGTCCTATCACATTGTGCATGGAAGACAAGCATGTACACACCTTTGAACTTGAAAGACGAGAAAACATAAAGGAAGAAGAAAACTTCTATTTTGCAAAAGTGCTTGATACATATAACTCCTCCAATGCTTGAGCAATAGGATGGCATGATTCTGGTGGAGAGTGCGAAAACTGTGAAATAGATTGATTTTTAGTGTAAACAATAGAGTGATAAGGATCCTGGAAAAGTTCAACATATTTCTGATCCAAAGTGGAACTAACGTCAAGGATATGAGAACCTGACATAACCATTAGCTTAGGTTGAAGTGCCTCGATAGCTTGAGGAGTTTCCAATTCATTAGAAGATGGATCATAAAAGATCGATGGCTTAGAAAGAACAACAATAGACAAATTAGAATCATGATCATATGAATGAATGAAAAGATCAAGATAGCCACGATCAGAAAACTCAAGGTGATGGATAGCGACATCCTCATGGTCTAATGAATCATAAAGAAGGGATGATGAGAAATGAGAAATTTCACCCTCTATGTTTCCAAAAAAGTAAGATGAGAGATTGAGAGGATCACGGAAGCTAGATTTGTCCTCTCTACAATCAAATGAAAACTGGCATCCCACGTGATCTACAAATGATCGGAAGTGGAAAACATCCGAAAATGAATTTTCACAATATGGAATAGAAATAGCAGAATCGTGAAAGATGTTAGGATAAAGTAGGCGTGGTGCAGACAGAAGGAGTTCACCCTTCACCGTAGATTCTTGTTTAGACTCCCACACATACTCATCAAAAATGATAGTGCGGGTTGGATTTTCAACACCAACTCCATCCAGTAGTTGATCCTTGTGAAAATCACATGTGAGATCCGAGACGGGTGAGCACAACACACCAAAATCTAGAGGATCAAAGGGATGAAAGGATGGAGGTTGAGGAGATGAAATCACATGAAACCATCGGGGTTATAGTCCAAATTTGCGCAACAATCCAGAGCAGGTAGGGTAGGAGGAGAAGATGACAGATCGACAGGTGGATTCTCAAATTCTCCCACCTCAACCTGCAGAGCTAGAGTTGTTTTATGAGAAGGGGGCGAAGGGTCACTTGGGACAGTAACCTTTTCCACCTCAGATTTAGAAGCTCTAACACCGAGGTATGTTGGGAGAGGTTCAAAATATTATAACTCATATGGATTCTTAGAAATGTGAACAAGATATTGAAACATTTCTTCCAAAAATTCCCAATCAACTTCATCTTCAAGGAATTCATAATAGTAGTGAAGAAAACAATCATTAAAATCTTGAAGAGATTCGTCAGGTGATTTTCGCAAGTTTTTTAAAAAATTATTAACTATTTTACGGTCATAAATAATGAGAGTACGACATAATTCTCTAAACAAGCGATCAAAAGAGTGTATAGCGGTTGCACGAAATGTGTGACGCCATTTCTTTGTGTGCCCTTCGAATGTGAAAGTGAACAACCCATAGGCAATGTCATCTGAGGGGACATCATGCCTGTCATAGAAGCCAACAAAAGCAATTGTGTGCCTGAACAAGGGTGTTCCATCCTCACCATTGAACTTATATCTGGACAAGTCATCTATGATTCTCATCGGCACTTCAAAATCAATAGCGTGAGAAATATATGTCGGGGTTATGATTTCAACATAAGTCATGAAATATGTGTAGAAATTCAAAATAGACTTCAAGCGCTCAGATTTTCATCTAGCCCTCCTTCTAGCTCCAAAAATGTTGACGGTGATGGACCTTCCAACATTCAGTGGATCTCCCCAATATGAATTCCCATATAGACCTCAAATTGTTTGGAGTAGGAGTCCCGCGAGACGGTGGTAGTGTCATGCCTTAACCACGGTAGCGCTTAGATGTAAGTAAGATAACTTTGGGTGAGAGAAAGTGTGTGACCCTATGGAGAGTCAAGTGCAATGCATGAAGGTTCTAACACATAGACGGGAATACGAAGTGCACCCCTTAGAAGTCTGTAATAATACGTAGCTTGAAAGGAGAACATGAGTGAAATAACATCACAAGCTAAAATGTAGAATAGTCCACAAATTAAAGTGATGATTTATCCCAAAAACACACATTCAACAAGATTCATACAATTGAATACAAATTATTTCATAATCAAATGCTTAATTTAAACAAAATACATTTCTAAAGAAACCAGAATAGTCCAACTACAATAACAACATATGCATGAAAGGGTGTTGGATGTGATATTATTATTATAAGTGAAAGTTCCATCCATACATACACCATTGACGACCACTAGCCCCAATAGTGGAACATTACAGTCGAGAACGTCTACTCCTCCAAAGTAGTATACTCACTCTATGCTATGGAGAAGCCAAGGCTCCCAAGCATTTTCTAAGCCTAAACCTTGCCAAAATCTTGGCTCCCAAAATCCTGGTCCATGAGTTAAGAGGTTCTATTTATAACAAAGGGTGGGGTGACCCTTGACATTCCCCTTTGTGACTCTTTGACTACCTTCATGACTCTTCAACTTCCTTACAAGTAACTCATTACATAACATGACGACCTTTCGCATTCCACTAATGACACTTGGAATTTCACTTACAACATATTTACAAATAATATTACATTTTCCATATGTACCTGTTAGCTCTGTTATGAATTTGTGTGTTTGGAGGACCAAATGACTACCATGGCCATATGTCTTTTCAAGGAGGGAGTTAATAGTAGTCCTTCCACCTTTGTTTGTTGTATACCCTCGTAACCCCTTAATTTCTATTTTCTTCCTAAATCTTGTGTAAACCCATATTTACCCAAACCCCTCTTACACTCTTTAACTCCCCATTCCTCTATTTTCCGCTAAGATTTATCCATAAACTCTTTTTCCCCTAGCTCCTGTGCATTTCTGTTTAAATACTATGAAACCCTGATAACCCGTTCTAACCCTTTTGCTATCCTTTGCACGTCTTTTCACCCGTCATATCAATTGAAATCACGTACTATAACCTATCGACCGTTCGATCATCTCGTGGAGATCCAACACTTTACGTAGCCCCCCGCTCCCGTAACTTGCATGTATGTTAGTCAACAGGGAAAGTTGTTTCCCTATTGTCCCATCTGCCCGCGGCGCCTTATTACTGGATCGCGCCATCATGTACAAAACCATCCATTCTTGTAAAGCGGTGTGATAAAACCGCTTACTGCCACTGTACCCTCCTCCTGCTCGTTAACTGTCGCGTAACTCTCGCTTTCGATAGTCGTCCGATCATCCATCCTATGATCCGACGGTCCACGTTTGCCCATCCGCGCTATCTCCCGATACCCCTCGTCAAGCGATCTCCGCCGTTGATTTGCGTGATCCGCTGGCTGAGCTTCATCCCTCCGCCTAGTCTGCCTCCACCATTTTGTCTACACCTGCGGCTTGCTTTGTGCTCTCGAGAAATGAAGGTGGCCGACTACTAGTTCCGATACTATCTGTGATTAATTCCTCAGCAACTGCATTCAACACAGTGTACACTCGAAGGACGAAAAGGACAGCCTTGAGGAGATCAAGGTATTAATCAGTCATGGAGCCTTGTACACATTACATTCCATATGCTCAAAAAAGGACGGCCGAGCACCAGAAAAGGTCGATTTGTTCATTAAGACCATCAGATTGTAGCAGACAAACCATCAAAAGAGTTAATATGTGTGGGTGGTCCATTATGACCCCTCCTCATGGAACACAGCAGAGTGCTTTTGTGAACAAAATATATATATATCAAAAAGCAAGATGTAATTAGGGTTGATGAATGTTATTCTAATGTAAACTTCAACTTCTGGAGACTGTAACTATTGTGACACCTGCAGCTTCTGGTCTTCATTTTCAGCTAATGCAAGCTTCTTTTGCTGTTAATTGCTCACTTTCCACTTCTTCTTCTTTGTTCTAGGTTGTGCCTGTTATGCATTTATTCATGTGTTGTTGATGTTTAGCATTAGAGGGGTTGTCATCCCACCTCTGTGTTAGAATCTAGCTGTATCATTGAATTTGTATGCAGGTTTCTATTGTTTTAATGCCAGAGAGCTGTCATCCTGTCTGTGCATTAGGAAATAGATTTACAAACCTTTTAACTAGTTGCACCTGGCCATCACAGGTTCTATGCATCTACTAGTGTGATCAGTATTCTCCATCGTCACATTTTCCTTAAACTATGAGTAATTGGTGGTCTAAAGCCTTGTAGTCTAGGGGTGTTCACCCATGTCTAGGGTTAAGCATAGTAGAAGTGGTTACCTGGCTTGAATATGTAGCATTTCTTTCATTCATCCACCATTTATCCAACATTTTGGTGAGTTTGTAATGTTCCCGAGCATCTCTGAGATACAACCTAGGAGAGTTTCTTGGGGTGATAACTTTAATTGGCGCTGTTGTCGGGGATAGGAGAATTGAAGCTCAGCTTCCCTGGGAGAATGACACAGTTTCAAGCTTTGATGATAGACAAGGTTTGAACACAGTTTTTGATTGTAATCATCTATCTGACGACTCCATTGGAAGAAGACCATCCTTTGGCAACTCCACATTGAAGTTCTGGCTTAGTTTGTGAGACATACTTGAAGAAATCCTCAGAAGTCACCAGCCGAACCAGTGCCTGAACCTGAGAGGACTATTAAATCAAAGAAAGCATCACAGAAAGGGGCATCAGGATCAGGTAAGCATAAGAAATCTCATTCATCTCTAAAAGATAAAGTTGTAGCTGAAGATATAGAGATTCAAGATTTAGAGCCCAACACTATTAATAAAGAAATCCCTTCAGAGATTAATTCAGCCCCTTGTGCAGTTAGTTCCCCTTTGAATCTCAGTCTAAAGAAAGCTTCCCATTTAGTCCAAAACATCCCTTTGTCTCTGCCATCCATCACATTACTTCCTAACATTCAAGTTGCTAGTACTCCTCCACATATTCCAATCATGGCAGGCCAGCAAGCACCCATGAAGATAGAAAGAATTGTAGCTGCTAGATACGGACCCTTGGTCCTACTTGCTCCTTTAAATCTTATGCCTGTGGGAGAGTATCAGAAGTATATGCCCAATTTCACTGGCATAGAGGGAGTAACAACAGAAGAATACCTTGAAGCTTTTTACAGTTATGCTGATAATTTAGATATAAGTGAAAATGATGTGTGGATGAGAGTTTTTGTCCAGAGCCTTGATGGAGAGGCTAGGAAGTGGTTCAAACAATTAGCTCAGAAATCTATACCAGATATTGAAGCATTAGATGATGCATTTTTGAAGCAATGGGGAGATAAAAAAGACTTGATGTATTACCATACTGAGTTTGGTAACTTGAAGAGGGAAAATGGGGAATCATTGCCTAATTTCAATAAAATATTCAATCGTATGTATAGTAAGATACCAGCTGAGGTAAAGCCTACTCTTACCTCTGCCAAATTCACTTATGCCAATGCTTTTGACTCTGATTTCTGCCTGTTATTGAGAGAAAGAAGATGTGCCACTCTAGTAGACATGCAGGATGTAGCTCTAGAAGTGGATTCTAATATCATGGCTGCAGAAAAGCTGAAAAATCAAGCTGACAGAAGGAGACAGAGAGGTCAGGTTTCTACTTCCTCTACTTCATCTTCAGAGCCTAAATTAGACAAAATGATTAAGATGATAGAGTCATTAGCTACCAAAATTTCTAAGCTAAAGGTTGAGCAGAATTCAGGGAAAACAAGGCAGGGGAACACATTTGCTCCAAGAAATCCAAATCCTTTCAGAAGAGAAAATGAGCAGTTACAAGTAATGCAGAAGGGTGAAGATTCAAAAGAAGATCAGAAAGTTAAAGCTCCTTTCCAAAATGTAGTCATGGAGGAGGAACAATTTGAAGAATATGAGGATGAAATTCACTGCATGGAAGATAAAGGTAGCACTGCATTTTTGACATTGGCTACTTATGAAGAATCGTTGTTGCAGGAACAAGACAGTCAGTAGTGGGATAGAGAAGTTGTCCTACAAACTGGTGACCAACAAAGATATAACCTGAGATCCAATGCAAAAAATGTCAAGGAGAATCCTGCCCAAAGAGTTGTTGTCCAAACAGAATCGCAAAACATCAGGCGGAAAAGACCAGCAGCTGATCTAGTCATTCTCAAAGATCCAGTTCAAGAGGTAAGAGGTTCTGATAAGTTATCATCTTCTTTCAGCTTAGAGACAGAAGTCCAGAAATTAAAAATATATGTGCCTCTGGTAGAGTTGGTGAAGAATGAAGTATTTAGAAAGCCTATCCTTGAAGCTCTTGAGCTAGAAACCACACAAACCTCCACTGACTCTGTCAATTTGCAAGATGACAAGCCTGCCATTGTGCTCAGTCCCATGATTGAACCTGCTGATAATAATTCTCCATATTTTTATGTCTCATTGACCATTCATGATAAAATCCTCCACAATTGCCTGCTAGATATAGGGGCCAACCACAATTTAATGCCTAAAGTTGTCATGGAAGAGTTAGGCCTTGATATCACCAGACCTTATCATGATTTATTTTCTTTTGATTCAAGGAAAGTGAAATGCCTTGGATTAATCAAAGACTTGGCCATTACCTTAACTCAGCTACCCATGAAGAGTATGATGATGGATATTGTGGTAGCAGATGTCCCTCCTAAGTTTGGCATGCTGCTGTCAAGAGGATGGATTAAGAGACTAGGTGGGACATTACAGAATGACCTATCCTATGCCACTGTCCCAGTCTTTGGAGGAGAAAGCATGAGATTGTATAGAGAAGCACAGTTGGCATACATCATCAGTGATGAGAAGAATCCTACCAATCATCCCATTTATGTTGTGGACACTGATTTTGGAGCATGTATCCTCCAAATAGAAGAATCTTAGAAGGCCTCAATGCAGCTCAGGAAACCAATTATTCAGGCAAAAGAAGAGCAAGGAAGTCAGGTTTGGGAGATGTTCTTTGATGGAGCATGTTCTAGGGAGACTGCAGGGGCAGGGGTGTTGCTAGTAGCTCCACAAAAAGAAAGCACACAGCTGTCTTTTAAACTGTTTTTTCAAGTCGCAAACAACATAGCAGAATATGAAGCTCTGTTGTTGGGCCTTAATGCAGCAAAAGACAGAGGAATCAAGAGTCTGAAGGTATTTGGAGATGTTGATTTGATCATTCAACAAGTGAATAAAACATTTCAAGCAAAGCACCCAAGGCTAAAAGCATACAGAGATGAGGTATGGAGAATCAGAGATTCTTTTGATTATTTTTGTATTTCATACATTCCTAGAGCCCAAAATCAGCTTGTTGATTCCCTCGTTGTTTCTGCTAGTCTATTTATTCCTCCTATGCCTCACAGACTAGTTTATGAAGTCCAAATGAAGTACATACCATCCTTGCCTAACAATGTCCAACATTGGAATGTTTTTAATGATGATGATGAGATAAATAGGTTCTTACAAGTTATTGATGAGTTTTCTGAAATGCAAATTGACCAAGAAAATGATGCATTATTAGAAAACCCCCAGTCCCAGCTTAGAAATAAAATTGGTAAAAATAGCATTGTCCAGCTTCCTAGTAATCATATTCCAAAGGGTCTAATTCCTCTTGAAAGACTGTTTGACCAAAATGATGTGCCTTACAAGGCTGCCCAAAAAGAAGACCAATCTGCAGTCTCCAAGCATGATATAGGAAGTCCAGGTCAGCCTAGATATGTAAATTTGTCCACTCATCTGTCAGTTGATCAGAGTTCTGAATACTGCAAATTAATGAAGCAATTTGCTGATGTGTTTTCCTGGGAGTATAGTCATTTGAAAATGTATGATAAGAACATAATTCAGCATAAAATCCCTCTGGAGAAAGACACTATTCCTTTCAAACAAAAGCTGAGACCAATAAATCCTATGCTTCTTCCAAAGATTGAAAAAGAAATTAAAAAATTGTTGGCTTCCAAGATTATAGTTCCTCTCAGATATTCAAAATGGGTAGCCAATCTAGTGGTGGTGAGAAAGAAGAGTGGAGAAATCAGACTGTGCGTTGATTTCAGAAATTTAAACAAATGCTCCAAGAAAGACAATTATCCCCTACAAAGATGGAACATTTGCTGCAAAAGGTCTCAGGAGCCAAGGTTATGTCTTTCTTGGATGGTTTTTCAAGCTTCAATCAGATTGCTTTGCATCTAAATGATCAAGAAAAGACTGCATTTACCACTCCTTGGGGCACTTTTATGTATGCCAAAATGCCTTTTGGATTGATGAATGTTGGAGCAACCTTTCAGAGAGATAGGGATATAGCTTTTGTGGGGGAGAAGGATAAATTTTTCCTCATCTACCTTGATGACATAACAGTGTATTCCAGCAGCCATCAAAATCATTTGCAGCATTTGAAAAAGGTGTTCTTGAAGTGCAAAAGGTTTGTAATTTCAGTCAATCCTAAAAAATCTCAATTTTCTTTAGAAGAAGGCAAGTTGTTAGGACATGTTGTGTCTGCTGCAGGTGTTCGGATTGACCGAGAAAGAGTAAAAGCAATAAAGACTTTGTCTGTCCGAAGATCAAAGAAAGATATCTAGTCCTTTTTGGGCAAAATTAATTTCGTAAGGAGGTTTATTCCAAATTTTGCAGAATTAGTGAAGCACGTGACCTCTATGTTGAAGAAAGGAGCAGAGGTTAAGTGGACTAATGCAGCAAGAAAATCATTTGAGTCTATTAAGAAAGCTATTATGGAGGCTCCCACTTTGATAAGTCTATATTATAGCAAGGAGTTCCATATATTCTCATTTGCCTCTGAAGACACCATTACAGCAGTGTTATTGCAGGCAGATGAAGAAGGTTCAGAACATCCAGTAGCATTTTTCAGTAAGAACTTGAGGGATGCTAAATTGAGGTATGATATTATTGAAAAACAAGAATATGCTCTTATCAAATCCTTGAAAGCTTTTAGAGTTTATATCTTACATTCAAAGATAATTGCATATGTACCCTTTGCTGCAATAAAAAATGTTTTAACACAACCTGATGCTCATGGAAGAAGGGCAAAATGGATTGCAAAAAAACTAGAATTTAATATAGAGCTGAAGCCCACCAAGCTGGTCAGAGGTCAGGGTCTTGCCAAGCTATTAGCTGAAGAAGATTGTAGATCTTTAGATATTGATTTCCTATGCACAATTGCAGAAATGGTCAGGCAGAAGAAGAGGAAATAGTTGAACCAGAGAGAAAGCAGTTAGTGGCCGAGAATCTAGCTTCTTGCGATTGGTATTCTGCAATAGTTAATTTCTTGCTGAAGCTAGAAATCCCTTCAAGCTTTACTTAAAGTCGAGCCAGAACTATAAAGCTTAGGGCAGCTAAATATTGCATTAATGAAAATCTTATCTACTTGAGGGATCCATCTAGAGTTCTTTTGAGGTGTCTGGACAAAGAACAGTCAATGGAAGTCATGCAACAATTTCATTCCATCATGTGTGGAGGGCACCATTATTGGAAAACTACAACCCATAAAATTCTCAGAGCTGGGTACTATTGGCCCACTTTATTTTCTGATGTATTTTCTTTTGTTAAATCTTGTGACAGGTGCCAAATATTTGAAGGAAAACAATAGTTGAAATCCCTGCCCTTAAAACCAATTCAAACAAAAGGACCTTTTCAGCAGTGGGGCTTGGATTTTATTGGAGAAATCAATCCACATTCCAATGGCCAACATAAATGGATATTAGTAGCCACTGACTATTTTACCAAGTGGATTGAAGTAGTCCCTACCAGGAAGGCTGATCATAATGTGGTCATGAAGTTTTTGACAGAAAACATCTTTACCAGATTTGGTTGTCCACAGAAACTAGTCACAGATAATGCAGCAGCCTTTAGGGAAAAGGAATTGGTGGAAATGTGTGATTCAATGGGGATTAAACTTGTTCATTACACCTCATATAATCCTCAAGGAAATGGTCTAGTAGAATCCTCTAATAAAATTATAATCAGGATAATTAAAAAGCTGTTAGAGGACAATAAAAAGAATTGGGATTCAAAGCTCAAGTATGCATTGTGGGCTAATAGAGTGACCATTAAGAAATCCACAGGAAATTCTCCTTTCAAGCTGGTATATGGCACTGAGGTTGTATTCCCAATTTAGTTAACTCTCCCTATCGCAAAGTGCCTTCAAACAGAACAAGATGTGAAAGAAGACATGGCAAAGAGGATCATTGATTTATTAGAGGTACATCATATTAGAGAGAAGCTGGTTGAAAAGGCTGCAACACATCAGAGAAAGATCAAGGAAGCCTTTAACAAGAAGGAAAAAACAGATAATTTTCAGGTTGGTGACTTGGTTTTGAAGTGGGATGCACTAAAAGAAAAGAAAGGCAACCATGGGAAATTTGATGCTTTCTGGACAGGGCCTTTCATCATTTCATAAGTTCAAGGGAACAACACCTTCATACTAAAAAGTATGGGAGGAGAGACAGTTTTTCATTGCCCAATTAATGGGCGTTTTCTAAAAAATTATGTTGTTTAAGGTCTTTGGGCCTTAAAAGTTGTAAATATTATTTTTTTATTAGTTTTAGTATAGATGCAGTAGACTCCATGCCCAATGGAACACTAGGAATTTTGGCTAATTTGTTTTCAGCTGGAAAGGCATTGATCTATAGGTTCTTGAGACCTCGTAGGGAGGATCTCATCCCCAAAAGGAGCCAGTGTTAGCTCTGCTATGCATTTGTGTGTTTGGAGGACCAAATGACTACCGTGGCCGTGTGTCTTTTCAAGGAGGGAGTTAATAGCAGTTTATTTCATCCTTCCACCTTTGTTTGTTGTATACCCTCGTAACCCCTTAATTTCTATTTTCTTCCTAAATCTTGTGTAAACCCATATTTACCCAAACCCCGCTTACACTCTTTAACTCCCCATTCCTCTGTTTTCCGCTAAAATTTCTCCATAAACTCTTTTTCCCCCGGCTCCCGCGCGTTTCTATTTAAATACTATGAAACCCCGATAACCCATTCTAACCCTTTCGCTAGCCTTTGCACATCTTTTCACCCGTCATATCAATTGAAAGCACGTGCTATAACCTGTCGACCATCCGATCATCCCGCGGAGATCTAACGCTTTACGCAGCCCCCCGTTCATGTAACTTTCACATCTGTTAGTCAGCGAGGAAAGCTACTTTCCCGCCATCCCATCTGCCATGCGGTGCCTTATTACTGGATCACACCATCATGTACAAAACCATCCATTCCCGTAAAGCAGTGCAATAAAACCGCTTACTGTTTCCGTACCCTCCTCCCGCTCGTTAACTGTCGCACATCTCTCGCTTCCAATAGGCATCTGATTGTCCATCCTATGATCCGACGGTCCACGTTCGCCCGTCTGCGCTATCTCCCAATACCCCTCGTCAAGCAATCTCCGCCGTTGATTTGTGTGATCTGACAGCTGAGCTTCATCCCTCCGCTCAGTCTGTCTCCACCATTCTGTCTACGCCCATAGCCTACTTTGTGCTCCTGAGAAAAAAAGGTGGTCGGCTACCAGTTCCGGTATTGTCTGTGATTAATTCCTCAGCAACTACATTCAACACAGTGTACACCTGAAGGATGAAAAGGACAGCCTTCAGGAGATCAAGGTATTAATCAGTCATGGAGCCTTGTACACATTACATTCCATATGCTTAGAAAAGGACATCCGAGCACCAGAAAAGGTCGATTTGTTCATTAATACCATCAGATTGTAGCAGACAAACCATCAGAAGAGTAAATATGTGTGGGTGGTCCATTATGACCGCTCCTCGTGGAACTCAGTAGAGTGTTTTTGTGAACAAACTCTATATATACCAAAAAACAAGATGCAATGAGGGTTGATGAATTCATTTTATTCTGATGTAAACTTCAACTTCTGGAGACTGTAACTACTGTGACACCTGCAGCTTCTAGTTTTCATTTTCAACTAATGCAAGCTTCTTTTGTTGTTAATTGCTCACTTTTCACTTCTTCTTTGTTCCAGGCTGTGCTTGTTATTCATTTATTCATGTGTTGTTGATGTTTAGCATTATAGGGGCTGTCATCCCACCTTTTTGTTAGAATCTAGCTGTATCATTGAATTTGTATGCAGGTTTCTGTTGTTTTAATGCCAGAGAGTTGTCATCCTATCTGTGCATTAGGAAATAGATTTACAGGGTTCTATGCATCTAGTGGTGTGATCAGTATTCTCCATCATCACATTTTCCTTAAACTATGAGTAATTGGTGGTCTAAAGCCTTGTAGTCTAGGGGTGTTCACCCATGTCTAGGGTTAAGCATAGTAGAAGTGGTTATCTGGCTTGAATATGCAGCATTTATTTCATTCATCCACCATTTATCCAACATTTTGTTGAGTTTTTAATGTTCCCGAGCATCTCTGAGATACAACCTAGGAGAGTTTCTTGGGGTGATAACAGTACCCATGTAAGAAAAAAATAGGCTAGAGATAGCCTAACAAGATAAAACACTATGATTCCAAAATTTGAGGAGAGACCAACTCAGGAGCCCCCGCTTGGTGCCTCTTAGTCACATATTGATGCCAATATTGGTATTATGTGATGATGTCCCTAAACTTCTTGATGGCGTCTTTCTGATAACAAAATATTGCCTCCATGGAATTTGGGTATATGGTCTTGGAACCTTTATTCAACTCATTCTGAAGTATATGCAGCATGGTGTTGACCATGACAGGACCACCAATGTACTTGTGCATGTTATGTGTGATGAGCTCCAAGTCTTCCTTGGTGGCCTCTCGCCTTAACTTCTCTATGTACTCATCGATCTATATTTAGCCTTGGTTCTTAGGTCTAGCCTCGGCGACGTAACCAATTGATGGGATCCTATGCATTCTCACCATGACATTAAAATTGTTGTACAACCATGCATATGAGGCTTGTATGTTGTTGATGAATGGGGCGAGTTGATCATAGTTATGGATCAACATCCTAACCTTTGCTTTCTCTAGCTCTGTCTGTGGCCTCATCTTCTTGGGTAAGTGAAGCATGACCACTTTGCACCACATTGTCCACTCTTGCACATGGGCGATGGAAACATGTACATTCTTGAGAGTTTGAAAAAACTCTTTGCTCCACTTATGTAAGCCGTGGACATGGAAAATTTCTTTATGCACGGCAACAAATCTATCATAGAGCTTCCTCATGGTACTCTCAAGTGTTTATACTTCAGCAAGTATTACTTTCCTCATCTCCTCCATTACGGAAACTGCATTATGCAATGATTCTCAAAGTTGTTCTACCTCTTTCCTAGAAGCCTACAAGTTCTTTGCCAGTTGTTCATTCTCGTTCATTAAGTACTTAACATTTGAGCTTGGTTATCCTACATAGGTCAAGCTAGCTTCGGCAAGGGAGGTTGGATGCTTCCTAGTGTTTGAAACTATCACCCTTTCCTTGATGAATATAGGTGATGCATGATCATCTGGGTAGTTCTTCCTCCATACCTGTAAAACCCTCTTCTGCAACTCATCCAATGATAGATTGTACACATCCATGACTGGATCATCATCAAGGAGAATGACTTCTTCCTTCTCTCTTGGGACTGGTTCTGACATTGGAGGTGGCAGAGCTTGAGAGATGGCCTGTGGTGCTCTTGGCATAAGGTCAGTATCTTCGTTCTATGGCTCCTACTCCAACTCCATGTCAATCACTTCGATCAATTTCTCAATCTGTTGAGCAAGCACTCAATCCTACATCTGTTCACCCTCTTCTTTAGTTGCTGCTTGTTCCAACTCATGAACCTGTATGGCTGTTGTTTTCTCTATCATCACACCTTTCCTTTGTTCCTCTTCCTATTTCTACTTCTCTTCTCTTTCTCTCCTCCTCAACTCTTGCTCTTCCGTCAACTTCCTCTTTGTCCCCTGCAGCTTCAGTTATGCTTCTTGTAGCCTCTGATTTTCTCTCTTCCTTCAATCTACTCTCTTTATCCGCTTCTCCCTCTTTTCTTTTGTTGCCAAATATATTTTCTATGTGATAGGATCTGCCCTCATCTTGCATCTTTGCTCTACCTCTAGGTTCTCAGAAATCTTCCTCTTTCCCTTTTCCTACACCAGATTGTTGCGTATTGTTGTTGTTTTTTTTTACTTCCTACATTTTTGTTTTCTTCAGAGTAGCTTTCCAAGTAGTTTCTATACTGACCAACTCATGGAGTTTGGAGGTATTATAATAGTACCTCCAAGGTTCCTCCTCTAGCCAATGAGATGCCCCATGGATCCGTGGAAAATACACCCTCGTATAGTGGTCCTTACAAATACCGTGGGGATCATACAAATTAAAGTCTCTGGTGTTGAACTTGAATTTCACTATCTCCTTAGCCTTGGCATCTACATCCTTCAAGCTCTTAATGTCATATAATCTGATCCACAAAGGAAGAGAAATCCATGATGCTTTCTTCTTCCTATGCAATCCTACTAACAACCCTATGGAGAGGTGATATGAGACCTCTTGCATGATCAGCTTGTCAATGGCATACCTTGGTAGAACATGTGGAGGCTTCTCTCCACCACACACTCTGATGAAGGTGCCACCTCATGAGGCATACCAATCTACAATGTTTACTATTTCCTCCATTGATTCTCAGGACATGCAAGATGGATCCTGCTCAAATATAAGCTTATACAACAGCATGATAAAATGGTTAGTTAGATTTTCCATAACTCCTCGAAAGCTGCAATCGGAAAGAAACTTGCAATAAACATTGACTACAGTTTCCTTTGGTATTCATGTCCAGCTCATGCCAGGGAACTACTGCTGGCCACAGATTGCATCAAGTAAATATACATACATGTAAAATATTTCTTGCTCATTCTTGGATGGATTCTGAGCTTTAGTCACATGGATATTCATTTGATGAACCAACAAAGTTGACTGTTGAATGGATTCCCATCGTTCACCAATTGTTCGAGCACGAATACCAAACCTTCAGGAAAAGTTTTTATGTTCTCTTAACCATATATTCTACAGGAAAATATGATCAAGGGTTAATAAGCCTTCCTGAGGGGATTTTTCATTTTAAAATGATTGGGTGTCTATCTAAACTATGACAAATCTTTCACCCAGCGCTTGACAATATCTATAGTGTTCACAAAGCTATGGGTGGAATAGAAAAATGAATCCATGCACTTCACTGGCTAAGGTAAATGATACATTTGTTGAAATTTCTTCGCCCTGAAGGTTGCAAGCTCTATCTTGCTAGCACTACTCACTGTCATAGTTTGTTCATCTATGTGTGATACAATCCAATTGATAATGTCCGCACATGGGAAGGCAGGGTACATGCATGCAGCCTTGTATAAACTTGACCACTAGATGATAAGGTTAGCCTATTGATCCTCTAATCCTTCCTTGAAGTCATTTTCAAAATTATCCTTGATTTCCTCCCATGTCAATGTCGTACCCTTCTCTATGAACAGTTGAGTGTTTGCATAAACCAGTAAGTCAATCAATATTTGCTCAACTACTATCCAGTATTGCTCTCGATGGTTTCCTTTTATGTATCTCTCTTGGATGCATGTTAACTATAAATTCTAGAGAGATGCTCAATAACCATTGTACCTGTGGGAAAGAGAGGACAATGATGGCAAGCAAACGTCAACTTAAAAACCAAATAAATTTTAAGACAAGACCAAGCAACAAATCGGGTTCATAATGCGACAAATTACGTAATTCTGGTTGATAAAGGTCATTGGCTGACTGTGGGAACTACGCATTGCGCAGTCCCAATATTTAGTTGGGAAGCTTGGTGACTGGAACTATGCAATGTGCAGTTTAGTCTTAGGCCAAGTTTGGGAGAGACTGTGGATGATGCAGTCTTGGTTCCCAAGCTGGGAGGTTGGCTCCTGGAACTGTGCAATGCATAGTTAGAGCCAGGCCAAGATAACCTCTACGCAATTCTAGAAGACAAGAGAGAGGCCTTGAGCTCCCAGATTGTGCAGTACATGCAGTGAAGAGTGAGATCCGGGAAAGGGGAGCCCAGATCTGCCCAACGGGAGTGTGAAATCAAGCAGATCTGAAGGATGATGTGATGTTGAGTGAAAATATGACTAAGTGATGATGCATTCATGTGGAAAAAGTTCAAAAATCAATCAAACTAAAGGAAAATGAGGCATGGGCAAAGAATTGCCACAACGAAGACCATTGGTGCAAAAGTGGGAAAACACATAAGACACTTAGGAAAGGCAATCTAAGACTTGAAAAAACACTTCTAAAAGCTAAAAAAAAGTTAATACGACAGCATTTGTTCAAAGAAACAAGTGCATGGATTCATTTTTCAGAGAAACTACCGCCAAGTGTTGTTTTTTCGTTGATTTATGGCATGCAAGTCATAAACCCTAACTTCACCAAATCTATTTAATTAATGCTGCTAGATCTCATTTGCACATTTGATCTTGAAGCTCTGGAATTGTTATGAAACCAACTCACAAAAAGATAGAAAAGATAGATGAATGCCTTAGAATTCAGCCTCTTTGAGGGGGCAACCTCCTTTACATTACATAAATGAAAAATTCTTTGATGATTGAAATGAAAAAACTTCCTTTCTATATATAGGAGTCTAAGGGATCACAATATAACCAAGCCGACCTAACAATAATAATATAAAGGCACAAAAATAACAATAGAAGGATTCTATGGGGCACAGTAATAACAACATGGGGACAATACGGGCACAACAATATTAATAAGGGATACAACTACAATAGTAATGGGGTAATCACTAGTATTATAGGGACCTAACATGCCCCTCTCCTTCAAAAAAGTGTTGTCCTCAACACTTGAGTAGTTCTGGATGCTTCTGTATAAAATTTTCATCCTCCCATGTGGAATATTCAGCAGATAAGTTCTTCCACTTGATGAGATACTCCGAAATTGATCGATTTTGTAGCTGTCGAGTTCTTGTTTCTGTGACTGGTTCTGGTTCCAATATAATTTTTCCTTCCTCATCAAGTTTAGCAATATTGTTTGAACTGGGAGCTTGTCACCTATAACCTTCTTTAAACATGAAACATGGAAAACTAGGTGCACTCGAGAAGCTGCAGGAAGCTCCAATTTGTATGCCATAGTACCGATCTTTTGAAACACCTTGTACAAACCATAATACTTTGGTGATAATTTATTATCCATCTTAGTTTTCTTGAGGGACATTTTTTATATGGTTGTAGTCGTAGGAATACCCAGTCACCTACATCAAAACTTCTTTCGCTGCGATGTTGATCTACTTATTGTTTCATTCTATTTTTCACCAACAAGAGGTTATCCTTTAAGAGTTGGAGAACTTGTTGTTGATGCTCGATGTTATGTTCCACTGCTTGAACCTTAGAATTTTTTCTTAAATATGATGTGATGGATGGTGGTTGATATCCATAAAGTGCCATAAATGGGGTCATTTTTGTTGTAGTATGGTAGGAAGTGTTATACCACCATTCAACCAGAGGCAACCATTTGATCCATTGTGTCCGTTTATCAGATACAAAGCAACAAAGATATCCTTCCAAACATTTGTTTACTATCTCAATTTGCCCATCAGATTGAGGATGACAAGATGAGTTATGAGCTAACTGAGTACCAAGACAAGAAAATAATTCTGTCCAAAAATTTCCAGTGAAAATGGGATCTCTGTCACTTACAATAATCTTTGGGTTTCCATGTAGCTTTTAAATTGTTTCCATAAATGTAGTAGAAAATGTATTGGCTTTAAATGGATGTGATAATGCAAAAAATTGTGCATACTTGATAAGTCTGTCAACTAACAAAATGATGACACTCTTTCCCTCAGACTTGAGTAAACCTGTGATAAAATCCATTAAAACCTCCTCCCAACGTTGGCTTGGAATAGATAAAGGTTGTAATAGACCTGGGGTCTTAATTGTTTCGACTTTATTTTGTTGGCAAACCAAACATTCTGCCACAAACTTTTGAATATCTGATTTAAGGCCATCCCAGAAAAATTCCTTCTTAACCCTGTGGTAAGTTTTTAAAAATACTAAGTGCCCTCCTAAGGGAGAAGTGTGCAATTCCATAGGAATATTTTGTTTGAGTTGGGAATTCTTACAGAGGTATAAGCGATCTTTGTACCATAACAAATCATTTTTCCAACTAAATGTATCAGATGTATTTGAATCTTGTTGTAACTTTCGAATAAGTGCCCACAATTCTTCGTCATTCTTCCATTCCTCCCTTGCTTTGTTTATCCAATATGGTTGGATAATAGAAATGGCACACAACAATGCTTCCACATCCTCATCCTTTCTTGAGAGTGCATCTGCCACAACATTTTTCTTCCCTTTTTTGTAGATGATTTCAAATTCATAACCCAACATCTTTGTGACCCATTTTTGTTGCTCTTCAAAGGATAATATTTGTTCTAAAAAGTATTTAAGGTTATCATGATCCATTTTTACCTTGAAGTGTCTTCCCATTAGGTAGGGTCGCCATTTCTTAAGTGCATGTAGTATTGCCAACATTTCATTCTCATAAATAGCTTTGTTAAGAACTTTCCCTTATTTGGACGACTTTCGAAAGCAATGGGTCTTTCATCTTGCATTAAAACAACACCAACTCCATTTCCTAAAGCATCATATTCCACAATAAAGGTTTTTGTGGAGTCCGGTGTAGCTAAGACCAGTGCTTGGCACATTTCCTCTTTAAGATGTTCAAAGGCCTTTGTTGCTTCTGAAGTCCATGAAAATGCATCTTTCTTCAATAATGTTGTTAGAGGTGTTGCTATTCTCCCATAATTCTTAACAAACTTGTGATAATACCCTATCAACCCGAGAAATCCTCACAGATGTTTTATGGATGTGGGGATTTTCCATTCCTTAATGGCTTTAATTTTGCTAGGGTCTACCTTAACTCCTTCATGAGATACAATATGACCCAAATATTCCACCTCTTGTACTCCAAAGAAACATTTGGATATTTTTTCATATAATTTTTTCTCCTCCAATAGTTGTAGCACCCTATCAACATGTTCAACATGATCTTTCCAAGACTTGTTGTAGATTTGTATATCATCAGAAAATACTAACACAAATTTTCTAAGGAAGGGTTTGAAAATGGAATTCATCAAACCTTGAAATGTAGAAGGTGCATTGGTAAGGCCAAAAGGCATGACCAAAAATTCATAATGACCCTCATGAGTTCTAAATGTTGTTTTCGGAATGTCTTTAGTCTTCATTCTGATTTGATGATATCCTGAACAAAGATCCAACTTGGTGAAGTAAATTGATCTATGCAATTCATCCAATAATTCATCATTGACAAGAATGGGAAACTTATCTTTAATAGTGAGCTTGTTGAGCTCCCTATAATCCAGACACATGCGCCATGATCCATCCTTCTTGTGCACCAATACTACTGGAGTAGAGAAAGAACTTTGACTAGGTTGAATTATACCAGCCTTTAGCATTTCTGCAACCATACGTTCAATTTCACTCTTTTGGGCATAGGGATATCTGTACAGCCTGATATTTGGAGGAACACTTCCTGGAATCAAATGAATATCATGATCATGATCACGAATAGGCGGGAGACCTTTGGGAGTCTCAAATACCTTGGAATGATTGTGCAAGACTTTTTGGAGATCTGTAAAAATAAATAATTTCGATGTGGAAACATCTAGCGAACATAATTGTGCAAACACACCTCTTTGTTCCTTTTTTAGAAACTTTGTCATACTGTTAGAGCTAATTATCTTTCCCGGTTTCCCTCCAATACCCCTTAATTCAACTTCCTTTCCTTCTGCAGAAAATTTCATGAAAAGTTCTTGAAAATTAAAAGCTATTGTACCCAAGGATTGTAGCCATTGAAATCCTAGTACAACATTAGCACCTCCCATTAGAATGGAAAGCATTGGGCTATTCAATACATATTCTCCCATGGATAGTTTGATATTATGGCACTTTCCAAAGAAATTATGGTTCCTCCACTTGCAACCATCACTTGACACTCTGGTGCTGGATATAGGAAGCAATTCAATTCTTTTGCTATCTTACAATGAATAAAATTGTGGGTACTTCCTGAATCAATCAACACCACTACCTTTTTCTTCTTGATATGTCCTTCTATCTTGATAGTTTGAGGAGTGGTAATTCTAGCCAATGCATTACAAGATATGGTTGGATTCATTACTTCTTTATCTATGGTTTGTTCCTGGAGTATATCCTCTTCTTTTGACACTTCTTGTTCCTTTTCTTCCTCCTCTTCACAATCTATGTAGAATAATTTCTTCTCAGCACACTTATGACCTTTAGTGTATTTGCTATCACAACTGTAACAAATCCCTTTTTCTCTTTTTTCTTCCAATTTTTGTGGTGTCAACCTTATAGGTTGTGGAAGGCTAGGGGCAACAACACTTCCATTTTTATAGTTGTGAGTGGTAGGCTTCCTGGTTGCCATAATTTTTCTTCCCATTTTTTTTGCTAACCTGAATGCCTTCTCCAACGAATCAGGTTCCCAAAGGTGAACCTCATGTTGGATATTATCCTTTAAAGTCCCTATGAACACATCAATCTTATGCTCCTCTGGAATATCTTTTACCCTTATGTTCAATTTTTAGAAGTCCTCAATGTGATCCATCATTGAACCCTTTTGTTTGAGACTTATCAATTGGCTAAAAAAAGTGTTTCTTTTTGTATCCTCATAATGTGTTGTCATTCTTCCGTAAAAATTGCCCAAGTGACAATTTGTTTACGAGAGAAAAGGCATCGATACCATACAAACTAATTTGGCTCCAAATATAAAGTTGCAATACGTACCTTTTGTGTGTTCTGCACATTATGGAGATCGAAAAATTGATCCATTTATAGTATCCATGTTGCAGGATCCTTGCCATAAAACTTCCCCATATCGATTTTTGGAATATGGTGGTTCTTCGATCCAATGTTAGAGTCTATGATATCATGATTAACATTTATTTTGTTCTCATCATGAGTTTCCTTTACTTTATAGTAAGCAACCTGAAAGCTCTGATACCAAATGTTATGAAACCAGCTCACAAAAAGATAGAAAAGATAGATGAACACCTTAGAATTCAGCCTCTTCGAGGGGGCAACCTCCCTTACATAACATAAATGAAAAATTCTTTGATGATTCAAATGAAAAAACCTCCTTTCTATATATAGGAGTCTAAGGGGTCACAATATAACCAAGCCGACCTAACAATAATAATATAAAGGCACAAAAATAACAATAGATGGATTCTATGGGGCACAATAATAACAATATGGGGACAACAGGGGCACAACAATATTAATAAGGGATACAACTACAATAGTAATGGGGTAATCACTAGTATTATAGGGACCTAACAGGAATTCCTGAGGAGATCAAGGAACCTTCGGTGTGATCGTCGTCACTTTTCCAGGTGAGTTTTTCTTTTCTAGTCTTTTGCCACTTTTTCACTTGTTTTTTATACATTTGGATAGGTGTATATTTTTATTTCCTTCTTTGTTTTGGGTTAATTTTTATTTATACATTGTTTTTTTTAGGAAATTCTAATTAATTAATTAGCTTATGTATTATTAACAATAGTAACTCTAGATGTTTCTTTCAAAAAAAAAAAAAAAAAGATTAATTAATAATAAACTGGTTAATTTAATAATTTTTTAGACTTACTATAATGTTCCATTTAAGGTTTATCTTAGTGACTATTAGGATTTTACTGTTGTATCTCTACTATACGTATATGATCTCTTAATATCACTATCCATCTTTGTCCTGATAAACTTCAGTAGGGGTTTGAAACATGTCAACACTAAACTATTGATGTGATTTATCCAAAAGAGTTTTTAATGAAAATATTATCAATAATATAATCATGAACAATGTTGTTATAAATAACAAATATGGATTATACTCTAGTACTAAAATATTAACAATGAGAGCCTTAAGTGCAGAGTGCTGAGATCCCAACAATGAAAACTTGAAAGTTTCTTCTACACAATGAAGTTTCTTCGCACTTCCGCACATCTCATAAACAAAAAGCGTTTAGGGAAAAGTGCAGAAATCCGCACAAAGGGCACTTCCGCACAAGAGCTTAAACAAATATATATTCAAAAATACGAAGATAAACATTATTTACAATTAAAATGTTAGGAAATACATCTACGGATTATTAAAATATTAGCAATAAATATTTTAATGCAAACATATTTATCAATTAATAACAACTTCCAATATCAATGACTAACCGTAAATACAAAAATAAACATTATTTATAATTAAAATATTATCAATAATATCATATATAACAATCACTTACTAAAATATTAACAATAAAACCTTTTAATGTAAATGTATTTATCAATTAATAAGATAAGTCGAAAAACATTATTAAATATAAAAGTAGCTATCTACGAAAATGAACAAACCATTTATTGTTGAGTTGAGGCTTACGTGATCCATAACATTTATAAGAAAAGTTTCGGCATAAATCACATGTAGAAAACCTTTGTCGACGCGTTTCGAACCAACTTGTCCTGACGATGAATCACACTAGTTGGTTCGAAACACGTCGACAAAAGTTTTCTACATGTAATTTACGCCAAAACTCTTCTTATAAACCATTTATTGTAAAAAAAAACTTTATACAAATTTAATGAATTAAATAGCAATAAAAACAAAGACAACATCACAACTATAGTCTTATTTATTTTGCACTAAAAACATAATATATATTAAAAAAATAAAACATCGTATAAATGAGTTCAAGTGAAGGAAGACTTCATTTACTTTGGTTCCTTTCATTTAAGCGAAAGAAAGTGTTTTAAATAAACATTTTTATAATATTTTAGCAAAAGGTAAATAAAAATGTGATTTTAAAAATAATTCATATATTATATTTTGCTGATGTGTTTTTTTAATATTTTAATATTTTAAAATTAAAAATATATATTTTTTATATTATAATTACATAATTATAATCTAATATATATTTAATATATATATATGAATGAGAGATCCTTAGTCCAATATTTAAAATTTATTATTTAAAATATTATTTTTAGTATTGATATAATACTAAATCGAGAATGAATAATTTATTCCTCCGAAATAAGTCAATTTAAAAATTTAGCACGATTTAAACCTTTGAGTTGATAAATTAATTCAATGATATTTTTTGGTTTAAGGATCTACCCCACAATTTAAACTGCTTTTTTTTTAAAAGTCATGGTATCTTTTGGTCAATATTGTAGAAGACGAATGATTCTTTTTAAGTATTAATCTTATATTAATTATAATTATATATTTAGGTTAATTTAAAATTAAAATTTAGTTAAAAGAAAAAAAAAATATTTGATTAGATTAATAAAAAATACGTTAAAATAAATAAATAAAAAATATGCATTTTATTAAATTTATTTAAAAATGCCTACAGGGTTTTGGATTGACGGTGAATGGGTGTGCTGTTAAGGCACTTCTTGCAATAGGTCACCAGCTCATATGCCTTTGAGTGCTTAAATAAAAATATGAAACAAAATAATAAAAATGTTTTAAAAATATATATGGAAAAAAATTGAAATATTTTACCAATAATTGTAAGTGAAATTTTAAATTAAATTTTATTTTAAAAATTAGAAAGATAACTAAACAAATTTGACTCATTTTCTAGTTTTCATCGATTTTTATTCGAAAATTCAGTTACAAATTAGTAAGTTTGATATCACATAAATATCAAATTTTAATACACTTATCAAAAATATGTTTAATATTCAATTTATAAGAATTATTTTTATTTTGAATTGTTTTTTTATTTAGATTATGGAATGAATGGGAAGAAATTTATAATTTTTTTTATGCTTATAATATTATGACTAAGCAAATAATTTTATTGGAAATGTAATAGTTATTGTTTAAATTTTAGAAATTTGTAATTTATTTTGTGATTTAAGCTAGGTCTAATCATTTAAGTTATGAATATTGATATTAAAATCAAATTGTTGTTGTCATGATATTATTACTAGAGTAACATCATTAAAGACATTCCTATGTGAATATATATTTTTCTAAAATTTTGCAAAAATTACAAACTTTTTTTTTGCATGTGGTTCACGAGCACCTTGGTCAGTGAGTGATCGCTACGTCCACGGAAAAATCTGGGCGATAGCTGGGCTAAATCGCCTCTCAGCCTACTGGCAAGACTTGACCCCAAGGGCTTCGGGTGGATTTGACCCTGTGACCTCCCGATGGCAAGGCACAGTTTTTGACTAACTGAGCTAACCCTTGGGGCTAAAAATTACAAACTTATAATTATTATCAATAAAAATATAATTATGGTGATAACATTTCTTCTTTTGTTAATTAAGATGTTCTGTTGCCACAAAATTGTTTCCATACGAAATTCATAGTTTTTCCTACTCACCATCGTGATCTACCACAAAGGAAAACCTAGCCAACTAAGATGAGGGAAAATGGTTTGTATCCAAACCATATAAATACTCGAGCTATAATTTCAGTTTTATCCACTTTACTTATAAGCATATGTTTAAAAATAGTATCAAAATCGTAGCATGTCATATGTCTGTTGTAACTAGTCATACATTTAATTATAAATGGTCATACATTTAATTATAAACGAAAAGAAATTTATGAAGAAAAAACATAAGCCAAGAAGTATGGATGATTATAATTTGTCAAAAGATATTACTAGGCCTGGATCCTATACACTTGAGGTTATTAGAGGTTTGAGGTTGCATTGAAGGTGACCTTCTATATTTGCTAAGGGGACAATGATGTTGACCAAGTAGGAGCATTGATGGCATTGGACTCTTTCAATTTCATTTAGGTATGAAATGATTTCATTGTGGTCCTCGTATGTTTCTTTGAGTACAAAACCCAAGAGTGTCTTTATTTACCAATGAAGAGTGATGGAATTAAGGTATTGGTTGCAACGTCCCCCAGTGTGGCTAAGGTCCAAGACCCAACTACAAAATTTAGTTTGAATTCTAGATTCAAAATATGATTGGCAGCTACTGGTGGTTAAAGCTTCCAATTTTTGTCTGAATTTTAGATGGAGTAGTAGAATGAAAAAAAAATGGTCAACTAGGCTTGAGTCTAAGCACGAGATCCACTTGAGGGGTCACAACCTCCATGTCCTCGGCGAGATCACATTTTTTGGAGAGGCATAACGTTCAAGAACATACAAGGCATAAGATTGGTAAAACCAACCCAAAGAAGCCACAAAAAAGTGAACCAAGATAGAGCCATAAGGATATTTATGCGCTAGGCTTAGGCTGACTAAGGGAGGGAGTGAGAGAGGAGCGACGAAGGTGATAGTTCCAAGGGATAGCTCTAGGTAGGGGCTAAAGGCAAAATTAACCAGAACAATCCAAAAGGTTTTAACACCACCAAAACACCCTGGAAAACATAAACATAATTTCATCATGTAGAGAAAATCTAGCAGATAAACTTGAAAATATTGTACATATGATGAGTTACCCCTATGTTGACGACCCACTAAGCTCTAAAATGTTATTGTCAAAGCTCCCTACTACTCTGGACACTGCAAACTGCTAGACTAAAAATCCTTACAACCTCTCCCTTGCTACAAACATGAAGCTCTTCAAAATATGGATGCCATAAGGTTGCAAGATAGGGGTCCCTAGGCCTCCATAAATTAGTGAGGTAGAAAATATAATTCCATCATGGAAATATCCCATTTGCTATTGGGATTCACCTCATATGTAGCAGAAAAAATTGAGGCAATGATAGCGAAGGAAAGATTACCCTATGAAAGTGGAGTATGCCATCTTAATGTGATATAATGTCATGGTTGTTGGCATGTACAAGTGCATGAGGTGTAATGGTCATGCCATACCCCCTCTCAAATGCAAGGAGAGGTAATAGGTTAGCAGGTTTACCCCCACTTGTTTATTGGCTTGGTTCTCGACACCCTAATTAGGGAGGTATGGTGATAACACCTTTGAAGGAGTGAAATATTACAATTATATAGATATTGATTTTATTAATTGTTATTGAGTTGTAACTACAATGTTCTTAATTTTTGGATTGGAATAAGAAATTTTCATTTTCAACACATTATATGTATTGGTTATTATTATGGTCGTAAGGCTTATAATTATAGTATCCATGGCGAGACTTGCCATAGAACATAGCAAATCCAAAGGCATTGTATCATCCACAATTTTAAAATTAAAGGAAATGTTCCTTTCTCCATTATCTTATTGAAGTTTGATGTGCTTTATATTAATGCGGCCTTTACCCCACAAATGAGGGGGTTTCATACACCAATTTTGTTTCTAGCTTGGCCATGACCTTTAATGTAGGAGCATCAACCCATCTTTTGGGATATCAACAAAACAAGCTTCTAGAAGGAGAAAATGTTGGATGAGGACGTGATTTTCTCAAAATTCTATAGGGTTTTTTAAGTCTAGCATGTATTTGTTGTTTTTAGTGATATTGTGAGGAAAAATTAGATCTTGAGTTACCTCATCCTCTTGTTGTTGTTTAAAAATGTAATCCTTCAAACGATGAAAGTGGTGAGTCATAATGTAATCAGGTCGAGGAGCACCTAGGCCCATCATTAGGGGATTTTTGAGGTCTAAAATTGTCTTCCTAAGTAAATTATAAAATAATAGTGGAAATAATAAAATAAGATTAGATTACATCATCAAATTTTAGAGGAAAAAAGACAAAACTATTTTTTCAGCTCGTATTTTCAAATTATCTACTTATGAGTTTACTCAAATTTCAAGTGGAAACACTCATTGGATGCAGAATTTGATTACTCAGCCAAGGATTAGCCATGTTGCATACTTTCGATTGACCCTACTACACGAAAAATGAGAAATACATGAAAAAACGTGATTGCAATCACGTTTTTCATGTATTTCTCATTATTTGTGTAGCAGGGTCCATCGAAAGTATCCAACATGGGTACTCCTTGGATGAGGATTTAAATTGTGCATTCAATGAGTACTCTCGCTCGAAATTTGAGTAAAAACTTGGGGAGATAAGTTCAAAATACAAGTTGAAAGAGTAGTTTTATTATTTTATTATTTTTTAATCTTGGTACTTTTTCAATCCAAAAATGGTGAATCATCCCCCATGGTTGACATCATATCTTGAATCTTATTGGATCTTATAAAGTTTATTTTGGTTGTACATTTTTCTTAGGAGGCCCATTTTAGACCTTAGAAATACCCTAATGAGAGGTTGTGTGTATTGTAATCAAGCTTGAATATATTGAAATCATGTAATTATGTGTATTTATGAGTTATTTGTGTGTTTAAATATGTGTGTTGTAAGTTGTGTGATGATAATTGTATGCGTGTTTGGAGAGAGAGGCCAGTGTTGCGGACCAAGAGTGAATGATCCATAGGTTTGAACTGTAAAGAAGAGACATGTGTTCCAACGATGATAATGATTCATCATCGATCACATGATGGATCAACAATGACCCATTAACATTATGAAGTGACCAGTTATGACCCAACCATCCACTTATCAAGGAGATCGATGGTTATTGTAGGCATAAACCTTGTGTGTTTGAACTTAAGAATCCAAATGCACTTGCTTATGTGGGGTGAGAACTGAGCATTTCTAGTCTAAGTGTTTTGAATCACAAGTCTATATCATGGAAAGATTTGGAGAATGTCCACCATCTATCACTGGAAGGATTGATGGTGAATTAACCTTAATCAAATTAAGGGAGTATAGTGTTGGTCCATTAGAGAAATTTTGAGCTAAAAATGGGCCTCAAAACAAAAATGTACAACCAAAATCAATTTTATACGATCCAACAGGATTCAAGATGATGATGTCGACCATGGGGGATGATTCACCATTTTTGGAGTAAAACAGTAAAAATATTAAAAAAAACAAAAAAAACTACTTTTTCAACTTGTATTTTCAACTTATCTCCCTACGGTTTTACTCAAATTTTCAAGTAGGAGCACTTTTTGGATGCACAATTTAATTACTCATCAAAGAAGTACCCATGTTTCATATTTGTTTATGGTCCCTACTACACGAAAAAAGAGAAATACATGAAAAATTTGATTGCAATCACGTGTTTTCATATATTTCTCATTTGTTTGTTCTGCGGGGTCCATTAAAAGTATGTGACATGGGTACTCCCTGGATGAGGATTTAAATTTTGCATCCAATGAGTGCTCCCACTTGAAATTTGAGTAAAACCATAGGGAGATAAGATGAAAATATGAGTTTAAATAGTAGTTTTTTTGTTTTTCCTTCTAAAATTTGATGATGTAATATAATTTTGTTTTATTATTTCCACTATTATTTTATAATATTCCTTAGGAGGCCCATTGTATACCTCAAAATTTTTCTAATGAAACCATACAATAAACTTTGTGAGGCCTAGTCCTCAAGATCATCTAGATGCCCAATGTATTTAACAATCCATAAATCCGCATAGGAAAGATTGTTAGTGCATCGAATGTTGGAAAAGGGTGGTGGTCCAAAAGTCAATGCTCAATTCTTCATCGTGGAATCAAGTTTTGTGCCTAGTGATCAATTATTCGTTTAAACCTAGAATTTGACTTCATAGTGAAGAGAAGTGATGTGAATAATGTGGAGAGATGTTGAAGGGACTCCATTGCATTGGGGTTGTATTGGTGAAGATGTTGAATTATTATTGCAATGGAATTAGTATAGTCCTTATCATGGGCCCATAACCCATAGCTTTCAGGATTGAGAACATCAAAAAACTCGATTTGAAGGACCCCTAGAACTAGTTTTAATCAAGTGATATCCTGCTTCAAAAAGAAGTAGAGAAAGTGAAGATTCAGGGTGCAGCAGAAGGAGGTACAAGTTGGTTGAAGATCTAGTAAGGTGCATGTGACAGAAGAGGGAGGTGAGAATATTTTTGCAACATCCAAGAGCAAGGAGTTCTCATAAGGTTCCAAAGGAGAGAACCGAGAAGATGCCAAAATTTTGAGATCAAATGAGAGAAGTTTGGTGAGGTATTGTGTAGCAAAAAGAGGATACTTTCTATTGTACAAGTTTTGTTGCAAATCAAGAGTTAAATATACTACGAGAAGACCAAGAAGTATATCATCAGGAGGTCATAAAAAATTTGTGCATCGGGGGTATGATGCAGGAGCATCGACAAATATCTTTTGATATCAACAAAATGAGATTTTAGGATGAGAAAATGTTGGATGATGACACAATTTTCTTAAAATTTCATAGGGTTTGTTAAGTATAGCGCACATTTTCTATTTTAGTGATATTATGAGTGTAGATTAGATTTGGAGTGATCTAATACTCTTATTGTTTGTTTAAAAACGTAAGCCTTTAAATGATGAAAGACACAAGTCATAATGTAATCAGGCTGAGGAGAGAATAGGCCCATATAGGTCGTGTGTATTGTACTTGAGCTTGAATATAGTGAAATCATGTAGTTCGGTGCATTTCTGAGTTGTTCGGTTGTTTAAATATGTGTGGTGTAACTTGTGTAATAATAATTGTATGCATTCTTAGAGAGAGAGAGAGAGGTCAGTGCTATAGGTTAAGAGCGAACGATTTGTAGGTTTGAACCGTTAAGAAGAGACTTGCATTCGAGTGATGGAAATAATCCACTGTTGATCATAGGATGGATCAACGATGATCCATTAACATTATCAAGTGACATGTTATGACCCAACCATTAACTTATCTAGGAGATCAATGGTTATTGTATGCATAAATCTTGTGTGTTTGAATTTGTGAATCCAAATGTGTGTGCACATGTGGGCTAAGGGTTGAGCATTCCAGTCTAAGTGTGTTGAATCACAAGTTTTTTTTTTTTTTTTTGGTGAGATTTCAAGAATTTATACCATCGATCATTGGAAGGATTGATGGTGAATTAACCTTAATTGAATTATGGGAGTACAGTGGAGGTCAAACCGCAGAATAAATTGTGTGAGGCCGAGTTCTCTAGATCATCCAGACGCTCGAAGTATCTAACAATCCAGAAATCCACATAGTAAAAGATTTTTAGTGTGTCGGTTGTTGGAAAAGGGAAGTCGTCCAAATATCAATGCCCAATTCTTTATCGTGGAATCAATTTGTGCATCTAGTGGCCAATTATGGGTTTAAACTTAGAGTGTGATTCTATAGTGACTAGAAGTGACATGAATATTATGGAGAGATGGAGAAGGGAATCCACTGTAATGGGGTTATATTTGTGAAGATATCAGGTTATTATTGCAATGGACTTATTATAGTCCTTATTGTAGGCCTATAACCCAAATGTTTCAATATTGGGAACATCATCAACCTCCTCCTTCTTCTTCTTCTTCTTCTTCTTCTTCTTCTTCTTCTTCTTGAAGATATCAGGTTATTATTGCAATGGACTTATTATAGTCCTTATTGTAGGCCTATAACCCAAATGTTTCAATATTGGGAACATCATCAACCTTCTTCTTCTTCTTGAAGATATCAGGTTATTATTGCAATGGACTTATTATAGTCCTTATTGTAGGCCTATAACCCAAATGTTTCAATATTGGGAACATCATCAACCTCCTTCTTCTTCTTCTTCTTCTTCTTCTTCTTCTTCTTCTTCTTCTTCTTATTATTATTAACATAGATTCCTCATAGTGGACAACTCCTTGTTCTTGCTTTTATTCTTCTTCTTCTTCTTCTTCTTATTATTATTATTATTATTATTATTATTATTATTAACATAGATTCCTCATAGTGGACAACTCCTTGTTCTTGCTTTTAGTGTGAGAAAATTTAAGTACTAGATATTATTTCTTCTTCTTCTTCTATTTCAGCATATACTTAAAAGAACAACTTCTTCTTCTTCTTCTTCTTCTTCTTCTTCTTCTTCTTCTTCTTCTTCTTCTTCTTCTTCTTCTTCTTCTTCTTCTTCTTCTTCTTCTTCTTCTTCTTCTTCTTCTTCTTCTTCTTCTTCTTCTTCTTCTTCTTCTTCTTCTTCTTCTTCTTCTTCTTCTTCTTCTTCTTCTTCTTCTTCTTCTTCTTAACATAGATTCCTCATAGTGGACAACTCCTTGTTCTTCTTCTTCTTCTTCTTCTATTTCAGCATATACTTAAAAGAAGTACTTCTTCTTCTTCTTCTTCTTCTTCTTCTTCTTCTTCTTCTTCTTCTTCTTCTTCTTCTTCTTCTTCTTCTTCTTCTTCTTCTTCTTCTTCTTCTTCTTCTTCTTCTTCTTCTTCTTCTTCTTCTTCTTCTTCTTCTTCTTCTTCTTCTTCTTCTTCTTCTTCTTCTTCTTCTTCTTCTTCTTCTTCTTCTTCTTCTTCTTCTTCTTCTTCTTCTTCTTCTTCTTCTTCTTCTTCTTCTTCTTCTTCTTCTTCTTCTTCTTCTTCTTCTTCTTCTTCTTCTTCTTCTTCTTCTTCTTCTTCTTCTTAACATAGATTCCTCATAGTGGACAACTCCTTGTTCTTGCTTTTAGTGTGAGAAAATTTCAGCATATACTTAAAAGAAGTTGGACTAGATATTTCTTCTTCTTCTTCTTCTTCTTCTTCTTCTTCTTATTATTAACATAGATTCCTCATAGTGGACAACTCCTTGTTCTTGCTTTTATTCTT
Source organism: Pinus tabuliformis (assembly GCA_031772625.1). Taxonomy (NCBI): domain Eukaryota; kingdom Viridiplantae; phylum Streptophyta; class Pinopsida; order Pinales; family Pinaceae; genus Pinus; species Pinus tabuliformis. The sequence goes on along the minus strand of CM062815.1, from coordinate 530,614,811 downwards.
CTTATTATTATTATTATTATTATTATTATTATTATTATTATTATTAACATAGATTCCTCATAGTGGACAACTCCTTGTTCTTGCTTTTAGTGTGAGAAAATTTCAGCATATACTTAAAAGAAGTTGGACTAGATATTTTAAAAGCTAGCTTATATATTAAAATATAAAAGAAAACAATAAAAATATTAATATCAACATTATTAAATTTTATATCATTATAAAATCTAAAAATAAAATATGAAATAAAAATGAAAAAGATAATACTAAAACGTTGAAACACTTCAAAACTATTTTTCCAATATAAATTGGAAGAACAAAATAAATATCGCCAATATCCAAATAAATATTTACCATCTTTATTTTTAAATAACTCAAAAACATTTTGAGATGAAAAAGTCTATAAAATAAATAAATTTATCAAATTTATAATTCGAAATAAATTAAAAATATATATATAATTTTGTGTTAAGAAATTCTTCGGTGATAATCACATCAAAAAAAATATGTCGACGTATTTCAAACCATCTTGTATGGTCCATCATCATAACCAAATGGAGAACCAGATCATGGCAACACAATAAATAAGTAGGAAGATGTAGAAATAATTACTTCTAATGGCTAGAATCGGGGGTTAGAATATAATGTCTAACTCTTACTAAGAAAATTGTATTTACTATAAGGAACATTATACTATTAATAAAATAAATATATATGTAAATAAATAAATAAGAAGCTTTGGAAAGGGAACAACTCATTATAGATTAATTAACGGTTAGTCAAAATTAAAATTCAAAGGAATAAAGGAATTAGCAATAAGATAGCGGGAGTAAATCAATGACAATTAAAATCAAAAGATAAAAAAAGAAATGAAACCAAGATTATAAAAAAAAGGGGGATGAGATTAAATGAAGTAAATAGGGGAAATAAATAAAGCACAAGATTTATTATGATTTTTTTATTATATCTAATTTGAAGAAAATTCATAGAGAGCAATATCTTCATGCTAAGTCTCGGCATTTCCCTACTCAAAAGTTAGGTGTTCTCAACACTCTAGCTACTTGTGTGTTAAGAGTTTATGACGAAAACCACATTTCTGAAGAAAAATCCCATGTTCTTAATGTTTTCAATAATAATGGATACAGTAGGCGCCAGGGACCTAAAGCTTTCCTTAAATATAGAAAAGGTCCTTTCATTAAGAAAGAACCCAATGATCGAATTACAAGGGTTCATCTTCCTTTTATCGAAGGGACCACAGACAAGGTTGATAGGATCTTGAGGAAACATAAGTTTCCCTCCACCTTTAGACCCCTTAACACCATTCGAAGGTCCTTAAGATCGGTTAAAGACCCTGTGGACCCTACATATTTGAAAGATGTTTATGTAATTATGTGTTCTTGTGAAACGCCCTACATTGGTGAAGCTCATCACTTGATAAATCAAAGGATTCATGAGCATGCAGCTGACATAAACCATGGGAGGACCCGCTCCTTAGATTTGGCAGAACATGCAGAAAAGAAAAAACATCACATTTGCATTGAAGAGGCCCGAGTCATTACATGGATTGATCATTTCTTTCATTGAAAATTTAGGGAGGACATTGAAATAGAAAGGAAACCTAGTAACCTTAACAGAGATGATCATTGGACGGTGAATAATTGTTGGGTCCCTGCCCTTTCTTCTTAAATTATTTATTTTAGTTTTATTTATGTATTCATTTATTTTATATAATCTAATTTATATTATCTCTTATTTTATTTGACTTCCTTCCTTTATGTAATGATTTTTTCTCTCTAATTTATTTAGCTTTAAACATTTAGTTTTTCTTCTTATATTTATTCATATAGGTGTTCACCATTGAATTTCTTATATTTTAAGATATGATTTTTCATCTTTTATATCACAATATAAATAAATTAATTAATTAATTTAAATGAATTAAATTAGTTATAATAAAAAAATCATAATAAGTCTTGTGCTTTATTTATTTCTTTATTTCGCAAATTTATTTCATTTTTAATCTCATCCTTTTTTTTGAATCCTGGTTTCATTTCTTTTTTGATCTTCTGATTTTAATAGTCATTGAATTATTCCCTGTCTTATTTTTAATTCCTTGACTTTTTTGAGTGTTTATTTTTTAATTTGGACTAACTGCTATTTGACCTATAATGGATTGTCCCTTTTCAGAGTTTTTTTTTTTTTTTAATGTTCCTTATTAATAAATATATTTTTTTAGTCAAAATTAGTCGTTAGATTCTAGTTGTTAGGAGTAATTACCTCTACATCGCCCTACTTATTTATCATATTGCCATGATCTGATTCTCCATCTTGTTTTGCTGATAAACCACATTGGATGGTTCAAAATGTGTCGATAGATTTTCTCGATGTGATTATCACAAAAAAGTTTCATAACACATGATATAGATCACAAGAACCTGAATTCAAACTTACTCTACTTTTAATAATATAAAACATAACTTAATTCAAAATCATACATAAATTATTCTTAAAAATATACTCATATAAATTATATTAATTTTATTATTATATGGAAATATATATAAAAATAAATAAATAAATAAAAATAAATAAATAAAATAAAAAATAAAAAAACATTTAAATTATTTATATAATAAATCTAACTTTTAGATATGTGTGTTTTTATGGACTTTATTTCATATTAACTTATTCTTAAGAAAATATATAAAATTATATGCAAATCTTTAATAATTGAAATGCAATTCCTCGGACTTATGCTCTCACCGCTATCCCATTACTAGGAGTGGTCGTGGATGGGGTCGAGAGTAGTATAATTCAGCAGCACACTCTCATAATTCTCAATCTCACATCGCTCATTTTCAGTTCCCCTGTACACTCAGTAATTTCTCCTTCATAGCTTCAGTCACTATTGAGCTTTGAGAGGATACTTCTGGTATGGTTGCTGTGACACCAGGGGTGACTCTGGAGACGAGAGCGGAAGATAAGCATGGCACTTCTTAGATTGACAACAAGCAGAGTAAGGATCCTAGTGGCACTGCAACCTAGGACATGAACATTCAAGTTGGTCTGAGCGTCCCTACTGGTGGCGATTCTTCAGGCAAAGAGGGCCATCCCTCTGAGGATGAAGATCCCTACAAATATGGGTGTTGCATCGTTGAAGAGTCACCTCCGACCTCTCATGAAGCTTAACCAGGTCTGCGTTCAATGGTTTTTGATTCTCTGTTGCTCGAAGGTGCTCAATTCCCTCCTGTTTTATAGTCATTATATGCTCTACAGTTCTCATGCTCAGACCTTTTTTCTAAAGTTAAATTGTCGGTTTCCCCTGCATGGGTGGCATTCTTCTGACTGTGTCTTTGGGTCTCAGTTACGGTTACAGTTATTTAATGGGTCAGATTTCAATTTTGAATTGGGCAGCGCTTCCCTGTTTATTTGTATGGGCCCAGTCAACCTGTTTTGGTCTTTGAATTACCTCTGGTCAGTCTTCAGTTTCAATATTGGCGTATTCTGTTTCTATGAACTAATCATGGTCATGGTCCTAAAAGCTCTTCTGGTCAGTCTTCAACAAGTCTTTTTGGTCAGTGTTCAGCTATGTAATGTGAGCATGCCGCATCTCTGGGTTAGAATTCTCGAGGCCACTGTCTCTTTGTAAAAATATTTTTGTATTAATATAGGAGTAGACAAATTCACAAAATAAATAAATAAACAAATAATTGAAATGCAATAATTAATATTTATTTTAAAATGAATTGAAAATATATAAGAATATTTTTTAATTAGTTGTAAATAGTGAAAAGTTAGAAAATATTTTTGGAAATATTACATTAGAGATAATTAATCGACACTTTTCGAACCATCTAGTATGGTTCATTGTTAAGACAACAAGATGGAGAATCATATCATGGAACTAGATTAAATAGAGAGATGAGTGTAGAGATCCTTAACAGTTATAATAAACGACTAGTTTTGAAAAAATATTTTTAGGACGTTAAAATTGACTTAAGTCAAATATTTAGATCAACATTAAGTTAAAAAAAAATTGATTAAAATATAAATAAATACGAATAAAATTGAATTAATAAAATAATATTTTATTATATAAAATCCAATATTTAGATTGAATTATATTAAAATTGAATCAATTATTAAGCTATAGTTAGATATTGAGTCAAATATTTAGATTGAATAATTAAATTATTTGGAATGAAATGTTTTTTTTTTTGTAAACTGTGGTGGTACTTCTTTCTATTATCATAAACCAAAATATTACAGTATCATGGTGGCCTCACCCCGCCCTTATGGGAAACCGGGTATCTCAGCCACCTTAAGTCTTTCATTGCCAGCCAAAAATAATAAGTCCAGATTCTGTTTGTCCAAGCTAAATAAACTAAACAGTCTTTACACTTACTCTTACTACTTAAATGCATATAACATATTTCCCTATCTATAACAGTGAGGATCTTAGATTTAACTATTCTTTGAAAATTCATCAAAATTAATGCATATCTGTTTTCATGGAACTCCAGCTGCTGGCTGTTGATCAGCTTCTCGGTTGACTCCTAGGTGTCCTTCCTTGATCATTGCCCTTATTTGGAATGAAATGTTATATGAACTAATATAGAGTAAAATATTTAGATTTAAATATGAATAAAAATAATTAATTCAAGTCAAACTTAAAACAAGGGCCCAGACATAAATAAAAATATTCAACAATAATAATAAAAATTTGAATAATAAAAAAGAAAGTCTAAAAAGTAAGAATATAACCAAACAGATTTTTAGTGTCGCTATTAAAGAAATTAAACAAAGTTATTGATCAATATATAGTATATATTATTTATTAATGACCCAAGTCAATAAGGACAGAAAAATATTCAAAACAAGGGTTATATATATATATATATATATATATATATATATATATATATATATATATATATATATATATATATATATATATATATATATAATAAAAATAAAAATAAAATATGAAGAAAGGGTAGGGACCCAATGATCACTTATCTTTCATCCATCATCCATGTTTAGATTGCAAGGCTTCCTTTCAATCTCAATGGCCTACCTAAAATTTCGATGAAAGAAATGATAACCCTTGCAATGGCTTGGGCCTCTTCAATGGAGATGTGATTTTTTGTCTTTTCTGCATGCTCCACCAAAGCTGAGGAGTGGGTCCTTCCATGTTTTATGTCAGCCACGTGCTCATGGATCCTTTGATTTATCGAATGACCAATTTCACAAATGTAGGGGGTCCTGCAAGAACATGGCATTACGTAAACACTTTTCATGTTCTTAGGATCAACCAGGTCTTTAACAGACATTGCAGAGCTTCGAATGGTGTTAAGAGGCCTAAAGGTAGAGGGAATCTTATGCTTCCTTGGGATTCTGGCAATATTACTAGTCGTCCCCTAGATAAAAGGAAGATGGACACCTGAAATTTGATCTTTGAGTTCTTTCTTAATAGAAGGACCTTTTCTACCCCTAAGGAGAGCTTTGAACCCTTGGCGCCTACTGTATCCATTATTACTGAATGCATTAAGGAGATGAGATTTTTCATCGGAAAGGTGGTTTTCTTTAGAAACTCTTAATGCACGAGTAGCTAAGGTGTTGAGAACACCCATCTTCTGAGCAGAGAAATGATGGGACCTAGCATAAAGATATTGTTCTATATGAGTTTTCTTTCAAAAGACCTGATGGGAAAAAGAACCATCAACCCTCCTTGAGATGAGGACATCAAGGAAAGGTAGGCAACCATCAACCTTGCATTCCATGGTAAAATTTATGGAACTAGACTGGTTGTTTAGGTGTTGGAAAAATAGATCCAACTTCTCCCGACCATGAGGCCAGATTACGCATGTGTCATCCACAAATCATTTCCAATGCTTTGGTTTGAAAGGAGTAGAGGCAAAATCCCTGGATTCAAACTCTTACATGAACAAATTAGCCACTACAAGAGAAAGTGGGGAACCCATGGTGAAACCATAGGTTTTCTCATAAAATTCTCCTTCAAATCTGAAGAAAGTGGAAGTAAGACATATTTCAACCAATTTAGCAGTATCCAGATCAGTGATCTAATTAATTACTTCAATGGCCTTATTTATAAGGATATTAGTGTAAAGGGAGATTACGTCGAAACTAACAAGAATATCGCCTAGATCCAACTTTATACCCTTTAACTCATTGATAAATGATGAGGAATCTTTAAAAAAGGATCCAATAAAGCTAAGTAATCAGCGCAAAAGCTTAAGCTCATTGTTGGCCTTACTGAATCCTTCGTTAAATATTCCTCATCTTTTATTAATGAGTTAAAGGGTATAGAGTCTAATCCTGGTGATATTCTTGTTAGTTTTGACATGGTCTCCCTTTACACTAATATCCCTATAAATGAGTCCATGTAAGTAATTAATCGGTAAGTAATTAATCGGATCACTGATCTAGATACTACTAAATTTGTTGAAATTTGTCTTACTTCCACATTCTTTAGCTTTGAAGGAGAATTTTATTAACAAATTTGTGGTGTCGCCACAGGTTCCCCCCTTTATCCTATAATGGCTAATCTATTCATGGAAGATTTTGAATCTAGGGCTTTGGCCTATGCTCCTTTAAAACTAAAGCGATAGAAAATATTTGTGGATGACACATGCGTAATCTGGCCTCATGGTTGGGAGAAGTTCAATCTATTTTTCCAACACCTAAACGATCAGTCTAGCTCCATAAAGTTTACCTTGGAATGCGAGGTTGATGGTTGCCTACCTTTCCTTGAAGTCCTCATCTCAAGGAGGGTTGATGGTTCTTTTCCCACGAGGTCTTTTGGAAGAAAACTCATACATAACAATATCTTCATGCTAGGTCCCATCATTTCCCTACACAGAAGTTGGGTGTTCTCAACACCTTAGCTACTCGTGCATTAATATTTTTTGATGAAAACCACCTTTCTGATGAAAAAGTCCATCTCCTTAATGTGTTCAATAATAATAGATACAGTAGGCGCCAAGGGTTCAAAGCTTTCCTTAGGGATAGAAAAGGTCCCTCTATTAAGAAAGAACCCAAAGATCGAATTTCAGGTGTCCATCTTCCTTTTATCCAGAGGACAATTGATAAAATTGTTAGGATCTTAACGAAGCGTAATGTTCCCTCTCCCTTTAGGCCTCTTAACGCCATTCAAAGCTCTGTAAGGTCTGTTAAAGACCCAGTTGATCCTAAAGACATGAAAGGTGAATACAAAATTCCATGTTCTTACGGCACGCCCTACATTGGTAAAACTAGTCATTCGATAAATCAAAGGATCCATAAGCATGTGGCTAACATAAAACATGGAAGGACCCACTCCTCAACTTTGGCAGAGCATGCAGAAAAGATGAAACATCACATCTGCATTGAAGAGGCTCAGGCCATTACAATGGTTGATCATTTCTTTCATCGAAAGTTTTCGGAAGAGCATTGAGATTGAAAGGAAGCCCGACAATCTAAACAGGGATGATAGATAGAGGATTAGTGATCATTGGGTCCCTGCTCTTTCTTTATAATTCATTTCTCTTTTTCTAATATATATATATATACCCTTGATTTTTCAATCTTTATTGATTTGGGTCATTAATTTTACTAAAATACTTATTTAAATATTTGAATGAATTAATCAATTAATTTTTTAAATTAAATTAAATAATATATATTATATATTGTTCAATAACTTTATTTAATTTCTTTAATAACTAGACTAAAAATGTGTTTGGTTATATTTTTAGTTTTTAGCTTTCTTTTTTATTATTCAAAGCATTATTATTATTGTTGAATATTTTTATTTTTGTCCTACTCTGTTGTAAGTTTGGCTATTAATTATTTTTATTCATATTTAAATCTAAATATTTTACTCTATATTATTTCATATAACATCTAAACATTTGATTCAATATACTCAATATCTAACAATAACTCAATAATGGATTTAATTTTAATATAATTCAATTTAAATATTTGATTATATAATAAAATATTATTTTATTAATTCAATTAAAAAAATTAACTTAGTTTTGATCTAAATATTTGATTGATTCAAGATTTGGTTTAAGTCAATTTTAACATTCTAAACATCCTTTTTCAATTTTAAGTCTCTCTATTTAATCTAGGGCCATTATGTGTCTTGTGTCTTGACGATGAACCACATTGAATGGTTCGAAACGTCGATTAATTAACTAATATGATTTCTCAAAAAAAATTCCTACCCATAAAATATAGATCACAAAAACTTAAATTCAATTAATAATAAAAATACATTGTAAAACCAATTTCCTTTCTACACATTCATATTAATAACTAAAAAAATTATTTTAAAAATATTTTTAAAAAGGTTTTCATGCCATCATTTTTCTATCCATAAATTGCAATTCAAAACATATGCTTTTTTTTTCATATATTTATATATAGAGTAAAATGCTTTTCTAGATGTCGTTTTCCTACACATGATTCCAATTCATTAAACTTCGAATGATAATGATGCAGCTCTTGACAGTTGTGTGTTTCTTTGGTGAGCTTTGTCCTTTTCGTAGGATTAGCCTATTTTAACTTTGACATTTGTTTGTGTTTTTGGAAGGTTGTGTTAAAATAGGAAATAATGATAATTATGTCACTATTTGATAATTATAAAAATGAGGGGTATTTTAATAATTATGTTTTTTTTGTTTGGAAAGTTATAGAAATTTTGGTAATATTTAAAAAAATTTAGTAGGGATTTTTGTAGATTTAAGTAAAAGTTGTCAAAATTCATAATTTTTAGGTGCTCTAGATGTTTTAGATGTTTTTGATGGTGCTGAATTTATTTCCACCACCAAAAATATGATTCAAATACCATCTTTATAAGATTTTTTGAATTTTTTTTACCTGAATTCCAGCAACTTTTGACCGTCCAGACAATTCCTCCACCTCCCTGAACAACTCCTAAAATTAACATATAAAATTAATAATGAATTATTAATTTTTAGGTATTAACCTTTTTATTTTACAATATTAACATTAATTTTTCTATATAAAATTTTCCTTAGGAAGGTTGTCCTCGGCTGTTCTGTATACCAGAGGTCTGTACAAGTATCCTCCTCTGTTTCCTAATCCACCATGAAACTTATAGTACTCTCCGTAAATCAACCTTTACTGTTATCATTAGCGAAGCCGGGTCAGCCGCAGCCTCGCAATGGCGTAACATGCCGCCGTGGTCGGTCCGGAGACATAATTTATTGATAACGTTGAGCGGTCATGTCGTGAAAGTGAGTTCTCATTGGAATCTCCCATATAAGTTATTTGAGGTATCACATGCTATGTAAGGGAATAATGCATAGAAATCGACACTCTGGATTCTTTCACGATCCAATGCATGTATTACAAATTTAATTAAATCAAATCAAATTCCGAATGAAAACTAAGCCACAAATTGAAAGCCAATTGAATATTGAATTTCTTATTGGCTCACCAATGAGTTATTATGTGAAAAAAATTCTTTATTTGTTATGATATTCTTTATATATTTAAAAATAGATTTATTTTGTATTTTAATGGTTTTGTGTATTTTTTATTTTTTAGTGTTAATTTACCAATATAATATTATATTTTAATGGTTTTGTGTATTTTTTTTATTTTTAGTGTTAATTTATCAATTATAATACTATAATATTAGAGATTTCCTTGTACTCATATTTTCTATGAAAAATGTAACTAACCCAATTACCATGGTCTATACTATAATATTAGAGATTTCTTTGTAGCCATATTTTCCATGAGAAATGTAACTAACCCAATTACCATTGTCTGTTAGTTAGATGATTCCAAATCACACACATTTTAGTCATGAAATTACTCTAAATTGAAAACATTTCATCATTTTGTTGGTTTTCTCGAAATTCCATTTGTGTTATTATGAGTACTTCGCTATGTGCATTTTCTAGTTCAAAGTGAGAGGAGTGTTATTTAATTTTAATTGATATGTGAAATGAAAATGACTATATTCTTTCACTAAAGTGTGGTCAATTGCTCTAAGCGTTAGTACAATCCCAACTTATCATGTCTACTCTAGATTATTTGAAGCTACTGAACTTAGACCACTACAAAAGTTTGCATACAATCACACATAGCAACACAATCACACTCACAAGTTACAAGACTAAGTTATAATCATTATTATTTTCTTTCTTTTGAGGGTGTTGGAAGAGGCAACCAGGATATTCTTTCAATATTAACAAACCCATATTGGTTAAATGGACAGGCTATATGTCAACAATTTATGTATCATATACTTTTTAGAGTAAAAGCTTACCTATACGACAAGTAACTGTGGATGGTCATGAGAAACATTAAGATATTTTTCATTGCTAGGATGGGTCTAGGTTCCTAAGCATGATTATAGTAGATGGATAATCACCTCAACCCCTTAACACTCATTGGGGAGGGGAACAATAATCTTGATCTCTAAAATTGAATTATTGGGTTTATAGGCATAGGGAATACATGTCGAAACATCACACAAGGACCCCTATGGCATATTCATTATCGATCGAGTGATATGTCAAATATGTATAGGTATTCAACATAGGGAATGCTTCTCTAGTTGTAATTGATATCAATGGGAGAAAACGATAACCTTAGGCCTCAAATAAAGTCTCTTAGTATATATCACTATGAAAAACAACATTGAACCTCACGTATCTATAGTGTTGTTAGGTATTGAAGATGGATATGAATGCCACTATAATGAATTTTGGTCCATGGAAGCATCTTGGGGCCCTGAGCATAATCGTATAAATGACTTATATCTCATTGAAGCTTCTCAAACTCAATATGAATGAACAAGTCCTTGAACCAAACTATAACAACTTTCTAGAGGATATTTTACTTGTGATTGTAATATAGCTTCCATGAGTATCCTTTACGCATATGAAATGAGTGTAGAGACATGGACATGGTTCAGGGGGATAATGACATTAAGCCTTAGCTAAACCAAAAATGGTTCTTGAAATCTAATAACATATAGGGGGTGTATCACAAAGCCCTTATGCCCTTAATGATGCTTTAAGCTCTTTTTTCCATAGAACACCCTAATATTGAAAAGATATTCCAAATCTTAGGGCTCTTTAAACTATGAGTGCCACAAGCACATATATATGTATACACAGAGAAATACCAACAATCGTTAGAGAAATAAACAATGTTTTTACTGGAAGAATTTATTGACTTGAGGTATATATATATATAGAGGCTGATAATGTATAAGAGTATAAATTTCATGAAACTTTAATTAATTTGTCGAGAAATTTTTATTGCTAATTATTTTTAAGTTTTGATTTTTAATCATCTTATTAGTTATTAATGAAGCATTCAACTTTCTTAAGTACTTAATTTTTAAATATAAGAAATAAAAATTAATAATAAAAAATAAGAGATTTTTTTAATTAAAATGTTTTGGAGTAATTTATACTTTTTTTGTCCGCCTCGAGTAGCTCAAGTGGCAATGGCAGTGGAATGAAGTCTCACCGAACTAGAGATCTTGGGTTCGAATCTCGTACTACCCTCCCCCATTGCGGGGTGAATAATGGACATGTAAAATCGAAAATGAGAGAGTCCTACCAAGCTTAACAAAAAAAATATACTATGTCTTTAAACCTTATCACAAATATATATATATATATATATATGAATGATAATATTTAAAAATATAAGTTTCATGAAATTTTAATTAATTTCAAGATTTTGAATATCTTGTAAAAATTTTATTATTAATTGTTTTTAAATTTTAATTATTAACAAAGCATTTAGTATATCCTCTTTAGTAGTTGAATTATCAATATGAGGAAAAAAATTAATAATTAATAATTAAAATTAAAATATATTGGAGTGTAATTTCAATCACCTACCAAGCTACATAACAAATTGATGTATGAGACACTTTTTGTTTATGGGATAAGAGAATGGCCTCCATTCAAGGTGTATCACACATATCATTTCAACTAAAATAAACTAAAAACTATATGCACACAATCCATGTATACAAATAAGTAGTGACATGCCACTGTGTAGCTCTTGTTTAATAATAGTTTAATTTGGATGATGTTATCATTTATATTAACTTTTTCTAATATTCATTTGATAGGATAAGTATATGTAATTTTAATGATTAAATAAAATTAATTTAATTAATGATTTTAACAAAATAATAAGAATAAAAATTTTGATAATAGTTTAATTTAAATTATTATAATTATTTATTTCAAATATAAAGTTCATATAATAATAAATTTAATTGAAACATAAAATTTTATAATCATTTAAACCAGCTATTTTTAGTCAACTTTAATTTAATTAATAATTATTATAGAAATGTAATTATCATTAAAAAGGATTTTACACTCATAGTTAATAATGTTTATATATGATATTGAATCACAAATTCGTATTTGTAATAATTAAAACATTTTGTTATATTATTTTTTATTATTAATTTATTTTTAAGGTGACAAGTGTAGGGTATGGTTTTCCATAAGGTGTAGACTAGTTGGTTTGAGTGGGTTTTAGTCTCCACTAGGTATCAGGTTCAAACCTTATGGGGAGAGGTTGAGGATGGAAGACATGTTTGGGGGCAATTAAACTATCCCAAAGGGTGTCCAAGCTCGACTGAGCTTTGCACAATCCTAATGATGGAATTTCATTATGGGTTGATTGTTCTTCTTCATCAGATAAATGGGATTACATGAATTGATGTATGTTTGGAGGCTTGGACTCTAGAAGCAACCTTTAAAAATCAAGCATAAACCTAACTCTATATCAAGGATTAAGATTTCTCAAAACAATGAACATCAAAAACCTCATAGTTGTTGGGGACTCATATATCATCATTCATTACATGAAGTAACCTCTAACAACCAAGCATAAGCCTAACTCTGTATCAAGAATTAAAAATTCTCAAAATAACAAAAAAATACCGAAACTCATAGGTGTTGGGGAGACATACATCATCATTTTTTAAATGCAAGACTTGATTTCTTTTTTACATCATGCTTCTCTAGATTGATTTTAGGAATTCAAGAATTGTGAAATTTTTATACCAATGAATCTTACCATGTCCTTTGATCTCTCAACAACCAAGTGAATTCCATGGTAAGTATGGAATTGGTTTTAAGAATTCAAGGAATTGTGAAAGTGAACTGAATCGAAAATAAGGAAACACTATTAAACTAAGGTTTGTTAAGTCAAAATAAAGAGGACCAATTTAGTAAATATATCACATGAACCCAATCTATCCAAACATTAAATATAGGATGCAACTTAAATTAATAAATTTATGGTGAGGCTCATGGTTTCACATGAGTCTAGGTATAACTCCTCCTATCTCCCCATACTTTACATTTCTACCTTAAAACATTTCCCATGGGACTAGGTATAACTCCTTCCATTTCCACATACTTTTCATTATTGCCTTAAAACACGGGTGGAGGAGCATAATTAAGGGAGATGAGATATCTTTTTCTAATAAATGTGGGATTATATCATCATGATTTCACATGGAACATTAGATAGTTTAATTCCTCCAAAGTGGCTTCCATCCTCAACCCCTCCTCAAGAGATTTGAAACTGAGACCTACTAGTGACTAGACTTTATTCAAACCAAATAGTCTACACCCCATGGGTGTGGGATTAAAACCTTGTTGAACCTTATTAATGACCATTGTTAGGTCTTAATATGTTTTATGAAAATTTAAATATAATTGCAATACAATAATTTTTTACTCTATTTATAAATAATATTATGAGAAATATTTATGCAATCTAATTCTCATTTTATCTAATAATATTCTTAAATATAAAAAGAAAAATTAAAAAATTAAAAATTATGTTAATATAATGGTTATCAATTTTAATTAATTAATTAATTATTATTTTTTGTTCTCCTTCTTATGGAGGAAAGAAATCAACCTCCCTCTGAGCTAGAGGGCTAGATTCTCTAGCTAGAGTGTTGTTGGTACCAGGTCAACCCATAGGTATACTCACTTAAGAGTTGATAAGGCTCTAAACCATTACCCAAACATTTATAGGCACTAAGCCATCATAATAACATTTATTAAAGAATCATAACTCATCATGTCACTTGTGGGGATTTGAATCTGGATGGGGAAGATAACAACCATTCCACCTAACCAAACAAAATAACCCAATTGAAAAATTATTAATTCTATTTTTCTTTTATATAATTAATTTCCTGATTAACATTAATAAACATTACCACACTAAGCAATACAATCTAAAAAAAATGTAAACATTCATCAAATTTAGAGAAGTGTTGTATGTCACTATTAAGATCTATGAAAGTGATATTCATCGAATATGCTCATTTCCCCCCAAAAAAATGAGGTCTACTACTCCCATGTATAAAATATGCGTGTTGCATATAGAGAAAGGTTTATAGATTTTCCATGCAAATTGGAATGGTGAAAGTTGAGCACACCATTTGTTTTTTATAATATATAAGTTAATAGTTTAGTTTAACTATCAAATGTTTTAACTTCTTTTGCTAAAATTTGATGATGTAATTTTTGGTGAGATTGTGATTTTTTTATTATTTAAATTATGTTTTTGAAAATATAAATGAATTTAATGTCTTGAAAAAATCTTGAAGCATATTTAAGGCACTTGAGTTGTATAGACTACAATACTTAGCTTGAGTGGTAGGGATGGTGGATTTCCATCCCATCCACCCAGGTTCATGCCCCCGAAGACATGGCTCGTCATAGTAAGGCTCGAAGGATAAACATCCCATTAGAGTCTGGGATCCCGACTCTAATTTTGGTGGACTTTGGACGTCTCAGTCCTAGGTTGCACTATGAGTTTCTAATATATGTGTTTGATCCGGATTTATGAAGGAACAAAATGAAATCCATATTTAAATAGAACATAAAGATACAAAGAAATAATAGAACTTCAATTAATAAATAAGAATTACTGAAAATTGTTTACATGCAAAATGGAACAAACTAGCTTGGGCAATGGTAGATCATCTCTAAGAAGATATGTGATGACTACATTCCTTCTAAATTGTGTTACAATGAGGATCAAATGCCTTTTTATCATAAATAAGAAGTGAAAAACCCTAACCCTAGGAGATGAAGCACCAATGGTTTTGGGCCCTGATGGGGTAAGTTGGACTGCCAACTTCTTGGGTTGTAACTTTGGTATACGATCTCCATTTGGTTATCATAATACCTTGTTTCAGAGATCTCCACAAGGCGAAAAGAAAAGAATATGTGAACCATATTTTGGAACTTTTACAATCTCTCCATTTTCCCAAAAAATATCTTTTAAGACGTCAAAATAGCTCTATAATTTTACGACTCGAAAAACTGCCAAAAATAGAAGGTTTTACTAGAATTAAGGAAAATGAAAGGAAATAGTGTTGGGGTCCAAGTGGAATAGGTGGTTGGCCACCAATATCCACCTGGATTAGTCATTCCCCCCTTGGGAAGCAATGGTCCCCATTGTGTTGAGTGCCTCCATAAGATGGGGAAAGTTCTTCTAAACTTGGTCCCTGGTGAGCCACTTGCCTTAGTGCAAGAGATGGCTAGCTTTGACATCCCGATACAGTTGGATCCTCTCTTAGAAAGTGTGCTTGATATGTGTGTCCATGATACAATCAGTTGTGTCCTATTCAATGCAGTCGGAGTTGAGCTTTGTCGGTGTCAGCTACTTAGCAATTTTTGATGTGTCCAACAATGGTGGAAAGTACAGCCAAAGGTGGTCCACATTGAACATTGGGTGTAGGCCAAGGAATGAGGGAATGCTAAGATTGAAAGCATTGTCACCCATAGCCTTGGTGATGGTGTAAGGCTCATATCAGAGAGATTGAAGCCTTTTATGGGCTCCAGTAAGGCATTCCTTCTGTAATTGTAACCAAACATTTTTGCCCACTTGAAACTTATGTTGCACCTGATGTTGATCATCATGTTGTTTGTACTTGGAATTGGCTTTATCCAAGATAACATGGACCTTTTGGTGGATGTGCTATATGCTTTCAATAAATCTAATGGTTTTATCAGTTTCAAATTGAACATGTGCAAATTCTCCCTGTGTAGTCGCAAGAGGCATTTTGGCATCAATGGGACACAATGGTTGAAATACCATGCCTACTTGAAAGGGGTTGTGTCCAATCGAGTTATGGAGAGCTCTATTATAGATATATTGCACATAGGGAAGACTTATGTTCCATGTTTCTGGATGCTTTGTGTTGTACATGCGTAGTATGCGCACTATCATCCTATCGAAAACCTGTGTCTAGGCATAAATCTGTGGATGCAATGTAATCGACTTGGTGAACTTAGCGTCCAATAATGACCAGAGGCTCAACCAAAATGTGCTTAGGAACCTGCTATTCTGATTTGATATAATGGTCTTTGAAATCCCAAAATGAACCCACAGTTGTTCGAAGAAGAGTTTAGTAGTATCTTCTATTGTGATGCTCTTCTTACTAGCCATCAATATAATCATATTAAAAAATCTATCAACGACCAAAAATACACATCCATTACCATTCTTGGTAGAAGAGAGGCCAGACATATAGTCCACGGAGATGGATTCCTAAGGTCAACTAAGATTAAGTAGAGTAGTGTACATGCCTTACTTATTAATGGTTGGCTTGGTGATGGCACGAACAGTGCAAGATTTGAGATATTTTCTAACATCCTATTGGATTTTTGGAGAATAAAAATTTGTAGCATTGCCACTGTCCTCTCGACACCAAAGTGTCCTGCGACCCTGCTATAATGTGCCTCCCAAATAAACTTGACATGCTTGCTTGAAGGAAAAAAAAGATGTCCTAGATAACACAACTGTCCATCATAAAGGTGGAAGTCTGGAATTGGCTTTCCATCCATCATCATCTTGTATGTGGCAGCAAATTTCAAGTCACTTTCATATAGCTATGGAAATCCAAAGGTATTGTGCCCACAAGAGTTGAGAACTGTACTCAGTGCCACAATCGAGGGTCAACTGAGGCAGTCTGAGACATGATTGGTTCTTCCCTTCTTGTGCTTTAAGTTCAGATGGAATTGTTATAGGTCAATGGAACATTTCTGATGGAAATCATTATGCAACTCCCCTGTGTCTGTATAAATTGAAGAGGCCATTGATTTGTGTCGATGATTTTCTCCTTCCCCACGATATAATGCTTCCATTGTTGAAAGGTTTGCATGATAGAGTACATCTCCTTATCATAGGTGGGGTACCTATAACGAATAGTATTAGAGAGTGTCTCACTATTATTGGCCATTAGGTTCCCTTTATAAGTGAGGACTACACCAATAACATAATTTGAGGCATTTGTCTCAATTTCAAATGGTTGGTGTAGGTCTGGTAAGGTGGTTGCTAGTGCAGAGAAAAGGTGGTGTTTCAGTTCATCGAATGCCTTTTGTTGTGCCTTAGTTCAAAAAAAAAAATATTTTACTCTTCCCTTGGCAACTGGACTCAAGCGCCAAGTAATATGAGAGAATTCCAACATGAATCACTGGTAGAAATTAGCAAGGCTCAAGAAGGTTCGATACTCTACCATAGTTGTCAGGGCTGGCCAATATCGAATGACTTGGATCTTAGTTGGATCCACATGCATGCCTTTCTCATTGATTATGTAGCCCAAATATTAGACCCATTCCACACTAAAGGAGCACTTCTCCAAGTTGGAACATAGATTGTGTTGTCATAGGGTTTGAAGGACCTACTGAATATGTTGCAAGTGATCTACCCAACTCTTGCTAAAGATGAGGATCTCATCCAAACTACAACCACAAATGAGTTGGTGAAAGGTTTCAAGATGTCATACATCAGCCTCATAAAAGTTGCAGGGGCATTTGTCAAACCGAAGGGCATTACCACCGACTCAAAATGGCCCTCCTTGGATTTGAAGGTGGTCTTCCATACATCTTTGGGATATATTGGAACTTGGTGATATCCAGATTTCAAAGCAATCTTGCTAAAGTACTTGGCCCCCTTGATTTGGTCAAGAAGGTCATCAATTCGTGGGATCAGGTACTTTTTCTTGACAACGACTTTATTCAGTGCCCGATAATAAATTCCTTTTCTCCAAGTCCCATCCTTCTTTTGTACAAGTACAATTGGGCTCCCACAAGGTGAGGAGCTTGGTCAAATGTGCCCTTTTTGTAGCAGTTCCTAAATCTGACTCTTGATTTCCTCATTTTCCAAAATAGAGTGGTGGTATATTGACTCATTGGATTGACGATGTTTGAGAGTCAGATCAATCGAGTGCTTGACCTAAAAGTGAAAGGGTACTCCTGCAAGTGAGGAGAAGATGTCCTTGTATTATTCCACGACCTTATAAACTTTCTTCTACAATGTAGAGGGATCCTTTCGAGGGGCCATGGAAGTTGCCACAATCTTCTTCTTACTTTGAGAATGAATAAGAAAGAAAACAAATTTCCTGGTGTGGGAGATGATCTTACTTCATTTCTTAGTAGAGATCAAAGAGATGGTGGTAGGCGTGGCTACCTCTAGTATCCTATTTAGTTTCTTTCCCAAAGTAATAATAACAGTGTGAGTCATGGACTCATTCATAGCATGACGCTTCCACAAATATGTTTGGCCCAACAAAACATCACAAACTTCAATAGGAGAAACATCACATAGTACCTTGTCCATGAATTGCTTGATGCTATTGGGAAGGAGACACTGTTGGCTGACACGAAGATCTTGTCCTTCGTGGAGCCACCTAATGGTATATGTTTGTGGGTGTGGTGTGGTCGACATACCGAACTTATTAACAACCTCTACTGAGATGAGTTTCTTTTGGCTCCCACTGTCGACAATGAATTGTAGTAGAGAACAAAGTGGAACAGACACTCCCCCTCCTTTGGATCTCCAGGCTGAGTCTTCTGGACCTTGGTGGTGGCAATGGTGGAATTGGGTCCTGTGTTAATACATTTCTTCCCCTTGTTGTTTCCCTTGTCAAGTTCAGGCTCAGAATCAGAATGTGCATTGGAATCTGAAGCTTTTAGCTTCACCACCAATGACTACTTAGCATGACACTCATTTTTGTTTTGGGTGGGGCTCTTGTGGAACTCACACCACTTTCCTGTGTCCTTATTTTTTTCGTGGTGTCATTCTTTACTTGTGGATTTGATGGGTTTTCCTAGAACATTCCACCTTGGTTGCTCTTTCCTTTGTTATGCAATTTGGGCGTGATCTTGCCTTGCTTCGATTTCGTAGATCCAAAGTTGCACTTTTTTATTTAAATCTTTGTTCAATCTTGGCAGCATATCAATATGTTGCACCAAGTGAGGAGATGTACATGAACTCCATTTCTTCCTCAATGCATTTTTACAGACAACCACGATACTTGAGCACCAAATGTTGTTCAAAGTCTTTGATACATACCTTTGTGCATAGAGTATGAAAAATATTTATGATCTCATTCACATATTGGTCCCTTTGTTTTCGTAGTGTGGTCCATTGCATGTATTTTTCTTCATGGCTCCCCATAGGGTAATATTTTTCCTTGAAAATGTCTCAGAAATAGTTCTAAGAGGGTGAGACCCTAAACACAGAGGGTTCTTTGGCCCTTTTCTCACAGTAATTTCCCCACCAGTCCTTGACATGGGGGGCGACCTTAACCAATGCAAAAGTAATTTTTTTCCTATTGGAGAAACTATGCATAGAAAAATAACCTTTCAAGAAACTTAATCATTTATTTACAACATCTGCATCTATCCGACCTTCGAATATGGGAATATCAAAGTTAACTTGTACCTTCAAGGGGGTGGCGCCTTTGAAGTGATTGTTGGGTGAAGATGTGTTACCTATTGGCATCTGCCGAAGCATCTGGGAAAATTGGTCCATCATCTCATTCATTTGCCACTCAAGGAATTCTTTAAGAAACAATTTGATAAGATCTCTTGCCCCCTCGTCTTTCTTTTCTTCCTCCATGGGAGGCCACCAGTTTCGGTGGGGACAGTCTTGGAAGGGCTCAATTAGTTCAAGTCTCAACTCCTTATACCCCGATCTCATTGGTGACATGCACAGAAAAATAGAGAAAGAGCAGACTACTCTGATATCGTTGATCCATATTTATGAAGGAACAAAATGAAATCCATTTTTGAATATAACACAATGATATAATGAAAAAACACAACTTCAATTAATTAATAACAAGTACTGAAAAATGTTTACATGTAGAATGAAAAAAACTAGCTCAAGCGATGGTAGTTTATCCCTGACAAGAGGTGTGACAACTAAATGAATTTTGAAATGTGTTACAAGGAGGCTTAGAGGCCTTATCATAAAGAAGAAGTGTAAATACCTAACCCTAGGAGATGAAGTGCGAACAGTTTTGGGTCTCATTAGCCTAAGTTGGACCTCTAACTTCCTGGGGTAATAACTTTGACATATGATCTCTGTTTAGTTATCATAATACCTTGTTTCAAATATCTCCATGAAGAAGCAAAAAATGAATATGTGAAACAAATTTTGGCACTTTTTTGGTCTCTTTGTTTTCCTATAAAACATCTTTTAGGACCTCAAAACGACTTTGGAAATTTAGGACATGAAAAACTACCAAAAATAGAAAGTTGTGCTAGAATTGAGGAAATTGAAAGGAAATAATGTTGAGGTCCAAGTGGAATAGGCGTGTGGCCACAATAAATGGTTTGTGGGTTGTTGCATATATGCAGGGAGGTTGTTAGTTCCCTTACCTAATAAAAAAAAATTACACTTAGATTAATATATATGTCATTATCCCCTGATCAGAGTGAGAGCTGGGAGAAGGAACACGGTGGGATTCACATCGACATCATGTAGTTAATGAAGGTACTACGAGGGGCATGGTGTGGCCACCCCCACACAAGCCTTAGAATCCATGAGAGGTCAAGGTAAGTAAATCATAAAGGGATAAGGAATTTGGTGAATTCGAAATCGATGTCGATTAGACTTGCTGCAAATGGAAAATGTGTGAGAGCCATAATTTAGGTTTCCTCAGCATGCTTTTAGTGGCATAGGAGTTTCTCTAGGGAAGTTCACGGAGGCAAAATATTTGCCTAGGTTCGGACATCTGAAGGTGCGATGTCTCCTCTCCATCTTAGCTCTTCCTGGTATGTTCAGATTGGTTACCTTATGAGTCTAATTCTTTCTCTGATATATATGTTGTGCATTTGGCTTCGTATGGTCGATCCAGACATGGCCTTATGGAATAGTTTTGAGTTAAACTCTCAGGTGGCTGGTGGGGATGGGGTTCACCCTCATGCTTGGTTATTGGGAGCTTGGAGGCCTCACGACTGGAAATCCTTGATTAGTTTTAAGAACTTCCACTACCCATGAGCTTGGAAGCCTTGGGATATGGACACTTCAGAGTTTTTGATAGACGACAAGATAACAACTTTCGTGTCTATCTCTATTTCCATGTAAATTCTAAGAGAGCCAATTTGGGACAGGTTTATGGGTGATATTTCTTATTTACATGATGAATTCATGCACTAGGAAAAAAGGAACCTGTAGGAGAATTGGGATGGGTTCTTAAATCAAATCCATGAAGATAATGTGGAATTGTTCCTTCGAGTGAGGTTTAATGTTTTCCTCTGTTATGTTTATGTTCATGTAGACCTTGCAGGATCCTTAAATAGAGTGATTTTTGGACTCGTCCATCTTGGTCGTCCTCACGGACACTTCTCTACTGATCACATTGCGAGACTTGAAGGTTGGATACTCGCCTTCTTGGTACATTTTAAATCTCTACCTAGAAATAGCCAATCAGAGTTTATGGCTCACCCAACCATGCACAGTTGTGGCACTCCTAATGTAGATCAGGGGTGGGGTCGAGGCCGTGGGAGGTAGAAATCCTGATTCAACAGAGATCAAGGACCAAGGACCATAACTCAGTTTGTATTGACAGAAGCGAGAGCATATAGAACTAACACCCACCCATAGGCCCACCAGACTGTCAACGAATGGGAAGCAAAGATTGTTAACCAGGTCGATATTAGTGACCAAGAAATCCTGGAGGATTTGGGGGACATGATTATAGAACCAGGCCACACTCGAGGTCATCGCTCTTAGTACCATTAACCTTTATTTATATTTTGGTTGGTGAAGACCCTTCTAGTGAAGGCTTTGATGAAGAGTACTACAGGCATATAAGGCCCTACAAATGAAATCCAATAAATTCATCAAGAACTTCAGTTAATCCAACACCATATCCAACAACAAAATGCCCACCTTGCATGCATAGAGAATCACATTCCCTTATTGCCCCATACTTAATTGTCGGCCTCCAGTGCCAAAGACCCGACACCAGTTGAATTTTTTGATGATTAGAATGGTCTTTAGATGAGTATGGGTATTTTACTGTTTTAGTTGAGTTCTATGTAGATGAGTAGAAAGGAATTTTGGTACATATGGTATAGGTTTTTGGTTAATAGTGGTTATAAATATTGTTAACTTTATCTTGCTCTGTTCGAAAATCTCAAACAATACAGATTTTGGATGACCTATAACGCAACCAAATGGTCAACAAACTTGGTTTCCCTCTAGATGAGTTGAGACTATCTGACTCTGAATGCTGACCTTTTAATACCTACTTATTTTTTAAAAATAATAGAAAATTTTTGGCAAACTTACTATATATTTGTAAGACATACCTTTTATTTTGTGCCACATATTATTATAACAATTTGTCTTAAATAAACAAATAATATTTTTGATTTTTAATATAGTTCTATATATATAAATAAATAATAAATTAATGTATATACTTTTTATCATTGTACAAAATTATATTAATGTTTTTAAAATATATAATTAAATAATTAATGTCTATATGTTTTTCTCATATTCCTATAACCATTTATAACTATTTATATTAAATATTAGGCTCAAAATTTTGATTCTTAAGTAATTTTATTATTATTATTATTTTTAAATATAAAATTAATTAATTAATTTCAATTTAAGAAGTATCTTCATTGTTTTATATATATATAACGTTCCATTACAAGTTTGTATATATTGTGTAGAAATTTTGAAATATTTTAGATAATTTATAAAAGGCTTAGATAATTTATAACAGGGTTATTCATTGTGGTGTATTATATCTATCATAAAGGAAATATGTTTTAGAATTATGATAGTATTTGGAAATTTAATGTTGATTATCCAAAATTATGGTTAGGTGTGAACAAATTAAACTTAATAATTTCTCAAATAAAATGAATTTTGCCATATTTCATGTAGGTCTCATTTTATCACATCAAAAGAGAATTAGATTGGTAGGGAAAGATTGTCTAGGCATGTTAAGCAAAACGATGATGTTAAGCTATAGCTTAATGTGATGATTCATTTGTTAGTGAACATCAACTGTCATTCTCTCTATTATGTAGGTTTTATTAATCAATATGTTGATGTGGATAGAGAAGGATGGCACAAGGTGGCTTATTCCTCACTACCATATGGTTTGTAAGCTTTATTTGTACTAAATTAATGCACAAAGGTGAACTCTTACATGAAATATAGGATAATGTCAACTTTTACAACACAATATGGGATGTTTTCTTGGTAATTCAATTTAGGTATTTGTTGGGTCTAAAAATTGATAGTCAATTCAAATTTCTATTAAGGGAGCAGTGTGCATTGTATACTAGATGTATTGTATACGAGATGTAGTAAACATTTTGGTGGGAAAGATTTTGTTTAGACTTATCTAAGGGAAATGGTTTTATGGTAGGTCTGGCTTTCAATGTTGGTAACTTTTTGTGCTTTGGCTACGCAAGTCTTGGTCTCATGGATTTTCTCCTTGATTCTTTTCGTCTCTCGTTTTTGAAATTATAAGTTGGAAAAATCAAAGTAGGTGAATTTTGGAATTTCTTTTTTTCAGTGGTGTGGAAATTAGTCTTTTAGTTTGGGTTTCTAATTCTCATTAGGTAGCCAATTGCATTATCATGCCCATATAGCTTTGTCGTTTACTTTATAAGCGTGGAAGGAATAAAAAAAGTTAAGAATTCAAATTGGTTTTCCACAAATAACATGATATAAATTAGGTCAACAATAATGAACTAATGCTAGTTTCCTCCAAAATGATTTGAGTAGGCCAACACCACACACAATCCTAATATTATGATTCTCCTTGTTTTTCAAAAGCAATGGATTGATTGTCCTCGGTGTGGGTGTCGATCTCCAAGACATGCTCGATGTGTGGGAAATGAAGGGTATTATACGCCAGATGGGGAGGAGGATAGATCATCTGACCTACCATTACGTAAGGTGTAAGGGGAAGGGAACAGTGAGGCATACGAGATTTCATTCATCCTCCATGGGAAGGTGTGCTGGTAAGACAAGGCGATTAATGGTGAACGTGGGGCTATGGTAGGATATATTAGGATGGCATTGTGGAGATTGGTAGATTTTGGTTCGAGCAGTTGTAGCTTGTCTGGGTTCTTCAACCCTCAGGTAGTCTTAGAGTGGTGGAGAAAACGATGTCGTTGCTCCCTCCACTGCGAGCAGACAACAAAAGCTTCAAGTTTGTATGCGTAGGCCCGGTTTGTTGCCTCAGTCAATGGGTTGCGGGCAATTTGCATAGTAAGGTGGACAATCTTAGTATCCATACTTGCGGTGCTCGATAGATATTTCTCTGAGTGTTTTCTGTGTTTGGGGTGGTGGCTGGGTCTTTGGTTTGCAGGGAGTCTTTTGGTTACCCTGCTCTTTTCGGTTTTATCCTAGACTTCTGAGATGCATAATTGGGTGAGTAGCATTTGGTCTCGGAGGTCGCAGGGGGGCGTGGTGGTGTATGCTCTGGATTTTAATTGGCTTGGGTTAGGCTCTTGGGGTTATGTGCTCTAGGGTGAAGTCTTTTGGCCCGCGACTCTACTTCCATATGTGAGTGGGGAGGAAGAGTTGTGGGTTTGGCTAGCACGGAATATAGGCATGTTCGAGCTTGTCTCCCTCCTCGCTAGTGTGTGGTGGCTGACAATTCTGAGGGGAAGGCTCTTGTTGGATGATTTGAGGCTAGCGTCAAGCTTGCTTTGGCTCACGGCTTGTCGGGAGGTGGTGAAGAGTGTTGTAGGTCTTGTCTTGGAGGCATCTTCCTGGGCATTCACCATGCGACCTGTATCGCGTATTGATTGCTCCCAACCCATATAGAGGGGCGTCTCGACCAAATAGGGTGGCTCCGGCAACAAGTTGGAGGTTGCGCTGAGGGATAGGGTTGTTGCAAGACCCAAGCTGAGAGGGTATGTCACTGGTGGTGCGATCAGGGCGTTCCCTGGAGCTTGAGGTGAGGTGTGTGTTCCATGCGGGGTGGTTGGGTTGATAGCGACGGTAGGAATGGAAATGTGGATCATGGGCGTGAAGCAAGCGTGCGGGGTCAGAGTTGCAGGAAAAGACGCACAATAGCCTTCTTAGCAAGTTGAAATTATGAACAAATGTATATCAAACTATAAAATCAATTTATAACTTCTTAGCAAGTTGAAATTATGAACAAATGTAAATCAAACTATATGGAGGGTAGATGTAGAAGTGCTTTTGTCGATTCGCCCGACAGTACGGTCGGTGATTTCTGATGTCATCAACGGCATTTTTGGTTGCCTCACTGAGGTTGGTCATTGGACTGACGCAATTTATTCGCGTGTGATAATGGATTCCATAGAAAAACGAAATGCCATATTGCTTCTCGCATCCTCCAATGTTTTTCTCCGATACCCACTTTGACTTTTAATGTGTTCCTACTTTCTTCAACTAGTTTTGAGACATTGTGTACAGCATACTTGGCCCTTTCTCTCCTTTACTAAGCTATATTAAAGAATCTAATGGTCCCTTGTAGAGCATGCCGATCTATTTCTCACATAATTCGAGAGAGGAGTTAGCCACTGGAGTCTGTTTTCTGCTTTACAGTTAGGATGGTGCTGCAATGGAGTAAGACTGTGGGTGCTTTCGGTGTCATTCTGCTCCTTGCTTTTCATTTACAGGTAATCTAACCTCTAAACTTCAGCGACCTCTTCTTTTTTATTTTGGGATTTCCGATTTGCAGGAAAACAATACTGGAGCCCCATGATGAGCTGATCTGAGCGTTTGTTTCGGTGAAATTGGTCAGGAAGGCGAAGGAAGCCAAGAGCACTTTGTGTTGATTCATGGACTTGGGCATGGAGCATGGTGTTGGTATAAAATTGTTACTCTGCTTAAGCAAAAAGGGCACAGAGTGGCTGCCCTGGATCTCACCTCCAATGGCATAAACAGGGCAGCCCCTACAAACGAAGTTAATTCAATTGCACACTATGCAAAGCCACTGCTAGATTATATCAGCAACCTTGGGAATGATGAGAAGGTACTTGGATTTTCTGAACAATAATGTGTAGGATCAAGAACAATAATTTTATAGCTATTAAATTGCAGGTCTGGAGATTGACATGGGCTAAAAGGGTTGATACTTACCCTCTTAGAAGGCTTGGGATACATGACCTTAGAGAAGACCTTTCAGACCTGCTTCATGAGATTGTAGGACTAGTTGAAACCTTGTGTTTTACATTAATCAACCTTTGGAAAGCATTGATCTTCATCATGCTCTCATTCTTGATTTTATTATGGCTTCTGAAGGCCACTGACATATTTGCATAAAATGTATGGCAGGTGACTCTAGTAGGTCACAGCTTGGGTGGATGCCCATTATCATATGCGATGGAAATGTATCCAACCAAGATCACCAAGGCAATCTTCGTCTCTGCATTTACCCCTCGCAACAATCAGAGCTTCCTTACCTCTGCTAACCCAGAGGTGTGTTGCGGATTTTCTTTCTTTTAAACCTGACACGTTATTAACAAAAGATTGATGCAATTATGCTGCAAATTAGTTGGGGGCGTTGAGGCCCTTGGGACGAAGAATTGAATTTCTCTGGAGTATGATTTCTGTGGTGTGTGCAGAATTTCGCCAGGCTGGTGGAAAATGGAGTAATTGTACTAAATAGGGAAGCTGATTCAGAGCAACCCACATCTGCTTCGCTGGCTCTTGACCATGTCAAAGCCTATCTCTATAACAAGAGCCCTGATGAGGTATTAAGTCTTAAATTTCCCTATATTCGATTCCAGAGCAGCGCTATGTGATGTGGGTGTGTGAGAATAAAAATTGCAATATGTCCATGTTGTGTATTTGTTTCTGCGAAATTAAAAGCTGCTGTTGACACCATGGGAATTTTTTTGCTTCTTGTTCGTGTTACTTGACACCATAGGACGTGAGCCTTGCACAGTCTCTTCTAACTTCAACGCCATTCCCAGTTTCGGTGGAGATCCTGAAGCTATCAGAGGAGAGGTATGGGAGTATCAGAAGATTTTACATCATGTTAATGGAGGACAGATTGCTTCCTCCAGAGTACCAGGAGTACACCATAGCACAGAATCCTCCAGAGAAGGTGTTCCAAATGCATGCCAGCGACCATTCCCCCTTTTTCTCACAGCCTGAGCAGCTCTGCAATCTCCTCATTCATATTGCAACTCTTTGAGTATAGAACTTTCATATTCTCTAGAATCATTGGAGCAAATAACCAGGATGGCAAAGCAACAATAGGGGAGTATTGACAAAATCAATAAATTCAATTAACCTTGATTGCTGCAGCCATTCGTTGAACTGTATATCTTCTTTGCCTTTCGTTGGGAGGTCGGTAATGCCATTTGCCATGTTTTGGAAAGGAAAATAATTAATTTATCGTGAGAATGCGGTCATCTGAAGTCATAATTTTGGGTACTTTTCAAAATTAATAAATTTCGTTTTCTATTTAAAATTGACAAGTGCACGGTTCAGCGGTCGGGGCAGTCGGCTTTCTCGCACCCCGACCGTGTTCGATTCTCACTATTGTGACGCTGCGCGACAGCCCATTTGTATCATTGTGCACATATATCGGTATATGTTGATTGATGTGATGGATGACAGTTGTATATATGTAAAATATTGTACATTGGGCCTAATATAAAGCTTCTTCAGGGGACTAGCCCCCCCTTTTCAAAAAAAAAAAAAAAAAACATTATTTTCATTTTCCACTTGAAGTTAATTTTTATTTTTTATACATTTTTTTTTTCTCGTTAAGACTATGCTATTCTATTATGTACATAAATAGGAAAACAGTTACAGTCATGAGGTCATATTTCCAGAGGCCGAGGATGGCACTCTGGACTTACAGTGATCAAAAAAACCGCCCACGCAGGGGCCACACCATTAAGACGAGTCACCCGCGCAGGGGCCCTACCACAGAGACAAGTCACCCGCGCAGGGGCATCAC
The DNA here is from genome assembly GCA_031772625.1 of Pinus tabuliformis. NCBI lineage: Eukaryota > Viridiplantae > Streptophyta > Pinopsida > Pinales > Pinaceae > Pinus > Pinus tabuliformis. Next base: position 530,586,529 of record CM062815.1, on the reverse strand, counting down.
CACTGAGACAAATCACCCACGCAGGGGCACCACCACTGAGACAGATCACCCACGCAGGGGCGTGAAACCATTGAAGTGCAGTAAGAGCAAAAATTGACATCCCACGCAGGGGCACAGAAAAGAAAAAGAAGACCTTCATCAGAATCCCTTGCAGGGGAGTTGACAGACATTGAACAGTATATTTATCGAACCAAACAGAAACAACCAAAACAAACAGTAAGCCATTGTGGCAAACGTAGCAAGTCATAGGAAAACCTGAGCAGCGTCTGAAGGGGAGAGCCTGAGCGAACAGACAGCTATTCGTCCGGCTCCTCCTCGATGATCCAGCACATACCTTCCGGGAGAGGGTCCCAAGCGGCCTTGTCCTTCTCTGAAGAAGGTGTTGCCTGAGTCGAAGGTGGAACGACGGCCGGCTCTGGGCTACCCTCTGGCAAACCCTCAGCATCCCTGGAGCTTCCAGCCTGGTGCAACTTTGTGCTGGGTTGTTCCTCGCCCTCCTCCTTCGGTTCTTCAAGAAAAAGGACCGAGACATGGGCGTTGATACGAGAATTGCCCTGGGAACTGCTGAAGGAGAAGACTGCAGTTCCAAACACAGGTAGCGGAGCCGAGCCCGAATCTGGATTGCTGGAGTCCATGAACTAGCTCGACTGGATGGGATGAGCCTCTGCAACTTGGTGGCATAGACATCGACAGCAGCGGGAGGGGCGAGTTGCGACGGAGGGGCGTGAGGATCCGCCTCTACCGGAGCCTCGACGGCTGAGAAGGCACTGTCGAGGCCTGACCATGACTCCCCTGATAGCAGGAAAACGAAACAGAGCAGGATAAGAGGAGATGGAAAGTTTGAAACACCCTGCACCCTCCCTTGCAGACCTGAAACCACCATCAATTGCCAAAGGGGCGACGTGAGCATTAGCTCTGAGAGCCTTCGACCATAAACCCAATTCCAAAATCTGAGCTCGACCCAACACATGACATTCCCCTCCCTCACCATTCTTATGCTCCTCTGCTCTTCCTCGATCCTCGCATGCCATAACTGCACTTTGAATTCGCAATTGAAACCCGGACAAGGCAATGAATTGTCGTCCCTTAACGCACCTGCACCCACGCTTAAGATCCATGGCGGCGGATCACAATAAATGCGAGTCTTATGCTTGGGGCCGCCCATGGTAACCATGTGGCATTCCATTCTCCGCTGTCGTGTCACCCGCATCCGGGGATTTTTTATACATTTTTCACTTGAAGTTAAATTTTATTTTTTATACAGATAAATATTCGTATATTTTAAATGAGAAATCGATATATTTGGTCTATTATATCCAAGATCATCATGTCATTTGGTCAAATTGAATCTAGGTGGGAAGGATCCCAATAACCTGAGATAAACCCAATTTGATAGAATCATAGAATTCAAATTAGAGAAATTATTTTCAGAGACAACCCAAAGCATGAAGGCATTAAATTTATGGAGAACAAAAATCACACTTCACATTACATCGCAGGTCTTACCTTGCTTGCATCTCAGGGTGAGCCAAATTAAAATTTATAGTTGATAGACAAAGCTCTAGATTCTTTGCATGTGTTTTTCATGAGTGCACAATGAAATTAGAAGTTAATAGATGGTACGCAGTCAATGACAGTTGGTATGGTAGGTTGTGAAGGTGATAATCGACATCTATGTCGGCAGTGACTATTAAGACGTCGACGTATGACTATGGCGGTGATAATCAACCTCTGTGTGGGCAATGACTATTAAGACGTCGACGTATGACTATGGTGGTGATAGTCGGCATCTGTGTGGGCAGTGACTATTAAGATGTCGACGTATGCAACGACGACATCTTTGTTGGCTTCACATCTAACACAATTGACTTTTTCAACGAAAATCATCTTCTCTCCTAAGCGGGGAAGATCCCAATCTTTCCTCCTAACCACATAAGATAAACACAATTGACTTATTTTCAAGGGAAATCATCCTCTCTCATAAGGAAAAAGTGAGAACAAAAATCAATACAATAACCACATGGTCATTACAACAATATTTCTCATCATCTTATCACTTACAAAAAAATTAAATTTGAATAAAGAAAATAATAACTATTCTATTCAATCACCGAAAATAACTTTAATTAATAATAAATTTATTACTCATATGTAATAAATAACTCTAATTAATAATAAATTTATTACTCATGTAATTTATAAATATAAAATTTTAAATGTAGAAAATATCACTTCAAAACTTTAACCCATTTTATAGTTATTAAAACCAACTATAATTAGATGTCATGATTACCGATATGATTATTTAAATAGAAAAAATATCACTTCAATACTTTAACCCATTCTTTAGCTATTAAACCATGATTAGCTGTCATGATTGCCACAATATTGAATTGTCAATCTATTTTCATTGCGATCATATATATAGCCCATAGGGAAAAAACTTTTTACATTTATCTTTAAAAAAAAAAAACATATAAATGCACATTAAACATAACATTGCATATTTTTATTTTTGAAAAAATCTAATATTTTTTTAAATAGAATTTCTATGTGGGATTTGTTTTTATTTTTTACAAATAATTAAACTTCTATTTAGTATTTTATTACATCGAAAATTTTATTTATTAAAATGTATCATGATTATTTATTTTTAATTCATATATATTAGTGATAATAAAAAAAATATTTATCATTTTATCATATCAATAATTCAAATAAAAAAAATCATAATAAGTTTTTTTATTATTAATAAGATTTACATCACTCTCATCTATTTATACATGCATCATAAATTTAATTAAACTATATTATATATGAAAATAGTACATACCAAAACCATGATTATAATGTTTAGTTTTTCATGCTAAAACCATGAGTATAATATTTAATTGTTCCACTTCCCTGAATAGGCATGGTATTAAAGGGTTTTATTTGTTACATGAATTAGTATATATATTTGTTACATGAATTAGTATATATTTATGGGTATTTAAACGTTTTATGTTATTTGATTAGAATTAAAATGTCAAGTTTATGGGCTAGTATAGATGTTGATAGGGTATTTTGTTAAGGTAATTTTGGTGTAAAAGGTATTAGTTATAAATTTTGTAGGAAAAATATTGTTATAATAAGTGTTAATGTGAGCCAAATCAAGAACAAGAATGATTTTAATGATTTTTTTGTGATTTTAATGGTTTAGATGCTTTTCGGTTATGACTACTCAAACTACGAGTTAGGTATCTAAACTCACATAACTTAGTCAAAAAAAATTATAATTAAAATATAACATTTTTTATTTTTATTAATTAAAGATAATGAATTAAAAATTTATTATAAAGTATATAAATAAGTTTTAATTGACAAAAAAATAGGTTTTTAATACTATTGATAATTTTATCAATAAATTTTTTTGTAAGTTTGGTTGGACTAACATCTTCATCATGTCCAACTTCTCATCCCGATCTGGCGACAACACAAGATTTGAATCCAAGACTTCCAGTTCAGTAAGACTTAATTTCCAAGGCCATTGCGGATTGAGCTATCCCAAACGAGTAATAATTTTATTAATAGCTAAATGTATTAATACTTTATATATATATATATATATATATATATATATATATATATATATATATATACACACTATAAGTGTGGTTCACGAACACCCTGGTCAGTGAGTGGTCGCTACGTCCATGGAAAAATCTGGGCTAATCGCCCCTCGGCCTACTGGCAAGACCTAACCCCAAGGGCTTCGGGCAGAATCGACCCTGTGACCTCCCAATGGTGAGGCATAATTTTTGACCAACTAAGCTAACCCTTGGGGCTCTTTAATACTTTTATATTAAATAGTTAAAAATTTTAATTATTCCATATATATATATATATATATGTATATATATATATATATATATATATATATATATATATATATATATACATATACATACATACATATATATATATATAATTATAATTTATTTATTTATAAATAAAATAGTAATTTTTATAGAATGGAAAAATTTTAATATCATTTTAATTATAATTAAATTTTAAATTTTAAATTTTCAAAATATATATTAATTATATTATTATTAATAATTTTAATTGGTTGCCCACGGGGCTTTGGATTGACGGTGAATGTGTGTACTGTTAAGGCACTCCTTGCGATAGGTCACCGGTTGAAATCCCCTTGGGTGCTTAGGTAGTATTATATAGAAAAAATAAAATAATTTTAATTGGTTTTCTCTTTTATGATGATGATATTGTTCTTCTTTTTAGAAGTCTTAATGATCTTGAAAAGCAACTTAGAATCCTCCATGATTACTGCTCCAAGATGGGTATGACAAGATTAAAGTCATGATGATTAAATCCAAAAGGATCAACTATGATAATTTCATGTATGATAAAAATTACTTGGAGAAGGTTTTCTCATACAAATATTTAGGTATTGACATTCACCATCAACTCAAATAGAACTATAGCATTGAGAAAAGAATTATAAGAGGGTAGAAATATTATTATGAGCTTGAAAAAAATTGTGATTCGATGGACCTTTGGGTTTAGATTAAAAAAAAAGTTCCTCTTCGAGACTCCCATCACCCCTTTTATTTTACATGGATGTGAGGTTTAGGGTTGTGGTATATCTAGAGAATTGTGGAGAAAGATTAAGATGATCCAAAAGAAATTTATAATTCACAACCTCAAGATTAAAGGAAATACCCCCTACCTTATTCTCTTGATTGAAACTAGCTTTTCTTCCATTGAAAGCATAACTATTTTTAGGTATCTTATGTACAAGAAGAAGTTGTACATCATGGAAGCCAAGAGACTTCCCAAAATTTCTTCCAACTCCAGTCAAAACCCCCAACTTCGGCCCATGCGAGGTTGGCATAAGGATGCTTAGTCCTGGCTCAACCATTGGGGGATAAAGGAGGAGATCATCTTGGATAATAAGGATAATATTAAAAATACTATTACTTCCAAATTTAAGGATAAATTATGGGATGATAAGGAGTTAGAGGGAAAAATGAAGTTAAGGTATTATAAGGAGGTAATCAACCCCAGTCTTGCTAACCAAAATTATATTTCTTCCTTGACCAGTGCTAAGAAAAAAATGAACATTGCAAAGATAAGAACTAATTCTCATGAGCTTCGGAGTGAAATCGGACGTTGGTCTATTCCCAAAACACCTTGGGACAAAAGAATCTGCCCCCTTTGTGATACTAAGAGAGTTGAAGATGAAAAATACTTTCTCTTGGATTGCCCGACCCTTACTCACATTTGTTCTTCTTTTCAAAATATTTTCCACATTACCAACCTTTTTGACTTGTTCAGTTAGTGAAAGTACAGTGACCTCAGAATTCTTCTCTCCCATCTTTTTCATAAAAATAAAATATTGAGTCTCAGTTAATCTCTTACTTTCTTAAGGTTTGATAGACCATATTGGTGGTCTTAGTGGACGTTTACAAATATCCCCTTTTATCATAATATTCTTACTTTATTATAATTTTTTATTGATTATTCTACTTTTATGTATGTAATTGTTTTTTCAAAACAAAATAAAAAATATATTATGTTTATGTTGGGATTAATAAAATAAGGTTCATTGGTGTCCACTAAGATCAAATGGTCTACTAAATTTACTTTAGAAGGTAAGATATTATTAATATATTACTGGTAATTCTTTAAAAGTTTATTCTATTCTCTAAAATAATTAAAGGAACTATTTTCAAGGTCATCATATTTTTGTTGAATTAAAAGTTCAAAAAGGTTGGTGGTTGGGTAAATATTTTGAAATTTATATTTAATGCAAGTGTAAGTTAGACAATTTAATAGAAAATTCTTTCCATCTTCAACCCTCCTAGCATCATGAATATGATAGACTACTTCAACCCATGGTGTTTTGGGAATTGACCAATGTCAAGCATGAGAATTTGTTTTTAATTTATCAATATTTATTTTCTTCTTTACACTAGCCAAGATAAAGAGATATTTTAGATTGTTGATATTTGGGTTGATCACCTACTTATAATAGCTTAGTTTCGATTTTCCCTTTAACACTTTATAACCCCTCAATTTCTCCTTAAATTTTGATGCAACAATAATTCTAATGGTATCCTTATTTTGCAAATGATCTCATCATTTAGCTCCCAATAGTCTAGCCAAGAGTAGGCATCTTCATGTCATCCTTACTTGTGTTGAAGGTGGTAGTTTTAGCTATATTTAGAAGCAATTTTAGGAAACATCTTGTATTCCACGTTTTTTAACCTCTTCTTATATGAAAATTACCTAGTCATAACCATATAGGATAGAGTGTATGTCCTTTAATACTGAGATTGTAGGTTATAAACTACTTTTTGATCTTTTCTATTTTCCTCCATTACTTATATTACATCCCTAAACCTCACATCCGTATAACATGGGATGATATGTGCTAGGTCCTTATAATACTAGTGATTCCCCCATTACTTGTTATTGTAGACCTTATTGTTATTATTGTGCCCCATAGAAGCCCACTATTGTTATTGTTGTGCCCTTATATTGTTATTGTTATGTCGTCTTTGATTATATTGTGACCCCTTAGACTCCTATATATATAAAGGAGGTTTTGTCTTTTGTATCATCAAAGAATTGTTCATTTGTGTACTGTAAAGGAGGTTTCCCCCTCGAAGAGGCTGATTTTAAAGTCATTGATCTTTCTTTTCTTCTATATTGTGAGCTGGTTACATAACATTTGGTATCAGAGCCTTTCGATTCTAGGGTTTCACTGCTCCAAACATGTCATCATGGCATTTTCCCTATAAAAACATTTATGGTGTTTTAGAAGCTAAAATTAAAACCCATTTAAGTCGAGATATCGATGAACCTTGGGTTCAAATTTTAGATCTTTTCTTGCTATATTTTCGGATATAGGATCCAATGAAGTTAGGGTTTTTGTAGGTTCCCAAATTATATCTCAAATAGGTGGCCTGGAATCGTCATAACTTTATCTCTGAGCATCAGATTGAAATTTCGTAAAAATTTACAGAAAGAGGGCGACCTGTAGCTTTTTGTGTATCAGTTTTAGGTTCTAAGGTCGAAACAGTGACATGTGGAACTTTGTACAAGTTCTCTCTACTGAACCAACCTATAATCAGGTAATTGTGGGAGATTTGGCATAACTCTTCCTTGGAGAATCCAATATTGATAAGACTTGAGGGGTTGGAAAGAGGACTCAATGGGATACCGTAGGACATAATTTTAGACCTTGGAGATCCAAAATTACACAGATACAATAGATTCAATATCGAGCTCCTATAAAGTGAAAAAATGTGTGTATTTTTTTTTTATAATTTTCATAAATTTGGTTTGAAAATTTATTTTAAAGGAATTCGAAGGGCATAGTGAAGCAAAATTATCACTAATGGATGCCTAAAAGAAATAAAATAGAAACATCTAGTAACCTACCTGAAAGCTCTAGCAGAACTTGTGAAGAAGAGGAAGAAATACAACATGATATATCAAAATTACAAGACCAAGTGCAACAAAATTCACTCTCACAAGAAGTAACATACGCTAAGATGGATGGTTTAAAGAAAGGTGTGGAAGCTAAGATGGATGGTATAGAATAAAAACTTAAAGGAAACATGGAAGATTTGAAGACAAATTTGACAAAGTTGCTACAAGAAATGCTAATGGTGAAAGGGTGGTAAAGGAAATTCATGATGAGAATAAAATAAATGTTAATCATGATTTCATAGACTCTAATGTTGGATTTAAAACCCACCATGTTCCAAAGATTGATATGAGGAAGTTTGATGGCAAGGATAACATGGATACTACAGATGGAGCAATATTTCGATCTCCATAATGTGAAAAACACACAAAAGGTACGCATTGCAACTTTATATTTGGAATGAAATTAGTTTGTATGGTATTGATGGCTTTTCTCTCGTAAACAAATTGTCACTTGGGCAATTTTTATGGAAGAAATGATAGCACTTATGAGGATACAAAAAGCAACGTCTTTTTTACCCAATTGATAAATCTCAAACAAAAGGGTTCAATGATGGAGCACATTGAGGAATTCCAAAAATTGAATATAAGGGTTAAATGTTAGGTCCCTATAATACTAGTGATTCCCCCGTTACTATTGTCATTGTATTCCTTATTATTATTGCTATGCCCCTATTATCCCCATATTTTTATTATTTTGCTCCGTAGAATCCCCTCTATTATTATTTTTGTGCCTTTATATTATTATTGTTAGGTCGGCTGCATTATATTGTGACCCCTTAGACTCCTATATATAGAAAGGAGGTTTTTTCATTTGAATCATCTAAGAATTGTTCATTTGTGTAATGTAAATGAGGTTGCCTCCCTCAAAAAGGCTTATTTCTAAGGCGTTGATCTATCTTTTCTATCTTTTTGTGAGCTGGTTTCATAACATTTGGTATTAGAGCTTTGGATTCTAGGGTTTTGCTACTCCAAACAAGTCATCATGGCATTTTTTCTATAGCTTTTTTTGCGACGTTTCAGAAGCTACAAAAAAACCCATTTGAGACGAAATCTTTATGAACTTTGGGTCCGAATTTTAGAGCTTGTCTCGCTTTATTTACGGAGATATGATCCGAGGAAGTTAGGGCTTTGGCAGACTCCTGAATTACATTCCAAACAGGTGACCTGTGGAAAATCATCATAACTTTTGTTTTGAGCATCAGATTGAAATTTCGTAAAAGGTTTCAAAAAGAGGACGACCTGTAGTTTTCTGTGTATCAGTTTTAGGTACTAAGGTCGAAAGAGTGACACGTGGCACATCATACAAGTTCGCTCTATTGAACTAGTCTATAATCAGGTCACCGTGGGAGATTTTTCATAACTCTTCCTTGGAGAATCCAATCTTGATCAGACTTGTGGGGTTAGAAAGAGGACTCAAAGGGCTACCGCAAGACAAGATTTCAGATATTCGAGATCCACAGTTACAAAGATAAAACAGATTCAATATTGAGCTCTTACAAAGTGAAAAAAATGTGTGTAGTTTTTTTTTAATTTTGCATAAGATTGGTTTGAAAAATTAGTTGGAAGGAATTCAAAGGGAATAGTGAAGAATTATCAACATTAATTAATGCCCCGAAGAAAGAAAATGCAAACACCTAGTAAGCAACCTGAAAACTCTAGCATGATTCATGAAGAAGAGGAAGAAATCCAACATGATATATCAAAATTACAAGACCAGCTACAACAAATTTCACTCTCACTAAAGGTAAATGAAACCAAGATGAATGGCGTGGAAGCTAATATGAATGGCATGCAAGTTAAGATGAATGGCGTGGAAGCTAAGATGGATGGCATGGAAGCTAAGATGAATGACATGGACGCTGAGATGGAAGCTAAGATAAATGGCATGGACGCTAAGATGAATGGCATGGACGATAAGATGGAAGAATTGAAGATAAATTTGAACAAGTTGCTACAAGAAATGATCACTAATGGTGAAAGGGTAGTAAAGGAAACTCATGATGAGAACAAAATAAATGTTAATCATGATTTCATAGACTTTAATGTTGGTTTGAAGACCCACCATGTTCCAAAAATCGATATGAGTAAGTATGATGGCAAGGATCCCGGAACATGGATACTACAGATGGAGCAATTTTTTGATCTCCATAATGTACAAAAAACACAAAAGGTACGTATTGCAACTTTATATTTGGAACCAGATCAGTTTGTATGGTATCGGTGGCTTTGCTCTCATAAATAAATTGTCACTTGGGCAATTTTTACGGCAGAAATGATAACACATTATGAGGATACAAAAAGCAACACCTTCTTTAGCCAATTGATAAATCTCAAACAAAAGGGTTCAATGATGGAGCACAATGAGGACTTCCAAAAATTGAACATTAGGGTAAAAGATATTCCAGAGGAGCATAGGATTGATGTGTTCATAGGGACTTTAAAGGATAATATCCAACATGAGGTTCGCCTTTGGGAACCTGATTCATTAGAGAAGGCATTTAGGTTAGCAAGAAAAATGGAAAGCAAAATTATGGCAACTAGGAAGCCTACCACTCACAACTATAAAGATGGAAGTGTTGTTGCCCCTAGCCTTCCATAACCTACAAGGTTGACACCACAACAATTGGAAGAAAAAATATCAAAAGGGCTTTGTTACAGTTGTGATAGAAAATACAATAAAGGTCATAAGTGTGTTGAGAAGAAATTATTCTATATAGATTGTGAAGAGGAGGAAGAAAAGGAACAAGAAATGTTAAAAGAAAAGGATATACTCCAAGAACAAACCCTAGATAAAGAAGAAATGAATCTGACCATATCTTGTAATGCATTGGCTGGAATTACCACTCCTCAAACTATCAAGATAGAAGGACATATCAAGAAGAAAAAGGTAATAGTGTTGATTGATTTGGGAAGTACCCATAATTTTATTCATTGTAAGATAGAAAAGGAATTGAAGTGCTTCCTATTTCCAGCACCAGAGTGTCCAGTGATGGTTGCAAGTGGAGGAACCATAAATTGCTTTGGAAAGTGCCATAATATCAAACTATCCATGGGAGAATATGTATTGAATAGCCCAATGCTTTCCATTCTAATGGGTGGTGCTAATGTTGTACTAGGAGTCCAATGGCCACAACCATCGGGTATAATAGCTTTTAATTTTCAAGAACTTTTCATGAAATTTTTTGCAGAAGGAAAGGAAGTTGAATTAAGGAGTATTGCAGGGAAATTGGGAAAGATAATCATCTCTAACGGTATGACAAAGCTTCTAAAGAAGGAACAACTAGGTGTAATTGCACAATTATGTTCGCTAGAGGTTCCCACATCAAAATCATCTATTTCTCCAGATCTCCAAAAAGTCTTGGACAATCATTCCAAGGTATTTGAGACTCCCAAAGGTATCCCACCTATTCGTGATCATGATCATGCTATTCATTTGATTCCAGGAAGTGTTCCTCCAAACATTAGGCCATACAGATATCCCTATGCCCAAAAGAGTGAAATTGAACATATGGTTGCAGAAATACTAGAGGTTGGTATAATTCAACCTAGTCAAAATTCTTTCTTTGCTCTAGTAGTATTGGTGCACAAGAAGGATGGATCATGGCACGTGTCCAGATTGTAGGGAGCTCAATAAGCTCACTATTAAAGATAAATTTCCCAATTCCTGTCATTGATGAATTATTGGATGAATTGCATGGCTCAATTTACTTCACCAAGTTGGATCTTCGTTCAGGATATCATCAAATCAGAATGAAAACTGAAGACATTTTGAAAACAACATTTAGAACTCATGAGGGTCATTATGAATTTTTGGTCATGCCTTTTGGCCTTACCAATCCACCTTCTACATTTCAAGGTTTGATGAATTCCATTTTCAAACCCTTCCTTAGAAAATTTTTGTTAGTATTTTTTGATGATATACTAATCTACAACAAGTCTTGGAAGGATCATGTTGAACATGTTGATAGGGTGCTCAAACTATTGGAGGAGAAACAATTATATACAAAAGGCTCAATTGTTTCTTTGGAGTAGAAGAGGTGGAATATCTGGGTCATATTGTATCTCATGAAGGTGTTAAGGTAGACCCTAGCAAAATTAAATCCATTAAGGAATGGAAAATCCCCACATCCATAAAGCATTTGCAAGGATTTCTCGGGTTGACAGAGTATTATCACAAGTTTGTTAAGAATTATGGGAGAATCATAGCACCTCTAACAATATTATTGAAGAAAGATGCATTTTCATGGACTCCAGAAGCAACAAAGGCCTTCAAACATCTTAAAGAGGCAATGTGACAAGCACCAACCTTAGCTACGTCGGACTTCACAAAAACCTTTATTGTGGAATGTGATGCTTCAGGAAATGGAATTGGTGTTGTTTTAATGCAAGATGAAAGACCCATTGCTTTCGAAAATTGTCCAATCAAGGGAAAGTATTTACACAAAGCTATTTATGAGAAGGAAATGTTGGCAATACTACATGCACTTAAGAGATGGTGACCCTACCTAATGGGAAGACACTTCAAGGTAAAAACAGATCATGATAGTCCTAAATACTTTTTAGAACAAAGATTATCCTCTAAAGAGCAACAAAAATGGGTCACAAAGATGTTGGGTTATGACTTTGAAATCATCTACAATAAAGGGAAGCAAAATGTTGTGACAGATGCACTCTCAAGAAAAGATGAGGATGTGGAAGCATTGTTGTGCGCCACTTCTATTATCCAACTAGATCAGATAAACGAAGCAAGGGAGGAATGGAAGAATGATGAAGAAGTGTGGGAACTCATTCGAAAGTTACAAAAAGATTCCAATACATCTAATACATTTAGCTGGAAAAATGATTCATTATGGTACAAAGATCGCTTATACCTATGTAAGAATTCCCAACTCAAACAAAAGATTCTTATGGAATTTCACACTTCTCCCTTAGGAGGGCCCTCAAGATTTTTAAAAACTTACCACAGGGTTAAGAAGGAATTTTTTTGGGATGGCCTTAAATCAGATATTCAAAAGTTTGTGGTGTAATGTTTGATTTTCCAACAAAATAAAGTTGAAACAATTAAGAACCTAGGTCTATTACAACCTTTATCCATTCCATGCTAACGTTTGGAGGAGGTTTCAATGGATTTCGTCACAGGTTTACCCAAGTTCGAAGGAAAGAGTGTCATCATGGTGGTAATTGGCAGACTTACCAAATATGCACACTTTTATGCATTATCACATCCATTTAAAGCTAGTACAGTTTCTACTTCATTTATGGAAACAATTCAAAAGCTACATGGAAACCCAAAGATTATTGTAAGTGACAAAGATCCCATTTTCACTGGAAATTTTTGGACATAATTATTTTCTTGTCATGGTACTCAGCTAGCTCATAGCTCATCTTATCATCCTCAATCTGATGGGAAGATTGAGATAGTAAACAAATGTTTAGAAGTATATCTTCGTTGCTTTGTATCTGATAAACAAGCACAATGGGTCAAATGGTTGCATCTGGTTGAATGGTGGTATAACACTTCCTTCCATACTGCAGCAAAAATGACCCGATTTATGGCACTTTATGGATATCATCCACCATCCATCACATCATATTTAAGAGAAATTCTAAGGTTCAAGCAGTGGAACATCACATTGAGCATCAACAACAAGTTCTCCAACTCTTAAAGGATAACCTCACGTTGGCGCAAAATAGAATGAAACAACAAGAAGATCAACATCGCAGTGAAAGAAGTTTTGATGTAGGTGACTAGGTATTCCTATGGCTACAACCATATAAACAAATGTCCCTCAAGCAAGCTAAGAAGGATAATAAATTATCACCAAATTATTATGGTCTGTACAAGGTGTTGCAAAAGATTGGTACTATGGCATACAAATTGGAGCTTCCTGCAGCTTCTCGAGTGCACCCAGTTTTCCATGTTTCATGTTTAAAGAAGGTTATAGGCAACAAGCTCCCAGTTCAAACAATATTTCCAGAACTTGATGAGGAAGGAAAAATTATATTGGAACTGGAAGCAGTCACAGAAACAAGAACTCGACAGCTACGAAATCAATCAATTTCAGAGTATCTCATCAAGTGGAAGAACTTATCCACTAAAGATTCCACATGTGAGGATGAGAATTTTATACAGAAGCATCCAGAACTACTCAAGCATTGAGGACAACACTGTTTTGAAGGAGAGGGGCATGTTAGGTCCCTATAATGCTAGTGATTCCCCCATTACTATTGTCATTGTATCCCTTATTATTATTGTTGTGCCCATATTGTCCCCATATTGTTATTATTGTGCCCCATAGAATCCCTCTATTGTTATTTTTGTGCCTTTATATTATTATTTTTAGGTCGGATGGGTTATATTGTGACCCGTTAGACTCCTATATATAGAAAAGAGGTTTTTTCATTTGAATCATCTAAGAATTGTTCATTTGCGTAATGTAAAGGAGGCTGCCCCCTCGATGAGGCTTATTTCTAAGGTGTTGATCTATCTTTTCTATCTTTTTGTGAGCTGGTTTCATAACATAAAATATATTATAGAGGAGCATAGGATTGATGTGTTCATAGGGACTTTAAAGGATAACATCTAACATGAGGTTCGACTTTGGAAACCTGATTCATTGAAGAAGGCATTCATGTTGGCAAGAAAAATGGAAAGAAAAATTATGGCAACAAGGAAGCCTACCACTCATAACTATAAAGATGGAAGTGTTGTTGCCCCTAACCTTCCAAAACCTACAAGGTTTACACCACAACAATTGGAAGAAAAAAGAGCAAAAGGTCTTTGTTACAGTTGTGATAGAAAATACACTAAAGGTCATAGGTGTGTTGAGAAGAAATTATTTTACATAGATTTTGAAGAGGAAGAAGAAAAGGAACAAGAAATGTCAAAAGAAGAGGATATACACCGGGAAAAAACCCTAGAGAAAGAAGAAATGAATCCGACCATATCTTGTAATGCATTGGCGGGAATTACCACTCCCTAAACTATCAAGATAGGAAGACATATCAAGAAGAAAAAGGTAACAGTGTTGATTGATTCGGGAAGTATTCATTGTAAGATAAGTAAGGAATTGAATTAATTCCTATATCCAGCACCAGAGTGTCAAGTGATGGTTGCAAGTGGAGGAACCATAAATTTCTCTGGAAAGTGCCATAATATCAAGATATCCATGGGAGAATATGTATTAAATAGCCCAATGATTTCCATTCCAATGGGTGGTGCTGATGTTGTACTAGGAGTCTAATGGATACGATCCTTGGGTACAATAGCTTTTAAGTTTCAAGAACTTTTCATGATTTTTTTTCGGAAGGAAAGGAAGTTGAATTAAGGGGTATCGCAGGGAAACCAAGGAAGATAATCAGCTCTAATAGAATGACAAATCTTCTAAAGAAAGAACAAAAGTTACAAAATTATGTTCGCTAGAGGTTCCCACATCGAAATCATCTATTTCTCTAGATCTCCAAAAATTCTTGGACAATCATTGCAAGGTATTTGAGACTCCCAAAGGCCTCCCACCTATTCATGATCATGATCATGCTATTCCTTTGATTCCAGGAAGTGTTCCTCCAAACATCAGGCCTTACAGATATCCCTATTCCCAAAAGAGTGAAATTGAATGTATGCTAGAGGCTGGTATAATTCAACCTAGTCAAAGTTCTTTCTCTACTCCAATAGTATTGACGCATAATAAGGATGGATCTTGGTGCATGTGTCTAGATTATAGGGAGCTCAACAAGATCACTATTAAAGATAAATTTCCCATTCCTGTCATTGATGAACTATTGGATGAATTGAAAAGATCAATTTACTTCACCAAGTTGGATCTTCGTTCAGGATATCATCAAATCAGAATGAAGATTGAAGACATTCTGAAAATAACATTTAGGACTCATGAGGGTCATTATGAATTTTTGGTCATGCCTTTTGGCCTTACCAATGCACTTTCTACATTTCAAGTTTGATGAATTCCATTTTCAAACCCTTCCTTAGAAAATTTGTGTTAGTATTTTTTGAGGATACACTAATCTACAACAAGTCTTGGAAGGATCATGTTGAACATGTTGACAGGGTGCTCAAACTATTGGAGGAGAAACAATTATATGCAAAACGCTCCAAATTTTTCTTTGGAGTAGAAGAGGTGGAATATCTGGGTAATATTGTATCTCATGAAGGTGTTAAGGTACACCCTAGAAAAATTAAAGCCATTAAGGAAAGGAAAATCCCCACATCCATAAAGCATCTGTGAAGATTTCTTGGGTTGACAGGGTATTATCGCAAGTCTGTTAAAAATTATGGGAGAATAGTAGCACCTCTAACAACATTAGTGAAGAAAGATGCATTTTCATGGACTCCAGAAGAAACGAAAGCCTTTGAACATCTTAAAGAGGCAATATGCCAAGCACCGGTCTTAGCTATGCCGGACTTCACAAAAACCTTTATTGTGGAATGTGATGCCTCGAGAAATGGAATTATTGTTGTTTTAATGCAATAAGAAAGACCCATTGCTTTCAAAAGTCGTCAAATCAAAGGAAATTATTTACACAAAGCTATTTATGAGAAGGAAATGTTGGCAATACTACATGCACTTAAGAAATGATGACCCTACCTAATGGGAAGACACTTCAAGGTAAAAATTGATCATGATAGTCATAAATACTTTTTAGAACAAAGATTATCTTCAGAAGAGAAGCAAAAAATGGGTCACAAAGATGCTGGGTTATGACTTTGAAATCATCTACAAAAAAGGGAAGAAAAATGTTGTGGCATATGCACTCTCAATAAAGGATGAGGATGTGGAAGAATTTCTTTGCGCCATTTCTATTATCCAACTAGATTGGATAAATGAAGCAAAGGATGAATGGAAGAATGATGAAGAAGTGTGGGCACTCATTCAAAAGTTACAACAAGATCCTAGTACATCTGATACGTTTAGCTGGAAAAATGAGTCGTTATGGTACAAAGATCACTTATACCTATGTAAGAATTCCCAACTCAAACAAAATATTCTTTTGGAATTGCACACCTCTCGCTCAAGAGGGCACTTAGGATTTTTAAAAACCTACCACAGGGTTAAGAAGGAATTTTTTTGGGATGGCCTTAAATCAAATATTCAAAAGTTTATGGCGGAATGTTTGGTTTGCCAACAAAATAAAGTTGAAACAATTAAGGCCTGAGGTCTATTACAAGCATTATCCATTCCAAGCCAATGTTGGGAGGAGGTTTCAATAGATTTTATCATAGGTTTATCCAAGTCTGAAGGAAAGAGTGTCATCATGGTGGTAATTGACAGAATTACCAACTATGCACACTTTTGCGCATTATCTCATCCATTTAAAGCTAGTACAGTTTCTACTTCATTTATGGAAACAATTCAAAAGCTACATGGAAACCCAAAGATTATTGTAAGCGACAAAGATCCTATTTTCACTAGAAATTTTTAGACAAAATTATTTTCTTGTATTGGTACTCAGTTAGCTCATAGCTCATATTATCATCCTCAATCTGATGGGAAAACTGAGATAGTAAACAAATGTTTGGAAGGATATCATTGTTGCTTTGTATATGGTAAACAAACACAATGGGTCAAATGGTTGCCTCTGGCTGAATGGTATAACACTTCCTTCCATACTGCAGCAAAAATGACCCCATTTATGGCACTTTATGGATATCATACACCATCCATCACATCATATTTAAGAGAAAATTATAATCTTCAAGTAGTGGAAGATCACATCGAGCATTAATAACATGTTATCCAACTCTTAAAGGATAACCCCACTTTGGCACAAAATAGAATGAAACAATAGGCAGATCAACATCGCAGTGAAAGTAGTTTTGATGTAGGTGACTGGGTATTCCTACGGCTACAACCATATAGACAAATGTCCCTCAATCAAGCTAAGAAGGATAATAAATTATCACCAAAGTACTATGGTCCGTACAAGGTGTTGCAAAATATTGGTACTATGGCATACAAATTGGAACTTCCTGCAGCTTCCCGAGTGCACCAAGTTTTCCATGTTTCATGCTTAAACAAGGTTATAGGTGACAAGCTCCTAGTTCAAACAATATTGCCAAAACTTGACAACGAAGGAAAAATCATATTGGAACCTGAAGCGGTCATAGAAATAAGAACTTGACAGCTACGAAATCAATCAATTTCAGAGTATCTCATCAAGTGAAAGAACTTACCCACTGAAGGTTCTACATGGGAGGATGAGAATTTTATACAGAAGCATCCAGAACTACTCAAGCGTTGAGGACAAGACATTTTGTAGGAGAGGGGCATGTTAGATCCCTGTAATACTAGTGATTCCCCCATTACTATTATCATTGTAGCCCTTATTGTTATTATTATGCCCCTATTGTCCCCATGTTGTTATTATTGTACCCCATAGAAGCCCAATATTGTTATTGTTGTGCCCTTATATTATTATTGTTATGTCGGCTTTGATTATATTGTGACCCCTTAGACTCCTATATATAGAAAGGAGGTTTTGTCATCTGTATCATCAAAGAATTGTTCATTTGTGTAATGTAAAGGAGGTTTCCCCCTCGAAGAGGCTGATTTTGAAGTCGTTGATCTATTTTGTCTTCTATTTTGTGAGCTGGTTACATAACAATATGAGTCTCAAAAAATATTTTATTTTTATTCCATATCCAAATATTTACTGACTTACAATTTTTTGAAATCCATAATAAACTTTCCATCCCCCATTTTTTGATTTCTCAATATTGTATTTCCAATTGAACTTGTGATCGATATCGATTCTAAAATATTTATATAAAAGACTTATCTCAATTTATTCCCTGAGAAAATGACAATAAGAAATGTGAATGCTTTTAAATCTCTTAATAATAGTAGGAATTTCGAAGATGGTTTTGGAATTTTTAAAATTATAATTTTCATTATTATTGTTATTATATATATATATATATATATATATAACTTTACAACTTAATATGAGAGAGATGTTGTAGCTAATTAAATAGTTAAAGAAATAAGTAATAAAAGTAATAATGAAAGTAATAAGTCAAGTCAATTATGATCTCATTACACATTAAACACACATACACACACACAAATTAAAATTCAATAAATCAAATGAAACCACTAAAATAGAATAAGGAAATTATGAAGGGAAA
Source organism: Pinus tabuliformis (assembly GCA_031772625.1). Lineage (NCBI taxonomy): Eukaryota > Viridiplantae > Streptophyta > Pinopsida > Pinales > Pinaceae > Pinus > Pinus tabuliformis. The sequence continues at coordinate 530,567,883 of CM062815.1, read as the reverse complement.
CAATACAGAGTAACGGAAGAAAGGATTATATTAGCACAATAGTGGACACTTCCAAGTAAATTATTCTAGTATATACCTATTCTTTTGTTAACCTTATTCACATTTTGCATTCATATTAGGTATTTCATATTTCAAAATAATAATTTTGTCAACAATTCATAGGAGGTAATTCCATCAATTTTGTGTGAATTTTTTAGTAATCAGATGCCTACAACTTACTTTAATAGTTAGAGAGAAAAAACAATTTGTTATCATTAATAAAAAAATATATATGTTATTATTTCTTTGGAATTTTTGATGCTCTTTAATTTCCATAAATTTTAATTTAGAATGAGCCTAATAAATTCATGTAATAGACACCATAGATAAGAATTTCAACTTAAATCAATAACAATCTCATATAAGTGACCATATCAATATTGAGTTACTCACATAAGGAAGAAATGAAGTTTAAAGAAAGCTAAATTTCAACATGTCTTTTAATTGCACGGTAATGAAAAAAACTAAACAATCAAGAAGTGAAAATCACATTACTATTGCTATTACTATACTCTTTTTTTGCTTAATAGAAAAGGATGATTTTTCCCTCTCGGAAAAAAAGTGATTTTGAATGAATAAATGGATTCAACAACCTAAAAAAACCTTAAGGAACTTGAAATTTTCAAATTAAACAGCTTAAACTTATAATTCTTAAAAATATCTACCAAATTTTGGACAAAATTGATCATGAAAAATGTCTAGAAAATATCATTTCATGTACTAGTTAGTCAAGGAGATTAATTATTAATGTACTTTTCAAATATTTTTATGACCATGAATAATTTCTATTTCAATAATATTAATTATAATTTTTTTTTTTATGTAATTTATTCTATTGATTACCATAATTATATATTTAGTTTAAAAATTTAATGTTAATTTAACCTAAAATATTTAATTGGGTTCTAATATATAAATTTAATTTAATAGTAATGAGAGAATTTTGAAGGTATATAATTAAATAGAGTTACATAAAAGTAATTCAGGTTGTCAGGTCAGGAGGTAACTCCTCAAAACAAATTGTGTTTTTACATTAAGGCTAATAATAGATATATAAATAGAGGGAGAGACACTTGGGGTTCATCTCCCAGTGTCTCTTCATATTCTAATTCTCCTTATTTTCTATTTACACTATTTTACATGGGTTTACCTAATTCAAAAGATTAGTGTCAACATTCCCCTGCTTAATCTGAAGGGATGTTGGTGAGTCCAAGAATCGTTCTGAATCTTTCAAACTTTTCTCTTCCAAGCACTTTGGTGAAGATGTCTGTAATTTTCTCATTTTTGGAACAATGATGTAGGTGAATTGTCTTGGCCTCAACATGATGTCGAATTAGATGGTATTTTGTATTGATATGCTTTGTTCAATCATGGAAATTCAGGTTCTTGACCAACTTTATTGCAGAAGTGTTTTCAATCATGAGAGGAGTTGAATGCACTTGTTTCTCCTGCAAATATTCTAGATTTTCCCTAAGCCACACAATTTCCTTTATTGCTTCAGTTGCTGCCACATATTCTGCCTCAGTTGTGGAATCCGTTGGGACTAATTATATGCGTGACCTCTAGGAGACATCTCTTGATCCAAGACTAATAGCATAACCTGAAATATATACCCCATTTTATTTATCTCCATCAAAGTCTAAATCAGAGTATCCAATCAAGCTAAAGTCGCCCACCTATGTATACTTAAGTCCAAAGTCTTGAGTTCCCTTCAAGTACTTTAGAACCCTTTTCGTATTAGACCAATGTCCCTCATAAGGATTTTGAATAAACCTGGAGAGGATTCCAACAACAAATGAAATGTTTGTTCTGGTAGTAGTTAGGTAGTTGAGACTTCCTACAAGCTATCTATACTTTGTTGCATCCTCAAATTATTTTCCTTTAGTGGACGTGAGCTTTAAGTTATGTTCCATTGGAGTAGTCAAAGGATTGCACTAAGCCATGACAAAATTTTTCAACAGATCTCCAATGTACTTCTTCTGATAGAGGAATATAAACTTCAGATGTTGAGTTACTTCAATACCAAGATAGTAGTGAACATACCCCAAGTCTGTCATTTCAAAACCTTTCCTCAACTCCTTCTTTATGGATGCAATATAGCTCTCATTGTTCCTTGTCATCAAAATATCATCTACATACACCACATGTTACGCAATTTTTTTGCCAACTTTCTTGACAAATAAAGTGGCACCATCAAGATCATAATGTTTGAATTTTAGTTTCAGAAGATGCTCAGTTAACTTCTCGTACCAGCCTCGTGATGCTTGCTTGAGGCCATACAAGGATTTTACAAGCTTCCATATTTTATGTTCCTGACCCTTCATAAAAAATCCTTCTGGATGGGACATAAAAACATTATCTTTTAGATATCCACTTAACAAAGTATTGTTTACATCATCTGATGGACTTTCCAATTGTTATATGTTGCCAAGGCAAATATTGTCCAGATGTAGCCTATTTTTTTGTGGGAGGGAAGTCTCCTCATAGTCGAACCCTTCCTTCTATGAAAAACCTTTTTCCACAAGCATGGATTTGTGCTTGTTAAGTGAGCCATCAAATTTATACTTGTTCTTGTAGACCCACTTCTAGCCTATTGGTTCGATTCGCAATGGAGGATCGACCAGCTTCTAGGTGTCATTCTTTATCAAGGCATCATATTATTTCTTCACCATTTTTCCATTCATCATGAGAAGCAACTTCTTTGAAGGAGGTTGTTTCAAAATCTATAGAAAAATTTAGCTCACATACATAAGAAACATCCATATCAACCGATGAATCAGAATCATCTACATCATCTCCATTCTATTTAGTAGAGATCCTTGTTCCTATCTTTCCGATCTCATCAAGATGAACACTTTCAAGTGTCTTTGTCAACCATTTTGGAGGACCTTTTTGCGATGACCCAAGCTGCTCAATTGATTGAGTTGGGGTTGAATCAAGATTTAGTCTCCCAATTTTGTCAATCACATCACTCAAAGTGTCATCTAGATCAATAGTTGGATCTTCATGTGGGGGAGAGTGTACTTGAGAAGAATTTTCCACATATTGATCCAGTATAGGAATTCCCCTTCAAGATGTGGAATCTAATTATCAAAATCTTGGAACGATTTTACATGTTTGAATCAATCCAAGTGATCAAGTTGTTACTCAACAACATTGTCAGTCTTGTAATATTCAAGTAATATCACATATATAGACACCATAAACTTCTTATTAACTTCATCATAGAGATGATATGATTTGGAGGTATTTGAGTACCCCAAGAAGATACACTTGCGACTCCTTGCACCGAGTTTGTTTCTTTGTTCCTTAGGTATCAAGGCATAACAGGTGGAACCAAAGACCCTAAGATGCCTAACCGAAGGAATGTGGCCATACCAAATTTCAGAGGGAGTCTTGTTTTTGATAGCATTAGATGGACACTTATTCTTTATATACACAGCACATAGAACTACATCAGCCCAAAACATCAGATAAACATTCTTGGAAAACATCATGGAACGTACCATATTTAAGATTGTCTTGTTCATTCTTTCAACTACTTCGTTATGTTGGGGATTATAAGGCACAATTGTTTGATATTTTATCCCATGATGGCAAAGATAGTTTTCATATTCATTTGAAGTTTATTATTTTGCATTATGAGTGTGAATAAAGCGAATATGAGATTATGCATCATTTTCAATCCATGTGTTGGCCTCCTGTTGCAACAAGTTTCATATTTCATGATTGACAGTGGAAGTGCCAAAAATGTTCATCTTTTTCCTGCTGCAAAAGTTCCATTTTTGAAAGATTTCTTAGCTAAGGGAAGGCCAAACAACCTAAGCTTGGCTCCTTATGTTTAAATTGCTTGTCATAGAGAATGAAAATCTGTCTAAACAGTTTAAGCTTGGTAGGTTAGTAGCTAGGTAGTGAATGAAGGAGCCCAACTGTTTAATCTGGGTCCTTGGAAGCAATAAGGGTAGTTTTCAGATAGGAGAGCAGTTAAAAAGGAAAAAACAATCAGGGTTTGCAAGTCTAAGTGCACCCTTCCTGAAGTAACCAAAAAATGCTAGGTGTATTAGGCTGGGTAGTTAGCCTGGGGTTGCAGAAGCAAGATCATCTTCAGTGTTGGCCTTGGCAAAGAAAGCTCATCTCATCAGTGGCAGAGGTACCAAAGCAGTATTTTAATGGCAGAATTCTGGAAAGCATGTCTAAATTCCCTTCACTCCCCTCAAAGTCTCTTACTAACATCCCCCTAACGGACCTTGGGATCTGCCCAATAAGTCCTGATTCCATTTCAATTTTTGTGAAACATTAAGTCAAAGTTTTGGCTTTCTTCATGAAAAGAAACCACATTTCTTGTGTAAAAATGTTTTCATCTTTCACACAATCTTTATGTCTATCATCACTTCATAGACTTATCATCATTCCCCTTACATTTCATTTCACAAACTCATACTAACTTCTAGTCCTATTATATAGCTCCCTAACTAAATTTTCCCATCCCCATTATTACAAAAATTATATGAAATCCCAAAAATAATAATATCCCCACCCCTTGGCATTATAGCCATATGTTCTAAAGATCCGGGGAAATATTAAGTCCATCTGGGACTTATATTTAACCTTTCCTAGTTTTCCCCTTGGAATCAGTTAACCTCTGGTTGAACTGATAGCCATTTAGACCCTTCGCAGTCATTTCCCAAAGTTAATGTTTAAAATGTTTTATTAAACATTAAATTATCATTCCCCCCCCCGCTTAAGCCTAACCCGCAAAACCCATTGTTTATTAAATTTTCCCCCCTCGCCGTATGAATAAACACATAAAATAGGGCGCGGGCCCCGTCATTAACTATCCACCGTGTTAATTGTCCCGCCGGCCGTTAGATCTGGCGCGCCCAGGATCTACGGTGGGCGGGTGTTTCTGGACCTCGACCTGCCGAGGGTTAGCGTCCGGGAGATGGGCGGTTTTCCCGCCGTACTCCCGCCACGCGTCGCCCTCCCAGGTGTGGCGGAGCCCCCTCCTCCCAAACCGCTTCAGTGCAAAGGCGGTGCACCCAAAACCGCAAACCGCTCTCCTCTGGGTGACGTCGGCGCCACGTCTTCCCCTGTGACGTCACCTCCTCGCCTCCGCTGCTGTGCCACGTTGCCGCCACCTCATCCTTTTTTTTCCCGTGCCCTGCCACCATGTCATTGCCACGTCACCACCCCATCAGCTGCCACATCATCCATCCGTACCTGGGACCCACCGATGACGTCATGCTGACATCATCCCTAAAAAGTGACAAAAGCATAAAAATGTCAATTTTTGCTTAAAAAGAGCGCGCAAACGACCATTGTAGTTCATTTCTATTAGTTCATTTGAAGGCTCCGGTTCGCTGTTTTATTCATTTTCTCATTCCCAAAGCTTGAAATCCACCAACTAAGCTGCTGCGGCGTGCAATTCGGCTTCATAGCCTATCGTCGCTCCAGTTCGTCCACCCTCGGTGCTGTTTGAACTAGGTATTTGTCATATCTTCCCCTTTCTCATTCCTGTTCTTCATTTCATCCACTGCACGTATCGCAAACCTGCAAATTTCCCCAATTGGCAGCTCTGCCGCGCCTAAATCTCCATTAAAGCCCACTAGAAACCCTTCACTTCAAAAAAGCCTTGTAAACCTTCGGCCCATTTATAATTGCACTGGCAAGTTCCGTTTAGAGCTCAGCCTCCAGGAAAAATCTCGCAGCACCTCAGCTTCACCCTATTTTACCTTATTCCACTGCTTAAATCAATCCACTGAAACTGTAATTGTCTTCTACCCCTTTGCATTGTTCCTCACAGTCTCTAACTCCAGAGAATTCACTAAGGGAAGGGAAGTGGACCCAAAACTAAACAAAGTTGGTCTCTCATAACATAAGTGCCAAGCAGTCAAGCTTTTTGTTACATTTTGGGTTCAGTCTTGAGTTCTTCTGTTAATCCTCACAGATAAATTTGTTTAGCCAGTTGTTGCCCCGATTTTCCTTTCAGTTCAAGCATTCAAAAGTTGCATAATGGCCACTCCATCAGCTCTGAACATTACTCCCATAAATCCACCTAGCAAAGAACTTGAGTCATTGGCCTTGGCTGATACAGACTATCTTATTCAAGACCTAGTTGGAAACAGAAATCATTTGCAGACCTACTGCCAGCTGAGAAACAGTTTCATAAACAAATATGACATGTATGGCATGTGGGAGTCCAATCTGCCACATTATTTGAATATTTTTCCTAAGATTATTCACCTGTGTGCTGCAAATTATGAGCCAAGTCAGAGGGCTGTTAAGTCTCTATCTGGGAGCATACTTTTTCATATCACACCTGACTCCATCAACCAGATGTTGAATTTCAAACAGACTCAGATACTGTTGCCCTTCTCCATGAACAACTTGCTGGAAGAAGCCTCCTGGCTCCCTGGACCCAAGATTGAAAAAATTGCTAAGACATTTATGAGGGCAGATTGCCAACCTAAAGAACCACCTCCATTCCTTTATGACCATTTCAATGAGGTGGGCAAGCTACTTGTAGACATGATATCCTATGTGTTAGGCTTCACAACAAGTGAGCATGTGGATGAGACAGTGTTGGTTTTGTTGTCTTCATTTAGCCAAGGACAGCCTCCTGCTATCAAATATAATTATGCCAAGTTCATAGCAAATAAAATCCATGACCAGCTCATTAAGCTAGATAGGCAGGGAGTTTTCAAATATTCCTCCTACACCTATAATGTTTTCATGTATTACCAATCTGAAAGTTTCCAATGCCCCATCAAGAAATTGGATTGAATGGGAGAAAGAAGATCTGTTGTCTTCTGGTCACTAGTATTCCATCAAGTCCAGCATTCTCCATACTCATACTGTGAGTTCATTGACCAGTTTGTTTATCCAGTCTCCTGCCTCTTAATGAAAGCTCCCCTCCCAGAATAACTTATGAGATGCAGAAGATATTGCAGCTATCTAAGAACTACAAATTAGGTGATTGGTACCTATACCAGGATCACACTGTCATCAGAACCTATGGCTGTGAGCTTTGTCCTTACAAGCTCCCAAGATATGTACCAATGAGTTATTAGTTCATTGATTTTAATTAAAATATATAGTAGTATGTTGTTATTATAAACATTAAGAACCTCCTAATTTTATACTAATAATAATTATTAAAGTAATATTCAAAAAAAAAAAAAAAAAAAAAAACAAATTAAAAAATTAAATTAAAAATTATATATTAAAAAATTATTAAAATAAAAATCAAGAGGCAGCCGACTTCTCAAGAAATTGAGAGCCGACCTTCCCCTCTTCTTTCCTCATCTCTATTTATAACATAATAAGCTGCTCTTCTTCTATCAAGCTTCAAGTTTCCCTGATGATGGATCCCGGTTGGGATTTGAAACGTTGGCAGAACAATTCTCTTACTGTGGAAACTCCGATGACTGAATAAAAAAAAATGTACCAATGAGGCTGTTTGATTTGGAATACTACAGGCAGCTTATCAATTCAGACTTGACTCATTTTCACAGCACTAAGAAGATAGCTCAACTGAAATTTAGAGACAACATAGGCCCCTTCATCATGAACAAGAAGGAAGGTTGGCAAGATGTTGACCTGATACTTAAGGATCAACTTAAGTTGAAAAGAAGTTTCTGGTGGGTCCCTTATGACCCGCTGGGCTTTATCAATGCCAGGAGAGTCAAATATAGATTGACACCCTATGAACACTGCAAAATCCCACACATTGAAAAATATGCTAATCAAAATGCGTGGGCACAAGGCACTTTAGTTGAAGAACTCACTCAGGAGGAAATTTTGGAGCAAACTGCTAAAGATCGTGAAAAGACTCTTGACTTGGATTCTGCTGATCAGGTAACTTTCAAACTGCCATACCAAGTTGAAGAGGGCACTTCTACAGTTGCAGCTTCACAAGCTGCCCAGGGAGCATTTACATCAGCAACAGGTACAGCTAAAGGAAAAGAGCCAATGGAGACAGAGCAAGAAAGGGACACAGAACAACCTGTCACTTCAATGGAACAAACTCAAGGGCAAACCCCTCCTCAACAAATAGAGGCACTACAAATGCCACCTCTGCAAACTCCTGTCAATGAAGAAAGAGGCAGAAAACGAGACCGAGAAGACTCCACACCTGCTAGTGGGTCTACGCAGCAGCCTGAATCTAAAAGGCAAAGAGTTGACTCTCCAATTGAGGAGGAAGTCAGTGCAGAAGTTATTAAAAGCCCGAGATGGAAGCAAGCCAGCATACACCTACAAGCTCTTTTCAGCAAGAGCAAGACAGGCAGCACGACATGGAGGTGTCTTCCTCCACACAACAAGGCAAGAGACCAGCTAGCGTCAAAGCCAACTTCAAAGAAATCAAAGCTCAAAATGAGCTACTTAGAGTGCAAATATATGACCAATTCCTAAAGGAAACACTTGCCAAGCAGGAAAGATTGATGGCAGCATTTGACATCAAACAAGAAAAGATGATTCTCAGCCACTTCAAGCCCAAGGTTCAGCAGCCACAGTCAGCTGCAGACTTTGTTAAGACAAGGTTAGAGGTCCTGGCCAAGGACATTCACCCCATGGATCAAATAGAGCTACATAAGCAAACAGGGGAAATGGTCTATGCCACCCTTGTGGAGAAGGCCACATTGGCCCATGAGTTGAAGGAATCATTGAAGAATACTAACACTCAGCTAGATTTCGAAAGACTGTCCTCCACAGCCAAAGACAACAGAATTAAAACATTGGAGGACATTATTGTGGACTTAGGACATGATCCTAAGGATCCTAAAGGGGTCAGGGCACTTATGAAGAAGAAAGATGATGATATTGCTGCATTAAAAAAGAGATTAAGGTTGCTTCCTACTGAGCACCCACAAGCAGGAGAACTACAGAAAGAGAAAGAAGTTGAGGATACATTGGATTTGATGATGAAATTGAACCAGAGATTAATTGATCTGGAATGGGAGTTGGAGAGAGCACTGCAAGGGAGGTAGGGAGAGTTGACCCTCCAGGTACCTCAAACAATTCCGACTGTTGCTGCTACTCCACCCATACAAACAGCGACTGCTCCAGTTATTCCATCTACTACAACAACGACAGAAGCTACAAGAGCAACAGATCCTGACTATAGCATGAGCATGGATGAATTGACAAAAGCTGTCAAAGAGCTAGAGCTTCAAGCGACAGAGATAAAAGAGGCCAAAGAAAAGTTGGCCAGTCTGGAAGGGAAATATGATAAGTCCAAAATGACAGTGGCTGAGCAGACAAGGGAAATTAAGGCCTTGAAGGACAAAGTTAAAACCTTGGAGAAAGAGCTGGCTTTGGATAAGACCCTGGCTGAAATAAAGAAGATTTTGTGGGCCAAGATTAATCAGTCAATCACCAGCCAATGGAGGTCAATTCAAGCAATGTATGAACAGGTAGAACTAATTGGCCTTGCGTAGTTTGAAATTCAGAGAGCCAAAGCAGCATTGGGAAATATGCCTGAGCAGGCCAACAGAATGATCAATTTTCTGAGTCATCAAACTAAGGAAGAGCTGGCAGCGCTGCATATCATGAACAAAACAGATGCTATATTGACAGTAAAGAGGGTGCTCACGTTGAGAATCTTTGTGCAAACTCTGGAAGCAAGGTGTCAGGAAATACAAAGGGATGTGGATAATTTTGAAATAAAGCTTGCAACATTATAGACTAAAGGATTGCCCAGCCTACTGACCAGCGCTGGAAAGTTATTGACACGTGACAAATATGCAACTAGGATCAACAATTATGTCACAAATCAGCTTACTACTGCATCAAGTTCTACAGCAGACATAGTGCCGCCTTCATGGCAGACTCTTTATGACAGGCTGGAAAGCTTGTTTTACATGGAGCATGAAATTAATCACCTGTTTGAGATGCCGCCTAACTATTACAAGTATACAGAAGCCGATGAGAAACTTGTCAAAATACAAAAGCATCAGTTGCCTCCCGAGGATTGGTGGCAGGCAATGTTGGCCATTTTGCCTAGGTAATTTCAGTTTTTTCCCCTTTTTGTCTATTTTCAGAATCTCGGTCAGCTACAGGTCAAAAGCAAGCACCGGCCAGAACAGTTAAGGAGCACGCAGAACAGGTGGAAGCCGTCAAGAAGCAATGCGCCGAGATGGAAAGCTTAAGGACGCAGATTTTTGAAAAGGCATTCCAGCCGACTGAAATGAACTCAAAAGTCAACATTCACTTACAGAAAAGAACAGCTGTTACATTCTGTCTTTATTTCAACATTTACTTTCTCATCAACCACTCCTTAGGAGTTGGTAAAGAAGTTATGAGTTAATAACTCATCCTCTAGATATTTTTGCAGCTTCTTTTTCTATAAATACCATCCTTCGCATTGTAAAAAGGGTTGGTCTGCTAATGTATTCCAAGAGAGACTCGCACTGTATATTTGATATTTTCTATAATCAAAGATTGCTGAAAGTTTGGAGAATGGACTGTCTGCTCTGTGTCTAATGGTTTGAAGAAGTGAATGTGGAATTCTTGTGCTGCAGCATGAATCAATAAGTTTTCCTCACCTCTGTTATTTCAATTTACATATACTCAAGTCACTGAACAAAGGATTGGTTTAGAATTTGCTTAGCTGCACTCTATGCTCAGTTTCTGTGGCTTCTTAATGTTTTCCTCTTGATTTAGGCATGAATATGAATTCTGTTATGGCTCATGTTAGACCTATTTCACATATGAATGACTGTTATCTAGGAATTCTTAACTGCTCCTAGAATAAGCCCATTTATCTTTCCTCTGCTAACCATGAATGAGAGATTCTTCATTGCCTCTCAGTCCTTAGCCTTTCGATCCATCTCTTTACCTTGAATGATTGTTTCATATGTAGTTGTCTTGCTCCATTTTCCTCTCTTGTGACCAAGAAAACGCACCAGCAGTCTTACTCTATGACTCCATGCCCAATGGTTTAAAACTTACCAGACTATGCTTTGCCTCTCTACTTGAAAGCACCATCCTTCCCACCAAACTTAAACAAACCCCTGAATCCAATAACTAGCCTAAAATCATCATCAACAAAGTTAAATCCGAAAGAGAGAGCCCTCTCTGATTGCAGGTGGGCTAGAACCTGTAGTCCAAAGATTGGTTTGTAGTTACCTCGGCCGTATCCTTTCAGGAGCTTAAGGACAACCTGAGTGATAACATAATGGTGACTCCACTGGGGACATCCTTAGATAATTTCACAAACTAAGTTGGAAATCTCCACTAGGAAAGAACCAGGCCTTCAAAAGTTCTTTCTAGTTTTCTAGATAAGGTCATTTGTTTCCTTCAGAACCATTTTTACAAGTTCAGTTCTGATCTGTGATGGTGGATAGAGATTAGGCACCCCAAAGTTGAATCATCCACCTGGCAGCTCCACTTTATTTGGAACACGACTCCACTGGAGGAACGAACCTGAAAAGGCAATATCAGAATATTTTGTTCAAAGACCCAAGGTTTCAAGTTTCAGAGCACCACTACAGTTAAGTAGTCCCATTTCAAACTGTTAACAATACGACAAAATGACCGAGTCTGTGGGATATGAATGTGAACAAGCTATAAATGACTTCAGGAAGTTGTTATCAGAATATGAACTTGATGAAATTTTTTTTAGATTGGTGTTGTTAAAGGTTAAAGCAATACAACAGCCTCAAATCAAAATGTGTCTTCTTGAATTGGTTGTGGAAGAACATGAAAATGAGATTGAACTTTTGCATTCTCAAATCCAGTCATATGATTTTCACAATCCTAAAGAATTTTTTCAAATCCTTCCTTCTCCAAGTCATGAGGAAATTGTACTACCTTCTGACTTACAGATTGAGGATAATCAAGCTTTCATAAGAAAGACTGAAGTATGGGCTGCAGAGTTTGTCACTGAGGATGCAGCTGTTCCATCAGACAAAGAAGGCCTAGAAGAAACTCTCCCACATGATGCTTTTGTTGACTCTATAGCAGATTACATGGAGGATCTCCTCAACTCAAAATCTTTAACATATTTTCTCTATGAGGACCAAGTGGTTCAGCAGTGGCCTTTATATGTCACAATCCTGATTATGGGAGCACATGACCAAACAATGTTTCTGATTTCACCAACTGTCAGTGAAACAATTTGTTTCTTTCTACAAGTGCTTAAGTGGTTGCACTGGTTGTTTCATTTTACCTAACCAGCAAACAGGTGCTGATTAGGGTAGGTAGGTAAGTAGGTAGGATTTCAGTTTTCTGTTTGAATAGCAACTTGATGCAGTTGAAAGCCCGAAGTGAAGGCCCTGAGCTCCTCAAGTCTGTTGTCATATATATATATAAAGCAGCCAGCAAAGGGAAAGTTTTTATAATACAACAAATAGTTGGAGATTAAGGCAGTCTGACCTGCTGTTCTTGGCTTTTCACAAGGAAAAGCCATCCCCAAGTGGAGCCACTGTTGGCCTCCTGTTGCAACAGGTTTCATATTTCATGATTGACAGTGGAAGTGCCAAAAATGTTCATCTTTTTCCTGCTGCAAAAGTTCCATTTTTGAAAGATTTCTTAGCTAAGGGAAGGCCAAACAGCCTAAGCTTGGCTTCCTTATGTTTAAATTGCTTGTCTTAGAAGATAGAGAATGAAAATCTGTCCAAACAGTTAAGCTTGGCAGGTTAGTAGCTAGGTAGTGAATGAAGGAGCCCAACTGTTTAATCTGGGTCCTTGGAAGCAATAAGGGTAGTTTTTAGATAGGAGAGCAGTTAAAAAGGAAAAAACAATCAGGGTTTGCAAGTCTAAGTGCACCTTCCCTAAAGTAACCAAAAAATGCTAGGTGTATTAGGCTGGGTAGTTAGCATGGGGTTGCAGAAGTAAGATCATCTTCAGTGTTGGCATTGGCAAAGAAAGCTCATCTCATCAGTGGCAGAGGTACCAAAGCAGTATTTTAATGGAAGAATTCTGGAAAGCATATCTAAATTCCCTTCACTCCCCTCAAAATATCTTACTAACTTCCCCCTAACGGACCTTGGGATCTACCCAATAAGTCCTGATTCCATTTCATTTTTTGTCAAACATTAAGTCAAAGTTTTGGCTTTCTTCATGAAAAGAAACCACATTTCTTGTGTAAAAATGTTTTCATCTTTCACACAATCTTTATGCCTATCATCACTTCATAGACTTATCATCATTCCCCTTACATTTCATTTCACAAACTCATACTAACTTCTAGTCCTATTATATAGCTCCCTAACTAAATTTTCCCATCCCCATTATTACAAAAATTATATGAAATCCAAAAAATAATAGTATCCCCACCCCTTGGCATTATAGCCATATGTTCTAAAGATCCGGGGAAATATTAAGTCCATCTTGGACTTATATTTAACCTTTCCTAGTTTTCCCCTTGGAATCAGTTAACCTCTGGTTGAACTGATAGCCATTTAGACCCTTCGCAGTCATTTGCAAAAGTTAATGTTTAAAATGTTTTATTAAACATTAAATTATCATCTCCCCCCCCACTTAAGCCTAACCCGCAAAACCCATTGTTTATTAAAGTTTTCCCCCTCGCCGTATGAATAAACACATAAAATAGGGCACGGGCCCCGTCATTAACTACCCGCAGTGTTAATTGTCCCGCCGGCCATTAGATCTGGCGCGCCCAGGATCTATGGTGGGCAGGTGTTTCTGGATCCCGACCTACCGAGGGTTAGCGTACGGGAGATGGGCGGTTTTCCCACCGTACTCCCACCACGCGTCACCCTCCCGGGTGTGGCGGAGCCCGCTCCTCCCAAACCGCTTCAGTGCAAAGGCAGTGTGCCCGAAACCACAAACCGCTCTCCTCTAGGTGACGTCGGCGCCACATCTTCCCCTGTGACGTCACCTCCTCGCCTCCGCTGCTGTGCCACGTTGCCGCCACCTCATCCTTTTTTTGCCCGCGCCCTGCCACCATGTCATTGCCACCTCACCGCCCCATCAGCTGCCACGTCATCCATCCGTACCTGGGACCTGCCGATGACGTCATGCTGACGTCATCCCGAAAAAGCGACAAAAGCGCCAAAATGTCAATTTTTGCTTAAAAAGAGCGCGCAAACGACCGTTGTAGTTCATTTCTATTAGTTCATTTGAAGGCTCCGGTTCGCTGTTTTATTCATTTTCTCATTCCCAAAGCTTGAAATCCACCAACTAAGCTGTTGCGGCCTGCAATTCAGCTTCATAGCCTATCGTCGCTCCAGCTCGTCCACCCTCGGCGCTGTTTGAACCAGGTATTTGTCATATCTTCCCCTTTTTCATTCCTGTTCTTCATTTCATCCACTGCACGTACCGCAAACCTGCAAATTTCCCCAATTGGCAGCTCTGCCGCACCTAAATCTCCATTAAAACCCACTGGAAACCCTTCACTTCAGAAAAGCCTTGTAAACCTTCTGCCCATTTATAATTGCACTGGCAAGTTCCGTTTAGAGCTCGGCCTCCAGGAAAAATCTCGCAGCACCTCAACATCGCCCTATTTTACCTTATTCCACTGCTTAAATCAGTCCACTGAAACTGTAATTGTCCTCTGCCCCTTTGCATTGTTCCTCACAGTCTCTAACTCCAGAGAATTCACTAAGGGAAGGGAAGTTGACCCAAAACTCTGCAAAGTTGGTCTCTCATAACATAAGTGCCAAGCAGTCAAGCTTTTTGTTACATTTTGGGTTCAGTCCCGGGTTCTTCTGCTAATCCTCACAGATAAATTTGTTTAGCCAGCTGTTGCCCCGATTTTCCTTTCAGTTCAAGCATTCAAAAGTTGCATAATGGCCACTCCATCAACTCTGAACATTACTCCCATAAATCCACCAAGGAAAGAACTTGAGTCATTGGCCTTGGCTGATACAGACTATCTTATTCAAGACCTAGTTGGAAATAGAAATCATTTACAGACCTACTGCCAGCTGAGAAATAGTTTCATAAACAAATTTGACATAAATGGCATATGGGAGTCCAATCTGCCACATTATTTTCTCCCTTTTGTCAATATTTTTCTTGAGATTATTCACCTGTGTGCTGCAAATTATGAGCCAAGTCAGAGGGCTGTTAAGTCTCCATCTGGGAGCATACCTTTTCATATCACACCTGACTCCATCAACCAGATGTTGAATTTCAAACAGACTCAGATACTGTTGCCCTTCTCCATGAATAACTTGCTGGAAGAAGCCTCCTGGATCCCTGGACCCAAGATTGAAAAAATTGCTAAGACATTTATGAGGGCAAATTTCCAACCTAAAGAACCACCTCCATTCCTTTATGACCATTTCAATGAGGTGGGCAAGCTACTTAGACATGATATCCTAGGTGTTAGGCTTCACAACAAGTGAGCATGTGGATGATATAGTGTTGGTTTTGTTGTCTTCATTCAGCCAAGGACAACCTCCTGCTATCAAATATAATTATGCCAAGTTCATAGAAAATAAAATCCATGACCAGCTCATTAAGCTAGATAGGTAGGGAGTTTTCAAATATTCCTCCTACATCTATCATTTGTTCATGTATTACCAATCCGAAAGATTCCAATGCCCCATCAAGAAATTGGATTCAAAGGGAGAAAGAAGATCTGTTGTCTTCTGGTCACTAGTATTCCATCAAGTCCAGCATTCTCCTTACTCATATTGTGAGTTCATTGACCAGTTTGTTTATCCAGTCTCCTGCCTCTTAATGAAAGCTCCCCCTCCCAGAATAACTTATGAGATGTAGAAGATATTGCAGCTATCTAAGAACTACAAATTAGGTGATTGGTACCTATACCAGGATCACACTGTCATCAGAATCTATGGCTGTGAGCTTTGTCCTTACAGGCTCCCAAGATATGTACCAATGAGGCTGTTTGCTTTGGAATACTACAGGCAGCTTATCAATTCAGACTTGACTCATTTTCACAGCACTAAGAAGAAAGCTCAACTGAAATTTAGAGACAACCTAGGCCCCTTCATCATGAACAAGAAGGAAGGTTGGCAAGATGCTGACCTGATACTCAAGGATCAACTTAAGTTGAAAAGAAGTTTCTGGTGAGTCCCTTATGACCCGCTGGGCTTTATCAATGCCAGGAGAGTCAAATATAGATTGACACCCTATGAACATTGCAAAATCCCACACATTGAAAAATATGCTAATCAAGATGCGTGGGCACAAGGAACTTTAGTTGAAGAACTCACTCAGGAGGAAATTTTGGAGCAAACTGCTAAAGATCTTGAAAAGACTCTTGACTTGGATTCTGCTGATTAGGTAACTTTCAAACTGACATACCAAGTTGAAGAGGGCACTTCTACAGCTGCAGCTTCACAATCTGCCCAGGGAGCATTTACATCAGCAACAGGTATAGCTAAAGGAAAAGATCCAATGGAGACAGAGCAAGAAAGGGACACAGAACAGCTTGTCACTTCAATGGAACAAACTCAAGGGCAAGCCCCTCCTCAACAAACAGAGGCACTACAAGTGCCACCTCTGCAAACTCCTGTCAATGAAGAAAGAGGCAGAAAATGAGACCGAGAAGACTCCACACCTGCTAGTGGGTCTACGCAACAGCCTGAATCTAAAAGGCAAAGAGTTGACTCTCCAATTGAGGAGGAAGTCAGTGCAGAAGTTATGGAAAGCCCGAGAAGGGAAGCAAGCCAGCATACACCTACAAGCTCTTTTCAGCAAGAGCAAGACAGGCAGCACGGCATGGAGGTGTCTTCCTCCACACAACAAGGCAAGAGACTGTTATAGACATTTTTGTGCCTTACAGCTCTAAGCATGAAATTTCCATAAACCAAGGGATCCTAAGTCCCTAAAAGTGTTGTTCCGACCCCTAGAGGAACAAGGTCAAAAAATTACAGCTTCTCTCAGAAGTTCTCCACCAGAAACTGCTCAGAATCAGTCAAATCAGGATCATTTCAGCTGCTCCACTAGCTAGCTGCGTTGCATAGCACCCAAGTACACTATCTAGGTCCGTTGCAATGCACCTAAATGCACTACTAGGGTGCGTTGAGTGGGAAATGACAAATGGCAGTGTCATTCCGCGAGGTGGCCAGACACTGGAAGCTTCCAGAATCTTCCCCAATGACACTTGCCTCACTGAGTTCGACCAAGGATGAGTAAGAGGCTCTCAGTCTCCAAGTGGAAGCAAGAACTGACAGAGAGAAGCCACTTGTCAGATCATAAGCTGACTCATCCTCTTTGCATACATCTATATATGGGTTCCTCATCCCAGAGATCCAGAGGCTGGAATTTTGTACATTGTAGAGAATTGCTGTTGGTTTTGAGATAGATATCAGAGTATTGGGTGATTTATGCTTTGTTGGAGCTGAAGAGGGGATTCCTTTGCTGGGAGGTTGATGCTGGATCAGGAATCATCGGTTGTAACTCCTCCTGGACCTTCTTGTTATATCAATAAAACTATTTGAGTTTCTCCTACATGCTTGTATATCATTGATGTTTGTTATATTTGCATGTTTAGCTTAAATCTGATCCTAAGCTATTTATGAATATAAATCCATGTCTTTGTGTAGTTTTCTTCTTCTGTGATCTTACAGGACCTTGGTGAAGCTAGGCAAGTAAGGGAGCAGGTAGCTGGAAGCTGTCAAAGAGGAGAGAGATTGGATCAAAAGGACTAGCGCAAGACACAGGTTGGTTCATCCCATTCCTCTTCGTTTATAGTTCATAAAGAAGAATACGAAAGTAGTTTTCCTTGTTTGTTTCTAAGGTCACTGTCACACCTTAGTGGGATAGGGTCATTCTGAGTAGACACTTTTCCCGTTAACAAAATGGCGACTCCGCTGGGGATCGTGTCTAGTTAGTTTGTTTGTGTTTCTCTTGTTGCTTGTTTCATAAACGTAGAAGTAGCAATCGAACTGCATTTGCCATTATCAAATGCAAAGTAGACATATGCTACTTCAATCCATTCACTGGATTTGTTTATGATTTGAACAGTTGATTCACAAATGATCTGATTACCCTTTGTGATAGCTCTTAGACCTCCTTTAAATCTACCCTCTGATTGTGCATTACTGATTGCTTTTACTCGGCCAAAAACCATAGATTAAGCTGCAAACCGTGACCCAGAACCCGGATAGAATTCTCTTTTCTGCCCCAGCGCAGGCTCTGTGAAGAGATTCTGCATTTCAACGCAGTTCCCGAGAGGGCTACCTGCGCTGCAATCCAATTTCTCTGTGTAACAGGTGCGGTGATCAGCCTAGCCTTGTGCAGCTGAGGTTCTTTGCTTCATTTTTTCAGTTTTATCTCTGATTTTTGCAGCCTGTGATCAGTGTATGTGTCTGTTTAAAAACCCCTTTTCTTTGCCTTAATTCCGCCTCCTTTGTACAAAAAGACTATAGATGTTTTTGTGTGTTTGTGGCATCATTTACAGTTTTCCATTGAAAAAGTAGAATAGTCATACTATCGTCCTTTGATTTAGATCTGTCGTAACTGTCGATTTTGATCTTAGGAGAAAGTTTATTTGCTGTTGACAGTCGATTATGCTTTTACTTTTGCCTTTGGTTTGAATTTATGACTTTCTAGTGTCGAAACGAGTATTTATTTCAAAATCATAAAGTGTCGTAATCATCTCTACCTTTTGATTTCGAAAAGAAGCTTGTTTGTGTTTGTCACTTGAAAGCAAATTCAGATTTGTACATCAACTTTCTTTTTAGGCATCAATATTAAGAAAGTGAAAACAAATACATGCACATGTGCATTTGCATATTGACAGTCTGTTTGGATTGATTTAGGAAAAGTGCATTTACAGTGTGCTCTCTGAGAAAAGATTGTGTCTTGCTTTTCCCTTGTAGCTAGGATTTTCATTGCTCAAAAGAGATAAAAGTTTGCTTATCATCTTTAGATTGCATTTTAGGAATTACATCTACATCTCGTGGTGATACCAAAAGGAAAACTTCTAAGAAAGATCAACTTAAAATAAATTGAATGAATCTAACAACGCTTTGGAACTTAACGCACAACATTTAGAGGTCTAGGCTAGAGACGTATTCCGGCGTCATAAAGCCTGGTAACTGTTGTCCTCACTGATGGTTGGGTGATTCCTCCACTTTGAGACGAGAAGTGCCAGTACGGACTTGTGCTCCCACGTACCATCGAGTATATATTGGGAGACCCCTATAGGCTTAAAACCTTTTATCCATAGGAAGCCGTGTCGGCCACCTACTGATCGCAATGCACCGAACACAGCATTCAGGAAGATTGACTGCCGTACCATAAAAAGTATTCTGCAGTTTTGCGATTGGTTTGGTACTCCCTCTACCTAGATCTCCAGAGCAGTCCCTTTCGTTCCTTTTCAGACTCCTTAACGGAAAAGGTCCATCTGAGCACCTGTCACTTCAGGCTCATTAAAAATCGAAGGAGACTAGAGTCATCTTTTGTTTTTTCTCGAATCTTTAAAACTAAAAAAACAAGTTGTGTCAAAGCGTCTAAAAATTTATTTTAAACGGAATATTCATACCCTTTTCCTACGTTGATCTTAGGTTGAGAAAATGGAGTCTACCAACCGAGGAATTCCCCTTGGTGGAAATCCTAGTCCCTTCTCCTCTTGGGGAGATGTTGGTGCACCCCATATGGCCACATTGTCACTTCCAGGAATGACAATTGGCTTGCCAGTATGGCTCTTCTCAACCAATGTCGTTCAGAACACCACTATTCCTGAACAATCGAATCAACAATTAGACGAGTCCAGAGTTGCCCACCAACCTTCTACTTCCTCTAATTCTTCCTCTCCTCCTTCCTCTTCGCTTGATGGGGCTAGCAAAGCCAAAAGTCAAGTTCCTAAGGAGAAGAAGGAGCCAAAGGCGAATGGGGGAAAACGAGTGTCGTCTAACGAAAATCCACACACTGCACCGACCAGGCCTAAATCGCCATGTGTCATTTGCAAAGGAGACCACTTTCATAGAGATTGTCCTTGCATCCCTCGGATTCTAAGGGACTGGTCTCCTCGTTTGCACAATCCGGTGTCATCAACCTCTGTTGATCATGTTGAAAGCACACCGTCAACTAGCGAAAGTGAAGCCCCAGGACAAAAAGGGAAAGCTAGATTTCCCTGTAAACTGTGCGAAGGCAATCATGTCGTCCACCGTTGTCCCTTCTTAGAAGAAGCGAAAATAGTTTTGGATGATCGTCCGGTTTCACCGTTATGACTTCCTCCTGGATATAAAAAACTCTTGCCGAGTCCGTCGCTAGTTGAGAATCCAGCTGGCCCACTCAAGTGGTCGGCTGAAGCGCCTATCATCGAAGATAAACCATCTAAATCCATACCAGACGAAAGTCAAAAGGTCGAGGCGGCAGTTGACCCGGTCTTGCCTTCAGAGGTTTTATCTTCGGATGATACAGTCACTGAAGAGAACAAGGATGACACCATCCAAATTCTCTTCATCAACACAGACTCCGGCAAACATGGGGGCAATCTACCCATTCCCTTACCGCAGGAGGGAAGTTCGTCAGAGCCATACCCGGCCGTCTACTCGGTCCCACCTCCAAGCAACCTAGTTGTCTCCTTCGACTGGAATCAACTAGGCAGACCCCGTTTACCAGCAAGTGTACCATTCCGAATTATTGTTCAAATATATAGAATGGTCATGGCTGGTACCATCATAGATGAGGGGGCTTCTGTGAGTATCCTTTCCTCTACTGCTTGGAAAGCGCTTGGTTCGCCATCGCTTTTGCCTGAGATGAGAAATCTGACAGGCTTTGATAAAGGAACCAGTCGACCTTTAGGGATCCTTCCCAATGTGCCCATAACATTGAGAAGGAAGACAGTTCAAATGAACGTAATGGTTGTTCAAGGACCCTTGGATTATAATCTACTCCTTGGACGAGACTATATTTATTGCATGGGAGCCATCATCTCCTCACTCTTTAGAGTAATGTGTTTTCCGCACGAAGGAAGAGTGGTCAAGCTCGTGGACCAGCTTTCATTTCCCGGATCACGCATAGCAAATAGTCATATACCATCCCTAAATGGTGTCTTCACGCAAGAAATGTCTCAATCCCCAGTCCGTCCTCCCGATGAGCGCGAGTAATTCAGAAGGATATGACTGAAACCCAGGGGGCATGCATCTTGGTCTGCTTCGGCAGGAAAACTTCGGGTATAGGGTAGGTTTCCGCAGGAGAATATGACTAGTCTGTACCCCGTCCGTCTGTGGAAGAGGGGTTATTCTAGAAAAACATTCTCTTGTCAAAGTTATGTGAGTTGGCGGGCATCGTCACTCACCTTTGTTTATTTCGAGCAACATCACCAAAGAAGTGTTTTGTTTACACCGTAAATAGAACAATCTTTGGGTAACCTGTAAGAGGTAGGCCTCTCTCGGT
Source organism: Pinus tabuliformis (assembly GCA_031772625.1). Taxonomy (NCBI): domain Eukaryota; kingdom Viridiplantae; phylum Streptophyta; class Pinopsida; order Pinales; family Pinaceae; genus Pinus; species Pinus tabuliformis. The sequence continues at coordinate 530,546,559 of CM062815.1, read as the reverse complement.
AAAACAGATGTTTTGGCGGAAAGAAGTAGAGGTAACCTTGAAACTCTGTTTTATACCTGGGGGCATGCAAACCTTTTGGAGTGAAAGTGAAGAGCGACTATTTTTTTTTTAAAATTTATAGGACCTCTAACCCTTTAAACTCGTAGGATTGGTCGTTTCCTAACTTGCATAAAGAAAGGATGTGAGGCAACACTCGAAAGCTTGCCGTTTTTATATGAGACTTTCTTATCATATGACTGGATTAATCGAGCAGTTTTAGCGCATAGTTCAAGCTCGTTAAAAAATAAACATAAGACATGAGCAAATGTTTCCATCCGCGTTTAAGCTCATTAAAAAATGAACTATTCCCCGGTAAATAACCACCGTGAATGAAGCATTTCAGCCATTAAAGCCTTGGTCGTGTTTGCACCGTCACCTCCACTTTTCCATTGGCCGATCATTCACCTCCATTTGATTGTTTACCCATTTTGAGGAACAGCTGCGAAGAGTGATTTCACTAGCCATCCTTGTGACACTGTCATGATTGGAAAATTCCAACCCTTACTTGGAATCAGTGGCTACCCATTTTATCACTCGTTCTTCAAAAGACGAGGTCACGCCATACCATCCACATTGGGGGTAAATGCTACCAATCCATCACATAAGTGTCGCCGACATGTTCAAGAGAAGTCATCCAGAGAAGTCACCCGTGTCCCATCCACTACCATACATTATGCTTCATTCTTTCATGACCGCCATCCTGAACCATATATCATCAGATCGTTTTCACCTCCATCAAAATAATTTGCTCCGTTTCGTGTCATTGATGTGGGATTCATTAAGGCCCTCCTTTGATGGATCGCTTCTTGTCGACATTAGCTCATTATCCAAGAAGTTGATCTAGGAACACCTCATTCAGTACTTTGAAGCTTGCATGCCTCAATGGCAAGTTTCTCACTTCCGGCGATAGGTATACATCAATGACCTTCGACCGAAAGATTTTGCGTGGTGTTCAACGCCAAGTCCTTTATTCACACCACGTGAATTGTACTGCAGTACCTTGAGGGTCATCATCATTATCGGTGATTCCTCTCGTGCTTGTTAACAGTTTACATCATTGACTGGTAATCAAGCGATGTCTTTCCATGTTCGACTTCAAAACATTTCTCACATGGATCGACTTGTACTTCGAGTGAAGATCGGACGAGATTGAAGACCCCGGATCTAGTTTCATCCATCCGGGCTGCGATATATATTCAGGAGAATAAAGACATTGAAATGTATAGCATTGCAGCACAGATAATCATCCTACCAAAAGGATGATGGCTCTATCAGAATCATCAGTCTACCATCAGACGATTGTCTGTCCTGTGTACATGAAAATGAATTTATAAAGCTGAGCATGGGAATGCCCGCCTTAGCTAGATCATGAAAACAATATGAAGATAATGTATTGTATTGTATCTTATTATAGGTCTCCTCCCAGCATTGCAAGAACTTCGGATCCTCCTAATAAAGCATTTCACCCGATAAACGGCCTCATACTTTAGGGGGCAACTGTTATAGACATTTTTGTGCCTTACAGCTCTAAGCATGAAATGTCCATAAACCAAGGGATCCTAAGTCCCTAAAAGTGTTGTTCCAACCCCTAGAGGAACAAGGTCAACAAATTACAGCTTCTCTCAGAATTTCTCCACCAGAAACTGCTCAGAATCAGTCAAATCAGGATCATTTCAGCTGCTCCACTAGCTAGCTGCGTTGCATAGCACCCAAGTACACTAGCTAGGTGCATTGCAATGCACCTAAATGCACTACCAGGGTGCATTGAGCGGGAAATGACAAATGGCAGTGTCATTCCGCGAGGTGGCCAAACACTGGAAGCTTCCAGAATCTTCCCCAATGACACTTGCCTCACTGAGTTCGACCAAGGATGAGTAAGAGGCTCTCAGTCTCCAAGTGGAAGCAAGAACTGACAGAGAGAAGCCACTATTCAGATCATAAGCTGACTCATCCTCTTTGCATACATCTATATATGGGTCCCTCATTCCAGAGATCCAGAGGCTGGAATTCTGTACATTGCAGAGAATTGCTGTTGGTTTTGAGATAGATATCAGAGTATTGGGTGATTTATGCTTTGTTGGAGCTGAAGAGGGGATTCCTTTGCTGGGAGGTTGATGCTGGATCAGGAATCATCGGTTGTAACTCCTCCTGGACCTTCTTGTTATATCAATAAAACTATTTGAGTTTCTCCTACATGCTTGTATATCATTGATGTTTGTTATATTTGCATGTTTAGCTTAAATCTGATCCTAAGCTATTTATGAATATAAATCCATGTCTTTGTGTAGTTTTCTTCTTCTGTGATCTTACAGGACCTTGGTGAAGCTGGGTAAGTAAGGGAGCAGGTAGCTGGAAGCTGTCAAAGAGGAGAGAGATTGGATCAAAAGGACTAGCGCAAGACACAGGTTGGTTCATCCCATTCCTCTTTGTTTATAGTTCATAAAGAAGAATACGAAAGTAGTTTTCCTTGTTTTTTTCTAACGTCACTGTCACACCTTAGTGGGATAGGGTCGTTCTGAGTAGACACTTTTCCCGTTAACAGAGACACCCTAGCATCAAAGCCAGCTTCAAAGAAATCAAGGCTCAAAATGAGCTACTTAGAGTGCAACTATATGACCAATTCCTAAAGGCAACACCTGCCAAGCAGGAAAGATTGATGGCAGCATTTGACATCAAACAAGAAAAGATGATTCTCAGCCACTTCAAGCCCAAGGTTCAGCAGCCACAGTCAGTTGCAGACTTTGTTAAGACAAGGTTAGAGGTCCTGGCCAAGGACATTCACCCGATGGATCAAATAGAGCTACATAAGAAAACAGGGGAAATGGTCTATGCAACCCTTGTGGAGAAGGCCACATTGGCCCATGAGTTGAAGGAATCATTGAAGAATACTAACACTCAGCTAGATTTCGAAAGACTGTCCTCCACAGCCAAAGACAACAGAATTAAAACATTGGAGGACATTATTGTGGACTTAGGACATGATCCTAAGGATCCTAAAGGGGTCAGGGCACTTATGAAGAAGAAAGATGATGATATTGCTGCATTAAAAAAGAGATTAAGGTTGCTTCCTACTGAGCACCCACAAACAGGAGAACTACAGAAAGAGAAAGAAGCTGAGGATACATTGGATTTGATGATGAAATTGAACCAGAGAGTAATTGATCTGGAAGGGGAGTTGGAGAGAGCACTGCAAGGAAGGCAGGGAGAGTCGACCCTCCAGCTACCTCAAACAGTTCCAACTGTTGCTGCTACTCCACCTACACAAACAGCGACCCCTCCAGTTATTCCAGCTACTACAACAGCGACAGAAGCTACAAGAGCAACAGATCCTGACTCTAGCATGAGCATGGATGAATTGACAAAAGCTGTCAAAGAGCTAGAGCTTCAAGCGACAGAGATAAAAGAGGCCAAAGAAAAGTTGGCCAATCTGGAAGGGAAATATGATAAGTCCAAAATGACAGTGGCTGAGCAGACAAGGGAAATTAAGGCCCTGAAGGACAAAGTTAAAACCTTGGAGAAAGAGCTGGCTTTGGACAAGACCCTGGCTGACATAAAGAAGATTTTGTGGGCCAAGATTAATCAGTCAATCACCAGCCAATGGAGGTCAATTCAAGCAATGTATGAACAGGTAGAACTAATTGGCCTTGCGTAGTTTGAAATTCAGAGAGCCAAAGCAGCATTGGGAAATATGCCTGAGCAGGCCAACAGAATGATCAATTTTCTGAATCATCAGACTAAGGAAGAGCTGGCGGCGCTGCATATCATGAACAGAATAGATGCTATGTTGACAGTAAAGAGGGTGCTCACGTTGAGAAGCTTTGTGCAAACTCTGGAAGCAAGGTATCAGGAAATACAAAGGGATGTGGATAATTTTGAAATAAAGCTTGCAGCATTACAGACTAAAGGATTTCCCAGCCTACTGACCAGCGCTGGAAGGTTATTGACACATGACCAATATGCAACTAGGATCAACAATTATGTCACAAATCAGCTTACTGCTGCATCAAGTTCTACAACAGACATAGTGCCGCCTTCAGGACAGACTCTTTATGACAGGCTGGAAAGCTTGTTTTACATGGAACATGAAATTAATCACCTATTTGAGATGCCGCCTAACTATTACAAGTATACAGAGGCCGATGAGACACTTGTCAAAATACAAAAGCATCAGTTGCCTCCCGAGGATTGGTGGCAGGCAATGTTGGCCATTTTGCCCAGGTAATTTCAGTTTTTGCCCCTTTTTGTCTATTTTCAGAATCTCGGTCAGCTACAGGTCAGAAGCAAGCACCGGTCAGAACAGTTAAGGAGCACGCAGAACAGGTTGAAGCAGTCACGAAGCAATGCGCTGGGACAGAAAGCTTAAGGGCGCGGATTTTTGAAAGCGCATTCCAGCCGACTCAAATGAACTCAAAGGTCAACATTCACTGACAGAAAAGAACAGCTGTTACATTCTGTCTTTATTTCAGCATTTACTTTCTCATCAACCACTCCTTAGGAGTTGGTAAAGAAGTTATGAGTTAATAACTCATCCTCTAGATATTTTTGTATCTTCTTTTTGTATAAATACCATCCTCCGCATTGTAAAAAGGGTTGGTCGGCTAATGTATTCCAAGAGAGACTCACACTGTATATTTGATATTTTCTATAATCAAAGATTACTGAAAGTTTGGAGAATGGATTGTCTGGTCTGTGTCTAATGGTTTGAAGAAGTGAATGTGGAATTCTTGTGTTGCAGCATGAATCAATAAGTTTTCCTCTCTTCTGTTATTTCAATTTACATATACTCAAGTCACTGAACAAAGGATTGGTTTAGAATTTGCTTAGCTGCACTCTATGCTCAGTTTCTATGGCTTCTTAATGTTTTCCTCTTGATTTAGGCATGAATATGAATTCTGTTATGGCTCATGTTAGACCTATTTCACATATGAATGGTTGTTATCTAGGAATTCTTAACTGCTCCTAGAATATGCTCATTTATCTTTCCTCTGCTAACCATGAATGAGAGATTCTTCATTGCCTCTCAGTCCTTAGCCTTTCGATCCATCTCTTTACCTTGAATGATTGTTTCATATGCAGCTGTCTTGCTCCATTTTCCTCTCTTGTGACCAAGAAAACGCACCAGCAGTCTTACTCTATGACTCCATGCCCAATGGTTTAAAACTTACCAGACTGTGCTTTGCCTCTCTACTTGAAAGCACCATCCTTCCCACCAAACTTAAACAAACCCCTGAATCCAATAACTAGCCTAAAATCATCACCAACAAAGTTAAATCAGAAAGAGAGAGCCCTCTCTGATTGCAGGTGGGCTAGAACCTGCAGTCCAAAGATTGGTTTGTAGTTACCTCCTCCATATCCTTTCAGGAGCTTAAGGACAACCTGAGTGATAACACCATGCATGAAAATTCTTGAATGTTTCAAAAGCATCAGACTTGTTCTTCAATAAATAAACCCAACACATTCTGGTGTAGTAATCAATAAATGTTATCATATATTTATTTCCATTTGTAGAAGGAATAAGAATTAGACCACATAAGTCTGAATGAATGAGATCAATTTTTTGATGCACTCTGGAATGGGAATCATGAAAATATTGTTTGTTGTGCTTTCCTAAGATACAGACATCACATTTCTTAAGTTTCCTAGAAATTGTAGGCAAACCAGTAACACTATTTTTCTTCAACAAAGGAAGGTTGTCATAGTTCAAGTGTCCAAATCTAGCATGCCATAAAATAATTGATGGAAATGTACCTTCATCATAATGATAACTATATGAAAATTTTTGTGCATGAGAAAAGGTACCTTGTAGCTTTAGAATTCTTTCTTCTTTTATCCTCGCCATGACAAGTGAGTGACATGATTCTTTTCTGACCTTGACTTTGCCATCAAATATATGATTGGAGTGTCCTTGCTGGTGGATGTGGACCAAAGACAACAAGTTTCTCCTAAGCTCTGGGAGATATAGAACATCATGTAGATAAGATTCTGGAAGACCAGGCAGTTTAAGCCTAATGGTGCCAAACCTTGATGGATTGAGTTTTGACTTGTTTGCAAAGTATACTACTCCATCAACATTGTTAGTAAATTATTCAGAAACATATATTCTAAAATTCATGTGGAAAGCTGCTCCTAAATCAAGCAACCAATCATTTTTCCAAGAAGCAAGTGAAGCATTAGACAAATCTTCAGTTACTCCGTTATTACAATGTGTCGCAACATAGTGAGCGGATTCGGGTGCTTTACCTTTCCCTTTATCATTGGTTTTACCTTTTCCTTCATTTATTTCTTGCTCAATTTTGTCCAAAGGAAACTTACATGTGGATGCATCATGTCCATCTCGATTGCATCATATGCAATGAAGATTCGAATTTTCTCCTTGGAACTGTCTTCCCCCCCTTCCTTTAAAATTCCTTCTTCCTCTTCATCTTTGGCCATCTCTTCCTATAGAATAATCTTGTGCATGATTCTTCTCTCTATGTTCAAGACATACAACTTCTTCAGAAGAGTGAGGAGTTATCTTCTTCCCAAAAGCCTTCTCCCTCCTAGCAAAATTCTCCTCAAGGGAGTCAAAGGTAATCTCCTCGAGGTTTCCACTTGCTTGCAATGACTCAAGATAATGTGAATAAGTGGGATATAGTGCCTTGACATAAGCTATGAGAGGAATGTCTATTTCAACACTAGTGGTTTTTATTTCATGCATAATGGATCTTACTTCTGATGCTAAAGCAAGCAAGTCATCATTTTTTAATTCAATAATGTACAATTTAATCATCAATTAGGAAACTTCAATTTCAGAGTGTGAGTCATACAGTTCCTTAAACTTCTTGAAGGATTCAAAACAATTTAAAAATGGTGAAATATGATGACTCACCTCTTCATTTACAAATTCTACAATCAAGGCATAGGCCTTACTATTCTTGTTTTCCCAAATGGAAATCTCCTCATCTGAAGTGGGCTTTATAGGTGCATTATCTCCTCATCCTTCACAAAATCCTCTCCACAACTCATTGAAAATGAGAGTATGTTTTATCTTCCTTGACCATTCAGGATAGTTATGTTTTCCAGAGAGAACTACTCCAAAAATTGATATTAGTGAATCCATTTTAAAAATTTGTGTATTGTGTAAAAAATGTACTTTTCTGGCAATATACTGTGAAAAAATGCACTTCTGGTGGTAATTTCTGTACAAAAAATGCACTATGATATATATATATATATATATATATATATATATATATATATATATATATATATATATATATATAGATAATAGAGGTATTATTTAGGGAAGGTGTTGTATGGGGGAGGGGGTATATGGGGGAGGGAATATATGGAGGGGGTATTAACTAGACAGGAGGAGTTATATTATAATGCGGAGTAGGATATATGTAGATGGAGCAGAGTTATACGTAGGTGGAGGGTTGGTAAGCAGTGGCGGAGGAGAGGTGGTATGGTGGTATGGTTTGGGCAGTGGAGCAATGGTTTCGAGGAGCTGTTTTACGGGGCCACGAGGAGGGCGGTACAAGGAGGAAGTGGGTGATTCCGCAAGATAGGGAGGACGAGAGGGCGATTTTGGAGAAACTCGAGGTTCGGGGGCACCCCCTTCTTGTTAAACATCAGTAGAACAGGTCACCATCGATGAGGGTTGGGAAGGTGGAGGGGTTGTGAAGAAAAAAAATGATGATAGAGATGTGGTAATCAAGCTTGAATTTTTAACACCATTCACAACACATACAAGTGTTTATGCTACACTCACCGCACCACAACACCTCCACGCAACATACCTTCGACTGCGGCACCTTCGGATTCAATACACCCGCCACAACACCTCCGGGCAGCACACCATTCGATGCAGCAACTCGATCTAGTCTTCACGGGAGGAAAAAAATGCCTCAATGTAGTGAATCAATTCTTCAACAGTTAGAATATAATGCATGGAATTTGGCAGGGATATGTTAGTCTACAGAAATACAGAACAGAGGAAGGAAGGAGTTATAAGGGCATGAAGGATTTATAAGGGTAGGAAGGAAGCCAAAAATAATGGTTTGGACCTGTGCTCTGATACCATGTCAGGCTAAGAGGTAACTCCTCAAAACAAATTGTGTTTTTGCATTAAGGTTGATCATAGATATATAAATGGAGGGAGAGACTCTTGGTGTTCATCTCCCAGTGTCTCTTCATATTCTGATTATTCTTATTTTCTATTTACACTATTTTACATGGATTTACCTAATCCTAAAGATTAGGTGTCAACACAGGTGCATTCTATAATGAAAATTGAGGTGGGATATTCATCAACTTTCTAATATATTTGGGCAATACCACACACACACACACACACACACATAAACTCTCTTTGAGTTAATACTAAATATTTTTTATATTTCACAATGATATATTGAAATAATAATAAATATATTAAATATTTTAGAAAAAATAACAAATAAATAATTATGAAATCATGAAATATTGTTATGATAGTTCAAGCAAAATTAGATAATTTACATGTATTGGTGCATTAATTTTAGTATACTTCTATTGATCAATGCACATTGAAATCAATATTTAAAAAATAGAAATAAAAATACAAATTGACTTTGAAATTGATATAAAAAGTTGACATAGAAATTGAAATAGAAATCAACATGTAAAATAAAACTATTGCAGTTATCTCAATGCATATTTTTATCATTTATTGATATTTATTCATTTTATGATCAAAGTTGAGTTGAGATATCCATCAACTTTTCGATGTATGTGGATATTGACACTTTAAACAATCATATCTATATATATATATATATATAATCTAAATTTAGCTTTGTTATATATATATATATATATATATCTAAATTTAGCTTTGTTATATATATATATATATATATATATATAACAAAGCTAAATTTAGATATATATATATATATATATATATATATATATATATATATATATATATATATATATATCTATATATATATATATATATATATCTATATATATATATATATATATATATATCTATATATATATATATATATATATATATCTATATATATATATATATATATATATATATCTATATATATATATATATATATAAATTTAGCTGCTTTCTTATATATATATATATATATATATATATATATATATATAGCTTTGTTATATATATATATATATATATATATATATATATATATATATATATAGATATATATATATATATATATATTTATTTCTATTTCTATTTTTTCAAATGTTTTTTGTGAATTAATAGCTTTGTATTAGTACTTAAAATTTTTTTTTACATGGATATCGAATTTGATCATAGAGGCTAAAATAACACCTCCTCATGCTTAAACTGACACCCACATACACAAAAAAATCCCATGACCAAAATACATAAAATTAGGGCAAGGATGACCTACCTTTCTGCCCAACCATTCTAGACATAGATACAAACAAAAATTCCCACTAATGGGCATTCGCTACAACTAACAAATAAGAAAATCCCCCCCCCCCATAAATTCATATGGGACCTTGTAAAAAAATCCATGACTATTACACTGATATAAAAATAAATAATAAAGAGCCACATCCGCTATAACAACACCAACGATAGCCAAAATAAATGATGAGAACCCAGTGAAGGAGGCCCAAAACTGCCATAGACATGCACAAATACATAAAGGCGTCACATCTAGAATTAACAAATAACAACATTTCTAAATGCAATAAAACATAGTCCAACAAAGGCGGGCCAAAGCCATCACTTAACACACAATATCGCAACTATCCAATTCCAACATTAGCCTATAAGCCAAACAGATAACAAGTACCCTACATAACAAAAACAAGAACCACCAAGAAATTACCAAACTTCCCCCCAACCATCCATGCTCACTAGTCATTTTTTTAATACAATATTTTTATTGGAACCCTTGCCCTAGAACCAAGAGGACTTATTAGGTCCCCACCATCTGAATCACAGGAAATATGGATCTCCACATGTGTCAGATGGAAGTCAATCATATCCAAGTAGAACCTCTGATTCCTGAGAATCCTCTTGACATATTCCAGTGAGGAAAAAATATTGTATTTCTCTATTATCTTATCCCTCAATACCAGGACCAATAAGGTCTTCATTTTCCAATGAAGAGCCACCAAGTTTAGATACTACTTCCTCCTTCCCCTGGTATGCCTAGGGCCTATAACCCAAGCTAGCATGTCCTCTAAAAGCTCAGAATATGAAATCGATTTCATATCCTCCCCTTATTTGGACTTGAGCTCACAAATTTCTTTATTAGTATCAAGTGGCACTGCGTTGACGTATTATTTGGATCTTGGGGGCAAGCCCCCAAGATCTGAAAAATTGAAATGCAAGAAAAAAGAGAGGAGAGAAAACATAGTAAATAAAACCACAAAGATTTTTTTTATTAAAATAGAGAATAGTTGTAAAAGCTACATTGTGATGGACAATCTATCCTTTTACAAAATGTCACTTGTTACTTATAGTCTTTTTTAGTTACAATACTACGGGTAAATTCCATGGGTAGGTAAATACCATGGGTGAATGAATACCATATGTAGATTCCACTTACAATACCATGGGTGGATGAATATGATGGGTGGATAAATACCACAAGTGAATGAATATCATGGGTAGATGCCACTTTCCATTCGGATCATTCCTCCCTCCTTAAGAAGCAGTGGTCCCCATTGCGTGAAGTTCCCTCCTGAGAAGCCTGTGTTGAATATGAAGAGCCACTAAAGAGAATGGTTTTGTGTGGTTAACCAATAACCATGATGAATGAAGATATGAGGATAGAGATACTTTGTAATGCTTCTGACAAACTATGATACTGACAGTGTGTGGCCTAGCAAATGGACTTCGATGAAGTGTGGGTTTGCGGATGGCCCATATCCAAGACAAAATAAGATCCGAGGATAGAGATACCTTGTAATTCTTGTGGAAAATTGTGATACTAACAGTGTGTGGCTTAGTAAATGGACTTCAGTTACAAGGATTTTGTGTGGTTGACCCATAACCATGATGTTGATTTTTGATGAAGTAGTAGGTGCCTACATAGCCTAGGGTGGGAGGGCATGTCTCCAAAGAACCCAAGCCGGATGTTGTTATGCTGAAACTGATGAATGTGAAGCATGTGCCTACTAAAGCGGGGTGGGAGGGCATGTCTCCAAAGGGAACCCACTCTAATTGCTACTCCAGATATAAAAACTAATTTGAAATGCAAATAACTCAGTCAATATAACACAAAATATTTATTATAACATGTTTTTGGAAATATAATGACCATTCTACATCTTCCCATGTGATTTAAATCCCTATCTAGACACTTTGGAAACTCATATTCACGCTGCAACTGTCTTGTCGTCACAAAAGTTCTGAAAAAAATAGTTGATTTTAAACCAATGATATCTCCCTCATCCGAACTTTGATTTGACAAATTTTTTTTCTTGAATTTTGGTATTTTTCACAAGGAATCCAAATATATTATTTGTTTTTTTAAATTTTGCACCAAATTTTTTATATCTGATCTGCGAACTCGCTACCCTAAACATTCCTACAAAAAAATGATTAAAAAAAACCTCTCGCTTTGCCCAAGAAAATGCTTTGTGGAGGTTGTAGCACATGGATGAAATTTGTTGAAGATTGTTGCAAAACTTTGAAACTGAAATATGTGTCAAACCCTCATTTCCATGGAGTTGTAACATAATATAAAACCATTGATTCAGATCTTGGGGGGAGACTCCCAAGATCTGAAAAATTGAAATGCAAGAAAAAAAAGAAAAGCGAACACACAATAAATAAAACCACAAAGATTTTTTTTTTAATTAAAATAGAGAATAATTGTAAAATCCACATTATGGTGGACAATTTTCCCTTTTACAAAATGTGACTTGTTACTTATAGTATTTTTTATTTACAATACCACGGGTAAATTCCATGGGTGGGTAAATACCATGGATGAATGAATACCATAGGTAGATTCCACTAACAATACAATGGGTGGATGAATACCATGGGTGGATAAATACCATGGGTAAATGAATAGTATGGGTAGATGCCACTTTCCATTTGGATCACGTATGTGACCATCATCTCATGGTAAAAGAGCCTTTCCCCTCATTTCCCTGTCTAATCCCTACCAACTCCTTCCCTTCTACACCTCATTCTTTGTCTCAGTGGCATTGAAGGGACTCAGGGGGGAGACTTATTGTCATTGTAATGAGTGCTTCTACCTAAAATAGAACAAACTAATGGAATTGATCCACCTTCTACAATACCAGGGGACTATTAGGTGTAGTATATGGTAGATTAATGGACCAACATTTAATGTCAATCTAGGATCTATGGACTTTGAGACAAAGCACTGGAAATTCTAGAGAAAGACTCCAAATACTTGCAAAACCCAAACCCTAATATACCCTTGAAAACTATCTACTCAAACCTTTGAATTCCTGCAAACTCTAGTCAATCCCATGTTCTAATCATACAATCAAAGTAATTCATTAGAAATAAAACCCTAATAACTGCAAAAACTAATCCTATAGTCTACCATCATTTGAAAGCAAACCCTAACTATTAACAACTGAAGATAATTCCCTAACTACTGATAATTGAAAGGCAAACCCTAACTATTGACAATTGAAAAGAAAATCCTAACTATTGGTCACTCAATATTTTGACCTACATCTCTTTGAATCTCTTGAAGAACCGAGCTCAAACTTGACTTGATCAATGAAAGGACTAAAATTATAAATAAACTTTCTATCTATTTTAATGCAAGAAAAACAAGTGCAAAAGAGTGATGAGTTCAATAATAATCCTCCACGCAGCCTTATGAAAAATACTCTATGATAGAATTAAAAGGAGGCCTCTAGATCTAATCTAATCACTTATCAACCAAAAGTGTGATGTTCCAATTGTGAATGTAATACTATAGAATTTATATCTAAACTGATCATTCAAGGGAGAAACTCATGCATGTGTTCAAACTAATCAAAATCGAGAAAAGTCATGACTTCATTTACTGTCACAATTTATCTTCAACAAAAAAAAAGGAGGAATTTGTTGTAAAAGTACTCTTTCAGTCTCAAAATTCCATGATGAATTTGTACTAAAGCTATGTGCAAAGGCTATAGGGTAGTTTAGACCCTCGTATGAAAGATAAGGAAAATTGTATCACAATCTTGTTGACATATACATATGAACCAACATTTAAAGGAATTACAATTTTGATCGTTGCTTTCTTCATATAAATACGAACAACTGAAGCATCCAGTAGTGTTTCGTTCCATAGTATAAATGGTATGCTTCCTCGAACACAAAACCAATCAAATATGAAGGCACGATATTAATTAGCACACTAGACTACACAAATTATATAATGAGAAAGTAGATTTAAGACTTATGCTACCAAATAAGCAAAGAGGGAGGGAAATGAGTTGGGTTGGTGAGCCCAACCAACCAGCTCGTGCCTCCTATTAAAACTAAATTATATAGAGAATAAAATATTCAATTAATGGAATGAAGAACTTGACATATAGACCTTTCAGTAAAAACACTATCCAATCTTTTACATCATAGAATATAGCTTAGAGATCATTGCCCAAAAGGGGGGTGCAATAGAGTCTAGAACAATAGTATAAGGTGTAAAAATGGAATTGCTTCATAGGCACAAGGCCATCATTCCTATTTTATATAGGTTACATTATAAATATATGTTGTAACAGCTAAAACAATTAAGAAAAAACTTAGTACAATTCGTAATAGCCATATGAAGAAGATGAGATCTGGTATAACCACAAGTTATCTCAAGAGATCTACAAATCATTGATGGAGAGAGAGAAATCAAGATAGTTCCATCTATTTAGTTCTCGAACTAGTTGTGTCTTCTTCAGGAATTCTTTGACCTTGACCTAACACTCATAAATATAATTAACAAGTTTATGAAATGTCGATTAATCAAGGGCCTACATAGCATTCTCATTGTCAAGACAATCCACCCATTCATCTCCTTAGTTACAAGGCCTATGTAGGAGGTGTAGGACCTACACAACCCTTCATTAGAAACATTTTAATGAACATTAATCCTAAGAAATGCATATAATGAAGGTATATTTAGTATAAATAAAAATTTACTTTATCATGCTCAAATTTAAGATAATTAGCCTAAGAATGTGCAAAATGACGACAATAACCATAAGGGCTAGGTAAAAACATGAGGGGTTTCAGAGAATAAATGTGTATAAAAATAGAAAAAATGGATGCCTGACATCCCCCCATGTTGATCATCTTGCATGTCCTCATGCAAGAAAAACCTCTAAACATAGATCAAAACTGTAGAGCTATTATTTCTGTATTAGAGTCCTACTACATCATTCATCATCTCAAGGATCTAGGGCATGGAATGAAAACTTATAGGGCTAATTGAGTAAAATCATGTAGGTAAGTGTTATATGATGTCAACTTCCTTTGCATCAATAAAATAAGAAATACCAAGGATGAATACCTTCAGTTGAATCATATGAAATACTTACAAATCCTTTTGTTTACCTTTTTATGGTTCCCGTGACAAGAGATTCAACAATGTTAAGACCGATCTTCATTATTTTCCAAAATAGTGACTAATGCTAGGGATGCCATAGGAATGCTAACAATTTTGTCACTGCGGGTATAGTATTATCATTTAATGAAATATCAATCCATAAAAATTCCTCAAAGCATCTCAGGAGCAACCTTAGTTAATAGTTTTTCACCTCAATATCCTCATTATAAATAAAAGTGACATAATCATATTTTGAAATCCATGGTGTTAAATATGGATGGAAATAGGGAAAAAGAAAGATGACAAAATGATACCTTCCCAGGGTGACCATATTACCATTATCCAAGCATATAGTTTAATCTTCTCTTTTTTGAACAAAAAAAATCACATGCACGAAGGGTCCCACTTCCATGAAAACCTCCTTATTTTTTAAAGATAAAACTCCAAATCACAATACTTGACGAATCTTAAAGTCATTCTCTTATATGTATAAATTTCATTTCTTAGTTTCAATTTTAATGATAATTGCCTCAAAATGTGACCTAGTGTTTTTCCTTGAAATCATTTTTAAGTGTGCCAATGTATTTTCCTCATCTCTCTTACCCGACATAACCCTGTTGCCAGTGTTATAGACATATTTAGGCACTGAAACCCCAATCACATATGTCCATAAACCAAGGGCTTCTAAACCCCTAAAAGTGTTGTTTCATACCCTAAAGGAACAAGGTCAGTTGATTACATCATTTCCTAGAAGTTCTCCTTGCAAAACTGCTAGAACTGGTCAAAACTGGACCATACAGACTGCTCCATGCTGAGGGTGTGATGCATCTCACCTGTTACATGCAAAGGGTGCGATGCATACTGAAAATCCCTTCTGTAGGGTGCAATGAGTGAGAGCAGACAAATGGTAGAGGCAGTTTGCTAGGTGGAAACCCAGAGAATCTTCTAGAAACTGCTCATTTGACACTTGCCTCTCTGAATTCGCCCAGGGATGAGTAAGAGATCATGAAATATCCAAGTGGAACCAAGAACTATCAGTGAAATGACACTAATCAAAATCCCAGAAGCTGACTCACCCACCTGCAAATATCTATATATGGATCCCTCATCCTAGAGATCCAAAGGCTGGAATTTTGTATTTTGTAAGGAAGTGCTGTTGGTTTCTCTGTGAAACATTGTATTGTTGGGTGATCTAGCTTTTCATGAGGTGAAGAGGGCTTTCATGCTGGGAGGTTGACACTAGATCAGACAACTTGGTTGTAATCCTCTCTTCTACTACTTTGATCAATAAAGCTATTTAAATTTTCCTCCATATACTTGTATATTTCTGAATCTTGTATTGGTGTATGCATTTGTATGGTTAATATACATCTAATCCTATATTGTTTATGGTTATAAATCTCTATGATTTGATGGTATTATGCTACTTTGACTCTACAACTGTTCTTTGAAGTGGGACAAGTGAGAAAGGAGTGGCGAAAGCTCTATCAAGGGAGAGAGGAAACAAGCAAGGAGACTAGCGAAAGACTAAGGTTGGTACTCTCTGCTTCTCTCTCATCTATCTCTCATAAAGGAAAACACAAGTAACTTTGGTTTGTTTGTTTCTAAGATAGCTACCCGTCTTAGTGGGACTAGCAGCTCTGAATGGACACTAGTTTTCCTAATAACAACCAGCAGGCTTCTTCAGTGCCTCAACAGGTTTTCCATGGTATCGTACAAGAATAGCCTTGTTCAACACCCTGACAAGTTTCTTCAGTACCTTGGTAGGTTTGCTTGTACTTCCTGATACATCCTTTTTATTATATATCACTCAATAGATTTGCAATAATTTATACTGCTCATTGACAACTTTTTAGAGTGTAAGGAAGTCAAGTGGTACGAGACTACTTTAGATTTTCCAATCACATAACTAATTATTTATATTTAGCCCAGGGTTGACATCATCCACAATAACCTTAAATCTCAACTATCAATGCATAATAAAGCATCTCAAATAATGACTGAAAGGTCCCTCTAGTTTGATCATGCTACGGTTCTCATAAAATCCCATTGAAGTTTTATAGGAGTTGTCCACCATAAAGGTTTTTCAACAATACCTTTTAAGAGAAGCTTGAAAATATTTCTTGGGTAACAACTTGGTCAAGTGATTAGGCTAGGAGTAAGGTTTGGACTTAGGAATGGAAAGTATTAAGCATAGCAATAACAAATCCCCTCGATTGACTCAATGGATGATTTCGGCCAAACAATATGAAAGGGCACCAACCAATCAATTATAGTCACTTTACAAAATAATGAGTCACTAAGAGTGAATCACATGTGACAAGACTTATCATAGAAGTGCTTAATAGAATTTTTAGTAATTGTGCCTTAGGGTGTTGCAGTTTCAAGAGGGTTGTTGTAAAATTTTTATTTCAAATGGATTTTTTATTTATTTCTTCTATATTATCCTACCCTAATTTAGAAAGAGCAAGACCTCCTTCAAGTGTATGGGTACTTCCAGTTCAACCATGTGCATAACAAAATACTAAATATAATCACACTCATATTTAAGAAGTAAGTTTTAATGTTTACCAAAGAATGAGAAACGAACTTATTTAACTGATATGTTACTAAGATCTATTGAATGATGGAGGAAGGTTGCATGTCAATGATTTTTTGGAACCAAGATTCGATGTAGTCTACATGTTCATGGTTCTCCAATTCATTAGAAACTATTGTCATGAACTCCTTTGTTATGTTATGCAATTCTTCCTTTGCTTTATGATTTCTCTCTTCGAGGCATGAAGGATCTGGTGAGAGGCAAGAGAGAATCTCCTTGATCTTAGCCTCCAATATCTTCTCTTCAAATTGACAAGGATGGTTAAGGGAAATTCTAAGGTTTTTCTCTTAATATTGTTCATGAGTTTCAACAAAAGTTTTAGAACAACTTCCAAATATATAGTGTTCCTATAATGGTTCTTGGATTAGGACTTATTCTTGGGGTAAATTCCTTGTAGTAATATGGGAAGTTCCTAAACTTACTCCTTTGTGCAACCGAATTTTTTGTATTAGGGTTAGGTTTAAGGTTTGGATTAGGGTTTTTATTAGGGTTATATTTAGGGTTTGGAGTATGGTTTGGTTTGGGGTTTGTTTTAGGTTTTGGTTCATGGTTTGGATTAGGGTTAGTTTTATGGTTTGGATTAGGATTTGGTTACACACGTAGCTGGGGTCATATAGGAGAATTAATTGATGGTGTGTTGGACAAGAATTTCAATTTTTGTTGGTTGGGTAATTGGTTTTGCATGGGGAACTAACATAAAGAAGAGGCTTCAACCCATCCTTGAGGCCATGGGGACATCTGACTCAAGGGAGAGGGTCATTATGGCCAAAAGGTAGGGTAGTCCATTGAAGGAGGACTAAAAGTTTGTCATAGAACTATAGGATTATACATCTATTAAGGAACCTACTGAGGATGATAAACATTAGTCCAAGTATTAAATGATGATGGATTTTGAGGTATACCCAACTGTTGATTTGATTTCTCACTTAATTCCTTGAATACTTTTTGTAATCTTGGCAATTATGGGGAATTATTTGTTGATTGATCCTCTTGAAAAATACTACAAACTTTCGGACTGCTAAGTGGACACTCTCTAAGGGAGGGCTTCTTCCTACAATCGGAGCATAGTATCAAGAGTCGTTCTTTAATTTTAACCAACATTCGTGTTTCCTACAAATCATCCAATTGTGAAATAAAAGAGCTAATAACACCAATTTTAATATTTTCAAGAAAAATATCGATTCTTGCACTCGTGAGTTCGTAATTGGATTATTTTGATTTCTCAACAGTAGCATCATATATTATTGTTGAACTCCTCATCGAAAGATTTCTCAAAATACCATTTTATTTTCTCAACAAGCTTCTTGAGTGAGCTGGTATAATTTTTTCAACACATGGATGGGTATAAATGGGGGGTTCTTAGATGAAAACCGTTTAAAAATATAAACAAAATGTGCATGAAAAATTGGATAAAGAATCAAACCAAATTGCGGTAGGTCTCCAAGGTCAATCCCTCAAGAGCCTCCCTGAAAACAACACAAAAATGTTGGGTGTAGTATATGGTATATTAATGGACCAACATTTAATCTCAATCTATGGTCCGTAGAATTTGAGACAAAGCAATGTAAATGCTAGATAAAGACTCCAAACATTTGTAAAACCCAAATACTAATCTACTTTTGGAAACTATCTGCTCACATCTTCAAATTCCTGCAAACTCTAATGAAACCCCTGTTCTAATCTTACAATCAAAGGAATTCATTAGAAACAAAAACCTAAGTACTATAAACACTAATCCTACAGTCTACCAACATTTGAAAGAAAGCCCTAAATATTAACAATTGAAAAGCAAACCCTAACTACTGATAATTGAAAGTACAACCATAACTATTTACAGTTGAAAATAAAACCCTAAGTATTTGTAACTCAAGAATATGACCTATAGCTATTTGACTGAACTAAGAAATATTTATAAAATCCAATCTCAAACCTTATTTCATCAATGAAAGGACTAAAAATATAAATAAAATTTATATTTTAATGCAATAAAAACAAGTGCAAAAGAGTGATGAGTTCAATAATAATCCTTCACATAGTCTTATGAAAACTACTATGTGATAGAATTAAAAGGATGCCTTTAGATCTAATATAATCACTTATCAATCAAAAGTGCAATGTGCCAATTGTGAATCTAGTACTGTAGAATTCATATCTAAACTCATCATTCAAGGGAGAAACTTATGCATGTGTTCAAACTAATCAAGATCTGGAGAAGTAATTACTTCATTTATTGTCACAAATTATCTTCAAAAAACAGAAGGAGGGAGTTTCTATAACAATACTATTTTTACCTCAAAAGTATATAATGAATTTTTTACTAAGAATGTGTGCAAAGGCTATAGTGTATTTCAGAGCCTCATATGAAAGATAATGTGAATTGTATCACAATCTTGTTGACTTATACATACGACCCACATACTTCATTTATGGAATAAGAGGAAATTGATTCTACAAGCATTGCATATAAAATTCAAATGTGCATTTTAAATTATTAAGGATTAGGCCCCATTAAATACAATTGTATGATACTTGAATTTGAATCCTTATGAGATGAGTTTATACTAGAATATTTGGGGCAACACAATACAAACCCTACAATTCAAACATAATTTATACATGTAGTGCAAGTGAAATAGATCTAGAGATAACACTGCAGTTGTTCCTTTTGAATCGATTTGCATAAAAGATATGGAAATTATTTGTATGACTTATAAACCAAATCCTATGGCCACAATTATCAATAGGGAAATTATCAATCTTTTAAATGAGTTATGATACGAACCTTGTGGGGAGAAAAGTTGAGGAATGTTAAATTTTAAACACTCCTATGTAGTGATTTGTAAGTTTTATTTATAAAAACTACAGCTAACCACATTGATGAGGTTATAAATAGAAGCTACAATTGGCCACAGAGAGATCAAATCACTCTTTGAATTTTTTCATAGGCAACAAGCTATTTGAAACAAACTTACATGAAACATAGCATTGAATATTTCACTATCAAAACATTGTTAATTTGGATCTTGCTATCATAGCTCAACATTTAAAGGAATCACAATTTTGATCCTTGCTTTCTTCATATAAATATGCACAACTCAAGCATCCAACAAAGATTTGATCTAGATTATAAATGTTATGCTTCCTCTAACACAAAATCACTCAAATATGATGGAACAATATTCATTAACACACAATAATTTGCAAATTAAATTATGAAAGAGAAGATATGAGATCTATGCTACCAAATAAGCGAAGAGGGAGGGAAATGAGTTGGGTTGGTGGGTCCAACCAACAGCTCATGCCTTTTGATAAAAATAAATTACAGAGAGAATAAAACAATCAATCAATGGAATTTAGAACCTGACATATAGTCCTTTAATTAATAAAATTGTTCAATATTTTACATCGTAGAATAGAGCTCAAAGATCAGTGCCCAAAAGGGGTTGTAAAAAAGTCTAAACCAATAGCATAAGGTTTAAGAATGGAATCACTTTTTAGGCACAAGACCATTTCTCTTCTTTTATATATGTTACATTACAAATATAGGTTGTAATATATAAAATAATCATTAACAAACTTAATACAATTCATAACAACCACATGAAGAACATGAGATCCGGTATAACCACAAGTTATCTTAAAACATCGAAAAATCGTTGATGGAGAGAGAGAACTCAAGATAGTTCCCTATGTTTCTGTATTGAACCAGTTGTGCTTCTACAGGAATGCATGGACCTTAACCTAGCACTCATAAGGATCATTAACAGGTGTGTTAAATGTTTATTAATGACAAGCCAATGTAGCATGGTTGTTGTGAAGACAATCCACACATTCATCTTCTTAGTTGCAGGATCTCTGTAGGAGGTGCAAGACATATGAAAACCTTCATTAACAACAATTTAATGAACATTAGTCCCAAGAAATGCATATAACAAAGTTATTTTGGGTATCAATACAAATTTTCCTTACCATTATTGATTTTACGATAATTAGCTCAAGAATGTGCAAAATGATGACAGTAAACATAAGAGATAGGAAAAAACATGAGGGATTTCAGAGCGAAAAGGTGTATAAAACTAGACAAAATGGAGGCCTGGTGGGAACTAACATACCAACACATCACAAAAACACTAGACAAAATACTTATCGCTAAACGAGGACCCATTCGATGGGGTAAAGAATGAGTCTCCCCAACCAAGGCATCTTCAGCCTTAACCATCAAAGTGTAATGGTGATAAGATAGACATTGCATGTGGTATTTCTGGGTCTTGGGTTGATTTAATGGCCTCCATTCTTTCCTTCCTCTAGAATTCTCCTTTGTCTAAGCACTGTGAGCCTTTGTACCACTATATTCAATGAAGCCCATTGTTGGATCATAAGAAACAAATGGAATTCTCTTGGGAATCTCTATGGGAATTGGCTTCTTGGCTTAATTAGTAGCATTTTTGGTCTTAGGACATCCTTGTACAATGCCAATAGGTGTGAATTCTAGGTTTACTGGCTCACCTAGGTTCGACCTGCCTTACATTCATTTCATGAGGGACCAATTTGAATTAGTCCAGATCATGTCAATTCCACTAGCTAATTTGTTCCTATTTGTTGATGCTCTTCTATGCAAGCTAGATTTCCTCTTATGGTTTCTCCTATACTCCATTATTCCTCTTTCTTCTATGTGGTATTCTCTATTAATTCAACTTCTAGTCATTCTTTGTTGCTCATATGTAATTGGAAGCCTTCCCTATTCCTTAGTCTCTCTAGTCAAGGCCTTCCTAACATTGTGATGCATCAAGTTGGTATTCTCTATATATTTTTTCTCTAGTTTAATTTTACTTATTTGTGATCTGTGACTACCCCTTTTGCTTCCCATTGTAGCCCTTTATTATCGCTGCTACAACACCCCCCAAAATTTCAGTGCATTTGAATTTTGGAGCCTACTTCATTATCATATCAAGTGTTGCCTTGGTTGTCAAGTGTTGTTTTATGTTGTTTGATATGTCACAAGTGTTCTTGAATGTTCTCAAGTGTCATCACATTGATTAGAACATCCTTATATGCATTTCATGGTCATAACACCTTTGTTGTTGTAAAACGACACTTTTGGGTCACATTCGCACACACTTCACTATTTGTACTTAGGGAATGTGCATAAAGTGGTGTTCTAATGTATATTCATTATTGATCAAGATTTTCTAAGTTTCATTGTTGATTTAATATGTTTCGTACATGGTTTATGTCTATAACTCATCTCGCTCACCCTTTGACCAATCACCCAGACTTAGACAAATTTTTGTTGCAAAATGAGTTCACTAAGGCCAAGAGAATATGAATGCACTTTGAGGCCTTGATGGGAGACCCTTCATTGTTTAGAAGTGAACCCTACACCCTCCTAGAGATTTGTGAGCACTCCAAAAGCACAAACCCCCTTCCATGTTCTAAACTACGCCTTCCAAAATCACTGAGACTTCTTTGAGTGCACTCCTTTGACTCAAAGAAGTGCACCTTCCTTGAGTGCGTTACCACATCTTGAAGACCCAAATATCAATCCTTCAGCCTTCCCTTATGTGCCATGCATCCTCCTGAGCTGCTTGAGCACATTGGCACACCCCGAAAGCACAAAGGCCTAGCCTTTAACCTTCAAGAGTTTGCCTTGCTCCCTTCCTGAGGCATATAGAGTGCATGAGCACACCCTGAAGCCACGGAGCCTCAGCCTTCATCCCTTGGTAGTGCGCCCTATGCCCTCCCTCTCTCCCTTGAGCACATAACACACATGGGAAGCCCAAATCCTTCCCCTTCATCCTTCGTACTTGCGACATGCGACCTTCCCTTACTGCTTTCTTCCTTTGGGTGGATGAGTGCATGCCGAAGGCTTGAAGCTCCTCCTCCCTAGTCATTTAGTCTTTCAGAGTGCGTCCATGTGCCCTAAAGCTTCTTTGATCATTTTAAGAACATATAAAAGGAATAAATAGGAAAATATGCATAAAATATGGTAGAGCAAGAGATTTTCAGACTCATAGTTGCTTGTCATGAGTGATTGTAGAAAATGGTATTCCAAGGACCTCATGGCAAGAAAACACAATCTTAACTAGCTTCTGTGTTTCTTGCAAATAATCCAATTGTGAATTTTTTTGGTGTCCCAAATTGCTCTATTTTTACCCCATTTCTATAAACATTAACCTCCGTTTTATCTTGACTTAAACCTCTCTTTCCTACACTAGTCCAAGATAACTACCTATTCATGCATATTCTTTGTATCTTACATTAAGATTTATTAAAGTGCTTTATCAATCATTTAACAACATAGATTTCATGCCTATTAAGTACCTCTTGTAACTTATGTTAATTTCCTAGAAGTAATTGAGAAACTAAGTGTTAATTATGAGTCAGCATGATCAGTGCAAGCAGATTCATGCACTACCAACGATGATTGTTCCGAGATTTTCGTGAGCTGAATCTTTCCACACGGACGTTTTGATCCATGACTCTGAGTTCGGTTGCTGATTAACTGAGGATGGATATCAGTGGCGCATAGTCAAGGATATTTGCCAAGGATGGTCTACGACCAATGAAGTACACATTCTATTATAACTGATAGTCGATTTTGTAATGTTTGGTTGTTAGTCCATTTGACCGAAAGGCCTGAATAGGAAAATCACTGTAATTAGTGGAATACAACTAAGGCTGAAAGAATGTATAAAATGTAGATTGTAGGTAGAACTAGCTAGCAATCCTTAGGCTGTAATTTCATTTTCTATGTAATTTGGTATCACCCTCAGCTCTAGGCTGGACTCGCACTACTATGTACATTTGTTGATCAAGTAATACAAGGAACTCACCATGTTATTCATACGCTGTGTTTAATCTATCTTTCATGCGTACTTGAGTGCTAAATCATCTCATTTCTTAAACAGGAAACAAGCTAGTTGGCTAGGGCCCAGCCAACCCAGCTTGTTTACCCTTGTGCTTTCGTCATTTGGAAAGACTGTGTGAATATTTCCCTTTGCAGTTGCGTGGTGTGAATAGTTTTTATATTTACTTCTGAAGTTCTGATTTAAATCTATTTCGTAGTAAAGTGTGAGCAGATTTGTGGCTTGGAAGTTGATTGAGTTTATTTCTTTCTTGTAATTCCTTTCTTGCATTTCTTTACTCACAATTCTGGTCTCGATTTGCTTCCACTTGGATCGTGTAGGAAGCCTCTTCCTGTACCAGTGCATGTAGTTTCCTGCACTCCAGTTCAGTTATTCCTTTCATAGCAAATATTTCATTTCTCTTATTGCTTACCATTTTAAGTTGTTTCTGCAAGCAAATATATTATTAATTTTAGTAATCATCCTTAACATTAAGAGTGCATTTCTGAAGGATTTGAGAATGATTACATGAATTTATCATAGACACTTTATACTTGCATTTTATGACTTATGAACAAAGAACATAAACATTTTAAGTGGATTGCCGAAGCTAGTTGATACATGCAGATCACTTAGACTACTGCTTTGATTACTTTGAGTTGCTTTCATTTCATGAAGTTTACTTCCATTGCAATATTAATTAATTAAAGAATTTCGTTTCATAGATAATTTATCTCATAATTTCGTTTGCAATTGCATTTCTTTTCGACATGTGTTTCAATCTTTTCGAAAGTAAATTGGAAACTTTGGTGAAGGAAACTTTGCCTTGGTGCAAGAGCTGGTCTCTTGTCACAGAAACAGAGTGCTCTAAGCCCTGAGGCTTAGAGCACCTCCACAAAGACATAAATCTTTAGTAAGGGAGGTAAAATATACTTTTACACAAAGGCACTGTACCTGCACTAGTGCAAGCAAATTGCAATAGTACAAGAATAGGTTGTTTGTGTAGAAGGAAGATTAAGAGGAAAAATGATCTTTGTAAGGGCCCACTTGTTAGACTATTAGCAATCTATCTGAAGATAAACATAGCATTTCATTCTAGCATTTAAGATTGCTTTCAGTTGTGTGAAAACTCTACTTGGTTTGCTTGCAAATTGTTCTTTTACATTCCAGCACTAGAGTTGCTTTGGTGTCAATTACCTTTAAGATTGTTTTCTGTCTGATTCTACAAACATTTCCTTTAAGAAGTAGGATTAGGAATAGGAAAAGTTCATACCACTTCTGGCATTGCCTGTGCTTCGTCTCTAAGTTTACGAAACCCCCGAGTTGACAATTAAGTGTTGAGGAGTTTTCTTAAGCGCAATTCCTGCACCCAACAAAATAAAAGGGCTAATAAAATCAATTATAAGATTTTCAAGAAAAATATTGATTTTTGTAGTCATGAATTTACCATTGGATTATTTCATGTCTTAGCGGTAGCATCAGATATTATTGTTGAACTCCTCAATGAAAGATTTCTCAAAATACCATTTTATGTTCTCAACAAGCTTCTTGAGAAAGTTGGTATACTTTCTTCAGCACATGGATGAGTATATATAGGGGGTTCTTCAACGAAAACCCTTTAAAAAGATAAACAAAATGTTCAGAAAAAACAAGCTAAAGAATCAAACCCAATTGCGGTAGGTCTCCAAGGTCAATCCCTCAAGCGCCTCCCCGACAACAACACAAAATTTTTGGGTGTAGTAAATGTTATATTAATGGAACAATATTTAATGTCAATCTAGGGTCCGTGGAATTTGAGACAAAGCACTGGAAATGCTAGATAAAGACTCTAGACACCTTTAGAACCCAAACCCTAATCTACTTTTGGAAACTATCTTCTCACACCTTCGAACTCCTGCAAACTCTAATGAAACCCTTGTTCTAATATTAAAATCAAAGGAATTCATTAGAAACAAAACCCTAAGTACTAAAAACACTAATCCTGCAGTCTACCAACATTTGAAAGAAAGCCCTAAATATTAACAACTAAAAAGGAAAACCCTAACCACTGATAATTGAAAGGAAAACCATAACTATTAACAACTGAAAAGAAAACCTTGAGTATCCTTAACTCAAGAATTTGACGTATAGCTATTTGATTGAACTAGGAAATGTCTATAAGAACCAATCTCAAACCTTATTTCATCAATCCAAGGACTACAATAAACTTTATATTTTAATGCAATAAAAACAAGTGCAAAAGAGTGATGAGTTCAATAATAATCTTTCACATAGTCTTATGAAAACTACTATGTGATAGAATTAAAAGGAAGCCTCTAGATCTACTCTAATCATTTATCAATCAAAAGCGTAATGTGCCAATTATCAATCTAGTACTGTAGAATTCATATCTAAACGCATCATTCAAGGGAGAAACTTATGCATGTGTTCAAACTAATCAAGATCGGGAGAAGTTATGACGTCATTTACTCTCACAAATTATCTTCAACAAAACAAAAGGAGAGAGTTTCTCTAACAATACTATTTTGATCTCAAAAGTCTATATTGAATTTGTACTAAGAATTTTTGCAAAGGCTATAGTGTAGTTCAGAGCCTCATATGAAAGATAAGGCGAATTGTATCACAATCTTGTTGACTTATACATACGACCCACATACTTCATTTATGCAATAAGAGGAAATCGATTCTAGAAGAATTACATATCAAATTCAAATGTGCAATTTAAATTTTTATTTTTATTTTTATTTTTAATTTTAATTTTAATTTTTATTTTTAATTTTTATTTATTTATTTATTTATTTTTCTGAATT
The DNA here is from genome assembly GCA_031772625.1 of Pinus tabuliformis. Taxonomy (NCBI): domain Eukaryota; kingdom Viridiplantae; phylum Streptophyta; class Pinopsida; order Pinales; family Pinaceae; genus Pinus; species Pinus tabuliformis. The sequence continues at coordinate 530,519,699 of CM062815.1, read as the reverse complement.
GGACTAATTCTATTAATCAAAAATATGGTACAAGAAGATACATTCAAGAGAGACAGAAAACCGGCAACCGGAAATGATAGGACTATCAACCTCGGTTCCGGAGAAGAAGTGAAACAAGCAAGAAGCTACAACATATGGCTGGAAGCAAAAAAAGACTGACTTCTACCCAGAATGGGTAGAAGCCTCAACACGAAGCTTTTTCCCTTTCCTTTTTTTGACTTCGACCCAACCGTTGAGGGGTGAATGAGCAATAACAACTTGAATATTGAGGTTCTCCACAGGAGAGCCCTCCTTTTCTGAATCAAAGGAGGAGGTCAAATGGACGCGTTTCTGAGCGGTGGCTGTATCGGAGCACTGTGCCAGACCATCGGTGGAAGGGACCACAGAATGAGGGGCATGATCCATTTCCGCATCGCTACCTTGGTCCTTCATCTTCAGAGCTGGAGGAATCAGAATCCACGACTGAAGGAGGAGAGAAAGGAGCCCATCGTTTGGACTTGGGCTTGGAGAGAATATCCTTATTCTTTTTTGCCAGGTGAGATGGGTAGGTGATCTGCAAATGGCCTGATTGGTGGCAATGGTGGCAATGTAATGTAGTATTTTTGTAATCCAATGTCTGGGACCAAACAAAGTCATTTATCTTGAGATTGATTTGGTCTGGAAGTCCTTTGCTCAAATCTAACTCCACACATATTCTAGCATATGAATAGAGACCTTTGGATTCCCACCAGTAATCTCTCATAATGAAACCTCCCAAGGTGTTTCCTATAGCTCTATAGACGCGAGTATGCCATAAGTGGGCAGGTAAGTTTGGAAGCCTGATCCATACAGGTGTCCTGGTAATGACTGTAGTTGCTGGATCAAAATCTGGGAACCAAGGAGTCAAGAAGAGCCCCGCAGTTCCCATGAACCAAGGGCCTTCTTCTAAGGCCTTTTCATAATGCTTACTATTATCAAATAGAACAATGAAGTAACCTTTTGAACAGAAACTGATCTTACAATGATGAGTCCAGTTTGCATGGATCCATGCATAGGGATCCTGAGATCATGGCCACAGTCTGTTAAATCTGCAAATGATGGCTCTTTCTGCAAATTCTTGAAGTTGGGTTGTAAGATCTTCATGGGTGAGTTCAACAGAGGGAACTTCTTCTATCTTATCAACCAAAAAGGGCTTAGGTTTAAGGGCCTCCTGGGGTTTGGGGTTCTCAGAGTGTACTGCATCTTTGTATGAGAAGGGACGAGCAGAGGATGACTGTCCCACTGCACCTCCTCTCAGACGAAGGGTTACAACCAAAGAATTGTTCCTGGTAATGTTGTAAGAAGAGAGGGGAAGAAGGTCTTCAAGTTGTTTACCTTGAAAGAGAAGTCTTTGAAGGCCTGAAGGGATCCCAATCCACCATTCTAGATCCAGTTTGAGATCCAGCACCAGATCTGAAGAACTAACCCATTGCAAGATGGTTCTGCCTATAGGCTAAGAAATTTAGATTTGAAAGGAGTCAAAGAAGTACTTAGACCCAGTGCCAAGGCTTCTTGTGCTTCCGAGAGCAGATCTGCCATGGAAATTTTCCAACCGAGGTGTCAAACCTACAAGATCTTGGCTGATCTATCTATTGAGAGCCCGATCTGATTGATCAATGGCGGATCTGGGGTTTTTATACTTGATCAGATCAGTAACTTCACTCATAAATGTAGAAATAGCCAAACCCGCCATTGTGGAAGGCGTTGAAGATGAAGCTGAAGACTCCTCAGCAGGCTTGTCCCCATTGTCCCCAGCCGCTTTCACTTCCAAACTTTGAGCAGCAGGAATTGCTGCAGCATTAGAGGATCCATGGACTGCAACCTCGTTCAGAGTTGATTTCCACAAAGCTGGCCGAGAACCCCGATATCGCTCAAACTGTCCAGCAAAAGGCCGATCAAGGTGACTTCCCGAGAAGCTCGAAGCCAAGACCGAACCCCGTGAGCGGGCCCTGGCATTTGAAACCCTAACGTGATGCTGCTGATTGACCGGAGAACTTAATAATCCACTGTTATTGCCACTGTTTGCTTCTACTAGCGAAGGCGCAGTCACAGACGCTGTGGGAACGGTCGCCATCGTCGATGAAAAAAGAAAAAGCATTTTAAATTATTAAGGATTAGGCCCCGTTAAATATAATTGTATGATACTTGAATTTGAATCCTTATGAGATGAGTGTATACCACAAGATTTGGGGAACACAATACAAACCCTACAATTCAAACATTATACATGTAGTGCAAGTGAAATAAATCTAGAGTTAACACTGCAGGAGTTCCTTTTGAATCAATGTAAATAAAACATAGGGAGATAATTTGTATGACTTATAAACCAAACCCTATGGCCACAATTATTAATAGGGAAATTATCGATATTTTAAATGAGTTATGAATCAAACCTTGTGGGGAAAAAGTTTAGGAATGTTAAACTTTAAACACTCCTATGCAACGATCTGTACGTTTTATTTATAAAAACTATAGTTAACCACGTTGATGAGGTTATAAATAGAAGCTACATGTGGCCACACAGAGATCAAATCACTCTTTGAATTTTTTCATAGGCAATGAGTTATTTGAAACAAACTTACAGGAAATAGAGCGTTAATATTTCACTGTCAAAACATTGTTAATTTGGAGCTTTCTATCATAGCTCCACATTTAAAGGAATTACAATCTTGATGCTTTCGTTCTTCATATAAATATGGACAACTAAAGCATCCAACAAAAAATAGATCTAGATTATAAATGTTATGCGTCCTCTAACACAAAATCACTCAAATATGATGGAACAACATTCATTCGCACACTATACTTTCCAAATTAAATAATGAAAGAGTAGGTCTAAGACCTATGCTACCAAATAAGCGAAGAGGGAGGGAAATGAGTTGGGTTGGTGGGTCCAACCAACCAGATCATTCGTTCTCATAAAACTAAATTACAAAGAGAATAAAACAATCAATCAATGGAATTTAGAATCTTGCATATAGTCCTTTCATTAATAACATTATTCAATATTTTACATCTTAGAATAGAGCTCAAAGACTAGTGCCAAAAAGTGGTTGCCAAGAAGTCTAAACCAATAGCATAAGGTGTAAAAGTGGAATCACTTCCTAGGAACAAGGCCATTGCTCCTGTTTTATATAGGTTACATTACAAATATAGGTTGTAATAGCTAAAATAATCATTAACAAACTTAATACTATTCATAACAACCACATGAAGATGATGAGATCTGGTATAACCATAAGTTATCTTAAGACATCGACAAATCATTGATGGAGAGAGAGGACTCAAGATAATTCCCTATGTTTTAGTATTGAACCAGTTGTGGCTTCTTCAGACATACTTTGACCTTAACCTAACACTCACGAAGATCATTAACAGGTGTGTGAAATTTTTATTAATCACAAGCCAATGTAGTATGCTCGTTCTGAAGACAATCCACACATTCATCTTCTTAGTTGCAGGATCTCTGTAGGAGGTGCAGAACATGTGAAAACCTTCATTAACAACATTTTAATGAACATTAAACCCAATAAATTCATATAACAAAGGTATTTTGGGTATGAATAAAATTTTACCTTATCATGGTTGATTTTAAGATAATTAGCCCAAGAATGTGCAAAATGTTGATAGTAAACATAAGAGCTAGGTAAAAACATGAGGGATTTCAGAGCGAAAAGGTGTATAAAACTAGACATAATGGAGGCTTGATGGGAACTAACATACCAACACATTACAAAAAAATTAGACAAAAGACTTAGCCTTAAGTGAGGACCCACCCGATGGAGTAGATGGTGAGTCTTCCCCAACCAAGGCCTCTTCACTGTTAACCATCGAAAATGAAGAATAACCCCAAGACCAGAAGAACTCGACACCGAAGAGAGTGAAACCAGGGACCAAATTTATACAGCCACCACTTATCTTGCCAAGAAAATAAACTATCACAAGAAGAACCTCACATTTCACTTTGGATAAGACTTGGAAGCCCCACCTTAAACTGAGAGAAGAGGTCCAAAGAAAAAACCCTATGCCAAATTAAACATGCACTCCAGATAAAATCCCCAAACAAAAGAAGGAGATACATACACAGAGAATTAGACTCAAGACACTTATACCTCGACCCTTGAAAACACCTAAAGAGGAGAACCAAGATTAGTAGAGGTATGACCTGAGAAACCACAATGAAACTTAATTTTGATGATCCCAATAGGATCTCTAAAGTGTAATCTTCCAACAAACCTGAATAATACGAGGCTTCCTGAATGCCCCAAACAAGAACACATAGTTTAGAATGACTAGCATAAATTCCTTTCCAACCACCAAGATCCACCACTACCCACAACACTAAGATTCTCATGCACACCAATTGCATAGAGGGAATGCACAAATTGGCTAAGGACCTTACCTTGGCTCCTTTTAGCTCATTGAAAATAAAATTTCCGCCCATTGAAGACCATATATAAACCAAAAGCCAATTGTAACAATGCATTCCCATGGATACAAGTGCAGGCTATGTCCTCCCTCTTAAATTTTTGTTACATACTTGACAATGGTGGGCACATCGCCCAAGGCTCCTAGTCCATCTTCCTTTACACCTTAGAACGAGGAATTTTCTTATGTTAATTTCTATTTTTATTTTTATTAATATTCAATATCTAACATATTTATGTTAATATCTAACATATTTATGTTAATGTGCATTAATTAATAAATGATGAAAAAAACACTGAACTCAGTGCATCAATGAATATTTATTAACATTAATACATTAATTTTAAAATTTATATGTAGATTTCTACTTCATAATTTATATGTAAATTTCTATCTCAATTTCTATGTTAACTTTTATTTAAATTTAAATTTTAATTTTTTTTTCAATTTACAATACATCCATTTTAATGTGGGCTTATGAATAAATAATAAAATTCAAATTAAAATCAACAAATTCTTCTTGAAATCAATAGGTTGATTTCAGTGCACGTGATTAATGAAAGCATGAGTACTTTAATTTTACTATGAATAATCTAATAGTGTACTTAAAACACATTAAATATTAATGTGTTTTCTAATATGCTTTATTTATTCAAATCACCTTTTGAAATAAAAAACTTAAATTTGTATGCTTAGTGTTTGTATGCATGCCTGAAAGAGATATTTCATAATTTCATAATTTTTTAAATATGGTTTTTTTAATATTTAATAAATTTATTATTATTTTCATATATTATTGTGAAATATAAAAGATTCGTGTTTTCTATTCTTATACACATTTGATATATTTTATAATAATATATTGAAATAAGAGGTGGAAGGAAGGGAAGGTTTTTTTTTTTAATTCTGATAGAAGACCAATTATTAAGTACTTTTGGGAGCTTGGGAAGAGGACCAATAATTAGGTTGAAATGCATGGTCTCCTGCTTGGATTAAACTTGGTGAAAGATATGGATATCTCTTAGATGATAATCCTTTGGAACTCTCTCCTCACAATACAGTATGTGAGAAGGCTCCTTCTCTAAAGATAATCATCTCAAACTACTCCTTTAAAGAATTAATCTTGCCTTGGATCTCTCCCCCCTTAAGCCATTTTTTCATGTTCTTAGATACAAAAACTTGGAAGTAGATAGACAACCTAATATTGCTTGCCTCCTAAAAGTGGGCCATATTGAAATTAATGGTTCCTCGGGATGGAGAAACACCCCATGATTCCTCACCCCCTCGCTTTTTGTTATAATGTATATGATTGGGAACACCTCTCTAGTCATCCCCATTCCATTTTATGGTATAAATACTAGTGATCATGATAATAAAAAAATTAACAATTAATGCAAGGTGTTGTGGATTGTCACACCAAGATTATTGATGGTATCTAGGATGGGTGTCATAATGAAGTGTAATGGCTATAAGATAGAAATTACATGTGGGATTTCTAGGTTTTGGATCAATTTAATGGCATCCATTCTTTTCTTCCTCTATAATTCTCCTTTGTCTAAGCACTGTGAGCCTTTGTACCACTATATTGAATGGAGCTCATTGTTGAATCACAGGAAACAAATGGACTTCTCTAGGAATCTCTATGGGAATTGGTTTCTTGGCTTCATTAGTCGCATTCGTGGTCTTAGGACATCCTTGTACAGTGCCAGTAGGTGTGAATTCTAGTTTTAATGGATCACCTAGGTTCCACCTTCCTCACATTCATTTCATGAGGGACCAATTTGAATTAGTCCAGCCCATGTCAATTCCACTAGGTCATTTGTTCATATTTGTTGATGCTCTTCTATGCAAGCTATATTTCCTCTTATGGGTTCTCCTATACTCCACTAGTCCTCTTCCTTCTATGTGGTATTCTCTATTAATTCAACCTCTATTCATTCTTTGTTGCTGATATGTAATTGGAAGCCTTCCCTATTCCTTAGTCTTTCTAGCCAAGGCCTTCCTAAAATTGTGATGCATCATGTTAGTATTCTCTGTATAATTTTTCTCTAATTGAATTTTACTTGTCTGTGGTATATGACTACCCATGCTTCTTCCCATTGTAGGCCTCTATTGTCACTGCTACAACACCCCCCAAAATTTCAGTACATTTGAATATTGGAGCCTACTTCATTTTTATATCAAGTATCGCCTTGGTCGTCAAGTGTCGTTTTGTATTGTTTGATATGTCACAAGTGTTCTTGGATGTTCTCAATTATCGTGACATTGATTAGAACATCCTTGTATGCATTTTAGGATCATAACACCTTTGTTGTTGTAAAACGACACTTTTGGGCTGCATTCACACAAACTTCACTGTTTGTACTTAGGGAATGTGCATAAAGTGGCGTTCTAATGTATATTCATTATAGATCAAGTTTGTATAAGTTTTCTTGTTGAGTTAGTATGTGTAACACATGGTTTTATGTCTATAACTCATCTCTCTTACCCCTTGACTAATTACTCAGACTTAGACAAATTTCGGTTGCAAAATGAGTTCATTAAGGCCAAGAGAATATGAATGAACTTTAAATCCTTGATGGGAGACCCTTCGTTGTTTAGAAGTGTGCCCTGTGCCCTCCTAGAGAGTTGTGATCACTCCAAAAGCACAAACCCCCTTCCCTGTTCTAAACTGTGCCCTCTAAAATGACTAAGACTCCTTTGAGTGCACTTCTTCGACTCAAAGCAGTGCACCCTCCTTGAGTGCACTAGTGCATCTTGAAGACTCGAAGCTCAATCCTTCAGCCTTCCCTTATGCGTCATGCATCCTCCTAAATTGCTTGAGCGCATTGGCACACCCCGAAGCCATGAAGGCCTAGCCTTTAGCCTTCAATAGTGTGCCCTTCTCCCTTCCCGAGGCATATTGAGTGCATGAGTGCACCCCAGAGGCATGAAGACTCAGCCTTCATCCTTTGGGAGTGCACCCTATGCCCTCCCTTTCTCCCTTGAGTGCATAATACACTTGGGAAGCTTGAAGCCTTCCCCATCATCCTTCGAACTTGCGACATGTGCCTTTCCATGATTTCTTTCTTCCTCTGGGTGAATGATTGCATGCCAAAGGCTTGAAGCTCCTCCTCCATATTCATTTAGCCTTTTAGAGTGAGCCCCTATCCCCCAAAGATTATTTGATTGTTTTAAGTGCATCTAAAAGGCATCAATAAGAAAATATGCATAAAATATGGTAGAGAAAGAAATTTTGAAACTCATAGTTTCTCGTCATGAGTGATTGTAGAAACAGGTATTCCAAGGACCTCATGGCAAGCATACACAAGGAAGATCAAGTGAAGAGGATAAACAAAGGAAGCATGAAAAGAACAAAGAACACACCTGAAACTTGATGATTGAATCACCCTAAAGACTTCAAGATTGAATAACCTTTGGACAATGGAAGAAATATGATCAGAGGATGAACTAAGAACAGATAAAGTGGTAGCTATGTAACCACTAAAGTAGATGCATGTCGTCAATCACTATTAGTCCCAGTCATCGAAGATAGTGATGTGTACTTTCATCATACAATGGTGTGGAAGTCAAGATGTGATAGTGTAATCAATGTAAAGGAAAAACAAGTAGAAGTACAAGAGTCATGAGTGAATTCAAGAGTCATGGAAGTCCAAAGGACAGGTAATATCAAAATTCATATGTAATTCCAAAATTCATTTGGAAATTCAAAGGTTGTAGAAGTCCAAAGGTCACTAGAAGTTAAAAAGTCAAGAGTCATGAGGATATGAAAGGTCGCTCCTCAATTTATAAATAGATCCTAATTTCTCATGTAAAGGACTTAACCTTGCCTTCTCCCATAAGGCATAAGAGAGATAAGTTAGTACCTTTTGGGAGCAAGTAGTGGCTCCAATGCTCCACAATTAGAGAAAGTGATGTTCGTTGTATTCATGCATCTTGGTATTTTCATTTAATATTTGAAGCCTAATGGCCAACACATTTTACACATGGATTAGTAATTTTTTTAAGAATATTATGTGAATGTTTATGATTCATGTTTTCTTTCACCAGTACTAAGGTAGTTGAACTATTTCAGTTATTTTAGTGCTTATCTTATTGAGAATGTGTTGTAATGGTTATAATGATCATCGCATCTTTGTGGACTATTCTATTGGATGTTAGACGAAACATTCATGTTTATGTGTGTCTTTATTAGGGTGGTACTATTACCTCTCTCTTAGAGGCTCACTTTTTCTCCCTTCTATAGTAGAAGAACCTTGATGCACCTATAGCTGAACATTCACCAGGCACACTTGCTTGCTTTTCAAAGGCACATATGCAATTCTCTCTCTTGTTTTCAGCTAAATCCAAGGCAGACCTTTAAGTATATGGGAGTCAGGTTATATTCTGGATGGGGCTCCTATCCCAAATTGTGTGAGGTCTAATTGGGATTGCATATTGGGGAGACACCTTGGAATGTTGGTAGGTTGAGCACTGTCAATATTTCTAGTGCTAGAAGGAGGGTATCCATATTTTTATGGATAATAACTCCACCCACCCACATCATACTTATTCTAGACAAGGAAATAAGACTTGGAGCACCTCTCTGACTCATATTCCTAAAATATGAAGATCTTCTCAACATGACCCAGAACAAGCTTGCGAAATTTCCTATGAGCACATCTAGGCAATTTAACCTATAACTTGTTGCTTTGCGAAGGCTATTGGATTAATCCCTGGAGCACATAATCTTCCTTATTTTCCAAAGAAGGAAGAAACAAATTCTATCAAAATTGTGGTTTCTATAGTCGAAGATTTATTTTTCACTACCCTTAAAGAGTTAACAGAGTCTGTAGATAACACATAAAGACCAAAGAAACCTCCATCTTACAATGAGGGGGACAATGATAATGTTGTGATCTTAGGTGATACTTTCCATGGGATTGGTGGTCACAGAGAAGATTCTTCATATTCTGAAGCAGAGGAGGAGAACAGAGATGAGAACATGTTAGACCAAGATTTGGATTGGATGTCTCAGGGCCCACTCGCTCTCCCGGATATTTTACATAAGATTCCAAGACACCCAGAAAAGTTGTTAACAAAATATGAGCTTGAGAAAGCAATTAAAGTGGAAGACCATTTGGATAAATTCTACCTACACCTACAGATGCTCGAGATAAGTTATGAAAATGTTGCATGTATACTATTTCCTTGTACCTTAGAGGGTAGAGAAGTTGTTTGGTATCACAGTCTTCCTGCAAACTCAATTTAGAATTGGAAGGGGTTTAAAAATTTGTTCCTTGAAAATTTCATTGATGACAAAACCCTAGCCATGTTATTAAAGGAGTTAGGGAATCTAAAGATGGAGTAGAAAGAAATGGTTAATATTTTAATCATATGTTCAATTTCATATTTAAAAAATTCCCCATAGATACGAAGCCTCATGACTCCATCACAATTGATTACTATACTTCCACCTTGCTAATGAGCATTGCACAGTTCGTGAGGAGAACCACGAAAGAAACTTTGGCACAAAATTTAAAAGAAGCTATTGTTTTTGAAAAGGACTTGTGTGCAGTTGGAGTCATTGTCGATGATGAATCAGCCAAAGACTCCAAGGAGACAGGGAAAAGGTCTCAAGCCTCTTAGATAAAGTCCAAGGATAAAGAAGCTACTCTTTGGAAATCTTGACCCAGACTATCAAGACTTTGTCTAATGAGTTGGAAGAATAATAAAAAAGGACAAGCGAGACCACTTCTAGCAACAAGCCCCAAAAATTAAACTTCCTAAGAAGGACTAGCAACAATAACAACAATAATCAATTGGCTAAGTCTGCACAGAGCTTGAATGTCTTGCTGAATGTTGAAAGCATGGGCATGGACCAATATTGTTCTTTTCATCAGCAATATCATTCAGAAAAGACATGCCCATAGTGGAATCATAACATGAATACTTTGGCTACACATATTATTGACTCACTACTTTCAGATGAGGAGAATGAGAAAATAGAAGAAAAGAAGAATCTGTTGTGGGTGAAGAAAATGTAGATGTCATACACATAGTAAATACTTTCAGTTTTGTGTTCACTGCCAAGAAGAAAAAGGCTAAGGAACCACCGTTGAATGAGGCCTTAGATAAGAAGCAAAACATTCGATACAAGTTGATAAGTCAAGGGTTGGTTGTTGAACAAGAGATGACAAGGGGAAAGTTGAAAGAACAACATTAAGAAAAACCACATTGCCCATCATCTAGGCTCAAAACAAGTCTAGAGATGTTGCCCCAACAATGAATGCTCTTGTTAGCAGTAAAACCAAGTCTACAATTTCGGAAGTGGCAAAAAACGTTACCCCTCCAGACACTTCAGCGATATCTGTTGCGCTAGACTATAACATCATGGAAAATATGAATAAATCTCACACAAATATTTTAATATTTGAGCTTATAAGGATAGAAAGCCAACATGAACTACATGTCCAAGCCCTTTCCTAGTACCCATCAGGTGATAATTCTTCTTCTTCCTAGATGGTGTATGGTAAGTCTCCTGGTCCCCTCGAATAAGTTGTTAATTCTCTAGCATTATAAGCTAATACTATTTTCCCTTCATTCTTATTAACTTTTGAAATTTTTAATTAAAATGTTAAAATTGTTTAGTTGATTCTGGTGCATCCATAAACATAATTCCATTATCTATTGCCAAGAAAATCAATGCCAAATGGGATAAGACCAATGCACAAATTATTCAGTTGGACAAGTCTCTTGTCCAAGCTATTGGTGAACTTGGAACATTCTTATTCTCTTATCATTTGATGAATGAGTTCACCAATGTATAAAAATAATGATTGTGGACATCCCGAAAGCCTACAATGTATTGCTAAGTAGACACTGGTCAAGAAAATTATGGGGGTATTATGCTATCGATTGGTCACATTTATGTCTTCCATACAAGGGAAAGAATAACCAAAATTGGGTGCAATCAGAGCCTTACATGAAACACACAATTACACCTTTCAAAGGTAAAAAGGAGCTTGTTTCTTTCACAGAATTAATTTTCAGGAACTGCTTTCTAGAAACTAACCTTGGGTGCTACCTTGCAAAGCCATCACCTATTCCACTAAATACACAGCTGGAACTCCTCCCTTTTTCTCTACCTAGTGCAAACGAACTACGTAATATATATGTACATAATAGTAGTAATTATAGTATTAGTAAGAATAATCATACAAGAACTAGCTTAGTAGCTTGCAATTTTTGGACGAGTTATTTTGATGGTTCTAAGGCATAGGACGGTTCCAAAACTAGTTATGTACTCACAGACCCGCATAACAAGAAATATATACTTTCATGTCATCTGGAGTTTAAGTGAACTAATAATACTGCAGAATATGAAGCAATCATACTAAGATTTAATAAAGCTATAGGCCTGAAGGTAGAGCTCCTAAAGGTAATCGATGACTTAGAGGTAGTAAATCATTAGGTATGAGATACTAGACATTGTGTTTCATCTCATCTAAAAAACTACCAGCAGGAGGTATGGCATATGATAAATCATTTCAAAGATTTCAATATTGTTTCTTTTCCTAGAGTTAGAAATGAAGCAACATATACACTAGCAAATGTTGCTGCTAGGATGTCTTCATTGAAAAATGGTTTCTCAATTGAAATTTTATATAAACCATATGTACTCGAACATGTTACTAATCTAAGCATTTTCAATGATGACCAACAGATACTACACTTTATGGGAAATGTTGACGTATTCAAAGACGATGCCACAGAGGAGGATAAGCATGAGAGGATTTGCAGGAAGCATTCCAAGCACCGAAAGGAAACACTATGTCAAAAGGTGTGATGTCCTTAGAAAAATTATGACTTGAAAAACTAATTTAGAGGACCTACTAACACAAAGAATTAGAGTTCAAAGCTCACCTCTGAACAAGTCAACCTTAGAACCCAACAACATCCGAAGTATGTGAACCTCAGTACCTGTTGTTCCCCACAAGAACGAAAAGTGTTTATCCTCCTATTCAAGAAATATCGAGGTGTGTTTGCATGGCTATACAATGATTTGAAGACTTATGACACTTGTATCATCCAACATGTAATTCCTATAAAAGAAGGGGTGAAACTATTCTAGCAGAACCTACAAAAATTTCATACCACACTGGAACTCCTCATCCAGAAAGAATAAAGAAAGTTGCTATATGACCGGATCATTTTCAAAGTTAAAAATTCCACGTGGGTTTCCAACTTGGTCCGAGTTAGAAATAATTCTAGTGAAATACACTTATGTGTTGATTTCTAGAACCTTAACTAGGATTTTTACAATGATAACTATCTAGTGCCATCCATGGAGCAGATACTCCAGATAGTACCTGGGTCTGAAATGTTTTCGCTACTATATGGATTTTCGGGTATGATCAAGTGCCAGTAGCTGAACCAAATAGAATGAAGACTACATTCTACACCAAATGGGAAAATTCACTTTTAAGAGAATGCCATTGGGACTAATTAATGTGTGTGCAACATTTCTAAGAGCGATGGACATTGCCTTTCGTGGCCTTGTAGGTCAAAGTGTTGTTGTTTATTTAGATGATGTTACTATGTTTTCAAAGAAAAGGTCTAATCATGTACGTCATCTAAAGCAAATATTTTAGCAGTGTTAGAAGTATGGGATTTCTCTTAATCCCAAGAAGAGCATCTTTGGCGTGCTCGAAGGGATTATAATAGTGAACATCATAGCGAAGAGTAGTATCAATATTGACCCTGGAAGGGTCAAGGCTATCATACAAATCCCATTTCCAGTGAACAAGAAACCCATGCAGTCATTCTTCGGAAAAAATGATTTCCTCATAAAATTCATATCTCATTACGCACAGATAGCCAAACCTATAGAGGAGATGATTAAGAAATATGCAATACGCAGATGGGACAAGAAGGAGAAAAACGCTTTCACTCAAATCAAACAGGCTATAGCTGATGCACCCACACTATTTAGTTTAGACTATGGAAAATATTTCCTTCTCTACACATTTGCTTTGGATTTGTTAATTGCCACTGTATTAAATCAAAAGGAAAATGAAGGAAATGAGCGGCCTATTTATTTTATGAGAGCTAGTCTACAACGACCAAAATTAAATTAGCTTTCCATTGACAAACAAGTGTATGTACTATAAAAGGTAGTGAAATATTTTAGGCCCTATTTACTTAAACCACATACAATTGTATTCGTACCTCATATGGTAGTGAGAACCGTTAACGTACAACAAGAGGTGCGGGAGAAAAGGGCTAACTGGATGACTTGTCTTCAAGAATATGATCTCGAATTCAAACCAATTCATACCATAAAGGGTCATGGCCTATTTAAACTAGCAGCCGAAGCAAATGATACTCTGAAACAAGATCTTCCAGGATGGGAGAAGGAAATATAAATGTACAATATTGATCACGTTCCTCAATACACATCCACATCCCCTTGGTACATAGATCTATGATAGGTTTTGGAACATGGAACCTTTCCCTCACACTTATCAAATAAAAAGAAAAGGGAAATTTGATTAAAGGCTCTATCATACAAATTGTTCCATAGAGTGCTTTTTAGGAAGCACCAAAATGGATTTCTACTAAGGTTCCTTGATACTCAAGATACAGAGAAGGTCCTTAAGGACTTACACGATGGACCAATAGGTGGCCACTATGTGGGCGACACTACAACACACAAATTTATGAGGGTTGGTTATTATTGGCCCACTCTTTTCAAAGGTGTGCATGCTTATGTATGCAAGTTCCAAGCTTGTCCAAAATGCAACAGTCGTGATTAAAGCTCAGTCGCCCTACTGCTCCTAGTAGTAGTTGAAGAACAATTCCAATAGTGGGGCCTTGATTTTATCATAAATATTTTCCCACACTCGTCGAAGTAGCATAGGTATATACTCATAGTTATATATTACTTCACCTGATGTTCAGAAGAAGTTCCCCTCAGATAGACAAATGACTAGGAAGTCATTCACTTTTTGTAACATAACATCGTAACGAGGTTTGGTGTTCCTACGTCACTTGTCATTGATAATGCATCGTACTTTTCATCATTAAGACTGTATGAATTTTCATTGGATAATGGGATTGTTTTAAAACATGCATCTAATTATCATCCCCAGGGAAGTGGTCTAGCTAAATTAAAAAATAAAATCTTATTTGCATAATTAAGAATACCATTTTATCTAAATAAAATAACTAGCATACTACTTTGACTAACGCACTTTGGGCTAACCGTGTAACTCTAAAGCCTTCCATGAAAACCTTTCCATACTTTCTAGTGTATGGTAAAGAAGTTATCTTGCCCCCGAACATGTATCTCCCAGCCTTGTATCTCTCCCAAGAGTCACAAGGCAAACCTTGCCTACTGGTTCAAAGAAGGATAGACACTTTACTAAAAATTGAGGAAGAGAAGGTCAAAGCCAAAGACTGATTTGTCGTACATCAAAATTATGTAAAGCATTCCTTCGATAAAAAAATCCATAGGGGCAAATAGCTTTGATGTGGGCAATCTAGTTCTAAAATGGGATAAACCCCATGAAGACAAAGGTAAACACACTAAGTTCCAACCATTGTGGATTGGACCATTCACAATCGAAGAGAGGCTCGACCATAATGCCTTCAAGCTAAAATATTTGGATGGGAGGATTGACCCCCTTCCCATAAATGGTCGAGACCTTAAGCATTATTTTCAGTAGTAGCTATGAGATGCACTTCCTATACATAATATTTTTTGTTTTCTTTTTCTTTTGTCTAAGTCAATTGTGTGTCCATTATGCATTCATGTCGTGTCATGTCATATTGTTGTTCATTGTACATAAATAAGACCTGTGTGTAAAGTGCATGGCCCAAATACTTTGTAGTGTAATCAAAGAGAAGTGTGACAACTACAACACTTGGCTTTCTATTTATTCTCCTTCTTTGTTTGGGAAAATGCCATAGGTTGAGGTAAGTCTAGATGGAAAATATGATTCATCCAATAGGATAACCTTGAGGGAACCTATTAGATTCGTGCTTATGCTAGCACCTAAACTGATCAACTTGGTATATGTTTTCTTTTGTGTTGACGCTTGTCCAATCTACTAGAGAAGGGATAACGGGAAAATCTAAAGCAAGCAAACCCAAACCAAAGGTCTTAAAATACTTCTCTAAAGGGGAAACCTCCTCTGCTCTCAATAAGTCGGGATCCCTCTATCTCCCATTAAAAATAAGAAGTGTTGATGCACAATTCTATTAAATAAATAAATAAAGGGTGAAGAAGGGAAAGGCTTCCTGTGCAGGGAGGTGAAGTAAGTGACTTCACTAGGGTATTTTCCAAGCTTGTAGGTAGTGAAGCAACATTTGGGATCCTTAAGTGACTCCACTACGGTATTGTCTAGGTCTCCTGGTAGCATAGAAAAACTAGAAGTGAAAACTCTATACTTTGAATATTATAAACTTGCTGCACACATTACCCTTTCCCAAGTTGACCAGATTATGATACAATGTATATTTTTGTGAGTTCAACCAAGTAGAGATAATAGAAGGTTCTATGTATGAAACTGTATCGAAATGGGGAACTTGGGGAAATCAATACTTCCTGAAGGTCTGACCATTAATTGAAAGCTATTCCCGGACAGAGAAGTTGAAGTCTGCCTGGTGTGTCTCTATGTGTTTTTGCTACGACAACACCCCCCAAAATTTCACTACATTTGAATTTTGGAGCCTACATATCAAGTGTCACCTTAGTTGTCAAGATTTATTTTGTGTTGTTTGATATTTCGCAAGCTTTTTTGGATGTTCTCAAGTTTCTTTGCATTGATTAGAACATCCTTATTTGTATTTCATGGTCATAACAACTTTTTTGTTGCAAAATGATACTTTCGGGTCACATTTGCACACACTTCATTATTTGTACTTGGGGAATGTGCATAAAGTGTCATTCTGATGTATATTCATTATTGATCAAGTTTGTCTAAGTTTTCTTGATGAGTTACTATGTGTCACACATGGTTTTATGTCTAGAAATCATTTGGCTTACACCTTGACCAATCACCTAGACTTAGAAAAATTTCGGTTGCAAAATGAGCCCATTAAGGCCAAGAGAACATGAGCACACTCTGAAGCCTTAATGGGAGACCCCTTGTTGTTCATAAGTGCACCCTGCACCCTCCTGGAGACCTAGGTGCACTCCAAAAGAACAAACCCCCTTCCTTGTTCTAAGTTTCACCCTCCAAAATAACTAAGTCTTCCTTGAGCACACTTATTCGACTTGAAGAAGTACACCCTCCTTGAACGCACTGGTGCACCACAAAGACCCAAAGCTCAATCATTCAGCCTTCCCCTATGCACCATGCACCCTCCTAAACTACTTGAGTGCACTGTTGCACCCTAAAGACATGAAGCCCTAGCCTTCAACCTTCAAGAGTGTGCCTTGCGCCCTTCCTGAGGCCATTTTGAGTGCATGAGTGCACCCTAAAGGCACAACGCCTCAGCCTTCAAGCTTTGGGAGTGTACCCTACACCCTCCTTCTCTCCCTTGATCACATAGGGCACTTGAGAAGCCCGAAGTCTTCCCCTTCATACTTTGGACTTGCGAAATGCACCCTGCCTTGACTGCTTTCTTCCTTTTGGCACATGAGTGCATGATGAAGCCTAGAAGCTCATCCTCCCTAGTCCTTCAGTCTTCTAGAGTGTGCCCTTGTGCCCTAAAGCTTCTTTGACCATTGTAAGCACACCGAAAAGGAATAAATAGGAAAATGTGCATAAAACATCATAGAGTAGGAGAGTTTTAGACTGATAGTTGATCATCATGAGTGATTTCAGAAACAGGTATTCCAGGGACCTCATGGAAAGCACACATAAGGAATATCGGGCAAAGAGGATAAACAAAGGAAGCACGAAAAGAACCAAGAACACACTTAAAACTTGATGATCGAAGCACCCTAAAGACTCCAAGATTGAAGACCCTTTGGAGGGTGGAAACACTATGATCGGAAGATGAACTAATAACATATACAATGACAATTATGTCACCACTAAAGTAGATCCATGTCATCAGTCACTGTTAGTCCCAGTCATCCAAGATAGTGATGTGTCTAGTTTCATCATATGATGATGTGGAAGTCAAGATGTAATATTGTAATCATTGTAAAGACAAACAAGTAGAAGTCCAAGAGTCATGTGTGAACTCAAGAGTCATGGAAGTCCAAAGGACATGTAATACCAAAATTCATATGTAATTCCAAAAGTCATTTGGAACTTCAAAGATTGTAGAAGTACAAAGGTCACTAGAAGTTAGAAAGTCAAGAGCCATGAGGATATGAAAGGTCACTCCTCAAGTTATAAATAGATCCTCATTTCTCATGTAAAGGAATTAACCTTGGCTTCTCCCATAAGGCATAAGAGAGATAAGTTAGTACTTTTAGGGAGTAAGTATTGGCTCTAATTCTCCACTACTGGAACAAGTGATGTCTGTTGTATTCATGCACCTTGGTAATTTTACTTTATATTTGAAGCTTGATAGACGACATGTTTTCACACATGGATTATTAATGTTTATACGACTATTTTGTGAATGTTTATGATTCATGTTTACTTTCACTAGTACTAATGTAGTTTAATTATTTCATTTATTTTAGTACTTATCTTATTGAGAATGTGTTGTAATTCTTGTAATAGTTGTCGCATCTTTGTGAACTATTTCGTTGTATGTTAGATGAAACATTCATGTTTAAGTGTGTCTTTATTAGGGTGGTAATATTACCTCTCTCTTAGAGGATCACTTTTTCTCCCCTCTGCAATAGAAGAACCTTGATGCACCTACAACCGAACATTCATCAAGCACACTTGCTTGCTTTTCAAAGGCACATATGTGATTCTCTCTCTTGATGACAAACAAATCTAAGGAAAATATTTAAGTAGATGGTAGCCAAGCATTATACCGGATAGGGATCCTATCCTAAACATTGTAAGGTCTAATTGGGACCACATATCGGGGAGACACCTTTGAATGTTGGTAGGTCCAACACTATCAACACCCTCCCATTAACCTTTCAAAACACCTATTACCTGTCCTTGCTAATGCCTAGATCCACTCTTCTTGCTATCAAATAATGTCATCCAGGAAGGTTAAATCTATTATTGTAGGGTGTCATAGCATATGTGGATAGTGCACCCAATGTTTAGAAGCTCTTCAGCTGGACAACATAGACATTAAGTAGAAAGTTCATCAACAAGTATTAACCTCCATTTCCATCCTGAATGAAATTCAAACTCTTAAAGAAATCTTAACTCGCCAAGAGGATGAAATTGATGCTCTTCATCAACAGCTGGATGAGTTGAAGTGACATCTCACAGTTAATGAAAGCCAGAATGTAGATAGTAGTGCTTCTAGCTGACCCACTAGCAACATGTTATTGGACCTTAATTGAGCTCTAGAATATGCTATGGATGATTGTTATTCTCCTCGTTTTTTATGCACTTATACTATAAATTTATTTTACTTCTTGGAAAATTTTACGAAGTCTATGTATGTCAGCCACCTATCAGAGTTGGTGTCCAATATAGTCTTTTTGTAACCTGGTTTAATCCTTTTTATGAGGACCCACTACCTGAATAATCAATGCATGTCATTTATTATTTATTTGTTGTGTCTCGGAGCAAATTTTGAAGAAATACTTATCATTGTTTAAAAAAATAATATATTGAAATTAAAAAAAAATGATTATATAGTTTTAAAAAATATATTAAATTATGAAATATTATATATATATATATATATATATATATATATATATATATATATATATATATATATATATATATATATATAATTTAATTAAAAAATTAAAGTATTTAATCATTTTTTTTTAATTTCAATATATTATTTTTTTAACAAAGATAAGTATTTTTTTAATTTGTGGCTAGGAGAAAAATTTAAAGAAACACTGATCTTTGTTAAAAATAAATAATATGTTGAAATTAAAAAAATGATTAAATACTTCAAAAAAAATTTATTAAATTATGATATATATATATATATATATATATGGTGACTCTTGAGACACAACTTTAGGGGTGCAAAGGGGGAAGGGGGAGGGGGATGGGTGTGGGTTGTCAGAGTCCTGCCTAGTTGATGAATTGAGGGACATGGTATTTTCCCCTAGGATGTTCAATGTGCATTATGGTTGGAAGGACCAAACCATAATTGGAAATAATATGACAATGTTGGTTCTACGTGAGATGATGTGGTGGAAGCATTGCATGGTTTTAAGGTCTATTACTCATGTGGAGGAATGATTATCAAGGCCTCCTTCATGGCACACCCCCCTAAGAAATATCCATGCATTTAGATGCTGGGTAATCTTCCTACAAATCCTATTGTGGGAAGTGAAGGTGGAAGTAGGTGCAGTTCTGGTAAGGTGGTAATGCAATTTCACTGGTTTTGGGTTCATGTCTGATGAGGAAGCATTAGTGCAACTAGTTTCTCAGTGGTGTGAAGTTGTTGTTTCCTTCCATCCTTGATAAAAGATTTGGATTTTGGATAATATACTTACATTTTATAGACCTCGTTTTGGTAACACTTATTTCTTTACTTGCAATGCCATCAATGTTGGCACAATATGAGGGAGGAGTTTTGTGTTATTTCTTAGCCTAGTTTGTTATGGGTAGGAGCATCGAAATCTTACCATCCATCCTATGCTTCAAGGTGGAAGTCTAGGCCCATGATGTCAATAGTATCATTGGGTCAATGTTACTCAATTATCTCCTATCGCTAATTTGGTTCTCTTTCCTATTGCCTCAATAACATGTTTTCTCGTCCCTTTGGGGAATTATGTTCAAGCCCCTTTTATGGTATTTTTTGGTGCCTGGGTGGGACAAATGTTGTGTAATCTTTGTTTCCCCCTCTAATGGGTTAGTCTGTCTAAGAACCATTCTGAATTATCTGAGAAAATTTGTGCAGGTTTCTAGTTGGGTTTGGGGTGTGTGGGGACATCGGTATCTACCTAGTTAGATTGTGGATGATGGTGGAGTTTTTAATCCCTGTGTTTGTTTTGTCTCCAGTTTGTTTGAATATTATTTCCCTTTGTAACAATCCTGAGTTGATTTTACATTTAAATGAATTAAATCAAGTTCATAGGACATGTATTCCATGTTGAATGAGAGGAAAAACATCACATTGAGGGTCACTTGTGGTTAATTAATGGCTATGGAAATTTGCATTGCCATTGGCATTGGAAAAATGGAAAGGGTAATAAATGGTAATTAATTAAAGGAATAAAGGAAAATAGGAGAAAAGGAAGATGAAGAGAAAATAATATGCATGCAAGGGAAAATGAAGGAAAATGAAGGAAAAAGAAAAAGAAAAGGAAACAAAAAGGAGAGAGAAAACATTCTAGGTCTCGCTTAGCTACTCTTAGTCACTCTTGATCACTCTTGTAGCATTATAGAATTCAATTATATTTTAAGCCATTCTCACTTGGACTTGGAGAGAGAGAGCACTTGGATAGAAGCATGAAATCAAGCAAAGGAACTCGTAGGAAGTGAAGAAGAAGGTTGGAAAAGAAGCTGCAACAGGAGAACATTATAAGTAACATGTTACGTATGTGATTTCCTTACTGAGTTTTGAATGCATGGTACATGCATTTGGTTATTTGGTTACTTTGTTGTCATTGGCATGGGATTTGTTTGGATTGACAGTGGTTTCAGCCTTCCCTTTCCATTTCTAGTATAGCCATGTTGTAATGGGTTCGTTGTTTTCGTTAAGTTTTGGATGACCTGTAGACTTTGGATCCTGATGAGGTGGTCTTGCGAAAATTCCCATGGGCCAAGGGTGGAGATAGGATTTATCCTGGAACTATTAACGAAGAGGTGGAGATACGAAAATTCCTCTAGGTATGGGGAAGAAAGTCGGAGGCATCCAAGCTTGTTTTGGGGTCAGTGATTTCACCTCAAACGGTTGAGGTGAAATTACTCTGGTTGAGGGTTGAGGTGGTTGAGCTTATGGAAGCCTTGGTTGGTTCTGTTTTGGTTTATCCCCCACATTCATGCTTGGAATATGGCATGGGGGTGATTGGCTGACAGAGATATTTTGCTCAACCCAATCTATGGTCACATGATACATGGAAGTCCTTGAATTGGTTGGTATTATGCATATGTCTATATGTGTTATTATTTAATGAGATCAATGAGCACAATTATTGATTTATTGTGTTTATTATATGACTGTTTTTTCATGGCTTCATTGCTTGTTAAGTGAATGCTACATGAATGTTGTATTTATTAATATATGATGTGCTCTTATTATGGATCCATTCCATGGTTTAACAGGATTTTGATTATTTATGTTAATGCATGGGCTAACATGTGATTTTTGCAGCTAGTATAAGAGGGAAACAAGCCTTCTTGATGATCATCTGTGAAAATAATGTAAACAACGAACAAACTATACATACATGACTTACAAATATCATGGTTAAAACATGTTTGTAAAAATGAATAACATGTACTAACAAGTTAGACCCCATTATCATAACTGCATCTTGGAAGTTGGGTCATGCATAGTAACTCTAAGCAAATGTTTACCCTGGTAAGTATGTTAAACTAGGTAAATGTGGGGTGGGGTGTTACACCTTGCTTGTTATTTCAATTATGCAATCACTCATTTCTTTAGTAAATCATAGTAATACCCTTTTACAAAATTTTCAGTGCGTTGGAAAAAGTTGAGTTGTTTAATCCCTAACCTCCTCTCAATTTTGTTAGCCTGTATGGAAGTATTTCTAGTTTATCCCTCATTTAGAATAAGTGTCCAATCTGAATCATATTTTGTGTGGTAGCTCCTCTACTCTTTTAATTTCATCACCTTTCGTAGACCTTTTCTCTAGACTATCAGTTCATTACCTTTCATTCCCATGCCTCGTTAGTGAGTGTGGGATCATAGGGGGGCTACACACTATCACGAGCGAGCCCACAAGAGGCATACATGCATTCCTAACTGGTTATATGATTTTTTTGGCCTTTTTTGGAACCTAATTCCAAGCCATATCCATGAGTAAATTTCTCAGGCTAAGAGGGAAGCCTTCACTCAAAAAAATCCCTCCTAGATACGGAGTTCCTGGTGGGATGGGATGACTAGATTCATGACATAGGCCTCATCATGGGTTGTTTTAACTAGTACATGCAAACTATTAACCTATATTGGCATATGAGGTTCTTATTGGATTGTGGATTACCAAGACAATCAAGAGGATGCAATCCTTTCCTTGGAGCACTTACATCACCATTTGAGTGACTTGGACCACATAATGGACAAAATAGAGACATCTTGGTGTACCCCTTGTGGAAGGAAAAGCTACTCCTAACCCAAAGTAGCCCATTGAGGTTAAGTTTAGGACTTAAATCCCTCAACTTAGCTATATCATGTTTATTTTTATGTCTTCTATGTTATAAATACTACTAGTTACAACATCCTAGGCCAACACTCTAGTTATATTTTGGCTTTCATGATGTATTTTTGTATTGATATCTCATTGTGTTCTCTATGGAGAGTGTTTTTTTGGTTATGATCTAGTCTCCTTAGTGAGAGACTGCAAAGTCTGATCAAAATTTTGATGTAAACAATGACTTTTTTCAAAGGAAATAAGATTCACCATATATCTATCTATATATATATATATATATATATATATATATAGACATGGGATTTATTTAGCCGCTACTACTATAACCTTTAGGTGAATCAAGAGGATTTGAACCTGAAACCTCCTCGCACATAGCGCTTCATTTTCATGGTAATTAACATTGGAGCTGCCCCTTGGGGGCTTTGATTTTTTGTTTTAAAAATGAATTGAATAAAAAAAATATGTTAGAAAATTAATTAATATTTAATGGATTTTAAATACATATTATAAAATTATTCATAATAGAAGCAAGGTATCTTTGTTTGCACCAAACGCATACACTAAAATCAACAGATTAATTTCAATAAGAATGCACATTTAATTGGATGCATTATAAGTAGAATAAAAATAGAAATAGAGATGAGCATACAAATTGAAACAAGTAAATTAAAATCAATGTATTGATTTTAATATACATTTATTTATGCATTAATTTCAGTATACCTTTATATCATTTTATTGTTAAATGTACATTGAAATC
Source organism: Pinus tabuliformis (assembly GCA_031772625.1). Lineage (NCBI taxonomy): Eukaryota > Viridiplantae > Streptophyta > Pinopsida > Pinales > Pinaceae > Pinus > Pinus tabuliformis. The sequence goes on along the minus strand of CM062815.1, from coordinate 530,496,102 downwards.
AATCCATTAAAATTTGAATATAAACTATAATAAAAATAGATTTTAACATATAAATAAATATAAAAATAAAAGTTAACACAAAAATTGAAATATAAATTAAAATTGACAAATCAACATATAAACTAAAATCAATCTATTAATTTCAAATACATTGTGCATTGATTTTAGTGTAATTTTTTATCATTTATTAATTAATGCACATAAATCAATACTTTAAAAATTGAATAGAAATCAAAATAAAAATAAAAATCAAAATCAAAATGAAAATTGACATTCAAATTGAAACACAAATTAACATATACATTGATCTCAATGTACACATTGTTACTTTGTTTTTTTTCAAACTTTTTTTTTTTTTGAATAATAATCTTTGTATATTTAGCCAATCAGGGAACTGGTAAATTTAAAATAATGAGATTTATATACATGTATATATTGATTATCTACAAATTATGTGACTAATAAAAATGTCAAAAAATAAAGAAAATAGTTAGGCATTATGTTTTTTTATAATACTCTTTATTCATGTACATTGATTTCAATGTATACATTGTTACTTTGTTTTTTTTCAACCTAATTTTTTTATTGGACTTATTTGTCACCTAAATTTTAAAATAGTTTTGAATAATATTATTTGTATATTTAGCAAATTGGGGAAATTGGTAAATTTAAAATTATGAGATTCATATACATGTACATATTGATTATTTACCAATTATGTGAGGAATAAAAATGTCAAAAAATAAAGAGAATAGTTGGACATTAATTTTTTTTATAATACTTTTTATTTTTTTCAACCAGTGAAGAATCTGAGTAAATTATAAATTACAAAATTATTAAATTAATCATATATATATATATATCTATATATATATATATATATATATATATATATCATTAATGTTGATTATATACAAATTTTGTATGATTGCTTATCACTAAAACCAATCTAGATTCATCTTAATTCTTGATATATCAAACGCTAAGAGAGAACAAACTTGTTGAAGTGAAAATATTTCCTCAAATATTTCACTTTATAAATTTTATGATTCAAGTGATTTAATCCCTCTTAGCATTTAATAAATCCAAGATTAAAATAAATCTTGGTCAATTAATATTGATTATTATGATTTTTTAATATATTCTTTAAAATTTAAAAAATTATTTTCCTAATTATATTTAATTTTATTATTATTGTTATTATTATTTTAATATTTATATAATTTTATTATTATTATTGTTATTATTATTTTAATATTTATATAATTAAAATAATATATATCTTTATTAGAACTAGATAAGTACGTCATAAATTGCAATGAGCTCATGAAAATTCATAATTTGCAAAAGCTTAAGCATGACGATACATTTAAATATATTATAATTTAATGAATTTGCATACATATTTACATGAGATATTTCTAAATTCTCTTTCTCTATATTTGGTGTGATAAAATAATAAGAATCTGTGGTTATATAAAAATGTATAAAAGAAGAAAGAAGGAAATTCATAAAATAAGATGAGATGAGATTAATATTATATATATAAATATTAAAGATGAGAAAGATTTATTTTAAAGTATTTGAGGTTACAAAATATATATTTATATCTATTTATTTTTAAGAGAGTTTTTTTAGCATAAATTGCAAGATATTTCATTTGTCGAGGTGTTTTGAACCAAAAAGTGTGGTCCATTGTCAGGACAAGTTGAATGAGCAGATCATGATTTGCATGTTAAATAGATAGAGCAGAAACCCCAATGGCCAACAAGTGTGGTTCATCGTCAGGACAAGTTGAATGAGCTTTGCATGTTAAATAGATAGAGCATAAACCCCAACGGCTAAGACCAAGTAACGACTATATTGACAATGGCTAGATTTGACAGGATTAGGGGAATAACCATTATTTAAATAAAAATTAACTTGGGTAGTTAAATTCTTTTAAAAGTAAATGGACCCTTTTTAAAACACTTATAAATATATCTCAAAAATAAATTATAACCTAAATTAATTTACATAAATAGTTAGTTATCAAAGTTGATATATCTAAAATGTTAGAGTAATTAATAGTTAAATATAAAAATTATTAAATATATAAAAACACATAAATATCTAGATATATAAGTCAAAGGGACTATTCCAACTAATAATAAATATTAAAATAATTATAAACTAAATCAATTTTAAATAATAGTTAAATATAAAAGTTAAACAAATACATAAATGATAAGAGTAATAGAATAATTATGATGTTATAAATATATAATATAAATAAAATATAAACTAAATTAATTTAAATAAATAGTATGCTATTCAAGTTATTGAATCTACATATTTAGAGTAGTTAATTATAAAAGTTATAAATATTAAGGTAATACATAAATAGTAAGTTATAATATTATTTAAATTAATTAAAAACAAATAAATTAAATATTATAATAAATATTATAAATTTTAATTAATAAATTAATATTTATTTATTTTACAAATTTCAAGAGCGCTAAGAAAATTAAACTTAAAAATTTTTAATAGCAAAAATATTTTAATAACTAAAACTCAATCAATTAAACTAAACCCTCAAAGCTATATATATATAAACAATAAAATTTATAAAAATATAAATTTCAGATATAATTTAGTATAATCTATCTTTTACTTATTTAATAAATTATATTTAACAATCATATGTTATCTTTTATATATACTCACTCTGAAATAATACATGAAAATGTAGCAAAAGATTCAATGATGATTAGAATAGTGTAATGCCCTTAAACAGATTTATTAACCAATATGAATTAGAAACTAGTAAATGAGAGTAAACATCCAACCATATATTTGTGAAATTCAATTACCTGCGTGAATATAAAATATTTGATTTAATAATTTAGTAAGACCTTTTATAAATGCCCAGTACTTTCTCCACTCAAAATAGTTCAATAGAGAATAAGATATTGACAAGAAAACTTCTTCATTTAGAATATTAGAGAATAGGTAAGAAGGTGTAAGTTTTTGTTTTGAGTTTATTTTGCTATTCACACGAATTAAGGAAAAGTTAAAATAGTTAAAATAATCAGTATAAAGGAAGTATAAAGGAAGTTCTCATTAGAACATCATGTCACAATTTTTTATTAGAATATCATGTTATAATGAAATTTGAATTTGGATGGGGAAGTTATCATTAAACCCTCAAAACTATATGGGATACACTCAAACATATAATAGAATAAAGGTTAATGATAATGTTTCAATAATGCTATGTAGAAAGAAAATAAATCAAAATTATTATAAAACGATTTATGATAAAAGAAAAAAAAAACAGTGATAATTACATCAAAATTCATTTGTCAACGAGTTTCGAACCAATCAGTGTGGTTCATCATGATGACAAGATGGAGAATCTAATTGTGGCATCGATGCCACGATCTAATTCTCCATCTCTTGAAGATGGAGAATCTAATTGTGGCATCAATGCCACGATCTAATTCTCCATCTCCCGACATAAACCACGCTAGTTGGTTCAAAATGCGCCAACAAATAAATTTTGATGTGATTATCACTCTCAGAAATCAAAATATAAATCATAAACATCTAATTTCAATCATTATATTTAATTAATTTTTAATACTGTCTATTGTCTTGTTAAATAAATAAATAAAACATACATATGTAACCACTAATTCATTATATATAAAATAACAAAAAAAAACCTTGAATCAATATATTATAACTTCTTACCATTAATATAATGAAAAAAAGGAGTAATAATAATGGCATTAAAAATTTTATTTAATTTGGATTTCACACTCATTCAATATTCCATGGAAATAAGGTTGTAGTTTTTAGAGTACAACACCCAAATTTCCTTAGTACAAAAATTTCATGTTCTTAAAATGAAAGATTCCATTGTTTTCAATATGGAATTTATGAGATTATTAAATGAAAGTTTTAAATTTTAAGGGTAGAATTTCCAAATTTAAAAGATAAATATTTGAAATTTATAGTACAAAATTTTTAGTTTATAAGGGAAGTTTAATTAGTAATAGTTATGTTGTGAAGTATTATGTAAATCATAAGATTCAAGGTTCAATTCCCCATAGATCAAATCAACAAAAAAAAATAGTACAAGATTCTTAAATTTTAATATAGAATTTCTACAAATCACTAAATATGAAATTTCCAAATTACAAACACAAAATCTCCAAATTTTAGTTTGAATTTTTTTAATCCAAATTTCTAAATATAAGATCCCTGAAATTAAATACAAACCCTCCATTTTTTTTTAAATAAAAAATTCCCAAATTTAATTGTTCAAGAAAATAGATTTTGTTGGGGTCACTCCTAACATCTAGCTCATACATCCATAATAAAAAGTAACACTTGACGACATCCATATTACTAGAAGATAGTGTTACAATTCCAATTGGGGCATCTGAGAAGGAAACATTTGAATCGTAACAATGCATTTCTCTATCCGTTTTAGCTAAGAAGGATGTAGTATTTTCAAGGTTTTTCTTACTATCCTCTATCATTACGCTGATAGGCATTATATATAGTGAGGTTTTTTGTGGTGACACTGTTCAGATTTGTCGTTCTCGACACAATCTTTAATAAATGTCTCACAGTGTCAACATATTAGAATTTCCTATAATTTCCTCGATGAGTGTATTGCAGCATTTGTTGGTTCACTTGTCTTTCTCTTGATACTCATGGCCCTAACTCTGTCGTCGAAATGAAAAAAAAAAATGAGGATTATATATAAGGATATAAAAGACAACTTTCCTAAAGGATTTTTTGATGTGGCTTGTCAATAGAGCAGGTGTGGCTGCGGAGTGTCATCATTTTAGAACCAGGTTGATTCTATCATTTCTAAGGGCAAGGAGGTTAGGGACAAATAGCAAAGCTGAGGTCATTGCGCTTTGGGGGGTCCTCAATTTTATAAAGTGGCTGGGTTTGGAGACGATTTTTGTGCATGGTGATGCCAAGAGCATAATTGACTGGGTAAAAGATTACACACATTTCAGTCCCCACATTCTGTCTAATTGGATGACAAGAATTAGGAACCTGTCTAACAACTTTCAGAGCATAACATTCAACCATATTTACAGAGAACAAAATCAAGTTGTTGATCTTCTCTCCAAGAGAGGAATTGACTCGGAGACAGGTAAGTATCATTTTGCAGCTTATGTACAAGATAGGCTTATGAATGTTGGATACATCAACTCCACATAGGGATTGAATAACTTGATGGTTACATGTTGTAAAGATAGGACACTCACAATGTTTGAAAATAAAGAACAGAAAGGTCGAAAACAAAATTCCTTTTTGGTAACAACAATAGATAGGAAAATAAAGTTTGTACTTATAATACATAGTAGGGGGAAGACACTTACAAAAAGATAGGAATATTTACAAAAAAAGAATATATATAGATGATACACATAATTTTGAAACAGAAATTGTAGGATACAACAACAGAAAGGATAGAAAGTAGAATGTTTGGAATCAACAATGAATGTACTCTCTTTTTAAATGAAAAGAAATCGTTTTTTTGGATTGAAAAAAAATAAAAAAAACCTATCATCAAATGGAGTTTTCTTGGAGGGTAGGGTTCTTTTCCAAATCAAGGAAATTGAATGTATCAATGAACTCAGTGCACTTAGTGAGTGGAATGAATTTGATGAATATATGTGCCTCTGGAATGGGGTACATTGCACAAAATTACCTAATTTTAGCAAGGTAGTCACAAAAATGAATCTCACTAAAACGTTCATCCATGGAAACTGAGTTCTGTGATTTGCAGGCTTCAGAATCTAAGGACATTAGTCCTCAGATGGAACGAATTTTGAGGACCGTTTGCAGATGGGATATTGGAGTGCAAGCATTTAGAGATTCTTGATTTGTCTCACAATCAATTCATCAAAGCCTTGCCCAATCATATATTTGAATTGTAGGAGTTGAAGTATTTGGGTCTAAGCAGTGCCCGCTTCTCCGGTTGAATTCCTCTTGGGTTTGGCATGTTAAGCAATATTGAGGTACTGCATTTGGCCTTTAATTTGCTCCATGGTACGATTGCTACTTTCCTTGGGTATTTGATGAATTTGGTAAGTTTTTATTTGAAAAAAACCCAATTTCTCATGGTGAGATATTGGAGGAATTGCGTAAATTACAGAGCCTACAAGTATTGGTTTTAATGGCATGCAATCTCATTGGGAAAATTTTGTCAATGTTTGGTAGTTTATCTAAGATGGGCTATATGATATTGTCAGTAACCTTTTTGCAGGAAATATTCTTGAAATTTTGATGGCTCTGTCTTGTTAAAATAAGCTAATTACTCCCACATGAGGAGTTGGCTAAAACTAGAGAGTCAGTTCAAGGAATTCGAAGCCTTAGCAGAGAACCAAAGTGATCGACAGATAAAGGTATTGAGGTTAGATCGTGGTGGAGAATATGACTCAAAGGCATTCCATGATTACTACAAACAACACGGAATCAGAAGAAATTTTACAACCAGGTACACACCGCAACAGAATGGTGTAGCAGAGAGAAATAACGGGACAATTATGAACATGGTAAGAAGCTGCCATGTTGAAAGGTAGAAACTTGTCTAATGAGTATTGGGAAGAAGCAATTGCATGTGTTACTTATGTGATCAACATATCTCCTACAAATAGTGTGATGAACAAAGTACCAGAACAAGCATGGTCAGGTATGTCTTGCATCGTATCTCATCTCAGAGTATTTGGATGTGTAGCTTATGCACATGTGCCTAAAGAGAAAAGAGGTAAATTGGATGATAAAAGTGAAAAATGCATATTTGCTGGTTATAATGAGGAATCAAAAGCTTACAAATTGTATAACCCTATCACCAAGAAGACCATAATTAACAGATATGTTGTGTTCAAAGAGAAAGAGTCATGGAATGGTAGTATAGACAAAATAGTTGATTCACAGGTGTCGCTGATGGAAGAAGATGATGTGGCAGAAAAGGAGTTGCAAGAATCATAGGTGAAGAGACCAAACAGAGACACACCAACAAGGACCCCAAGATTTTCCAAGCAACATGGATTTTCAAGTAGATCAATTGATCTTGGTTCTCCTAACAATCAATCAGGTGATGAATCAAGCAATGGAAAGAGAAAGATGAGAAGTCTGAAAGATATTTATGATGATTTGGATGTTATTTCAAATTTTGCATTGTTGTCATTCCAATCTTCTTCATTTGAAAAAGCAATCAAAGATGAAAATTGGGTGCAAGCCATGGATGAAGAAATTGAAGATATTGAAAAGAATGATACATGGGATTTGATTGATTTATGTTGACACCTAATCATAGGGATTGGGTGAAAAATTGTAATTAATGTAAACAAATAATAGAAAAGATGGAGAGTGACCGGGAGATGAAATGAAAAGTCACTCCCTCTTGTATATAATAATGAACAACCTGAATGAATAATATGATTTGATTTGAGGAGTTACCTCCTGGTCTGACATGGTACCAGAGCCAGCTCCATTTTTGGCTTCCCTCTTTAATTTGTAACTTCTATTCAGCCTATTCTGCCTATGTTCTGAATCCTATGCAGACTGACATCTCTCTCACTATTATTCTGCTGATTCTAGCTAGCCTGGCAACTCTGATGCTTCATCAACATAACCATACCTCCCATCCAAGAATACACAGTTGTGGTATAACGCTTCCTGTGTTGTGATATTGTGGCGGTATTATATATAATGTTTGTTTTCATATAACATTGTTTGGAATTCTATTTGGCAATCTCGTGGTCTTCGTTGTTGCGTTCTTGGCCTACATTATCAATCGTGGTATATCGCTCTGCTCCAACTGTGGTATCTCATGGTATCAAAATCAAGCTGGCAGTTTTGGGTAAACAACTTCTGTATCCCATGGTATCCCATGATATTGATGTGGTAAATGCTGCGGAACTATGATATCCCGTGGTATCGTTGTGGTATCGCTGTGGTGAACGCTGCTCCCAAAATCACCATACCCCGCAGCTTCCTTACCACTACAACCGTCACTGCTGACATACATAGTTTGACTCCTCACTCGTCGCTCCATTCTTGGCTTCTGTGCTTTAACGTTGGCTTGTATAGCCCCCATCCACAGCACCCTCGGCCCTCTCACACAGCACCACTTCCCTCGGCCATACCCCATCTCATACCCACTAGGATACCAATACACAGTCCATATGTGAATGTTCCCGTTCTTTTTATTTATGCGCTCTCCCATTAAGTTGGCCATACCTCTGATATATACATATCAGAACTATATTTTACTACAGCGCAATTTTTTTCTTTTACACACCAAGTGCAAATTGTTTTACCAGTAGAAGAGCGATTTTTTTTCCCACATTACATAAATTTTACAATGCATTCAATCATATCTATTATGGGAGTAGTTCTCACTGGCAAGGAGAACTATCCTGAGTGGTCTCGAAAGATAAAACACACCATCATTTTCAATGAGTTGTGGAAAGGAGTGTGTGTTAGAGACGGAGACAAAGAGCAAGAACAACCGACCTTAGACAAGGAGTTTACCATTTGGGAAAATAAGAACAACAAGGCTTATTCATTGATTGCAGCATCAGTAAATGAAGAGGTGAGTCGACATATTTCGCCATTTTCAAATGCTTTCGAAGCCTTACAAAAACTGAAGGAACTCTATGACTCACACTCTGCACTTGAAGTTGTTCAACTCATGATTAAACTCTTCACCCTTGAATTACAAAATAATGATCCTCTTGCTCTTGTATCAGAAGTAAAATCTATAATGCATGATATCAAAGTCACTAATGTTGACCTGGATATTCCTCTGATAGCTTTTCTGAAGGCACTTTATCCCACTTACTCAAATTATCTTGAGTCATTGCGAGAAAATGGCACCCTCAAAGATATTACCTTTGACTCCCTTGTGAAAAAATTTGCTAAAAGAGAGAAAGCTTTTGGGAAGAAGACAACTCCTGAGTCTTCTGAAGAGGCTGTGTGCCTTGCTCATAGAGAAAAGAATCTTGCTCAAGATTCTTCCAGAGGAAGAGGTGGTTGAAGAGGAAGAGGAAGAAATTTCAGAGGCAGGGGGGGCAGACACTCTCAAGGAGAAAATTCAGATTTGCATTGCATACGCTACAAAAGAGATGGATCACATGATGCATCCACATGCAAGCTACCTTGGGACAGAATTGAGCAGGAAAGAAACCAACCCAAAGGTAAAACTAATGACAAATACAAAGGTAAAGCACCTGAATCCGCTCACTATGTTGTGGCACACTATAATATTCGAGTAAATGGAGACTTATTTAATGCTTCACTTGCCTCTTGGAAAAATGATTGGCGGCTTGATTCAGGAGCAACTTGCCACATGAATTTTAGAAAAGATTTTTTTGAAGAATTTACTAACAATGTTGATGGAGCAGTATACTTTGCAGACAAATCAAAACTCAAGTCGTCGAGGCTTGGCATAATTAGGCTTAAATTGCCTGGTCTTCCAGACTTTCTTCTGCATCATGTTCTATATCTCCCACAGCTGAGGAGAAACTTGTTTTCCTTGGTCCACATCCGCCAGAAAGGACACTCCATTCATATGTTTGATGGCAATCTTGAGGTGAGAAAAGCTTCATACCACTCACTTGTCATGACGGGGATAGAAGAAGAAAGGCTTCTCAAGATGCAGGGTACCTCTACTCATGCACAAAATTTCTCATACAATTCTCATTATGAAGAAGGTACATTTCCATCAAGTTTATTATGGCATGCTAGATTTGGACACTTGAACTATGACAGCCTCCACTTGTTGAAAAAAAATGGTGTTACTGGTTTGCCTGCAATTCCTAGGAAACTTAAGCAATGTGATGCTTGCATTCTAGGAAAGCATAGAAAACAATGTTTTCATGATTCACATTCAAGAGCACATAGAAAACTTGAACTCATTCATTCAAATTTATGTGGCCCAATGCCTATTCCTTCTACAAATGGAAATAAATATATGATGACATTTATTGATGACTACACCAGAATGTGTTGGGTTTATTTATTGAAGAACAAATCTAATGCTTTTCAAACATTCAAGAACTTTCATACATGGATTGAAAATGATGCACAATCTCATATTGGCTCTATTCAAACTAATAATGGAAAAGAATACACTTCAAATGAATTTGAAAACTATCTTCACCAACATGGGATCAAACATCAAACAACTGTGCCTTATAATCCCCAACAGAATGGAGTAGCTGAAAGAATGAATAGGACAATCTTAAATATGGTACACTCCATGATGTTTTTCAAAAATGTAAAATTGATTTTTTGGGCTAATGTAGTTCTATGTGTTGTATATGTAAAGAATAGATGTCCATCTAATTCTATTAGAAACAAGACTCCTTATGAAATGTGGTATGGGCACATTCCTTCGGTAAAGCATCTCAGGGTCTTTGGTTCCACATGTTATGCCTTGATACCAAAGGTACATAGAAACAAACTTGGTGCAAGAAGTCGTAAGTGTATCTTCCTGGGGTATTCAAACACCTCCAAAGCATACCATCTCTATGATGAACTCAATAAAAAGTTTGTTGTATATAGAGATGTAATCTTTCTTGAATCATCCAAAACTGACAATGTTGTTGAGTGGCAACTTGATCGCTTGGATAGATTCACAAATGAAAAATCATTTCAAGAATTTGATAATCAGATTCCACATCTTGAAGGGGGGATTCCTATACTATATCAACCTGTGGAATGTTCTTCTGAAGCACTCTCTCCTCCACATGAAACTCCAACAACGAATGATACTTTGAGTGATGTGATTGATAGAATTGGGAGAATCAAGCTTGATTCAGTCCCAACTCAATCAAGGGAGCATCCTGGACCATCTGAGAAAGGTCCCCCAAAGTGGCTGACAAAGACACTTGAAAGTGTTCATCCTTATGAGGTTGGAAAGACAGGAACTAGAAATTCAAACCGGCAAAATGGAGGTGATGTAGATGACTTTGATTCACCTATTGATATGGATGTTTCTTATGATTGTGAATTGAATTTGTCTACAGATTTTGAACCAACTTCCTTCAAAGAAGCTTCTTCTCATGATGAATAGAAAGAAGCGATGCAAAAGGAGTATGATGCTCTGATAAAGAATGGCACTTGGAAGCTGGTTGATCCTCCATTGTGAACCAAACCAATTGGATGCAAGTGGGTCTACAAGAACAAGTATAAATCTGATGGCTCACTTGACAAGCACAAAGCCAGGCTTGTGGCAAAAGGTTTTTCATAGAAGGAAGGGGTCGATTATGAGGAGACTTTTTCCCCCACAGCAAAATGGGCTACCATCTGGACACTCTTTGTCCTAGTAGCTCAGAATGGTTGGAAAGTCCATCAAATGGATGAAAAAATTTCTTTGAATCTTGAATGGAGATCTAAAAGAGAATGTTTTTATGTCTCAGCCTAAAGGATTTCCTGTGAAAGGACATGAACATAAAGTATGCAAACTTGTGAAATCCTTGTATAGCCTCAAACAAGCACCGCGAGCCTAGTATGAAAAACTAACTAAGCATCTTCTGAAACTCAATTTCAAACATTATGATCTTGATGATGCAAATTTGTTTGTCAAGAAGGTTGGTAAAACAATTGTATATCTTGTGGTATATGTAAATGATCTTTTGATGACAAGGAACAATGAAAGCTACATTGCATCCATAAAGAAGGAATTGAGGAAAGGTTCTAAAATGACTAATTTGGGCTATGTTCATTACTATCTTGGTATTGAAGTAACTCAACATCCGAAGTCCATATTCCTTTCTCAAAAAAAGTACATTGGAGATCTATTGAACAAGTTTGGCATGACTGAATGCAATCCTCTGACTACTCCAATGGAACAAAACTTAAAGCTCACATTCACTAAAGAAAAAGAATTTGAGATGCAATAAAGTATAGGCAACTTGTAGGAAGTCTCAACTACCTAACTACTACCAGACCAGACATTTTGTTTATTGTTGGAATCCTCTCCAGGTTTATGCAAAAGCCTTGTGAGGGACATTGGTCTACTACAAAAAGAGTTCTAAAGTACTTGAAGGGAACTCAAAACTTTGGAATCAAATATACACAAGTGGACGACTTCAGCTTGATTGGATACTCTAATTCAGACTTCGATGGAGACAAAGAAACTCGGGTATCTACTTCAGGTTATGCTATGAGCTTTGGATCATGAGCTATCTCCTGGAGATCATGAAAACAATCAGTTCCAACAGATTCCACAATAGAGGCAGAGTAAGTGGCAGCAGCTGAGGCAGCAAAAGAAATTGTGTGGGTCAAGAAAATTCTTGAAGATTTGCAAGTAAAACAAGTACAATCAACTCCTCTCATGATTGACAATACCTTGGCAATAATGTTGGCCAAGAACCCAAAGTTCCATGATCGAACGAAGCACATCAATACTAAATATTATCTGATTCATCATCATGTTGAGGCAAAAACAATCCATCTCCACCATTGTTCCACTAACGAGAAAATTGCAAACATCTTCACCAAAGCGCTTGGAAGAGAAAAGCTTAAAAGATTCAGAACGATGCTTGGACTCACCAACATCCCTTCAGATTAAGAGGGGGAATGTTGACACCTAATCATAGGGATTGGGTATACAACTATAATTAATGTAAATAAATAATACAAAAGATGGAGAGTCACCAGGAGATGAATTGAACAGTCACTCCCTCTTGTATATAATAATGAATAACCTGAATGAATAATATGCTTTGATTTGAGGAGTTACCTCCTGGTTTGACAATTTACCAAAGGACAAAAATCTCATTGGTGTGAAGTGGGTGCATAAGACAAAGTTGAATGAGAAAGGTGAAATTGATAGATTTAAAGCACGACTTGTAGACAAAGGATTCTTGCAACAACCAGGAATAAAATTTGAAGAAACATTTTCTCCGGTAGCTGGATTGGATACTATAAGAGCGGTTATAGCCATAGTAGCTCAAAAAAAGTGGAAAGTATTTCAGATGGATGTGAAATCAACCTTCTTGAATGGAATTCTAGAAGAAGAAATTTATGTGCAGTAGTCTCCAGGTTAAGAAGTTGAAGGTAACGAAGATAAAGTTTACAGGTTGAAGAAAGCACTCTATGGACTGAAGCAAGTGCCTAGAGCTTGGTCTAGTAAAATTGATAGCTACATGATCAAGAATGGATTTTGCAAAAGAAACATTGAGCCTACCTTGTACTCAAAGGTAAATGAGCATGGACAGATTTTGATTATTTTCTTATATGTTGATGACATGATTTTTACAGGTGATTTTGAGTTAGATGGATTTAAAACATCCATGATGAAAGAATTTGAGATGACAGATCTTGGTCTCATGAAATATTTTCTTGGCATAGAAGTTGAATAATCTGAAAAAGGAATTTTTATTTGTCAAAATAAATATGCCAAAGATTTGTTGAAAGATTCACGATGGAAAATTGCAAACATGTCCCTACACCAGCTGCAACAGGTATAAAGTTATGCAAGGATGATGTAGGATTAGATGTCAATCCAACTGTACTCAAAAGATTGGTTGGTAGCCTCATGTATCTCACATCTATAAGGCCGGATATCATGCAAGGAGTGACTTTGATTTCGAGATTATGGAGACTCCAAAAGACACACATTGGAGTGCAAGAAAAAGAATTCTGAGATACATAGCAGGAACTAGAGATTGTGGCATAATGTATGAAAGAAAAGAAAAAAAAGATTTGATTGGATACACAGATAGTGATTTTGCAGGAAGTTTGGATGATAGGAAGAGCACTTCTGGTTTTGTGTTTCATCTCGGTTCAGGTGTGATTTCATGGGCATCTAAGAAGCAACCCATTGTGACACTTTTGTCAGCAGAAGCAGAATATGTAGCAATAACATCGGCAGCATGTCAAGCAGTGTGGCTAAGAAGAGTATTTGATGGATTCAAGCAGAAACAACAATGATCAACAACAATATACTGTGACAACACCTCAACGATTGCACTATCCAAGAATAGTGTGTCTCATCAAAAGAGCAAGAATATTGATACTAGATATCACTTTATTATAAAACTTGTGAGCAATGGAGTTCACTTGAAGCTTTGAAAATCTAGTGATCAACTGTTGATATATTTACTAAGTCATTAGCAAAAGATGTGTTTGAGTTTCATAGAAGAAACTTGGGTGTTGTAAGCCTAGCTGAGACATAGACCAGTAGGCATGTTTGAGTTTTCATGAATCATGTCTTAGTTTAGTGGTCGTAATTAAGATGGAGTGTTAAAATGAACTAAATACCCCTGCATGAGGAATTGGCTAAAAATAGAGATTCGGTTAACTCAGTGTTGAAACATTGAACATTGAGTCAAGTCGAGTTAAGTGATAAACGACTTTTAGTGTGTGGTTTCTTGTTAAGATATTTTAAGCGAGTCACTAGTTGGAAAAGGTTAAATACCTTTCACTGGGTTCATTGTAAGTATCAAGTTTTATGTGATCAATAAAAAGCCATAGCTCACTTGTTTTGGGTGAATTGTATGTTTAATTTCTATGCCTTTCCAACATGCCAAACATGTGGAAATTAATGCATGTGTAAAATACTTTTTGACATATTTGAAGAAATTAATTCTCTTTAGAAATCAGCTTTCCAAACTCGTTCCTCTGCAGCTCGACCGACTTCGATATCTGAACGACTTGCGGATTGAAAACAAGCTCACTGGACTGTGACTGTGTCGTGGAATCTGGGATCGAATTCGAAGCTCATCAGGGTAGACGATTCATTCAACAATTTATGGGGACCTATACTACAGAATATATGCAAGGGTGGAATGCTGGTAACTTTGTATGTTTCATCGCATAATTTGAATGGAACCCTTTCCTTGTCTCTGGCCTCTTGAACGACATTAGTGGCACAAGGTCTTAATGATAAATGACTGAGCGGGAAAGTGCCATTAGGCGTGTGGAATTCTCCAAATATACAAGCGTTGCATCTTTCTGAAAATAGTTTTGAAGGTTGAATTTCTCGGGAGATTTCCAATTCAAATCTTTCGTTCTTGGATATCTCCAAAAATCGATTCAGCAGAAACATTCCTGCAGAAATTGGATGACATCTATTTCTAAGTATTTTCAAAGAATCCAATAATAGATTGTCTGGAAGTATCCTGGAGGAGCTGACGGGGTTGAGTTTGCTTAGTATACTCTTCCTTGATCATAACTTGTTCTCTGGAAATACCCAAATATATTATATCATGGCAGCCGTTCTCTTCTTTGAATATTTCAAATAATCAGCTCACAGGTTCGATTCCTGTAGCCTTGGGATCCCTTCATAATCTGAAGATCCTCAATGTTTCCAACAATATGTTAGATGGGAGGATCCCTTTAGAATTGGAGAATTTAAGACCATACGTTCTTAATCTATCTGAGAACCAGTTGTGCGGTGTTATTCCGCCTATTCTGAAAAATGCGGCTTACAAAAATAGTTTTCTCGGTAATGAAGGGTTGTGTGGTTTTAGTTTTCTCGGTAATAAAGGGTTGTGAGGCAATGGAGCTTTGGGATTACGGAACTAACTTTTTAAAGCACGGGAACCTTGGCATATGTTGATATTTTTCCAGATAAGTCTGCTCTGCAGCAGCTATAATTTGCGAGATTCTAATATTCCGCTTGTATTATCTCACTGATGCCAGATTATCGATGGAATAAAATATCATTCCACGGGCTGAGATTCGACGAGCCGAGATCACAAAAAATCTCACATAGAACAACGTGATTGGCTCTGGAGGCAGCATACCAATATACAAGGGGATGTTGGATAGCGTAGAAGTGGCTGCCATAAAGGAAATCTGCAGCAACCGACAATGAAAGTATGGGGCCAGGAAGAAAAGGAATTCAACGCAGAGATGGAGATGGTGAGCGGTAGGATGAGGCATAACAATGTGGTGAAGTTTTTGTGAAACATTTCAAGCGATGACTGAAAGCTACTGGTCTACGAATTTGTGCCCAATGGAAACTTATTTGATTTCCTGAATGGGAATGGGAATGGTTCATCAAGAGAATTGTTGTAGTGGCCTGTTTGTCATAAGATTGTAGTAAGTGCTGCCCGTGGGCTGTGTTATATGTATCATGAATGCTCCCCTCCTATAATGCAGAAGGATATCAAATCAACCAACATCTTGCTGAATGCAGAGTTCGAAGCCAAGATCGCTTTTGGTGTGGCAAGGATTCTTCGCAAGTTGGGCCAGGAGGATTCACTGTCCATGGTGGCTGGCTCTTATGGATACATCGCTTCAGGTGATTCAATCCTTTTATTTCCACATGTTTTGGTTTTTGTCTTTGGTAGTAGATATGGAGTTACAAGAATGGTTGAGGCTGGAATTCACGTAATAATGTTGTGTTGGCAGATAGTTTTAGGGATTGCAAATATCTTGCAGTAACTTGTGTCGAAGCCTTTTGTTTTTGTCTCTATCATTAGTTGTGCCAGAACAAGATTAGCTCAGGATGTAGTTTACTGGAAAATCATGTGTTGTTATTTTATGTTGATATTTTTACCCCTTAAAGTTCATTAGTCTCTGAGGTTTTTACAACCCATGTGATATGCAAGTCTCTATAATGACGTTGTTAAAACCTTTATGTAAGTCTTCTATTGCACTCGTGTCTGTTCCCAAATAAGAGTAAAACCCATGTGACATGCAAGTCTCTATAATGACGTTGTTAAAACCTTTATGTAAGTCTTCTATTGTGCTCGTATCTGTTCCCAAATAAGAGTATTTTTACCCTTTTAGTACTTGTTGATCAACATAAATTGTTAACTATTTTGAAAAAAAAATAAAAACTTGAATTCTTCTAATGTATGGGAATGTGATGCTTGCACTCACAACGATGAAACTGCTACAGAGTGGTAGCATCCAAAAATTCAAGCACTTATAATGAATTGGGTGTCTTCCGGGAAGGTGAGACATGGTGTATCAGAGCACATCATGTTGAATTGGGTGTCTTACAGGAAGGTGAAATCATTTGTGTATCATAGTACATCTAGGAAACATGAATTTCTTTATCAGAAGGCGTACGCACTCATTTTGGGAGTAGATAAGCCAACTTCCTAAAATAAAGGAGGCCATGATATGCCACATCTTGGTGTGAATGCTTTCATCTTGATCTTATTTTTTATCAAAGTGCATGAATGAATATGATTTGGTCTCCTCTATATGCACATATACTATTATCCCAGTAGGTTTTCCATTCCAATTGATGTTTTAAGGGTGGCAATAGTGGAAAGTATTGTCATGACTCTCAAGAATTGTAGTTGCCAGTTCACAAGATCAATCTTTTAGTTTGAATATTTGTTTCCCAATTATTTAATTGATTGAATTTATTTTCTCTTTCTATTATTGAATTTATTTTAGGAATGTTGAAACTACCATTTCTTATGTTTTGGAAAAATAAGGGCATGCTCAATTCTTTCATTTCTGGTGTTGGGATATTGTTTAATAAAAACCCCTTCTCGTGGGGAAATGTTTCTAAAATGTGCCACATAAATATTTGTAAAATTTAATGTAGTAATGAAGGCATATCAAACCTCGTGAAGCTAGCTCACTAGGGGATAATGCAACATAGAGCAAAGATGGGTGTAGTGTTGATATCTAAACCTTACATTTATAAAGTATGCATATGCTTTTTATAAACACTTCACAAATCGCCATTATAATAGTGGGATCTCAACAATACATTGAAATCTTTTAGATTAGGCCAAGATTTTATGAGTTAGGGACATTTTTATGGGTTCCACTCTCTGAAGTCCAATTATAGTTATATTGGGTATACTTCAAAGCTCATAGACTTCTTCTTTTTAGGAGAGTGCTGTTGATTGCAAATCTCTTATAGTGTCTTATTTCTAGAAATTTTTCTTATTTCTTTGTTAGTAGCTATGGAGTTACAAAAATGGTTGAGGCTAGAATTCACCGGAGAATTTTGTGTTGGCTTGCAGTGGCTTGTGTCCAAGCCTTTTATTTTTTGTCTCCGTTAGTAGTTGTGCCAGAGCAAGATTAACACAAGTTGTATTTTCCGAGAAAAGCATGTGTTGATCTTTTATGTTGAGAATTTTACCCCTTAAAGTTCATTGGTGTCTAAGGTTTTTAAAACACTTGTGTCAGTCTCTATAATGAGGTTGTTAAAACCCTTATGCGATTCTTCTATTGCACTCATGTTTGTTCCCAAATAAGAGTATTTTTACCCTTTCAATACTTGTTGATCGACATAAATTGCTAACTATTTTGAACAATTTTTTCTCTTTTGAATTCTTCTAATGCCTATGAATGTGATGCTTGTAGTCACCATGGTGAAACTGTTGTAGAGTGGTAGCACTTAAAAATTCTAAGCCTTGACATTGAAGTGGGTTCCTATGAGGAAGGTGAGATCATTGGTGTATTATAGCACAACTATTGTACAAGAATGTCTTTATCAAAAGGCCTACACATGCATTTTGGGAGTAGATCAGCCAACTTCTTAAAATAAAGGAGACCATGATATGTCACATCTTGGTGTGAATGCTTTCATATTGATCTTACCTTTTATCAAAGTGCATGAATGAATATGATTTGGTCTCCTCTATATGCACATACATACTCTCATCCCACTAGGTTGACCATTCTAATTGTTGTTCTAGGGGTAGCAATAGTGGAAAATATTGTCATAACTCTCAGGACTTATAGCTAGAAGTTCACAGGTTCAATCTTCTAGCTTGAATATTTATTTCCCAATTATTCAATTAATTGAGTTTATTTTCTCTTTCTATTATTGAATTTATTTAATGAATGTTGAAACTACCATTTCTTATGTTTTGGAAAAGCAAGGACATATTTTATTCTTCCATTTCTAGTGTTTGGATATTGTTTAATAAAAATCCCTTCTTGAGGGGAAATGTTTCTAAAATGTGCCAAAGAAATACTTGTAAAATTTAATGCAGTAATGGAGGCATATCAAACCTCATGAAGCTATCTCGCTAAGGGATAATGCAACACATAGCAAAGGTGGATGTAGTGTTGATTTCCGAACCTTACATTTATAAAGTATGCATTTGCTTTTTATAAACACATGTTAGAGATCACCATTGTATAGTGGGTTCTCAACAATACATTGATGATCCGAATTGGATCATTATATTGTGTGTCATCCATCTTGATGCATTTGGAGTGGGAAAAGTGCAGGAATCATCTCATGGGACCATTTTTACTGGCAAGACCATTTTGGCGAAATGAGGTCTGAAACCTTCGGGAGCATTTTGAGGCATCAAATGACATTTTTTGGGGGTAAAACTTTGTCGCTTCAGTGCAACACATTTTAATTATATTCTACACATATAAATCTTTCCAACGATGCAAGGATAGCATCAATCGGAGTCCGTAAGAAAAATTTATGCCACTCAGAAGTTGACCTTCCTATTTTCACACCTATAGTTTGGGAGGATTTTGCATCATCCCCCATAATTCATGGAAAAGGGGATAGCCACATGTTTGTGTTGTAAAAGACTCTAGAAGAGTTTATTTTGTAACTCTAGTTAAGAGTTGATGTAGTCAAACTTAACCACTAGTAGGCTATCGGGTTGTGTTATAACTGGGCCATTAGGAGGAAGAGGCATTCCATTCTTTCGAGAGCATTTTTTTCCATAGTTGAGCAAAGATAGCCAAGAGAGGTAGGAGGTAGAGCACACAGACAGGATGTGTGTACTGTAGTAGCCCATAGGCCACAAGCATTACTTCTTTGTATCTACAACCATGTTTCCAAACATAGAAAGAGAGCGAAGCGACCTCACCTTCTAGCTGGGTTTTCTCCCAAAAGGGTTTCTCAGAGAGCATGTCTTGTGTATTATGTGTGTGTGAACTTATTTTTTTGTTATCTACTTTTCTGCTTGATTTACTTTTACATGCATGCACTAATTACAGTTAATTTTACAGATCTAGAAATTAAATAAAACTATAATAGTGTAGAATATCAGATTTTTAATATAATATTATCAGATCTTTGTGATGAACTGTCAGGTGGAATATCCACGGCAGTGTACGGATCAATATAACTATTTTTTTTCTTTTTAGTTGAAGCAGAAATGTTGAAGTTCTCACAATGCACTAATAAATAAACAATGTTGGTCTACAATTTAGTGACTAGTTTTGATGTTTCATTATCGTTCTTATATTTATACAAATCAAGACGCAAAAAATAAAATTGAGATTAAATTGAGATTGGCACCGAGAAGGATTCAAAAGCTCTTTCAGCATTACAGATCCAAATTTATTGACCTCAAATAGTCTTTAGACATCTATTAATTTGATCCCATAGGTGTGTCAATATCATACATGTTGTACGCATTAGGGGATGCTTCATGTCATCCTATGGTATTACCAATGTCATTAATCTTGGTGTTGGCATTGTTGCGGTATTGGGTAATTTTAAGCATTCGTAAGCAATGGGAGTATATTCAAATTTTAGTCCACGAATTTGGTAAAATGCGCACCTTCAGGTGAGATCATAGAATTGTTGATATTTAGATCTTCGTTAAGAAAATCCTAGTAACTTCTATAGGTTGTGACTTTAGAGGCATATGGTGCACTGGTTACTGATATGATAACCTAGTGATGGTTCTGGTACAATGAATGTTCAAGTTAAAATATTATCCACTTTACTTTCCATGAAAATCCTTGTCATTGTATCTTAGAACATTTTTATCCTCCCTTATAACTTGATCCTCCAAGTTGAATATTTTTTTCCTTTATGTGAAATCATGTGGGCATATGTATCTACATGTAACTAGAAAATCTCTTTTAGGTTTACCCAAAAAGATAGGGATATCTAAATGTATCTACATTTCTTATTAAGGTAGCTTCACTGAATTCTTAAGATTGATGAATTTGTCAATTTCATGATTGTAAAAGAAATGAGGGTTCAATTATAGAGTTTTTTTTAAGCAAGGTGTAAATGCTTGCCTGTGGAAGAATTTGATGTTGTTGAAGCTTGTGATGAAATTGTACATAATAGGCTTATGTAATTCCAAAAATTTCAAGGTCTTTTAGGGAAGCAACTAGGTGTAGCTTATGAAGATTTTTGAAGGCAAAATGTAAAAACTCAAACATAAACTCAAATCAAATTTTCACTCCTCAATTTTTGAAAATGAGAACCAATTTTTCCTCTAGGAATTATAACTCTATAAAAATTATGTTGCACTTTGGCATAATTTTTAGAAAGAAAATGCACCAAATTTACATGAATTCAAGTGCGTTGAAAAGGTATTCATCCTCCCCATGGTATTTATATTAGGATTTTTATTTTTTATCAAAATTATTGTGAAATTATTATACAATTGATGGTGCATATTATACATAATCAAATTTTTTGAACATATTTAATTCAAATTTTGTATTATTTACTAATATTTACAAATATATATTTCGCCAATTCAATAATAACATACAATTTATGAAATACCTTTTAGTACTTAATAAATTCAATAAAGTAAATTTCACAATGATGTAACTTTCTATAATGAAAAATTACTACAACTTAAAAATTTCATCAACAATTCAATGATTATAATAAAACTTTATAATAAAATTGAACTCAACAAGAGTTATCATCACTAATTTATTGATGTCTAAAATTAAAATTTGAGCAAACAGAATGCAATAGGAAACTGGTGAAAAAGGCTTAAACCATTCTCTTCACATTGTATTGATCTCATGATATAAATTTGTAGTACATTAGTTTGGCAATTTTAGATCAAGATCTCACTGATCACCCATCAGTGGACCATGACAACACCTCATCAATGATAAGGTTTACAACTTATATTAATGTGGTCTCAAAATTTGTGATTGTCTAAGGAATCATAATCTAAAATTCACCCCCTAAATCACAAGTTTGAATAAATGTACCAATAACTTTTCTCATCTTAAATCTAAAACTACTTAATTGATATTAAAATAATATATGCCTAAAAAGTTTCCAACTTCTACAAGTGAACAAATATTGTGTCTGAATATTACCACTCTTTCTGAATATCATTGATTTTGATTGATTTTGAGGCAACCGATTTCTATCTTGGAATTTCCAAATGCTATTTCAATTTTGATTATGCTAGGTCTTTGTATCTCGAAGCTCGAATATATGATATTCCCATTATCAGGTGCAAGGTGAGAGTAGAAGATCCAACCACCCTGATGCATCATGAGCAAATCTTGAATCTTATAAAGATCACACCATCCCTAAAGAGAAGATGTAAGGTCATCTATCCACTCCAACAGCAATAGATCAAACACTGGAAGGAGGCTTGCATGGAAGAAAGATTTCATCAATTGACTACATCATCATGTTGTGAAGACCTATGCATAAGTAAACAAGGAAAGTTAGCACCTCTAGGGGTTAGTTAATCAATCATCAACTCAGCAAGAGCCTGCATGTATCTCCAACACTTTGACTTCACAAGTAGGTTAAGGTATGACACCCCTCACCTCTTCCCCATGCACGCAATGGTAAAAGAATGTGTTTAATGACCGAGAATGGATTTTTTATGGGTTGGAGGTGGCCAGTAAACTTGTCCACCTTTGATTAGTAAACTATAGTTCACTTAGCCACCCATGCAATGTGGAAAATTCAAATTAAGTGGGGTGATGATTACGAGGAGTGGGGGCAATGGTTAAAAAAAGAAATTCATGCAAGAGCCAAGTCACCAAAGTGCTCCAAGCCATTACCACAAAGTAGCGTATATATTCAGATATTTTATTAATCCTTGAAACTGAACCACTGTCACTCTATAACAAATATTGAATCATACACAGATCCATTGCATCATTATGAAATAATCACATAACCATCCTTGATCTTCAACCACAAATAGCTAGTATCTTCATTATTCAAGCAATCAATCCTCAATCAAAACATCACTATTAAGCCTAGATCATCAAGTAAGACTTCATTGACAGAAAGCAAAAACACAACAAGACTGATTAAATTGATCATACATCTTTTTCAGCAAGACCCTAGCTTATATACACATTTTTCTTAAAACATTTTTCGCTTGTATACACACTTCTTAAGAATCAAACCCGCATATAGATCTGAATATATACGTGACTTACTTGTGTTAAACTCGCGTGTGTATGTGGCTTTCAGGTTATCAAACCCGAGTATAGATCTGCAATTACTGGTACAAACCTTCGCTGCATCACAGAACTTCATACATACCCAGATCTCAACATACACATAAAAATCACACGTCGAAACACTATCATCATTGCTTAAATCAACCCATAATCAAAATTGTCATCTGAGATCTATTGGATCTAATCCATCATCAAGTTCCCGAGTGCATACTTAGTTTTAGATAAAACAAATCAATAATAGCCCATTACATTCACACTTGCTTTATATCTAACTATTCATGAAATATTCATCACTTGCACACCAAACACTTTGATCTTCATCTCCTTATATAACTTAGCCCTTAGACAATACCACAGGTCAAAACCATACTAGTGTTGATGGTATTCTTAGACGAGATCAAATATCCATTGCTGGGATCAATACCATAGGTCAATACCATGGTAAAGACCCTTGGTATTTAGAATACCATGGTGCAGAAACTATACACGCCTTTCCTTCTTCATACACGCGTGTGTATACAGATTTTCTTCATTGAACCCACATATACTTCTTGAAACTTCATCTTTATCATTCCTTGGTCTCTAAATTTCTATGTCTTCGACCAAACTCTCTATCACATGTAAACACATCCTATTGAAATCTTCATCAAGTAGGTTTCCATCAAGTACAATACATTAGTCATAATTCCAACACAAGGTACTGAAGCATGAGCTAGATGATACCAGAATCTACCTAGGGTGCCACCGAACTGCTATAGGCTTAGTTTGCAGGTGCTACAGGAGTTTCAACTAGAGGATCTAAACTGCTATAGGAGCACAAAAAAGAATGTACATGAATGAATTAAGGGGAGAAAGGGAACAAAAACTATCATACATTTTTCTCAAACCCTCATGCGCATGAGAGAGTCATCTTCGAAGGGGTAAGTGGCCTCGTCCCTCTCTAATTTCCATACACCTAGATGAATAATTATGCTTAAATCAGGTACCCTGTAGCAACCATTGTGCAGTAATTTCCTTTGAAAATGTATCATATAAGAAGGAAAGAAAGGGACAAAGAAAAAAAATCATAGTAAATATTGCCATCCTTCTCCTCCTCTGTCAAAAAGAAAACTAGCCACTATCTCTGCACCTAAGACTTCTCTGAGGAAAATATTGAAAATACACCTAAGATATCCCAGAGAAGGAACAATAGGATAAATGGGAGGAGGTTTCAATAGAAGAGAACCCATGGGCACAAAAGGAATCCATCAACATCCCCTTGTTATGGACATTTTTTGGAGACATCAGCGGATCGGATTCTTTGAGCAATTGAAGGGATATGATGATGAAATAACTCAAGAATTTTACACAGCCCTCAATTCTTAGGGAGAAAATAGTGCCACTACTATTGTTAGAGGAATTTCCATCCCTTTGAACACAAAACTCATAAGCAGAGTAACCACCCTACCCTTGGGAGTTTGATGAAGCAAGGAGGATAAGGCAATAGGTGTTACAACCAAGAAAAACTTCTTCCTTCATAAATAGAATCTCGTAGAAGATAAAAATGGAGTGAGAAGAGAGAGCCTCCCTTACCCTTTGGATGAAGTGACCTATCACACCGTTAAATATGTATCCTATGAGGGGAAATTTATCATTTTGTATTCCTATCACTTTAGGTTTCTCCATGAGTTGTGGTTCCAAAGAGAGTTACCAATTCCAAAGAGACTCAGTGTTCCACATTTCCTCTTACATTCCATCATTGAAATGAGACAAAAAGTGAGGGAAGGGAAGCACCAACACATTTCCCATCATGGCCTCATCAAGCTAATTTTCATGGATGCTTTAAGCCACCTAAGGAACCTTGTGTTGTGGACTGAATTTGTAGACATGGATATGGAGGTTTTCATTGAAACACAAACCCTCACCTCCACATAGCAAGAAGAAACACCAACCTCTAGTACTAGGGGTAGGGAAGAGAAGGAAGAAGAGAAGGAGAAATCATAAAAAAAGGAAAGAGGGAGAGAAACAAAGAGCGAAAGAAGAGAACTCTGAGGAGCCCTCCAAACCTTAAGGAACAGAAAGACAGGGAAAACAAATAAGTCTCTCACCAGGAAACATAGAGCAAGAGGTGGCTTGCATATTGGCCACACTTGGCACACTATTCAAGCCCAAAAGAAGGGATACAAGGCAAGGCCCTTTGTACTTTCAAACAAGGAAGAGGACTAGGATAAAGCAAGGGAAGCCTTAGCCTCCTTCGAAAGTCCCTATCACCATTGATGAATTAGCAAGCAAAAGGGAAGAAGTGGGACCTAGTGAAGGGATTGAAGAAGTTATCTCTCTCAAAGCCAAGAGTTGACAAGTTGTGCCACCCATAGGGAGGCCCACCACTAGAATAGTCACATCTAAGAGGATCAAAGCACAATTTTCCCTATTACAAGAAAAAATAGTGGAACTACAAGAGGAAACAGAGGAGCTACAAGAGAAAGAGGGATTGCTACAGGAGAAACAAGAACTACTACAGGAGAAACAAGAGATCCTACAGGAAGAGGCATCCACATCAAAAGAAAAATAAGAAGGTCTCCAAGAACTCTAGGAGCCTGATGCACAACTTAACCTTGAATCTT
This sequence comes from Pinus tabuliformis, assembly GCA_031772625.1. Taxonomy (NCBI): domain Eukaryota; kingdom Viridiplantae; phylum Streptophyta; class Pinopsida; order Pinales; family Pinaceae; genus Pinus; species Pinus tabuliformis. The sequence goes on along the minus strand of CM062815.1, from coordinate 530,470,360 downwards.
ATTACAAATTTATTGAGGGAGGTAGGATTATACCTGAGAAATTTTCTATGCCACTCTTCTTTGAGTTGGAAAATTGATCTGAATTGAATCCTTAAAGTCTCTTAAAGCTACCAGAACTTTGTAAAAACTCATACCGAAGTTTAAAGTCTTGTGGATGTCGAAGCCTATCAGAAATAACCTTTGAATAATAGTAATTTGCATCCAGCATAGAGCAACGAGGACCTTTGGTCAAAGCGCTTCACTGTTGGCCCATGGAGACTGTGCATGGCACAAAAATGGCATCTGGGGGGCTCAAACCCAGAAACGGAGGTTGTTTTTGAAAGTGCTAATCGCACATTGCTGGGCAAAACCCCTCGAGAAGGTAAAGCCCCAAGCGCTTCATCACAAGGGGAACTGGAAAACTATGGGAAAAGCGCTGAAACTAGCAGGCATGTCCCGCGCTCGAAAACTGGCGGAATATCGAAGGCATTTTGGGCGGTAGGTGGATTTGGCCGAAGACCCAACAATGCCATACATTGAATGACGTGTGTCCGGCAGATGAAAGAGAAAACCGCTCTCATCGCAGGCTAATGGTCGAGCAAGTCAACCGTGCGATAAGAGTGATAATCGTAGAATTTGGAGGCCCCAGATCTAACAATGGAGATTGCACCCGATGGGAGACCAGATTTGGAGGGAGAAATAAGCTATGACACATAAATATTTGAAGTCTGACGTGGATGATGAGTTGGCAGAGATTTGTGTTTCGTGGGAATTCTTGGAATAAAAGGAAATAATGACCATTTCCAATGATCAAGTGTTTCTGGTGAACCTGACACTTATCCATTACGAAATAGGTGGTCGTTTCCCTGTGAGGTGTGATGCAGTGACTGTAACAGCCAAAAGAAGGGATTAAAATGGACAGAGGCAGGGAACGAGAGAGCTGAAAGCAAAAAAGAATAGTCAGGAAGCAGATGGCTTAAGGCCACAGATTGACAGAGATAAATAAAAAAAAGAAAAAGAAAAAGAAAAGAAAAGAAAAGAAAGAACGAAAGAAAGAAAGAAAAAGGGGACAGAAGAAGAGAGGAGAGCGAACAGTGAAAAAAGCTGAAAGCGTAGAGAGTCTTTGGAGTCACTCAGAGGTTGAGTGAAAAGCCAGAGAGCTCAATTGACAGTAGCATATTGTTGTTGGAGCTGCTCGGAGGTTGAGCGACTCACAGAGGCATGCAAAGGCCTCAAAAGAGCTTAGAGAAGCCAAAGCAGAGAGCCACGGGCCATAGCCAGAGCCAAGAGCCGGAGTGAGCACCAGAAATGAGAGTTGAGAGCCAGAACCAGAGCCCAAGCCAAAGAGCCAGAGCCTCAGCCAAGAGCCAGACCTAGAAAGCCGAAGAGCCTAATCGAGTTGATTAGAGAGCCTAATCGAGTTGATTAGAGCTCAAAGAGACATAGCCCCAGATATCAGGGTGAACTCCATATTATATTGTTGTCTTATGTGCTTATTTTTATTGCTACTTTAACTACTGTTATATGCATTTATATATCAGTTTAAGCACATTCCCATATCAGTACAAACAACATATTTTAAAGTAAATAATCAGCTGGAAACAAATACAATCATACACCTTATTTTCAAGCATTTCTTAATTTTGGAGTGGTTAATCATCAAGACTTGGGAAAATTTAAAAGCTTTGGAAGTGGGAGAGGTTCTTGTAAGTTAGACAAGAAGCCTAAGAGCCCCATTTTCAGATCAGGCGGTATCAAAGCTTAAGATTGATTAACCCCACCTTTAAAGAAGGTTGTATTAGAATGCTTGATTGATAGGGAAAATATTGCTTGTCCAAAAGGTGTTTGGGCAGTCACAGATTGATTGTCTAATTGATTGTATGCTTGGTTGCAGACTGACTATTGTTTGAGTTTGTAGAGGTGAAGGGAACGCTATTCATAGCTCAGTCCAGGAAGGACAAGAAGGAAGAAGGGCTGAAGGCATTCTTCTATCCCAAAGGACCTCAAAGCAACCCTTGAAGCACAAGAGGTTTGTTACAAAAGGTTGCTTGAGTAAGCTCTTTATTAATCTTGTTTGAAGTTCTTTTGTTCATTGGCATAATGACAAATTCTACAAGTGAGTCCTCAAATTCTTCTTTCTTCACAAGAGCCTTTGATGGAGACATGAAGCAAGACTTGTCCACCATGATGGATATGGTGAGAGAAATGTATGAGGATGGTAGGAAGAGCAACATACTTAGAGAGCAGTTGAATTCTGTGGAGGAAGAGAAGCGGTTGCTTTCTGACAAATTGCAAGAAATGGAGAGGCAACTTCATATTGCAAGTATGAACCTAAAAAGGATGCATGAGTTGGAGTCACAACTCATTGTTGCAAAAGAAGCCTTGGCCAAGTATCAGCTTGAAGAAGACGTAAACCATTCTTTTTTTGTCTTCAAATTCTTCTAAGAATGCTTATATTGGTTCTTTTGAAAAACATACCAGAGGCATAGGTTCCAAGATAATGTCCAAGATGGGCTATGAAGGAAAAGGATTGGGAAAACATGCACAAGGTATTGTTGAGCCAATAATGGTTGAGGAAAGGCCTAAGTATTTGGGTCTTGGCTATGGACAGTCTTATGGAGAGAGTTCCAAAGTTGCCATTAAGGCCATTGAAACAATTCCGAAAAGGAATTCCATTGTGGGTCCTCTACCTCCGAAGTGTGAGGATTGTATTCAAGAGGAATGCAATAACTCAAAACATCATTCATGGGATATAGGTGTTCAGAAGCACATACTTGAACCAAAGGGTTGTGGAAACTCTAAAACCCTTGAAGAAAGTGATAGTGTTCCAAAGGGAGCTACTTCTTCATTTGTCTCACCTCCTCATGAAGGCAATAAAGGTGAAAGAGGAAAGTATAAATCTGGTTCTAAGCACATTCCTTTTGATTTTGTAAAGCATGGAAAAATAATTGCATGTTCCTTTTGTGGTTTGGATAACCATTATGTTTCTAATGTTGGAAGAGGATGGCCACATACAAGAAATTTTTGAAGGAAAAGAAGCAAGCAGCCAAAGGTCCACAGGACCAGGCCAATCATGTTGTTGAAAGGATGCACATGTGTTGCACTTACTGCCATAAGCAAGGGCATCTTGTTGAAAGGTGTTGGACTTTGAATCCAGCACTGCTTCCACCAAAGCTGAAGGAGAAGGTGGAAAAATAACATGGTAGGGATGGAAATAAAGATTCCATGATTGATGTGTTTTAGGATGATTCACATATTGATGCTAATGTGCAAACAAAGGAGGGACCTTTGAAATGGATTGGTAAGAAATGGTTAGAATTCTTATCCAATTAGGGTTGCATGTATAGTGATGCATCTATTTTCATTTCTTTGTGGAATAAATGCAAGTTGTAGGATCTTACCAAAATGGTAAATAGAAATAGGTTGAGCAGGAAGCTCACTTTATTGCTGCAACAATATGTTCATTTCAGATTCGAAAGTACAGTGTACTTAAGCGAAAGTTGATAGATGGAATGCATGCATGAGCATGAGATGCATGTAATGTTGGCTTGGGAGAAGTTAAATTTGTTTCTAAAATGGAGATAAGGATGAAGTGTTTCATCTTTTGGAAAAGAGTCCTAAAGATCTTTTTCCTACATGCTTGACTTGAAGGGTCATTTGTTGTAAAGGCATGTTTTATTGGCTTTTATCTAGTCAATCATTTGTATGTCGAGATAAGACAGGGAAGGGTTCGCAAGATGTGAAATTTGTTTCTTTGTTGAAACAGGAGTTAGCCCATCTAGTTGTTGTTTGTATGCCTGCTGTTGTTAATAGTTGTTGTTGGCAGCTTTTCAAACAGGTACAAATGAAAGTTCTGTGGAGCAGATGTACTTCACATTAGTTTGAGCCACCTTGGATCAAGGATCAAGGCAAAGAAGTTCAAACTCCCTTCTATAAACTTCGCAAGTTCTGCATGAAGTCAAGGAGGAAAACAGTTCTTCCCAAGATGACCAACCCATCCAAGAAGGGAAGTGGTTAGAGATTGTGGTTTAGAGGCACTATGCAAAGGAAAGTGTAGGGAGGCTAAAAGAAGAGGGTGTTGTTACTCTCATTTACTGATCAGATCAGTATATTAGTCTTTTGGTGGACCAAAAGTTCTTTTAGTGGGAAGGCGTGATCCAAATTGGATCCTTAAACTCTCTTAAAGCTACCAAAACTATGTAAAAACTCATACCGAAGTTTAAAGTCTTGTGGATGTCGAAGCCTATCATAAATAACCTTTGAATAATGGTAATTTGCAGCCAACACAGAGCAATGAGAACCTTCGGTCAAAGCACTTGACCGTTGGCCCATGGAGACTATGCATGGCACAAAAATGGTAGTTGGGGGGCTCAAACACAGAAATAGAGGCTATTTATAATGCGCGATTAGCGTAATCGCACATCACTGGGTAAAACCCCTCGAGAAGGTAAAGCCCCAAGTGCTCGGTCACAAGGGGAACTGGAAAACTGTGAGAAAAGCGTTGAAACTGACAGGTGGGTCCTGCACTCCAAAGCCGGCAAAATATCGGAGGCATTTTGGGTCGTAAGTGGATTTTTCCGAAGACCCAGTGATTCCATACATTGAATGACATGTGTCTGGCAGATGAGAGAGAAAATTGTTCTCATAGCAGGCTAACGGTTGAGCAAGTCAACCGCGTGATAAGAGCAATAACCGTAGGATCTAGAGGCCCCAGATCTAACGATGGAGATTTCACTTGATGGGAGATCAGATTTGGAGGGAGAAATAAGCTACAACACATAAATATTTGAAGTCTGACGTTGATGATGAGTTGGCAGAGGTTCGTGTTTTGCGGGCATTCTTGGAATAAACGGAAATAACAGCCATTTCAAATGATCGAGTGTTTCCAATGAACCTGACACTTATCCATTACGGAATAGGTGGTTGTTTCCCTGTGAGGTGTGATGCAGTGACTGTAACAGTCGAAATAAGGGATTCAAACAGATAGAGGCAGGGAACGAGAGAGCTGAAAGTGGAAATGAATAGTCAGGAAGTAGATGGCTTAAGTCCACAGACTGACAGAGATCAAAAAAAAAAAAGGGGGACAAAAGAAGACAGGAGAGCGAACAACGAAAAAATGTTGAATGCACAAAGAGTCTCTGGAGTCACTCAGAGGTCGAGTGAAAAGCCAGAGAGCTTAATTGACAGTAGCATATTTGTTGTTGGAGTTGCTTGGAGGTCGAGCGACTCACAGAGGCATGCAAAGGCCGAGAGAAAGAGCTTAGAGAAGCCAAAGCAGAGAGCCACGGGCCATAGCGAGAGCCAAGAGCTGGAGCGAGCCCCAGAAGCGAGAGATGAGAGCCAAAACTAGAGCCTGAGCCAAAGAGCCAGAGTCAGAGCCAAGAGCCAGAGCTAGAAAGCCGAAGAGCTCCAAGAAGTAAGGGATAAGATAGTGTTCTGAGCCCAATGTTCCTGTGTAAAACATTGGAGTTGAGTGTGGAACTTGTAAAATAACTTTTGCCATAATCCCAGGGAGCCTAATCGAGTTGATTAGAGCTCAAGGAAACGTAGCCCTCGATATCAGGGTGAACTCCATATTATATTGTTGTCTTATGTGTTTATTTTTACTGCTGCTTTAACTACTGTTATATGCATTTATATATTAGTTTAAGGACATTGCCATATCAGTACAAACAACATATTTTAAAGTAAATAATCAGCTGGAAACAAATACAAGCATACACCTTATTTTCAAGCATTTCTTAATTCCGCATTGGTTAATCATTAAGACTTGGGAAAATTTAAAAGCTTTGGAAGTGGGAGAGGTTCTTGTAAGTTAGACAAGAAGCCTAAGAGCCCCATTTTTAGATCAAAAAGGAAAGAGGCAGAACTCATAAATGGATTCAAATTTCAATATCCCAAAAGGTGGAATATGTGGGCCGCATGGAGGAAAAATTAAATGAAATGAGCATGGAATTAAAGAACGTGAGGCTAAGGGAGTCAGTCATGAAGGGTTAGCTATAGACAAAGAACAAAAGGCTAAGAGAGTAGCTGCAAGAAAAATAGGTACAACTTGCCACTATGGCAATTTTATCCATTGAATCCATACAATGCAAGAAACCATCCAAATCCTATGCCATCTTCCTCAAGTAGTGGCTATATCTAGATAAAGACATTAGCATAGTATGGCTCATTAGGGGAATTTTGAGGTCTAAAATGGGCCTCCTAAGAAAAATATACAACCAAAATAAACTTTATAAGAACTAATAGGATTCAAGATCATGATGTCAACCATAGGGGATGATTCACCATTTTTGGAGTAAAAAAGTAAAATGATTAACAAACAATAAAATAATAAAACTACTTTTTCAACTCGTATTTTCAACTTATCTCCCTAAGATTTTACTCAAATTTTGAGTGGGATTACTTGTTGGATGAAAAATTTAATTCCTCATCCAAGGAGTACTCATGTTGCATAATTTTGATGGACCCTACTACACAAAAAATGAGAAATACATGAAAAAATATGATTGCAATCACATTTTTCATGTATTTCTCATTTTTCGTGTAGTAGGGTCCATCAAAATTATGCAACATCGATACTCCTTGGATGATGAATAAAATTTTGCATCCAATGAGTGTTTCTTCTCGAAATTTGAGAAAACCCATAGGGAGATAAGTTGAAAATACGAGTTGAAAAAATAGTTTTTCATTTTTCCCTCTAAAATTTGATGATGTAATCTAATTTTATTTTATTATTTCCACTATTATTTTATAATTTCCTTAGGAGGCCCATTCTAGACCTCAAAAATCCCCTAATGATTTACCTTTCCAAGACTATGGAAAGTTCGTTGAATTTTACAAAAGGGAAAGTATTAAGGATAGAGCCAAATTGGTTGAGTTTTACATGCACAATATGATCCTCACAGACATGAAATTTTGGGACCCCAACTCAAGATTGGGGGACATGAAACTAATGGCATTAGCCTCTTGGTTGACCCATGAGGAAACAAGAGTTGAAGAAGTAAAGAGGGTGATGACAAAAGAAGAGAGGGATCCCTTATACATCAGAGCAGAATTAGAGAGCCGCAAGTCTGTCAATAGTAACCACAGCCTCATCTCCATAGATCCTAAATTGGCACCTTGGTATATGGAAACCCAAGAAAAAACTATCCTCCATTTTGAGGACACCTTTAGGATGTTGGGGATAGAAAGTTTGCAAGCTTTCCAAAGAAGATGACATGCCCTACCTCACAGTTTTCAAATTAGAGAGTATCACTCTCCAGAAAGACTAAGGAATGCCTTGGAGAGAACCCCACTATACAAAAGAATCATGCAAAGGTTGAATATCAAGTGGATAGGACTCAAACTCAATCCTCCCTTACTATTGGGCCTACAGGAGAGAAGAAACCAGGCAGAAGAACAAAAAGAATGGACAAACATAGAATAAAATGCAAGTTTCTATCCACAGGAAGGCACACCATTTGAGATGCCTTCAACCTTGGAATGTCAGAGAGGAAACTAGGGCCATGAATGAACTTCACATTAGTGACTGAGTTGCTCAAAAGGTGAGCAACACCTTCAGTAGGGGGGTGATGATGGGTCTCATTAATAGGCATATTTTGAGGTCCATTGTGTTATCCTCCTGCCCTTAAAACTCTCCTTGTATCACATTAGTTCATATTTTTAGCCACAATATTCTTAGTAAGAAGACTAAAGGGTGTTTGTAATATTGCATGGCATAAAGTGATTAATATGCAAGAAAAAGAAGTATTTTCTTAGATATTTACTATGCAGAGGATTGGTGGAGACATCCAGAGAGAATATAGGGGGATTTTCCACTTCATTAACTCTGCAACTTGACTTGAGATCAAATATTCCTCACTAACAACTCAAATTCACCAAAATCCAAGGAAATCCAGTGCATGTGAAGATCAAAGGGAACTAGATCCACCAATTTTGAGATTTTGGAGGGCAACATTCCTCCTTTCAAGGGATTTTCCCCTCAAATATTTTTGTAAAAATAAGCCAACCTAGAGGCTCATTAGGATTCAATTTTTTTTTAAGATAGCAGTAGCTACTGAGAGCCTCATGCTTGATATTGTTATTTTCATATTTCATATGATGTATGTGACTCTTATTTTATGTCAATGAGAAGTTTATTGTTGGCTTGCATCTGAGTTAGTTTTGGAGGGTTGAAACCCTTGGGTTTTAGCCCAACCCAGAGGCTTTAGTCCCTCTCTTATATTCTTTCCCTTTCCTTGTTAAATTTATTGAAATTATTTTCTTATTAAGTAGGAATCACATCACAAAACTTTTAGTTGTGGGTTTGCCTATCACCTTTCTTATGGGAAGAGTGGTTGGAAGATCTACAAGAACAACCTAAAAACATGTGTTTATGATTTCTTGGAAATTGTTGAGTGTTGGATTGTAATCCTTCTTCATGCTTGGTTTATACAGCTTAGAAGTTAGTAGCATTGATTTGGAAATTAGATTTGTGTTGTAGGGTAGAGTAGATTTTAATAAAATTCAACTCATCTTTTCCATGTTAATTTATTTTGTTGTAATATTGATCATTTGATGCATGTGCTTGATTAGTCTGCAAGGATTGTTGTTGACTTGCAGGGGTGGGCACATTCTTCCACATCCACCTAGACCATTCCATCTCTCACCTAGACACTTCACATTGCTTCTAAACTCTTCCACAAACATCACTCTTCTAGGGCAAATGAAGGACACCATGGGCATAAACTTTGGTGTAAGATAGACATATGAGGGGTACTAAGCTTGGCTAAGAGGCTCCCACACCCTTCATTCACCTTCATTCACCTTCATCCACATTCCTTCACCTTAAAGATACCATTAATTTCATTAAAAATCTCTCGAATGCCCTCTTGTAGCAACATAGGGCCTCCTGTAGCAAAACAGGGCCTCTTGTAGCACTTCTATAGTAGTCCTGTAGCATTGCTTACTTCAACTAGATTCGCTCCAAACTTTGAATCATGCATTTTGAAGTTGAATAATGGCCCACAACATTTGATTTCATGATTAAGGAAGACTTTAAGACCACTCCAACCCCATCATTTCCTCATTGCAAACATAAGACATCAAGTAGAATTAGACATAACATTTTTTTCAAAGTTGTGTTGAAGATTGAATTCCTCATTTTTAAGCAAGTTGCAAATAGATAAATGATTTATGCAAGTAGTTTATTGATTTGATTAAGTGTTAAAATATAGTAGAATGATTTACTTCTGCAACTAGACTAACCTCTTCCTTTCATATAATTTCAATTAGCATTTACATTTAATGAATGGCATTTTCATTTCTGTAGTTAGAATCATGTTCATCTCCTTGAAATCATGATATGCTTTCATAAGAAATTATATTTGTAGTTAGTTGAAGGAGTGGTCTTTGAATACCTTGATATGATCTAATGACTCAGTGTGACATGGGTAGAACCTAACCTATTGTGCATATAGCATTGTCACCTCTAAGTTTGTATGAACTGTAGGTTAATAATTTAAGTTGAGAAGCGTTGGGAGTTGCAACATCCTTGGTGCAATACCAGGGCTCATCAGTTTATATAACTACAATATTTTTATTTTTCAATATTTTATATTGTTATTTCAAATACTTAAGACTTCTCATATGAGTTAGTGGAGGAATGTCCATATGAATTTATTCAATGAAATGGAAACTTGGAATATGAGTATATGAACAACTATCAATATAGTAAAACATTGTAATTACAATTAATGATGTTAATCTATCAGCTTGCTTTGTCCTTTAATATTAATAATACTATCAATATGTTGGCTACCTAACAACTCCCCTTTCATTTATTCTTTTTGGATGAATTGGGATCCCTATTTATTATATTAGCGTTTTGTAGTATTTGATCATCTTATTGATTTTGGACATCAATTTTTATAACTCCTTGCGGAGAATTATACCACAAAAAGCCTTTACTTCGTTGTGAACTTTGATTTGAGCCTTGAATCAACTTTGCAACATGCTTCCTTGTATCGGTTCCATGGTTGTTTTCGTATTTATTATTTTCAATACATTTTCATTGCAATTCCCTTTTCACCTAAAATTAGCATTAAACCTTTTTCATTTCATAAAAGGATAAAAACACATGTGTTTTTATCACTTTTATGTTATAGCAATATCACTATCTTATACACTTAAACATTATTGGGGATTCAATTTTGGTGAATGTATTCAAATTTATATATAATATGTAATGTTTCGGGGTTAAACCCTAATATGCTCTTGACCCCCTTTTCAACTATGAATGAAACTTATTACTATGGAAACCTACACATTTGGTGGCTCATTAATAATGGTTTATTAGATTTATCACATGAATTAAATTATGAGTTTTCATGACATTATATATGTGATAAGGTTGGAAGTCAATTCATTTATTGTTTTATTGACTATGTGGTGATGTCAAATGGCTATATGGAAATGTCAACATTTATGTGGCGTATTACATGCCTGACACATGGACAGGGTTAGAGTGAAATTTTCTCAATTTTTTTCATTATCACTCTAAAATAGTTTTATTATCACCCTATATTGATAGTACATATTCCCTCCTATCACCTCAAACCACCTCAATTCCAGGACCTTTCTTGATTCTTTATAATTTCTTCTTCTTTTTTCATTCGAAACCCTACCATGGTTGTTTCACAAAGGTTCTCAGTATGTTGTTTCAATGGTTTTCATTATGCCAAATATTAACTGGTCCCTTGGCTACTTTTTTGTCAATACCATGTTCAAACTCTATGTCATCTCCCTATGACTAATCCAGCTAAATTTTTATGTATTTGGTCGTAAGATTTGAGCCGTTTGGAGGTAAAAATATTGAGGCTTATGAGGAATACTTAGCCCTATTCAAGCAAGTGGGTTGGTGGGATTTTATATAGTGTTTCATGGCACATAATGCCAACATGGCGAGGGCCTTTTTGTAGACTTACAATGGTAAAGTCATGTGAGTTGGGGATGTGGATACTTTGGTGACTAAGGCTTTGATTACAGAGGTCATGAAGTTGCTTATGAAAGGTGAATGTTGGTCGAAGAATTGTCCAGTTAAGGATGTGCCAAGGGACATATTCTTTCTATCAAAGAAAACCTCATACAACGTAAAAGGTACTTCTATGAACTCATTGAAACCCAAGTGGCGTGATCTAGTTATGAATGTTAGACAACTTTTAATGTGTGAAGGTCGATATGGTCTAGTGTTTTGTTACCATTTTAGGCTGCTTATGGTGTTTTTAGGCTATAAGTTGAATATTTTATATTATTTGCACAAAAGCCTCACGAAAATGTCCATATTTTATCAAAGAAGTTTTTAAAGCCCTGATTGTTTCCCATTTCATTATGGATTGATCCACATAATGGTCCAATTTAGATTAAACGAGTTGGGGGATTCTGTTGGAATTTGGTTATCATTGATGTCAACCCAAGCAATGACCAAAAGAAGCCTTACCTTTAATTAAAAAATGACAAGGGAGAAAAATATGTCTAGGCTCAGTACCATTTTAATTTGATTCTCCTTGTCATGACAATTCTAACAGTAGGTGGCATGCCTCATAACTCCTCACTATTGAGGAGATATTCTAGATCAAAGTTGGAGCCCCATTTTCTGGTCGAGAATCCCCAAAGAATTTGTTGCAAGCAACTTATAGATGGTTTATTTGTGGCATTTTTGTTTCAAAAATTAATGATGGGATTTTCCTAATAAATTTCATTTGGAAAAGAAGACATGGTTAACGGAAAAATAATTAATTAAATTCAAAAATCATGTCGACCTCCTAAGATAATTTGTTTTGGCTCCAAAACCAAAAATTTAAATTTAAATTTGAGGTTGGCTTCCTCCTATTGCCAAGTCAGCTTTCCCATATATAAGTGTCCCCAATCAATATAAATAAGTCATTTTTCCTTCTATTTGGATCATTGCAAGCACTCAATTTGACACATCTTCTACAATTTTTGAGGATTAGTATTGTCACGTGTATCAGAGTTGGTTCCTTCAAAACTAGTCTAACCACTACAAGGGAGATCATGGATTGCACAAAGAATGGAGTTCCACCATTTAAAGGACAAAACTACGTGCTTTAGAGTGGAAGGATGAAAGCATATGTGAAATCATATGGATATGATGTTCAGAAATATATAATAAATGGATATAAAGAACCCTAGGCTCCTCCATCAAATGATGCAAGTAAGAAGATTCACTTTAATAATTTTGAATCCAAGACTACTATTTTGAATAGTATGACAGAATCAATGTATGTTAAATTAATACATTACCAATCTACAAAATAAGTTTGGAATAAGCTCTAAAACATATATGAATGGGACAAAAAGGTCAAGGAGGTCAAGATTTAGACTTTTAGAGGGAAATTTGAGTAGATAGGAATGAATGGAGATGAAATATTGCAACATATTTTCCTTGGGTTGATGAAGTAGTAAATTCCACACAAGGATTGGAAGAACCAATAGAAAACAAGATAATTGTTAGAAAGGTAATGAGTTCGCTTCCAATGATATTTGACTCTAAAGTCTCCATACTAGAAGAAATATCTAACTTAGAAAATTTCAAGCATGGATGAGCTACATGGAACACCTACAACCTATGAAATGATAATAGAGCATGATAATCAATCTAAGATAGGAGTGACTTTTATGGAATCAAAGAAGCAAAGGAAAAAAAAGCAATAGTCAAAACTAAGCCCTATTTGTAGCTATAGTGAAATTTCATATGAAGAAATAGTTAACTTTGTGAGGAAGTTGAAAAGTGGAACATGCAAGTACAAAGGTAAGATTCCCTTAAATTGTTTCAAATGTAGTGAAATTTATCATTTTTCTTCAAATTGTCCCTATGCAAAGAACTCAAACAATGATGATGAAGAAGAAGCTCATAGGAAAGTAAAGAAGAATCAAAGAAAATACAAGAAACAAGGTAAAAATAAAGCCTTCAAGAAAATTTTATATTCAAAAGAAGATAGCTCCTCATCCAATCAACAAAGCGATAACAATATTGAAAATGAAATAAGAAGAGTGTTATTCATGGCAAGGGATAACTGAAAGGAATCTCCCAAAGAGAATGAAGAAGAAGGCAAGGTAGATCTTGAAAGAGAACTTGCTAGCACCTTGAAGGGCCTAAATGTAGAAAGAATAAATTTCAAGGCATTGGAAACTAAGTTGAGTGAACTAAAGGAACATTCCAAAAGTCTAAACAAGAAGACTAAATAGTCAAAGAAGATTATTATTAATCTTAAAGTGTAGTTAGAAGAGGACAAAAGTATTAAAGAATTACTTGGAAGGGAGTTGGAAGAAATCACTAAGACAAAGGAGGATTTGGAGGTAGAAATAGTTTATTTATGAATGGAAGCACATAAAAGGAATATCCAATATAGTTTTGTGAACAACACCAAAGTGTTGGAAAAAATTATCAGCAGATCAAATATCATGTAATGATATGACATTATTAGGATACAAGACTATGTTCATTAAAGTTTCATGGTCCATGACGATAGAAAAGGGAGTCGAACATAAAACGTATGAAGATATTACTAAGGATCCTCAAGATCAAAAGGCGTAGAATCAAAAACCTGTAATAAAAAAATGTAAAGAAGAAGGACTCTAGAGAACTGAACCACAAAGAAAATATCCTCGTCCAAAGTATCAAACTATTTTTCTTGGTGTATTTTATTCTTGTAACAATTTTGGACATGATCCTGTAAATTGTAAATCCTATAGTAGAAATAGAAGAAAAATTGGAAATTATTCTAAGAATGAATATCCTAGAAAATATCAGGAAGGGTATAACCAAAATTATAACAAGTTTGAATCCTTAAGCAATGAATTAGAGTGTTGTAAATGCAAAAAATTTTGTACATGTAGAAAAATATTGTAGGTTGAACACTCCTCCAAGGGAGACAAAGCATGAATCAAATCTTCCTCCAAAAGAACCTTCAAGAGTCTAGAAGAAGGGTGAACATTGTGTAATTTATCTAAAATACCAAAGAAAAAAAAGTGTCTGGTACGTTGACAATGGTTGCTCAACACACATGAAAGGGGATAAAAGAAAATGTGTATCTCTGCAGGAAAAAAAGAATGGAACAATCACATTTTTGAATGATGGTTCAACTAAGATTAAGAAAGGGTACAATTAAGCTCATAAGTAAGGATGCCATGGCAAAAGACATTTTGATCATTGAAAATATGAGCCATTACCTGTTGAGTGTGATTCAAATGTGTGATCAAGGACACACACTTCTATTTAACTTAAGGAAATGTGAAATAAGAAGGGATAAATCAAGTAGGTTAGTGGTGAAAACAACAAGAACTCCAAATGATATATACACCCTAGATGAGATTGGAAAAGAAGGATGATTTTTGGCTAAAGAGGATGAAAGTTGGCTTTGGCATAGAAGGATGGGACACATAAACTTTGATAACCTTGTCAAAATCAATAAAAGGAAGTTGTAAGAGAAATGCCAGAAATTTCAAAACCAACAAGTACCATGTGCAAGCACTACAGGCATGGAAAACATACAAGGGTTGAATTCAAGACCAAGGAACATTCCACTTCACGACCAGTAGAGTTCGTAGATATCAATCTATATGGTCCCATGATAACCAAACGAATAGAAGGTGAAAAGTACTTCGTGATGTTTATCGAGGATTACAATAGAATGACATTAGTAATTTTTATGAATAAAAAGTCACAATCATTTGAATGTTTCAAAATATACAAAGATATCGTTCAGAAGAAAAATAATCTAAGAATCAAGGGTTTAATATTTGATGATGGAGGAGAATTTACATCCAAATAAGTCCAACAATTTTATGAAGAACATGGGATAAAAAGACAATTCTTAATAGCCAGAACACCACACAGAATGGAATCACTAAGAGAAAAAATAAAATGGTAGAATAAATGGCTAGGAACATGTTAAATGATTCCAAATTAGGTGATGTCTTCTACGTTCAAGGAGTGGAGATAGTTGTGCACATTCTAAATAGGGTAATCCTTAGAAGCGACAATGAAAAGAACCATATGCATGATGGAAACAGAGATAGGAAAACATCAATCACTACATAAGCTTTGGAAGCAAATGCTACATAAAGAGGGAAGAAAATAAGATCAAAAAATTTGATTCTTGTGTAGATGAAGGCATATTTGACGGGTACTCACACAAAATAAATCCATATAAATGCTATAATTTGAGACACAACAACATAGATGAAAGAATTAATGTAAAATTTGATGAAGTTCATGGACAAAATGGAAGGTAAGGAGGCTCATCTTCAAATGAACAAGAAACACAAGAACCAGAACAAGAAGGAAGAATAAAAGAAGAAGAACAATCAAATGAAGAGTCAATTGTCAACTAGGAATAAACAAAAGATAATCAGCAGGCACCTTCTAAAAATCCTAAACAATGGTATCAAAAGAATAATCCTCCACAACAAATCATTGGCGACATGAATACAGGAATATGAACCATATGAAGTCAACAAATATGCATTCCAGAACAAGGACATATTGTGTTGTTATCCACAGTTTAGCCTGATAGCTTTGAATAAGCAAATGATTATGAATACTAGATGAATTTCATGGAAGAATAACCGGATCAGATGGAAAAGAATAAAACATGGAAATTAGATCCAATACATAGGGACAAAAATGTCATTGGTACAAAATGGTTCTTTAGGAACAAGTTGAATGAGGATGGAAAGGTGAGCAAGCATAATGCAAGATTGGTATGTAAAGGATATGTGAAGTTTGAAGGAATATATTTTGAAGAGATGTTTTCCCCTATTACCGGGATAAAAGATATTATGATGTTCTTGACCTATGCTTGTTCAAGAAAGGTTAAGGTTTATCATATGGATGTCATATCAACCTTTCTAAATGGAGAATTGGAAAAAGAAGTTTACATAGAGAAGCCTAGAGGATTTCTACTTACAAAAGAAAGACTATGTATACATATTGAAGAAAGCCTTGTAAAGTCTCAAAAAATATCCTAGACCCTAGTATGCACATTTAGATAGGCACTTGTAGCAACATAGTTTCAAAAGAGGAAGTGTTGATAAAAAAATACACCCGAAGATTGAACAAGACAACTTGAATCTCATTGAAGTATATATAAATGACATCATCTTTGGTAGTGATGATGGTAGGCTAAGATAAAAGTTTTCCAATGATATGTAGAGTGCGTTCGAGATGTCCTTACATGGTGAGTTGAATTTCTTCTCAGGAATATAGATATCTCAAGAAAATGATGGCATATTCATCTCTCAAACCAAATATATTAGTAAAATGTTGAAGAGGTCCAAATGGAATATTATAAACCAGTTAGCACTCCCATGGTGACCGGTTTCAAGTTGAGAAAGGATGATGAATCTAAGGAAGAATACAAAGAGATTGTATAGATCGATGCTTGGCAACCTACTATATGTGACAGGTTCAAGACCAGATGTGATGGAGATAGTTGAAAAAGTGGCATGATTCCAAGCAGCACCAAAAGAATCCCATGTTGTTGTAGTGAAAAGGATATTCCTATAATTCAAAGGAACAACATATTTTTGACTATGGTATCCAAAAGGGAATGAATTAACCTTGACAACTTATATGGATTTAGATTGGGCATGCAATATTGATGATAAAAAAAGTAACAATAGAGAAACTTTCTATTTGGGTGATTGTCTTGTATCATGAATAAGAAAGAAGCAATCTTAAATCTCCTTTTACATAGTAGAAGCAAAATATCTTGTTGCAGCAACATGTTTCACTTAGGTTCTTTGAATGAAGAAAAATCTACAAGACCTCCAAGTGAAATTTGATGAGCCCATTTTGATATTTTTTGACAACACAAGCACCATAAGTCTCTAAAAATCATGTCATGCATTCAAAAACAAAATTCATTCCTATTAAATGCCACTTTCTTCAAGAATAGGCTACAAAGAATAAAATCAAGGTATAATACATTGGGACTAAGGAAAAAATATCTAACATCTTCACCGAACCTCTACCACGAGATACATTTGAGTATCTTTAGTAGAAGCGTACGATTCTACCAAGTTTACATTGATATGGATTACATCAAGCTAAGAAGACAAGGGAAGAAAGGCATGTTATAGGAAGAGAGAAGATAATATATTTTCAGGGGGAGTCACCCTTTTCCATTGATGTCAAAAGCGGAGAGAAATCAGAAGAGAAAATTCAGAGGCAAGAATTTAGGGGGGGAAGCAATAGCAAGGGGAGTATGTGTGTTGTTATCAATTAAAAAGGGAGAGATTATTGGGATTTGGTTGTCATTGATGTCAACCTAATAGAAAAACAAAATAAGCCCCACAATTTGGGCTCAATACCATCTTCATTTTATTCTCGTCATCATGAAAATTTTAACGGTAGGTGGCACACCTCAAAACCCCTCACGATTGAGGAGATATGTCTGATCAAAGTTGGAGCTCCATTTTGTGGTCAAGAAGCCCCAAAGAAGATGTTGCAAGTAACCTATAGATTGGTTTATTTGTGGCATTTTTGTTTCAAAAATTAATGATGGGCTTTTCCTAGTAAATTTAATTTGCAAAATATAACATGGTCAAGTGACAAATAATTACTTAAATTTAGAAATCACGTCATCCTCCTAAGATAACGTGTTTTGGCTCCAAAAATCAAAATTTAAATTTAAATTTAAGTTTGTCTCCCTCCTATTATTGAGTCGGATTTCTTATCTAAAATTTTCCTCAACCAATATAAATAAGGCTTGTTTTATTTCCATTTGGATCATCGCAAGCACTCAATTTGACAAATCTTCTATAGTTTTTGAGGCCTAGTTTTGTCGCATATATCTAAAGTAGTGGGTTGAGTTTTAGAAGATAGTTTGGGAATTTAATGACTATCTTTCCTTATTGGTTCTATGTTGGGTTGTAGAGAATATTATAAGGCCATTTGGCCCTTCTAAGGAAAATATAAAGTGTCCTTTGAGGCTTTTTTGTGGGAGACTAAGGCCATTCTTGAATCCCTTTTTGTGGACGGATCTAGGGTTGATTGCTAGCGATATTTGGTCGTGTGTGGAAGGACATGCTTGGGTCCAATTGATGCATTTATATGTGGTATATCTAAGGAATATTGAGAACTGTGATAAGGGTTTTTATAGTTGTAGAAGACCACATTCAGAACCTCATCTATGTGATAATTTTGGCCTTTCCTTACGCCCTTCTTGGTGGCATAAATTCAGCTGAGTATGAAGTGTGTCAAGATTATCATTATATTATTCTTTTTTGGAGTAATGATGCTTGAAGGGAAATCACAAGATCTAGAATATGCCTATTCAAGGTATGTTTCATTTCAAGATTTAAGGTCTAGGGTTTATAGAGGTTTGTTTTTCACATATGTTGAGGTGCTAAAAATTAAAAATCATATTGGACGTGTTAGAGATAGATACAAGGATTTTTTGTGGTCAATTTTCAAGGCAAGGAATTTCTATGACTAATCTTTAAAGAGAATTGTTTAAGCTCTAATTCAAGGATGAGTCTAAGATTGATCCATGGAGAAATTCTATTTGAGTCATTATTAAGGTTGGATCAAAACCTGATTAGAGGTTTTGTTGAACATTTGTGAAAAGGTCTCCTGATCCAATCTTCTCATCATCTTGTGAATTATTTAAAGTTACATCCAAGCAAATTTTAAGGTTTAGGCCTCTTGGAACTGCCAAATAAATTTAAAGTTAAATAAATCCTAAATCTAAAGCAAGTGCTGGGGAAGTATATTGAACATTGTGCAATATTTAGACCACTCAAGGGAGTATTCAGGAATAATACTTGGAAAATATGAAGCAATATCAAGTGGCTTATCTTCATCAACAACCTTAACAAGGATGGAACAAATTTAAAATAAATATTTTTATGATTGATTTATGGTTGAAAAAATAATTACCAATATAAATAAAGTGTAGATCTCTGAAGTTTGGAAATTGAAATAATATAACTTATCAGTGTACATTTGAGCTATACATTAGCAACCTTAAGGTATAAAACTAGCAATAGATAAGGAGCATTTTTTGAATATTTTCACACCATTATATATCTGCAACATATATCAGCAACAAAGAAACTTCATTGAATATATTTGTAAGTGGGTCATTGTCCCTGGTATAGGAGCCCACAAATTGGTTCTTTATTTTCTTATATATTTTTAGGGTGGCTTGGTGGAGCAAGGAAGGATAGTGAAGTCTCCTTCAAGTTGGAGCCTAAAATTACTTTAGGGTGGCAAGGTGGTGGTAGGGCAAGTTGGAGCTTGCAAGGTGTTGAAGCATCATTTCCATTGGATCTAATAAAATTAGGGCATCAAAGCCTCTTTTTAGTTGGAGCTAGTAAAACCAAGGTGTAGGAACATACTCTCAAGAGTTGGAGCTTCCTAATAAATTGAATGTTTTTCTAGAGTACTAGGAAGTTGAAACTTGCTTTTGAGTTGGAGTTGATAAATTTTTGTACTCACAAATTATTAGAAAAGCGTTCAGTGTTTTTTTCCCAAAAGTGTTTCCACCTAAAATTTTTTGTACTACTCTTGTGATGTGTTGCTAATTATTTTTGTTGTTGTTCATGCTAAAAAAATTATAATTAACTAATTGTAAGTGAAATAATGATTCACCCCCTATTAGTATTTCCAATAGAAGGATGAGATGTTTTTTGTGTCAAAATAACTTTGGCAAACCCTTTGAGACAACTCAAGAGATAACCTCGCCACAAGATGAGAAAAATGATTATGGTTTTCCTGATAATGTTTTAGAAAATCCTACCTCTCCACCTCGACCAGAAATCCCTATCTCTCCATCTTCACAAAATACATTGTGTGGCTTAGAAGAAGAGCATGATGATTCGACTGCTGCCCAAATTACTCAAAGCATGGACAAAAGTATTAGACTGGGTTTTGATAAGAAAAACCCTAACCAAACACTTGTACGAAATCTTGATACTCAGTTGAATGATTATGTGCATTTTGACCATTGTGGACCTGCAAACAACATAGCCAGAGGTGAGAAAAATGTAATTTCATCAAGTCAGGTTAAAAGTAAAAATATTGTCGGAATGATTTCCCGAGATAAAATAACAAGAGTAGGAAGACATCTTCTCTGATTGTTCATATAGATGTTCCTGAAGGGTCTTCGCCAAAACAGGAAAAGCCCAAAGTTGAACCTGTCGACGGTTGTGAAGACAACTTCATTTTCAGTAAATCTAATGATAAGGTTGTGTTGATGCTTATAGAAATTCCACCAACACTAGGGGATATCCTTGGTATAAAGTCCCAATTAGAATCTACACCATTTGGAGTGGGAGTCCCATCTAGGATGATGACCTACTTCCATTTTGTTGGGTTGAAAAATCAGCAACATATGAGAGAAACCACAATCAATTTTGAGACATGTAAGTATATTAGCTTTGTGAAATGTGTGAATATAATGTGCATAAAATTACTTCCATGAATAAAGTAAATAGAATGATCATTTATAAGAATAATATTACTACTACTCTAGCAAATACACATGTAAAGAAAGAATTGTTACCTAATTGGAAAATAGTATTCAATCAAGCACGATCATGAAAGAATAAGGACATATATTTTCATTAAGATTTGTATTAAATATAATGGAATAGTTTGTTCCCTTCAATATATCTAAGTACAAGCACATATCATAACCATTACAAGAAAAGTCTTACAATAAGTTTGATACATGTGAGAAAAAGGATGTCCAACTCAATGAGCTTTTGATGATTATGTATAATTATTAAGATGCACCATTACAAATAAATTTCATTTGTTCCAATAGTAGAACATAGAAGCCAAAACTTGCATCTAAAAAGAACAGTCTACCTTTCATATGCTAACAAGAGAAGCCTAGGATAAAATCCCCTTTTCTTGAGCTATGAGGGTCTATATATAATAAATGAGGTTACCTTTCACCTTCCATGTGACTCTTGAGTTCCCTCATGACTCTTTGACTTCCATGTGACCTTTGGACTTCTTGGTGACTTTTCAACTTCTACATGTCCTTTCGAATTCTTTCTATTTTATAATTACAAAATTTAGCCCTTTTTACAAAATTGTGGCTAAAATCCACAAAAAAAACAAAACAAAATATATTTATGTTCAAATATGAGGAAATTGTAATTCATGCACTATGACATGGAGCTCCTTTGTGATGTATTGGTACCAAGCTTTGTACTCTAATAAAAAGATAAAATAATAAGAAAATAAAAAAACTACTTTTTCATCTTATATTTTTAACCTATCTCCCCATATTTTTATTCAAATTTCTAGTGAGAATAGTCGTTGGATGCAAAATTTAATTCCTCATCCAAGGAGTGCCTATGTTGCATACTTTCGATGGACCTTGCTACACGAAAAATGAGAAATACATGAAAAAATGTTATTGCAATCACATTTTTCCATGTATTTCTTATTTTTTGTGTAGTAGGGTCCATCAAAAGTATGAAACATGGGTACTCCTTGGATGAGGAATTAAATTGTGCATCCAACGATTGTTCTTCTAGAAATTTGAGTCAAATTGTCGGGAGATAGGTTGAAAATATGAGTTGAAAAAGTCATATTTTTATTCTTTTATTCTTTTTTATTTTTTTATCTTTTTACCTTTTTACTCCAAGAATGGTGAATCATCCCCCATGGTTGACATCATCATCTTGAATCCCATTGGTTCTTACAAAGTTGATTTTGGTTGTACATTTTTGTTTTGAGGCCCATTTTTTAAGTCGAAATTTCTCTAATGCAGCTTCAACTCTTCCTTTCCTAGCCAATGTTGCTAATTCATTTAGGTATTTGGAACCCCATTCTTGGATCACAACTATAGCCATGTGAGCTAATCTTGCAATCCTTATTTTTTGTTGCGATTCCTTTTGGATTTCATACAAATGCATCATTACCTTATGCAAGTTCATCATCTCTTCATAAAATTTCTTTATTATGTCTTCCAATTTCTTAAGTTATTCAAGTATCGTAGGTTGTATACCTTCTCTACTGGAACCTATCAAAGATACCCTCTAATTTTCAACGTGGAGCTTCTCAATCTATTGTTTTTCATCATTTAGTTCTTTCTTCAACCATTCATTCTTGTGAGTAAGATAATCAATGTTCTTCTTAGTGGCCACTACAAATGCCTCACCTAATGAAACAATTTCCTTTGGATTTGTCTTTGTGTTTGAAACAATAATTCTTTCTATATTGATAGATATTGGTTAATGTGGCTCATTCAGAAAGTACTTCCTCCTTTCTTGAATGAAATTGTCCTTAAGTTGATCAAATGCGAAATTAGAGATATCCAAAAAAAAACCTTCACCTGGAGGTGGAATCCCTGTTTCACTGAGAGGAACATGCCCATCTATTAGAGGAGTTGGATTTTTAATATTTAGAGTAGCTACAATTCGCTTAGATTCCATTATTTTACTCTCCTTTATTTTATCCTCACCTGCCTCTTATGTGAAAATTTCTTCTTCCAATTTCTTCTCCAATTCTTCTTCTTCTTGTTTCTTCCTCTTTTCTTCCTCAATTTGTATCCTTATTTTTTCTTCGCCCTCCTTCTACTTTTTGAGGGCCTCTTCTTATTATTTCTTCAGAGTTTCTTCTTCTTTTCTTTTCCTCAATTCTTCTTTTTTATTTTTCATAGCTTCTTTCTTAAGCTTTTCTTCTTCCTCTTGTATTTTCTCTTCAGCTTGTGCCTTCCTTTTAGCTTCTTCTTCTTCTTCTCGTCTCTTACTTTTAGCTTCTTTATGTTTGTTCCTCTTCTTTTCCTCTTCCACTGCTCCTTTAGTATCTTTATTATCTTTAAACTTCTTGCTTCTTTCTTATGTAGCTTCCTACTCTTGTTTTCTTTTCAGTTCAGGATTGCCCTGGATGTCTATATCCTCTTACTTTCCTCCCTATAGTTCACTTGGAAAATTTTCTTGATTTTAGGACCTGCTACTCCATTTATTCCAACTGCTTTGGAATCATTATAGATATTATTGATTTTCTCCTCATCCTTCCAAGAGACTGAGGCATATGGTGATGTATATCTCATCTTTGCACAATGTTGTGTGGCTATGCCTCTACGGTTATACCATAGATATCCCATCTCACTAAACCTGAGGCATTCCAATTCTAGAATTTCTTGTTTTGTTTCCTTCAAGGTTTTCAAGTTGTATGATCCTATGCATAGCTGAAAGATAGAGCATGGATACTTCTTGAACTTCTGTAATGATCCAAAAAATATTGTAGACAGTTTATAACAAACATATTATATGACAACCTTGTTTGTTATAAATAGTGGTGTTGGCGAAAAATGGTGGTCAGTTTGAGAACCTAGGTTCAGGCATAGGTCCAACAAAGGATTCGTTGTAGTCTAGCATAGTGTTGGAATTTTCACCTTACTCAAGAAGAATAAGGCATCTCACTCGAAGTGTGTTGCAACCCTACTTGATTAAGGGATTGGAACCAAGAATCAAGAGAAATTGCACAAGACTACCAATACTTAGTAAACTCAGAGCCAAGGCATTAGACAAGTAATCGTTGAAAAAGAAAACAACTAAAGAATTCAAAAGAACGTAGAAGATGCACATGCATTCATAATTTTTTTTTAAAATGGGTCACATAAAACACAAGTACATCATCAGACATCCATGCAACTGTTATGAAACTAGCTCACAAAAAGATAGAAAGGATAGATCAACGCCTTAGAATTTAGCCTCTTCAAGGGGGCAGCCTCCTTTACATTACATAAATGAATAATACTTGGATGATTCAAATGACAAAACCTCCTTTCTATATATAGGAGTCTAAGGGGTCACAATATAACCAAGCCAACCTAACAATAATAATATAAAGGCACAAAAATAACAATAGAGGGATTCTATGGGGCATAGTAATAACAATATGGGGACAATAGGGGCACAACAATATTAATAAGTGATACAACTACAATAGTAATGGGGGCATCATTAGTATTATAGGGACCTAACATGCCCCTCTCCTTCAAAAAAGTGTTGTCCTCAACGCTTGAGTAGTTATGGATGCCTCTATATAAAATTCTCATCCTCCCATGTGGAATCTTCAACGGATAAGTTCTTCCACTTGATGAGATACTCCGGAATGGATCGATTTCATAGTTGTCGAGTTCTTGTTTCTATGATTGCTTCTGGTTCCAATATAATTTTTCCTTCCTCATCAAGTTCTGGCAATATTGTTTGAATTGGGAGCTTGTCACCCATAACCTTCTTTAAACATGAAACATGAAAAACTGGGTGCACTCAAGAAGCTGCAGGAAGCTCCAATTTGTATGCCATAGTACCAATCTTTTGCAACACCTTGTACGGACCATAATACTTTGGTGATAATTTATTATCCTTCTTAGCTTGCTTGAGGGACATTTCTTTATATGGTTGTAGCCGTAGGAATACCCAATCACCTACATCAAAACTTCTTTCGCTGTGATGTTGATCTACTTGTTGTTTCATTCTATTTTGCGCCAACACGAGGTTATCCTTTAAGAGTTGGAGAACTTGTTGTCGATGCTCGATGTGATGTTCCACTACTTGAACCTTAGAATTTTCTCTTAAATATGATGTGATGGATGGTGGTTGATATCCATAAAGTACCATAAATGGGGTCATTGTTATTACAGTATGGAAGGAAGTGTTATACCACCATTCAGCCAGAGGCAACCATTTGACCCATTGTGTATGTTTATCAGATACAAAGCAATGAAGATATCCTTCCAAACATTTGTTTACTATCTCAGTTTTCCCATCAGATTGAGGATGATAAGATGAGCTATGAGCTAACTGAGTACCAAGACAAGAAAATAATTATGTCCAAAAATTTCCAGTAAAAATGGGAGCTCTGTCACTTACAATAATCCTTGGGTTTCCATGTAGCTTTTGAATTGTTTCCATAAATGCAATAGAAATTGTACTGGCTTTAAATGGATGTGATAATGCACAAAAGTGTGCATACTTGGTAAGTCTATCTACTACCACCATGATGACACTCTTTCCCTTAGACTTGGGTAAACCTGTGATAAAATCCATTGAAACCTCCTCCCAACTTTCGCTTGGAATGGATAAAGGTTGTAAGAGACCTAGTGTCTTAATTGTTTTAGCTTTATTTTGTTGGCAAACCAAACATTCTACCAGTAAATTTTGAATATATGATTTAAGGCCATCCCAAAAAAATTCCTTCTTAACCCTGTGGTAAGTTTTTAAAAATCCTGAGTGCCATCTCAAGGGAGAAGCATGCAATTCCAGAAGAATCTTTTGTTTGAGTTGGGAATTCTTATAGAGGTATAAGCGATCTTTGTACCATAACGAATCATTTTTCCAGCTAAATGTATCAGATGTACTGGAATCTTGTTGTAACTTTCGAATAAGTGACCACACTTCTCCGTCATTCTTCCATTCCCCCCTTGCTTCATTTATCCAATCTAGTTGGATAATAGAAATGGCACACAACAATGCTTCCACATCCTCATCCTTTCTTGAGAGTGCATCTGCCACAACATTTTTCTTCCATTTTTTATAGATGATTTCAAAGTCATAACCCAACATCTTTGTGACCCACTTTTGTTTTTCTTCAAAGGATAATCTTTGTTCTAAAAAGTATTTAAGGCTATCATGATCCATTTTTACCTTGAAGTGTCTTCCCATTAGGTAGGGTCGCCATTTCTTAAGTGCATGTAGTATTGCCAACATTTCCTTCTCATAAATAGCTTTGTGTAATACTTTGCCTTGATTGGACGACTTTCGAAAGCAATGGGTCTTTCATCTTGCATTAAAACAACACCAATTCCATTTCCTGAAGCATCACATTCCACAATAAATGTTTTTGTGAATTCTGGTGTAGCTAAGACTGGTGCTTGGCACATTGCCTCTTTAAGATGTTCGAAGGCCTTTGTTGCTTCTGGAGTCCATGAAAGTGCATCTTTCTTCAACAATGTTGTTAGAGGTGCTGCTATTTTCCCATAATTCTTAACGAACTTGCGATAATACCCTGTCAACCTAAGAAATCCTCATAAATGCTTTATGGATGTGGGGATTTTCCATTCCTTAATGGCTTTAATTTTTCTAGGGTCTACCTAAACTCCTTCATGAGATACAATATGACCCAGATATTCCACCGCTTGTACTCCAAAGAAACATTTGGATCTTTTTGCATATAATTGTTTCTCCTCCAATAGTTGTAGCACCCTCTCAACATGTTCAACATGATCCTTCCAAGACTTGTTGTAGATTAGTATATCATTAGAAAATACTAACACAAATTTTCTAAGGAGGGGTTTGAAAATGGAATTCATCAAACCTTGAAATGTAGAAGGTGCATTGGTAAGGCCAAAAGGCATGACCAAAAATTCATAGTGACCCTCATGAGTTCTAAATGTTTTTTTTGGAATGTCTTTAGTCTTCATTTTGATTTGATGATATCCTAAACGAAGATCCAACTTGGTGAAGTAAATTGATCCATGCAATTCATCCAATAATTTGTCAATGACAGGAATGGGAAACTTATCTTTAATAGTGAGATTTTTGAGCTCCCTATAATCCGGACACATGCGCCATGATCCATCCTTCTTGTGCATCAATACTACTGGAGCAAAGAAAGAACTTTGGCTAGGTTGAATTATAACAGCCTCTAGCATTTCTGCAACCATACGTTCAATTTCACTCTTTTGGGAATAGGGATATCTGTACGGCCTAATGTTTGGAGGAACACTTCCTGGAATCAAATGAATAGCATGATCATGATCATGAATAGGTGGGAGACCCTTGGGAGTCTCAAATGCCTTGGAATGATTGTCCAAGACTTTTTGGAGATCTAGAGAAATAGATGCTTTCGATGTGGAAACATCTAGCAAACATAATTATGCAATTACACCTCGTTGTTCCCTTTTTAGAAGCTTTGTCATACCGTTAGAGTTGATTATCTGTCCCGGTTTCCCTGCAATACCCATTAATTCAACTTCCTTTCCTTCCGCATAAAATTTCATGAAAATTTCTTGAAAGTTAAAAGCTATTGTACTCAAGGATTGTAGCCAGTAGCCATTGAACTCCTAGTATAACATCAACACCTCCCATTGGAATGGAAAGCATTGGGCTATTCAATACATATTCTCCCATGGATAGCTTGATATTATGGCACTTTCCAGAGCAATTTATCGTTCCTCCACTTGCAACCATCACTTAACACTCTGGTGCTGGATATAGGAAGCAATTCAATTCTTTTGCTATCTTACAATGAATAAAATTGTGGGTACTTCCTAAATCAATCAACACTATTACCTTTTTCTTCTTGATATGTCCTTCTATCTTGATGGTTTGAGGAGTGGTAATTCCAACCAATGCATTACAAGATATGGTCGAATTCATTTCTTCTTTATCTAGGCTTTGTTCCTGGAGTATATCCTCTTCTTTTGACCTTTCTTGTTCCTTTTCTTCTTCCTCTTCACAATCTATGTAGAATAATTTCTTCTCAGTACACTTATGACCTTTAGTGTATTTGCTATCACAACTGTAACAAAGCCCTTTTGCTCTTTTTTCTTCCAATTGTTGTGGTTTCAACATTCTAGGTTGTGGAAGGCTAGGGGCAACAACACTTCCATCTTTATAGTTACGAGTGGTAGGCTTCCTGGTTGCCATAATTTTGCTTTCCATTTTTCTTGCTAACCTGAATGCCTTCTCCATTGAATCAGGTTCCCAAAGGTGAACATCATGTTGGATATTCTCCTTTAATGTCCCTATGAACACATCAATCCTATGCTCCTCCGGAATATTTTTTAACCTTATGTTCAATTTTTGGAACTCCTCAACGTGCTCCATCATTGAAACCTTTTGTTTGAGACTTATCAATTGGCTAAAAAAGGTGTTGCTTTTTGTATCGTCATAATGTGTTGTCATTTCTTCCATAGAAATTGCCCAAGTGACAATTTGTTTACGAGAGCAAAGCCATTGATACCATACAAGCTAATTTGGTTCCAAATATAAAGTTACAATACGTACCTTTTGTGTGTTTTGTACAT
Organism: Pinus tabuliformis; assembly: GCA_031772625.1. NCBI lineage: Eukaryota > Viridiplantae > Streptophyta > Pinopsida > Pinales > Pinaceae > Pinus > Pinus tabuliformis. Next base: position 530,442,314 of record CM062815.1, on the reverse strand, counting down.
TATTGAGATCCAAAAATTTCTTCATCTGTATTATCCATGTTGCGAGATCCTTGTCATCAAACTTCCTCATATCGATTTTTGGAATATGGTGGGTCTTCGATCCAAAATTAGCATCTATGGAATCATGATTAACATTTCTTTTGTTCTCATCATGAGTTTCCTTTACTACCCTTTCACCATTAGTGACCATTTCTTGTAGCAACTTATTCAAATTTATCTTTAATTCTTCCACCTTATCATCCATTCTATCCATCTTAGCATCCATGCCATTCATCTTAGCTTCCATGCCATTGATCTTAGTTTCCACACCATTCATATTAGCTTCCACGCCATTCATCTTAGCTTCCACGACCTTTATCTTAGATTCCACGCCATTTATCTTAGCTTTTGTTAGCTTTTGTGAGAGTGACATTTGTTGAACTTGGTCTCGTGATTTTGATATATCATGTAGCATTTCTTCCTCTTCTTCATGAGTCATGCTAGAGCTTTCAGGTTGCTTACTAGGAATTTCCATTTTCTTTCTTTGGGGCATCAATTACCGATAATAATTCTTCACTATTCCCTTTGAATTCCTTCAAACTAATTTTTCAAACCAAGCTTATGCAAATATTAAAAAAATACACACCTTTTTTCACTGTGTAGGCACTCGATATTTAATCTGATGTATCTCTGTAATTTCGGATCTTCTAGTTCTAAAATTATGACCTGGAGTAGCCCTCTATTTCCTCTTTCCAATGCCACCAGTTTGATCGAATTTAGATTCTCCAAGAAAAAGTTATGCACAATCTCCCAAGATGACTTGATTATATACCTTTTTCAGAAGAGTGAACTTGTATGAAGTGCCACGTGTCACTTTTTTGACCTTCGGGTCTAAAAAATATACACAGGAAACTACAGTCCGTCCTCTTTCTATAATTTCTTACGAAATTGCAATCTGATGCTCAAAACAAAAGTTATGACGGTTTTCCCAAGTTCACGTATTTGGAATGTAATTCAGGAGTCTACAAAAAAACCAACTTCCTCAGTTCATATCTCCACAAATATAGCGCGAAAAGCTCTGAAATTCGGACCCGAGGTTCAGCACGATTTCATCTCAAATGGTCTTTTTTTCTTTTGAGATGTCGCAGAAAAAAAGTTATAGTGAAAATGCCACGATGACCTATTTGGAGCAACAAAACCCTAGAATCCAAACCTCTTATACCAAATGTTATGAAACCAACTCAGAAAGAGATAGAAAAGATAGATCAACACCTTAGAATTCAGCCTCTTCGAGGGGGCAACCTCCTTTACATTACATAAATGAACAATACTTGGATGATTCAAATGACAAAACCTCCTTTCTATATATAAGAGTCTAAGGGGTCACAATATAACCAAGCCAACCTAACAATAATAATATAAAGGCACAAAAATAACAATAATGGGATTCTATGGGGCACAGTAATAACAATATGGGGACAATAGGGGCACAACAATATTAATAAGGGATACAACTACAATAGTAATGGGGTTATCGTTAGTATTATAGGGACCTAACAACAACTTCCTCTTTCATTAGGTTCAACTAGTGTTACATCATTATATTTAGGCTCATAGGCCTTCAAAATATAACATGACTAGAGAATATAGTCTAGCATATGGCTAGGTGGTTACAGAATCATGTGGCCTCAATAGGCTTTGTGATAGCATTTCAGTACAATCCCTTTTGTCCCTCATTTTGGATTTTCCCTCGACCTTTTTAAACACTCTACTTTCTTGGATTGCTACTTTATCTCCTTGAATGTTCCTCTCTTTCCTTTTTAGTTCCTTTTTTTCTCAGTTGCAACTGCTTCCTCTATTGTTTAACAAATGTTTCAACTTGGTTGTGACTACGTGTGCCCTGATTTCCCTGCCTGATCTTCCGCAACTTCCAAATTTTAGTAGATTCCTTCTCCTTCCTCAATTTTCTTCTCAGTGACTTTCCATCGGTCATCTTTGGTCAAAATATGGTCAAAAAACCAAACCATCACAAAAATGTGTCCCCAAAATGAAGGACCCAATAGGTCCCGACCATAGTTCATTGACTAATCCCCGAGTCAATCATTTGCTAATGATATTGGTGCTTCTTGTTGTTGTGGTGCTCCTACCGGTGTTGCTCCTCCTTGGCCTGTTCCTTCAAATGAAGGACCCAATTCTAGGATAGACTAAATGGATGTGATTTTGAACTATGTGTATTCAACAAGTGTCATCTTCCATGGACTTGTGAGAGTGCTTGCTTGATCGATGAATTATGTTGTAAGTTCAGCTATTGGTTGAGCTAGCTGTGTCATCAAGAGGTAATTCCATTGAGTTTATGCCTCTACGTTTGTCTACTGTAGCTTATAGAAGTAGCCCTATTTTGGTGACTTAAGGTCACAAAGTAGTCTTTGTCTCACGTGATTCATCCTCAATTTTCTAGATTTGATTTTCAAGGACATCTGCCTATGCTAGGAGCTCCTTTTGCTGGTTGAGGTCTTGAGTTGCCATGGCTTGGTTGAAGAGATGATTAGCCTGTTGGCACACGGGGTAGACTAGTTGATTTTTCTTCGTAAGGCATCCTGACCAGTCTTGAACTTGATCTAAGAGTTCTTTAGCTTCCCCCATAACATGGATCATATAGGATCAAACAAGTTGCTTCAGTGATTTTCTTCTTGATCTCGCTAGCATACTGGGTTGCTGGATCTGGTAGCACCCATGAAACAGCAGAAACAATATGGCATGATCTGGATTATCCACAATTTCGTGTTCATTCTGTCAATGTTTCAAACCCCAAAGGGGGTCCATCATCAGGACTAAATTAGATAGAATATGAACACGCTTTCATTCATATTCTATCTAATTTAGTCATGATGATGGACCCCCTTTGGGGTTTGAAACATCGACAGAATGAACACGAAACTGTGGATAATCCGGATCATGCCACTGCAAAAAACTACCACAGAAGCTTAAAATCTAACAGAAACAGTATGTTTGAGTCCTTACTTGTTGAGACAAGGTCAGTGTAGGTATTTTTGGTATGGTCGTAGCATTTTGAAAGAGTGTAGGCCAAAAAGTTTTCAGGTGCATTTGCTACTATTTCGGTAAATGAAGGCTAAAGATCCTAGAATTTTGCACTAATGTCATCAATTTGTTTCTATAGCAACTAATTCTACTGAAGAATCCGATCTCTTTGAGTTGTAATAGAATGAATTTGTTATTACTATTGTTCATGCTCGGTTTCCATATTTATTTTAACACCTTTTCTTGTTGTGCACCCAGTTGAATAAAATTAAACAATTGAGACGACAACCAAATTTGGAGGTCATAGTGGGTAATGGTAGCAGGTGTAGGGTACTGGCTTTGTAGTGGTTGGTTGTTGGCTACTAACTTCTCAGACTACCCTTAGGGTAAGGTCTCCCTCTCTGAGGGTTTAGCGATGTGAGTGTTGATAAGGGTTGGGTTGGACTGCAGTTGTGGGAGGGGGAAGGGCTGGGGGTTAGGGGCAAGGAGCATATGGTTTCTGTGTCCTAGTTTTCAGAGGGGATAGGTTGACCGTATGCCATTAGTGGGCCTAGTAATAGTAGTAACGATAATAGAGATGTATTAACAAACTCTATGTTTGTAGGGGGAATTGCAACTGTTTCATTTGTAGTGTCTATAATCGATTGTATTAAGGAATCTACCTCCATTTACATCTTGGTACCAAGAAGATTCCCAGATGAAGGAATGCCAAAGATGGTGGCTGAGGAGGAGGTTGCCTAGGATGATGGGTTACGCGAAATTGGGGACACATTTGGTGTAGACTGTGGGTTTTTCTCAGTGATTGGTGTGCTAGCATGAGATTGTGATTCCTCGCCAGTAAGGTCAACCACTTGAGTAGAGGTAACTTTAATCGATTTCTTGGGAATTAATGGTGGCCTTGTGGCAAATGGATGAGTCCTCCAGATGGTGGGTGTGGTCTGAGAATGAGGTCCCACTTAGGGGATTGAGGCAATGGATGGGTTGTAAGTTAAAGTAGTGATTAGACTAGCATTGATGAATTTAGAAAATGAGGGGAAAGGACTTACTAATGCCCCAAGATCCTCCAAAGTATTATGAAAGAACATCATCTTTGTCTCTAGCTTCTTTATGACTAGATTGCGCATTTTCTCTGTCATTCGCTTCTCGGAGGCAGAATGGGTTTCGCCAGGCAATGGCTTAGGAAAAATCCCTTCAAATGAATATCTCGTCTTTTCTTCCCAAATTTCTCCAACAACCCCCAGCCAAGACGTGACATTAGTATGGAGTGTCTCCTCTAAGAGAATGAAGGGCAAGGCGCATTTCTAGAACATGTATGGGTTGATGCACTTAGGATGAATCCAAGTGTTTCCATGGCTTATACCAAACCATATTTCATGCAAATATTCATCTAGGATCAATAGTGGGATCCTCTACCTAGATTTGGTGATAGCTAGCATATTTTGATACCATCTCGCAAAAGAAGATTCATAATTTCCTTGTTGCCGAGGTCCCCCAAAGTCCACCATGGTATGTATCTGAGTGCAAGGGGATGATCTTTGGCAACTGGTGTTATTTCTCTACCTTCTGGGGGGCACCACTTCATCATAGCTAATTAAATGACAAGATATCCATATATGAAATACGTTTACCTCTTATACACATCCTCACAAGCTTCAAAGAGCTCATTCAACAAAAAATTGCACCAATTTAATTGTGTGCCTTACACACAAGCTTCTGCTACTGAGATGTTGTCTAAGGTGCATTATCCCCTTAATTAATGGCACGTCAACTTTCCATCAATTGTATAGAAGACTAATTTTATGGTAGGCTTGTTATTTGATTCAATAAGGGGTCCCTTACCACCTCGTTGAGTCTTAGACTTGTAGTAGTAGTTGTCGTCACTCATCTTCTTTCCCTGCTTGGAAGTATTCTGTAACACAAATGACATGGTGGCTCCTCCAACAGATATAACTATAATTATCTGAATGATGATGGCATGTATAGGATATTATTTTTCAAGCCATAGAGAACCTTCGTGCATTCAGCTGATGAGGAATTTGGTACATTACATTGTTGCTCCCGTAGTGCTGAACATTGGAAAACTATGCAAATTTAGTAGCACCGGCCTATGTAGGCCTCTAAATACTCTTTGATTATTGATGACTGGCTTCTCCCTGATTTGGCCATAGCTTCTGTAAAAACTTTTTGCTTGAGAATTAGGAAATGGAAAGATTCTGAGAGATCACTATCCATAAGTGCAACCTTATCATATTTTCCATAGAGAGGCTCAATTTCAGTGACTCTATAGTCGAATTCATAGGCGAGAACAAATATTATGGTAGCCTTAGTCATGGCTTTAATTCAGTGTTATATATAATAGATGCAAGGGGCTTGAATTTGGGCTGAGGACTAGGGAAATTTGACATAGAATCCAGACTTGGCAATTCGACCACTAATCAAGTGCTCCAAATTAGGCTCAAAAATCAAAGTGTCAGAATCTTGATAAACTTAGCTTCAAATCAAAGAGCTCTTCATTCTAATTCCAATGGTGTGAATGACACTCAAATCCGAGCTCATATGCAGACATTAGAGCAAGTCAAAGTTTAGGTTTGACTTGGACAAATGGCAGGATTGGATGATGTGGCAAGGCCCTTCAGCGAATGGGGAGGTGCCAAGTGGCAGGCTGCCATTGGCCCCCACATATCAAAAATCACATGTCGCATGCAGGTCAAAGTTAAAAATTGGCCCTAGAATAGCCAAGGTGCAATGTGACAAGGCAAGCAGGAAGGCATTAAAGAATCAGCCCCAAGTAGGGAAGGGTTGCGATGCGATGGATCGCAGATCGCAATCGTACTTCGCAAAAGACAGGCAAAAAGGAATTAAGGGATCGACCCCAGAGTTGCGATGCGATGGATCACAGATCATAATCACATTTCACAGAAAAACACAAGTCCTGCATATATGGACAATCAATACTCTGCCGAATTGCAATTTGCGAAAGGATCCCAGACACTATATGTTTATCGATTGTGGTTAATACTTCTGTCGGGTCTGCCACATCATAAACGTACATCACCCATCGCGTTCACAGACTATAAATCCCGTTGATTTCCTCGCCGATTGTGATTTGTGATAAACATTCAGCCAATAGGTTATGGCCCACCACACGACAAAATTTTCACCCAGTTAGCGCGTTTTTGGGGCTAACTTGTAGGATCATGCCGGAAATGGGGCAATTTGTGGAGCGAATATTGCGAAAATGAGGGGAAGTCATAACTTCTTCATTTTTCCACCAAATTGGATGCAAAGAGAGGCTAGGTAGCCATTTTTTAGTATTCTCAACTGATTGGAGCAGGTTTCAAAAGCATTTGAGCATTGTAAACACATATTTTTACACTTTTGAGCATAATAGAGAGGCTCAATCCATTGGAAGCTAGACCAAGGGGACATAGCCCAGGAGGGGTGAACCCCTTTATCATGTGCTTGTTTTAATTTTTATTTTTGATGATGTTTTGTACACGTTTGTGTTGTTGTTCAGTCTCTTATTTATGTTAAATTTCTTATAAAATTAACATAAAAAATCTTCATTTCACTTGCAAAAATTCATGAATCCTTAAGCATAATGAAAGTATTTTTTTTATAAACTGAAGAGGATCTTAGCACTGCAATCTAATATTCTAAATTAGATCAATTTGGTATTAGAGCACTAGGTTTTCTTTATGAAAGAATGATTTAAATGTTTGTAATTTTATGTCATGCTTACAAGGTTAAAACTCAAATGAGGAGAAGGGAAGCTAGTTGGAAGCCCTAAGGTTGGGTCAATGTGAAGAAGAGCAAGGTTGCCACAATCTCCAACACCATTTCAGCCTTGAGTTGCAGTTGATACTCTAGAGGTCATGGCTCATGAAGGAGAACCTACAAACATGAAAAAAGATGTGAAGACCTTCAGAAAGGATTTCTTTGATATGACAGAGATGGTGAAGGTCCTCTATGAAGAGAAGAATACCAGGTTGCAAGGGGAAAGTTCCAAACCTCCCAAAGGAGAAGGCTCTTTAGGAGGAGGTAATGGAAATGGAGACAAACATCCACCCTTTCTACCATCTTCTTCACAAGCATCTTCAGCCTCTTCCACTAACACAACCCTTACTCATACTCATCATCATTCTTCAAAAGGAACTAGTAAATCACCTTTTTTAAAACTTGATGTTAAATTTGAGTTGCCCATGTATAATGGTGAAGTGAATGTAGATAAGCTTGATAATTGGATTTGTTAGTTAGAGGTCTATTGCAGGATTCAAAAACTTCAAGAGGATGACATAAAGATTCAATTAGCTTCCTTGAGAATGGAGGGTGCATCACCGGTATGGTGGGAATCAAAGACTCAAGAGGAGATTAAAAAACATGGTAACATCTCAATTTCTTGGATTGATTTCATTGCTGCAATTAAAAGATAATTCTACACTCTATATTATATGTAGAAATCCATCATGAATTGGCAGAACTTTAGACAACTTAAAGGTCAAAATGTGCAAGATTACACCGAAGAATTCAGAAAAAAGGTCTTTGATGTTAGGTGTAGATTTGCAATCATAGGACATATTTCTAAAGTACATAGGGGGTTTACATAGTTACCTTAGGCATACTTTCTTAATGTTTAATCCCAATAATCGAGATGACATGTGTGTGCAAGCCACTCATCTTGAGGCAAGAGGTAAAAGCAACCCAGAAGAAGGTAGTAAAAAACCATTTAAGAGTAAAGGAAAGGAAAAGAAAAATGTGTCTATCAAAAAAGAAGGAGAGAAAATTACATGCAAACATTGTTCTAGAGAGGGTCACGATGAAGCTCATTGTTGGAAGCTTCATCCTGAAATGAGACCAAAGAAAAACAACAACAAGGGGAAACAAAAGACAACTCCAACCACTCAACAGGATTTGGGATCCAATTCAGGTGATGAAACTAAAACCACAGCCATGGGGTTAAAAGGAAAGGAATCCATTGCCAACACTAGTTCTTCAGACTCGCAAAATGAAACTCCAAACGAAAATAGGAGAATAGAACTTTTTCACATAAGGGTGATATCAAAACACAAAAATATTGATACGGTGTTTGATAGTGGCTCTCAATCCAATCTTGTCTCTGAAAACATTGTCAAACGTTTAAATTTGGAAACCGTTCCACATAATAAACTATATCCACTTGGATGGGTGTGTGACAATGCGCAATTGCAGGTAACGAGAAGGTGTAAACTAAAATTTTCCATTACTGCAAAATTCATAGATGAAGTGGAGCTTGGCATTGTGTCGTTAGATATCTGTGGCATAGTTCTGGGCAGCCCATACCTTTATGACAGAAACGTTATCTTCCATAGACATGAAAACAAATATCATTTATTTAAATATTGAGTAGAATATATTGTGAGAGCTCATAGAAAGAAAACAAATCTTTCGCTTGTTAATGCAGGGCAGATGAAAAGACTAGTGAATTCAAGCAATAATTTTGTGCTTCTCATGATCAAACCTAGGAATGATGTTGATAATGAGCTTTTAAAGGTTGTGATTCGAATTTGAAATCTAAATTGGTTGACATAGTTAACCAATATGATGAGATGTTTTAGGAACCAAAGGGATTACCTCCCAAGAGAGGAATCCAACATGAGATACAGTTGTAGAAATATTTTTCTCTTCCTAACATTGGCATGTACAAGATGTCACTGATGGAGAGTGCAGAAATTAAGAAGAAAATTCAAGAGTTGTTGAAAAAAGGGATCATTAGACCATCTTCCTCTCTATGTGGTTCACCTATTGTCTTGGTGCCAAAGAAGCATGGAACATGGCGCATGTGTGCAGACTTTCACGCATTAAAAAAAAATTACAGTAAAGAATCGTTGCCCACTGCCCAGAATAAATGATTTACTTGATCAATTGAAAGACACAAATTATTTTACTAATTTGGACTTAAGAAGTGGCTACAATCAAATTAGAATAGCTGAAGGAGACATTTTGAATACAACATTTAAAATAAAACAGGGTTTGTTTGAATGGCTAGTTATGCCGTTTGGTTTATGTAATGCTCCCACTACATTCATGTGTGCGATGAATGATGTATTGAGGCCATTTCTTGATGATTTTGTCATAGTCTACTTGGATAACATCTTAATTTTCAGTAAATCTCATAATGAACATGTCATACATGTAAGAAAAGTACTTGATGTCTTGAAAAAAGAACAGTTGTATCTTAAGATGTCAAAGTGTGAATTTGGAAAAACTTATTTAGTTTATTTGGGTCATATTGTTGGAGGAGGTGAGTTGAAAATAGATCCCTCCAAGTTTGATGCCATTGTGAATTGGCCAAGGCCCAAGACAATTACAGAGGTAAGAAGTTTTTTGGGAGTAGCCCAATATTGGAGGAAATTCATTGCTAATTTCTCTCTTATAACAGCTCCTGTGCATGCATTGACAAGCATGAAAAAGGTTTTTCAGTGGGGAGGCAAATAGTAAAAGGCCTTTGATGCATTAAAGGAAAAGATTAGTACAACTCCAATACACACACTTCCAGACTTGAGACAGTTGTTTGAGATTAAGACTAATGCTAGTGATTATGCTATGGGTGCAGTTCTCATGCAACATGGTAAGCCTATCTATTTTCATTCAGAAACTTTTAATGGTGAAGAGATTAACTATCCTACATATGACAAGGAATTGTATGCGTCAATACAAAGTGTGAAAAAATGGAAGTAGTACTTGATCGATAAGGAAACAGTCATTCACACTGATCATCAACCATTGCAATACCCGCAATCACAGTCAAAGTTGTAGAAACCAAGGCACTTCTGATGGATGGGTTTTCTTCAAAAATTCCACTTGGTAATCAGGTATAAGAAAGGTATCTACAATAAAGTTGTTGATATTCTTTCTCGGCCTATTGTTAGTGTAGCTACTTTACTCAAGCATACTTCTGTTTTACATGAAAGCTACATTGAGCAATATGCATTAGATAATGGCTTTCAAGATGTCTATGCAAGCTTGAGTCAAGGTAACCAAATAGAGGAATTGGATTATCAAATTCATGATAACTTGTTGTACCATCTTGGCAAGATTTGTATTCCATAGGGAGAAAGAGTTAACATCATAAGAGAGGCACATACTTCTCTTATTGTTGGTCATTTTGGTGTAAGAAAGATGGTGGAACATATACAGAGGTATTGTTATTGGCCTCGTATGCTTGAAAGTATGTCTCGTTTTATTAAAGGATGTTCATTATGTGAAATCAATAAGCCTAGTAATAAGAAGTTAGGATTGTACACACCACTTTCGGTTCCTTCACGATCGTGGGAGAGTGTTTCTATGGATTTTGTAGGAGGTCTTCCATTGTCAAAAATAGGTCATGATTATTTGTATGTATTTGTGGATAGGTTCAACAAAATGTGTATTTTGATGCCATGTAAAAATCAAGTTACAACTGAAAAAATTGCTTAGTTATTCTTTCAGAATGTTTGGGTGCATTTTGGATTGCCCACATCCATTGTTAGTGATATGGAGTATCGCTTTGTTGGGAATTTTTGGTCAAGATTGTGGGGATTCATGGAAACCAAATTGAAAAAGAGTACATCATTTCATCCACAAATAGGTGGTCAAACAGAAGTGGTGAACATAACAGTGATACATCTTCTTCACGTGTATTGCAGCGAGCATCCTAAGTTGTGGGATGAACATTTTCACTATATTCAACATGCTTACAACTGAGCCAAGCACTCTTCCTCTCAAACTTCACCACTTGAGGCATGCATGGGATACTTTCCTAAATCTACTTTGGATTTTACTTTTGGAAAATAAGTTTCTATTGAAGGTCATAGCGACATAGACAAAGCAAGAAAGAACATTGAACAAATCCAATTAGTGCACCAAAAGGTTCAAGAACAACATGAGAAAATCCAAGGCAAGTACAAAGCAAGGCACGACAAGCATCACCAAGATCACAAGTTCCAAGATGCTGATGAAGTTTGGCTTCACATTAACAGAGAGAGGCTCCAAGGCTAAGGTAAAAAGATAAAACCAATTAGATATGGTCCATTCAAAATTTTGGAAAAGATTGGTCACAATTCCTTTAGGTTAGATTTGCGTTCATATATGAAAATTTATGCTATTGTTAATGTTGAGAAGTTAAGGTTGTATGAGCCTCCTTTGATTGAAGATCAAGGGAATAATATTTAAATTCCATCTATTGAAGAATTTTCTCCAGAATTCCTTGATGAGCTTCAGTAAGACATTCTACTTGAAAGAAGAACAAGGATATCAAAAAGGGGAAGTATTGATTATGTTCGAGTGGGGCTCAAAGGGTAAAAATCCTTTAAAATCCAAATGGATAGAGGTTAGAAAGGCAAGGGAATTGTACCCTCACCTGTTGGACAATCGAGAGTGATCCTTTTGGGGTCCAAAAGGCTTCCAATGGGGAGGATTGATCAAGTGCTCCAAATTAGGCTCAAAAATCAAAGTGTCAGAATCTTGATAAACTTAGCTTCAGATTGAATAGCTCATCATTCAAATTCCAACGGTGTGAACGACACTCAAATCCGAGCTCATATGCAGATGTTACAGCAAGTCAAAGTTTAGGTTTGACTTGGACACATGGTAGGATTGGACGATGTGCCAAGGCCCTTCAGCGAATGGGGAGGTGCCAAGTGGTAGGCTGCCACTGGCCCCCGCATATCAAAAATCTCATGTCTCATGCGAGTCAGCATTAAAAATTGGCCTCAGAACACCCAAGGTGCGATGCGACAAGGCAGGCGAGAAAGCATTAAAGAATCAGCCCCAAGCAAGGAAGGGTTGCAATGTGATGGATCGCAGATCGTAGTCCCACTTCACAAAAAAGTAGAAGTCCCACATATATGGACCATCAATACTCTGCTGAATTTTGATTTGTGAAAGGATCCCAGACACGATATGTTTATCGGTTGCAGTTAATACTTCCGTCAGGTCTACCACATCACAATCGCACATCGCCCTACACATTCACAGATTATAACGCCTGTTGGTTTCCTTGCCGATTGCAATTTGTGATAAATAGTTGGCCAACAGATTATGAGCCACCACGCGGTGAAAGTTTCACCCAGATAGCACGTTTTTGGGGCTAATTTGTAGGATCATGCCGGAAATGGGGCAAATTGTGGAGTGAATATTGGGAAAAAAAATGGGAAGTCACAACTTCTTCCATTTTCTACCAAATTGGATGCAAAAAGAGGCTAGATAGCCATTTTTGAGTATTCTGGACTGATTGGAGCAGGTTTCAGAAGCATTTGAGCATTGCAAACACAAATTTTTACACTTTTGAGCAGAATAGAGAGGCTCAAGCCACTGGAAGTTGAACCAAGGAGATGTAGCCCAGAAGGGGTGAACTCCTTTATCATGTTCTTGTTGTAATGTGTTTTTGATGATGTTTTGTACATGTTTATGCTATTGTTTAGTCTCTTATTTATGTTAAATTTCTCATAAAATTAACATAAAAATTATTCATATCACTTGCAAAAATTCATGAATCCTTAAGCAAAATGAAAGCATTTTATTTATAATCTGAGGAGGATCTTATCACTGCAATATAATATTCTAAATCAAATCAACCACTTAGGCTTTGCTACTTAATAACTTATCATTTCCATGCAAACTAAATAGAAAAACATGACACAAAGTTTTTTATTAGACCATTTAACTATTCTGTACATGTTTATGTTGTTGTTCAATCTCTTATTTATGTTAAATTGCTCATAAAATTAACATAAAAATTATTCATATTACTTGAAAAAATTCATGAATCCTTAAGCAAAATGAAAGCATTTTGTTTATAATATGAGGAGGCTCTTAGCACTGCAATCTAATATTCTAAATCAGATCAACCACCTAGGCTTTGCTACTTAAGAACTTATCATTTCCATGCAAACTAAATAGAAAAACATGACACAAAGTGTTTTATTAGACCATTTAACTAATTACTATGAAAAATTTATATACTTATTTCAAGTCGTCACAATAATGGTGACTGTGACCTAGACTTGACCCGGATGACATGAAAATTGAAAATAATGGTGGGAATGATGGATAATTATGATGATATGATGTCAGGTTCCTAAAAGTTTTTGACTATATCATGTCAGGGATATTACAGGAGAGATATAACCCAAATTTGAAATGATGTAGGGAATTATTACTAATTATTACAGATAAGATGATTGTCATGTGTGACTTCCCAACCATAAGTAGTTGCGGAAGGAGGCACTTGACTGAAACAAATAACTAATGAAAATTTATTCGTAACTTATGTGACTGAAATAACTAATGGAACTAACATAACTAATGCAACAGAAGAGAATGACACACTAGGATAATTGATTGATACTATCTAGACCTAGCTACAATCCCCTTTCGGAGATCAACTCAGTTTGATGTGGAACCAGTTGTGCCATGGAAGGGCTTCAGGTGTGCACCATTCACGCAACCAAGCGATAGAACTCCATCGAGTTGCACGAGTTTAACAACTACCGATTCGTTTACTTCCACAATAATGAATGGTCCTAACCAATGTATTCTCAAATTTCCGGGATGTTTTAGGAACTTATTATCATTGAGGAGAACCTAATCCCCAAGTGCAAAGGAATTCCTCTTTGTATGTCAGTCGTGCCATGATTTCTACCTCTCCTTCTCGATAGCTTGGTGGAAATATGCTAGGAATCTGGCTTCATCCAACTTCTAGAGCTCGCCCAACTGTTTTGTAACTGATTCATATTCTATCATGTGAGTGGTATGTGCAATGAAAAGGTTGGGGATGATGAATTCAGTGGGTACTACAGCTTCTCATCCATAATCAAGCTAGAGTGTGTATACTTATGTAAGCACTTGACGGCTGTACAATAAGCCCAAAATGTGGTTGGCACTTGCTCATCCTAGTCTTCTTGGTTAGCATAGCATATATTCGTGAGGCCTCTCTCTAGTATTTTGTTAAAAGCTTCCATAGTACCATTTTCCTGGGGGTGGTATGGGTTACTATTATGGTGTTGGATCATAAAGTTCTCTAGTAATTAGGCGACTATATCATTAACGAAGTGGGTCCCTTAGTCACTAGTGAGGCTTCGGGGGCACCCAAATTGAGTGATAATATTTCCAAAAATGATCTTGGCGGTAGTGTATGAACTTCAATCTTTAACTGGTGCAGCTTCAGCCCATTTGGTAAGGAAATTTGTGGTAGTGATAATGTACTCGGCATGGGAGTGATGCTTTGGTGAATTAATCATACCTACAAAGTGGACTGACCATTTATCAAAAACTTGAAGGCCCTGTACCGGCTGCAAGGGAAGTTCATCCTGGTGTGATGACTTTCCCACACATTGGAAAATGTCACATTTTCAAGTGTATGCCTTTGCATCTCGGAAAATTGTGGGCCACTAGAGTCTTGCCTACAACACTTTTTTTGCGATGGCCTTCTTGCCCATATGTCCACTCCCAAATCTTGAATGGAATTTCCATAATAAATCATGCTTCTCATTATCAAGAACACACAATCATAATATCTGGTTAACACTCGTCTTGTATAATTGTCCTGCAATCAATTGGTAGTTTGCAGCTCGAACCACCATTTTCTTTTGTTATGTTTCCATGCACTCCTCTGGACATTTTCCTATGGCTAGGAATAATGCAATTTCCTTGTTGGGCCCTACTATTGTTACCTTTTTTCACACCCTATCCTACTGTTTTTACTATAATTTTTCCTACTTTACCCCTTTTTGACACCATAAAATCACTCTACACTGGCTAAACTGTGTTACTCTACAATGGAAGTGAGAATTACTAATAAGGATTGTTTTCATATATCTTTGCTTGGTTTAAGTAGATGTTAAATAAATTTATATTTCTTGACTTAATTGACTAATCTATAGATGGACTCTTAAATATAGGGAAGACACTTGAGTACGTGGACAGGTCATCAAAGGTCCAACATCCAATCCAATGAATACATCAAGTGACCATTTTGGAGCAGCTATTCTGTACTCAGTTTGGTACTCAAATCGGTACTCTATTTTAGGCTCGGTACTAAGCAACCAGTCAACTGTCAGCATTCCGAGATAGTCTCTCTTTTTCTCAAGCATGGTGTTAGTTTCCTTGATCCAAATTTAGTGTCACAATTGGAACAATTTAGTTATGATCTGGTGAAGTGATTCTGAGGATTTATCTTAGCTTAATTTAGTCCAGATCATAGATGTATTTTCTTTCCTTTGTCATTTTGTTGTAACCATTTGTAGGCCTGAATTCTTTAAAAGGCCTAGTGTTTGTATGGGAGGTGACACAAGAACACACACATAGAATGAATCTGTGACGAGGATATTGTGACACGATATCATTTGACTCTATTTTGTTTAAGATTGAAACTCTCAGACTTATGTTCTATTGAAGGTTTTTAATATAATTGTCTCGACTTCTACATATATCTGAGAATTCATGTTTTCTTGATCTCTGAACTATTGAATTAAGTTAAACTTGTTCTAGGTTGTGGCAAGGGCCCACCGCAAACCTTAACCAAGTCCTGTAACATTTTTCGTTATATAGGCAATGTGTTTCGAATTCATTAGATAGAATTGTACCTAAATATTTGTTCTCTTTCGTTGATGATTTCCAGAATTTTTGTACTTAAAATTGCACTTAAATTTCATTTGATGCTTTCGTAGATCTAAAGTTGTGATAGTTTTTGTGAGCTTGAGGATCATTGTCATAATTATACTTTGCATCTATTAACTTCTTTGATTTCTCTCATGATTTCGTGAACACTGAGAAGAAGAAGGTTTCAGTTTGGAACATATTTATGAGAAATAAATCCTTGTATTTTAGGTTGAATCCTTTGTTCTAAATGAAAATGATTTGATCATATGTAGATCTATATATTGTTGGAAAGAAACTCATGTAGCTTGTGTTTAGTCTGAATTCTTGTGGGAATTGCTTGGGAACAATGTGTCATTCATTGATGAAGTAGAGAGTGTTAATGCTTGGAGAATTACATATCATTTACAGTGTGTTGGTTATTCGATTTACAATGTGATGATTATTTGATCTGTAGTGTAATTTGAATGAGTGGTATGTCATTTATTTGATTTCGTAGTGAGCCTTGAGTCAGATTTACTTTTGTTCACTTGCTTAGATAAATCGAAACTGTGTATTATTTAATTTCTCAGATTGATTTTGAGTTAGGAAGCCATAAGTTATGTGTTCATATGCTTAGTTTTCTTTGAATGAAATAGTACATAGGAAATAGTTTGAGTTATTTTGCAAGACATTGTTGAGTTTACTTTCGATTCTTAGCACCCTAGGGATTAGTTTTTCATAATGGTTTTAAATGAAGTTGGTTGTTAGGTTGATTTGAGAACATCACTTGTGATAGTTGCCAATCTTATTTCTGGAAGAGTTTTTGAGTTAGATGTGCCATAATTGAGAATGAGATAGTAATTTGGGTTGTGTATGTGAAATAGATTTCATTATTAGTAATTTAGATTGTATAATGAAATAGGTTTCTTCACTTCAACAAGCTTTGGTGTGATTGTTAGGAACAAAGTTGTTTATTCTGCACTTAAATTCATACTAAGTCTGCATAGGGTAAATATAGATCTGAACTGTAATGCATTGCAACTCAAATTTTACGAAATTTGGTTGACAATTTAAACTTAGGGAATTCAACGACATATAAAAGCCCTAACATTTTTGGCTCCATTTCCAGGGAGTTGCAAATGATCTAGGTAATATTTCTCTAAATATTTATGTGTGTGGAAATCAGAGGGAAAGGAGTGTACAGTAATACATGAGTAAAAAGCCACGCATCCACTATGGTGGGGTTTCTCCAAAGTCTGGTTGTATGTAGTAGATCTTTGTAGTGTTTTCTTTTTCTTATGCGCAAAAGTAGAGGTAGACCTAGAGATAGTAAGGGGAGATTTATTCAAAGTACAAAATCACTTTCAGAATTATTTGGTCCTACAAAGACACCCCCAACTAATCCCTCTAATCATTACGCAAGTATCGTAGAGGAGGGAAAAATATCTACCACAAAGGTAGCCTCAGTAAAAGGAATATTACATCAAGAGGATGCAACACAAATTCAAGGTATGCCACAACAAGAACAAACTATCTTAGCAGTTGTTGTAGGTACAAAACTTATGGTAGTCTCACAAGTAGAATCAGCAGTAATAGGACCTCGAAGAGATTTGGGACCTGGGTATATTAGGTCCAATCTAGTTGAATCTCCTTCTAGCTAGAATACTATACCTAGGCTTACTTCTGAACTTGTAACAAAGATGGATAACAAAGGAGGTGGTGAGGAGAACAGAAAGGGTGACCAAAACAATGAGAAAAATAATGGTGGGGCCAATTAGGGGGATAATGATAGAATCAACACTTTACTTAATGAGAATAATGATTAGAGAGATGCGGTAAGAGGGGGGCCTAAGGAAAATGAGGAGGATTCGAAGACTACCTTCGTATTTCCAATTCTAGACATCACTAGAAACATTACTATGAAGAATATCCCTTTGGCATCTCTTCCAATTTTCCATGGTACATACTTTGAAGACCCTAACTCTTTCCTATTTGAATTTTATATTCTTTGCAGAAGTTATAATTACTATGATGATGCACATAAACTTAAGCTATTTGCTACTACCTTAAAAGATTCATCCCTGAGATGGCTTATGAGTTTGGTTGAACATACTATTTATTCATGGGATGATATGAAGTCTGTTTTTCTTAAAAAATATCAGGATTACTATAAAAGGAGAGATGTTAATGATATTTTTAGGATGCAACAGATGGAAGATGAGAGTTTGGAAGAATACCTTGAAAGTTTTCTTTACAACTATCACAAATCTTGAGTAGGTAATTTGGATGATAGAACCTTTAAGGTTGCCTTTTTAAAGGGGTTGAGGGAGGAATGCATTGAAACACTAAGTCTCTTGATTTCTAGTGATATCTATAAGAATCCCTTTGTTGAAATATCTGAGCTATGAAGAACTTATTTTAGAAGTCAAGCTAAGGTGAGAAAGAGTTTGGGACAACCCAAGGGATTATGTGTCTAGGAATTATAAACCAGTATAGGGTGGTGTCACTTGAGTTGAACTAGGGAACCTCTTGGAAAATTTTAAAATAGACATCCTAAATACCATTAGTGATCAGTTGGATACTCTAAAAATTAAAAGAAAACAAGAGGAAGAGAAGGTTGCTTTGGTTATTTTATATCCTAAATGTAGACGAAAGCATGCTGAGAGGGAATTCCCCATTAATATGGTAGAATTTTGTGGGATCTATACCCATGAGCACCCCACTGACTAGTGCCCCTCCCTTCCAGGATTACAAGCTATTTACAAAGGGGGGGTTAAGACTAGTGAGCTTCCTCAATCAACTAGGAAACCATCATGGAGGGTGCCAAACAATAATACTTATCAGGACCCTAATATGCAAGGTTTTCCTCAAAATCAACCATGGAATTCTCAGCCATTTTACTCCTCATGGCCTACACAACCACCTCAAGGTTCACCTTGGAACCAAGGATGGAGAGGGAATCCTTATGGGAGCACCTTTCAGCCTCAAAACCAAGCACCTCCATACCCTTAGTATCAATGTCCACCCTACATGCCTTATGCATTGAATATGCCCCAATTTCAGCAAGGGTATAACCCACCTTACCTTCAACAACCTTCATTATACCACCTCCAGTACAACAACCCTTGCCCCTACCTCAAAACACCAATCCATCTTCACAGCTGATGCATCAATCATTTAACTCTCCTCAATTAGCATAGTTTCCTCCACAACCAATTGCTAATCCCAGTAATAGACCTCCTCAACCGATACAGAACAATGAGTTGCAACCTTTTCCCACTTATGTTATCACTACTTTTCCCTTAAATGAAATTCAACTAAGGTCTGGGAAAATTGTTAATAAAAATAAATCAACAGTAGTTATCCAAGAGGAGGATCCTCATATAGAATCTGAAGATAAAACCATTGAACAAATAGAAAATGAAAAAACCAATGAAATAAAAGAACCACAAGAGCTCTTAGAACCCAAGGAGCCTCCTTTTCCGGAAATATTTCTTGTGAAGAAAACCAGAATTCCCACAGAATATGAACTGGAATATGAGTTGAGGAATGTCTACATAAAAATCCCTTTGTTACAAGCCATTAAGGACATTCCTATTTATACCAAGATTATTAGGGATATTTGCATTAAAAATCTAGGAAGGAAGAGGAATAATAATCAGAATATTAAAGTAATCATCCAAATGTCATAAATGATATTTGGATTACCACCAAAATATGATGATCTAGGGAACCTCATGGTAACCATAGAGATCAATGGAACTTTTCTACCTAATACTCTAGTATATTTGGGGGAAACCATCAATGCAATGATTGTTGATACTATGACATTATTGAAATTAAAAGAGATAAGACCTACACCCATTGTGTTGGAACTAGCAGATAAGTCCATTGTCAAACCTGTGGGGGTCCTAGAAGACGTGGTGGTAACAATAGCTTCCTGGGAATATCCAGTTGATTTTATAATAATTTCCCCAAAAAATACTAAACCTGGTCACCCAATAGTTCTAGGGCAGCCTTGGATGGCCACAACTAATGTTGTTATTGGGTGCAGAAATGGGGAAATGACTATTTCTAATGGGTTACAAATTCAAAGATTGACTATTTTTCCACCTACCCAATTAGCTACTGAAGTACCTCTTTGGTTGGAAAATCCCTATGGGGAAGAAGATTGTATGCTTCCCTTGCTGACTTTAGAACAATCAAAACAGATTAAAGAACAATCAAAAGAACATGTTTTGCAACAATTCTTATATGATATCAATTGCATAGATTATCCTGTTTCTTTTAGTGGATACCATCACGTTTTCAGCAATAAATTTCAAGAAACTTGTCACCCTATTGTGTTTGCATCATTTATTATTGTAGAATTGGAATAAAATAAAGAGGTAAAGGACCAGCCTGTTGAAATCAGTGTTGGAAAAACATTGTATATTGGTACATATTTAAGTACAGAACATAGACAACAGGTAATAAACATGATTCAAAAATAGTCTGGAGCATTTGCTTGGGATTATTTAGATATGAAAGGGATCCATCCTAATACTTGTATGCACCACATTTACACAAATGAAGAAATCAGGCATGTAAGGTAGCCACAAAGACGAATGAATCCATCTCTCAAAGAAATTGTCAAAGATGAATTGCAAAAACATTTGAGTGAAAATTTCATATACCCCATCTCTGATAGTAAATGGATATCTCCC
Source organism: Pinus tabuliformis (assembly GCA_031772625.1). Taxonomy (NCBI): domain Eukaryota; kingdom Viridiplantae; phylum Streptophyta; class Pinopsida; order Pinales; family Pinaceae; genus Pinus; species Pinus tabuliformis. Next base: position 530,421,993 of record CM062815.1, on the reverse strand, counting down.
TTGGTCGTGGTTCCCAAGAAAAAGGGAAATGGTGAATTTGTGTTGACTACAGAGAATTGAACAAAGTTGTCATAAGGTATTACTTCCCTCTGCTTTTTATTGATTAGGTGCGTGATACTCTCTTATGAAAAAAGTACTTCTCCTTCTTGGATGGGTATAGTGCCTACAACCAAATCCAAATAGCCCTAGAGGACCAAGAGAAGACTACTTTTACCTACCCATGGGGTACCTATGCTTATAGAGTTCTTCCATTTGACCTGTGCAATGCTCCAACTACTTTTCAGAGAGTTGTTCTAGCTACATTTGCTGATATTATACATGACTGTGTAGAAGTCTACATGGACAACTTCACAGTTTATGGCAATGAATTTTAGTAGGCTTTGGATAACTTGGAAAAAGTGTTGATTCATTTTCAGAAATCTCATCTGGCTCTAAGTAACATCAAATGAAAAATGATGCAAACTAAGGGGATTGTTTTGGGTCACCATGTGTCACAAGCAAGGATAAAAGTTGATTCGGAAAAAATTGAGGTAGTATCACGATTGTGTGTCTCAGATTCAGTATTGTTGAATGTATCAGGGGAAGCTACGACGAAGGCTTTGTGGGACAAGTTAGGGACTTTGTACCAATCTAAGTCTCTGGTGAATAAATTGTTCCTGTGGAAAAAGTTGTATAACCTGAGGATGAAAAATGGAGACTCAGTGACAGAGCATTTGAACGCATTTAATACTGTGGTAAGTCAGTTAGCATCTGTTGATATTAAAATTTCAGATGAAGATAAGTGCATTAGTTTTTTGTGTTCTCTACCAAATTCATGGGATAGTTTGGTTATTGCAATAGGTAGCAATGCAATTTCCTGGTAGTTTGATGAAATAGTCTCATCGTTGTTGATGGCGGAGATGAGATGGAAAAATATGAAGAGACAGAATGGTGATTCCTTGTCTGTACGAGGACAGTCCCAAAATAGAAACAAAACTAAGTCATCGAGTGGGAGATTTAAATCTAGAGGGAGATCTAAATCTCCAGGAAAACCTGTAAAGGTGGTGTGTTGGAAATGTGGAAAGGAAGGGCACTACAAAAGGGACTATAAATCTAAAGCTCCTAATGAAGGAAAGGGATCTGATAATGCTCCTTCTGTAGAGGCGAAAACCACCTCAGATGAAGGTGGGGATGTGCATTTGGCTTCTTCAAGTACACATGTAGATCATGAGGCATGGTTGATTGACTCAGGTGCATCCTTTCACTTCACTCCCCATAGAGAGTGGTTCTGCGAGTATGAGAAATATGATGGTGGTGATGTCTTCTTAGGGGATGATAGGAAGGCTAGAATCATTGGTCGTGGAAAAGTAATGTTGAAGTTGCAAGGTGGAAGGGTTAGAACACTTCCAAGTGTTCTACATATTCCTTCATTGGCTAAAAATCTGATTTCTGTAAGCAAGATGGATGATCCAGGTGTAAAACAGTGTTCAAGAAGGATACCTGCAAAATGGTTCGGGGAGCACTAGTATTGATGCATGGAGTTCGAATTGGAACTCTATACAAGTTGCAAGGTAGCACTGTTATTGATGGGTGCAACAGTTCTGTGGTTCCTGAAAGTGGAGCAGAAATTCTAGTGGTCTCTGGAGAGAAGACCATGTTGTGGCATCAAAGGCATGGACATATTGGAGAGAAGGGCCTTTGAATACTTCATGGTAAAGGTATGGTATCAGGCATGAGTAATAGCTCTCTGGATTTTGATTTTTGTGAAAATTGTGTATATGGGAAGCAGAGTCAGGTGAGTTTCCCCTCTGGTAGTAAGAGGGCGAAACAGATATTAGAACTTGTGCACAATGATATGTTTGGACCTGTGAAGGTTCCATCACTTGGTAAGTCTGTGTACTATGTATCATTTATAGATGACTTCTCAAGGAATACATGGATATATTTCCTTAAGAAGAAATCTGAATTCTTTGACAGGTTTAAAGAATTTAAGGCTCTCGTGAAAAATCAGACAGAAAAGAAGATAAAGGTGCTGAGGACAGAGTTTTGCAGCAAAGAATTTGAAGAATTCTGTAAGAAGTGTAGTATAGCACAGTAGAAGACTACTCCATATACACCTCAGAAAAATGGTGTTGCAGAAAGAATGAATAAGACGTTGGATGGAAAGGGCAAGAAGCATGCTCAGTGGTGCCGGGTTAAGACAGGAATTCTGGGTAGAGGCAGTGGATACTGCATGTTACCTGGTCAACAGGTCACCTTCATCAGTGTTGGAGGATAAGATTCCACAAGAGGTATGGACTGGTAAGAAACCCTCTCTTTTACATCTAAGGGTATTTGGATGTGATGCATATGTACATGTTCCAAAGGAGAAACGAACCAAGTTGGATAGTAAATCTGAAAAGTGCATCTTTATTGGGTATAGGATGGTTTAAAGGGTTATAAGATTTGGAACCCAGTAACAAGGAAGGTTGTGTACAGCCAAGATGTGGTATTCAGAGAGGTGAAAGATGTTATTAAACATGAAGTCCAACCAAAGGAACCTAAGAAGATAGAGTTTGAGCTAAAGGAGGAAGAATTAGACTCTACAACAGAGGAGGAATCAGAATATGAAGAGCCACAAACTCTAGCTGTGAGAAGATCAGCTCGAGAAAGAAGGCAGCCAGAAAGGTATAGTCCATCTGTTTTCTGTTCAAATTTTGCTTTATCTATTACTGATGATGATCCCAGAACTGTGAAGGAAGCAGTGGATTCAGAGGATGGAAAACTCTGGAAAGAGGCCATGGTTGATGAAATGGCATATTTGCACAAAAATGAGACTTGGGATCTGGTGGAGTTGCCGGTTGAAAGGAAACCCATTGGAAGCAAATGGGTGATCAAGAAGAAGACAAATGCAAAAGGAAAGGTGGAGAAATACAAAGCTCGGTTAGCAGCAAAAGGTTATTCCTAGGTGTCGGGAATTGATTTTGGTGATATTTTTTCTCCTGTTGCCAAGGTAACTTCTATTAGATTAGTTTTATCTGTTATTGCTACTTTTGATTTTGAGGCAGAATAGACGGATTTGAAGACAACGTTTCTTCATGGGGATCTGGACGAGGAAATATACATGAAGTAACCTGAATGCTTTGCAGTGAAGGGTAAGAAAGAACTGGTATGCAAGTTAAAGAAGTCTCTGTATGGGTTAAAACAGTCACCAAGGATGTGGTATCAGAAATTTGATACATTTATACGGGGACTTGGCTTCACCAGAAGCAAAGTAGATCACTGTGTGTATTTTAAATTAATTGGTGACCGTTTTATTTATCTAGTCTTGTATGTGGATGATATGTTGCTAGTTGGAAATGACAAATAAATTATCCAGGATTTGAAGACCCAATTGTCCTCCAAATTCAACATGAAATATCTTGGTGCTGCAAACTATCTTTTGTGCATGGAAATTAAAAGAGATCAGGCAAAAAGGAAGCTCTGGTTAAACCAGAGGAAGTATGTCGAGACAATACTACAGAGGTTTAATATGCAGGATAGTAAACCGATGAAGGTTCCTATTCCTGTAGGTGTGAGGTTATCTGTTGAATAGTGTCCCAAGACACAAGAAGAGGAAGAGGACATGTCCCGTGTTCCATATGCAAGTGCAGTCGGTAGCCTGATGTATGCAATGGTCTGTACTAGACTAGACATTACACATGCAGTGGGAGTATTGAGCAAGTTTATGTCAAAACCAGGGAAGGAACACTAGGCAGCAGTGAAGCGGGTTTTCAGGTATTTGCGTGGCACTAGTGATTATGGTTTGTGCTACCGAGGAAGATCAGGATTAGACATAATGTTGGATATTCATGGTTTTTGTTTATGCAGATTGGGTTGGAGATCTAGGTCAAGGAAGATCTACAAGTGAGTATGTGTTTAACCTATTTGGAGGTGCAGTCAGTTGGATGAGTAAGAAACAATCTGTAGTGGCACTATCAACTACAGAGGCAGAATACATGGCAGCCACTCATGCAAGTGAGGAAGCGGTTTGGTTGCAGAGATTGTGTTCAAGTATGGGGTTAGTACAGGGAGCTATAAGGATATATTGTGACAGCCAAAGTGCAATTTTCTTGGCAAAGAACCCTGTATATCATTCAAAGACAAAGCACATTGATGTTCAATATCACTTTGTGAGGGATATGATAGAAGACAAAAAGGTGTTGTTGGTAAAGGTGGACACTTTGAAGAATACTGTAGATGCATTGACAAAATCTATGAGCTCTGAGAAGTTCTCTTGGTGTAGAGAGACAATGGGCGTTTCAAGCCTGGAAAAATGACTAAGCTCTCTTACGGCCCCCTGTGGAAAGAAAACAACAAGTGGGAGAATGTTGGGTTTTGTTATATTCTTTCCACGTACTAACAGGGGGTTTGAGGGGTACCTGTAACCAAACTTTATGGGGTCCAGGGCAGTGCCCCGGGAAAATTTTGGTTTTGGACCTTATGTTAGGTTGGGCGGACCCATCTATGGTTTTGTGCATAATTTTCACACATGTTTTTGGACGCGATGGTTTTCAATCCATGGTTTTGGACACGATGGTTTTTCAGTCCATGGTATTGGATGCTTCAGCATGTATAAATATGTATTATAACATTGAAAGGAACATAATGAAAAATCAAGCTGGTAGTCCTAGTTTTGGGATCCAAGGGAAATCTCTGTGTATATGTGTTTTATGTGTTATGCTCTCGCATTGTTTATTTTCTGTGTTTTAGAATTCATATGCAGGTAATTTCTGTACAAGGTTAAAACCTACACTTGACCTCTCACACAGGAAAATATATGAAATAAATAAATCTTAATCTATGAAAAACAATAAATCTCAATCTATGAAAAACAATAAATCTCACACATTATAGATGGCCAATCCAAAAGCATGAGGGATGGAAAGTTGAGAGGCTCCAAATACAAGCATAACCAAATCAAAGTGAACATCACTCATGAGCATGGTGCCAAATCCAAATTCTATATTCAAAACATGAGAATTTCCCCAACTTTTCACATGCCTTTGAAAGGAGGAGGCTCTCTTATTTATACAAAAACATAAGAAGCTACCTCATTAATGGAGGTCCATTATTCTCTCCCTAGATCCCTAGAAAATCTCAAAGAGTTACAACTTAAATAGGTAATGATGAGACACATATCCTCTTTGACCTTTATCCAAATATTCTTCCATATCTTGAAGAGAATTCGAATTTGAGCATTGGAGGCCACATAAGGGTGCCTTGGAAGCTTCCAAATGACCTACACATGTCATGAAACTCAAGCCACTTTTAAATATTAGCAAGTATATGCCTTTTTTCTAAGTTTTAACCATTTAATTCACTTATAATACTAAAAATCATTAAGTTTTGGAAAACAAAAATGGAACCCATATAATTTTGAAAATGGAGGCTAATGAAAGGTTATATGGACATGGAGTTGCTATATGTGAGTGAAATGGTGGTGATAAAAGGTGAAAGTGGGTGATATTTTGAATACATTTTAGAGACTCTACATACCCCACAATTGATGTTATTGCATGTCCTCATGCAATCTACTGCATTGTTTAATCATGATTTGCTTTTGAATGAGCTTGGTTTATATCATATGTCCTTAAAATTTGCATTTGATAGTATTTGACAATTTTATTTCATTTTGCAAAGTATTCCTTGTCATACATTGAATTGCAACATGTTTGGTTGGTTCTTGTGTGACAACCAAATCTTAATTGGTATTGGTTCTTGTGTTTCAATACCTTGTTTCATTTTGTTGCAACAAGATTCATTGAACATATTTAAGAACGCATCTTTAAATCAGCCATAAAAAATCCAAGTAGATAAATTAGGAAAAATAAAATCAAACTTGATTGCATTTTTTTTAAGTTCTTAATTTCATTTTTATTTAGAATTTAGAATTTTTTTAATTGTATTTATTTTCTTACATTTTAATAATTTAACAAAGAAATAAATAAAAACACAAAGACAAAAATTAAAATAAAACAAATTTAAACCAATCAAACAATTAACAAACCCAATTAAAAAAAAAAACAACTAAAACATAAAACTCAAGGGGTTCTTGAATTTGGAAAAAAAAAATCATTGCTTAGACTTCGCCTCCATTAAACCTGCAAATAAACAATTTAATATAAATCTCATCGACCTTTGAGCTCTGGCTAGATGGAAAAATAATGCTGCGTTCTCCTGATTTTGAAAAAGAACGATTTTCACCTGGCAGTTATGTGAGCAGAGGCCAAGTACGCAGAAGTTAAAAACATAATTTTTAAAACGCATTTTGTGACCAAATGAAAATGAATCTAAAAAATCTAAAACATAATTTTTTCTCAGAACTGGGTGAATTATGTTTATTGCTGGAGATTTCCTCAAAATTCGTAACTGTTTGAGAGATTTTCAAGGTTCTTTGGAGCCTTATTTGCTAGGTTGCGTGAAAAAAACGGTTTTCAATTAAATGCAACCAACAGCCATGACCATCCAATGGCCGAGCCACAGAGCCATGGCTAGTCACTCAGTAGCATTGCCAAGCTCTAAAGAAAAAAAATCAATCAATAAATTAAAAAATAAAAATAAAAATTGGTAAAACAAATTAATAATTAAATAACAAAAAAAATATTAATTATTAAAAGAAATAAAAAAAAAAATCCTACTACAGAATTTTTCAGAAATGATATTTTCTCCATGGTTACAACCTGCAACAAAAAAAAAAATTATGTAAAAAATCATAAACATTTCTCAAGATTTTATAGAATAAAAATTGGTTAAAAAATCCACTTTCTAGGCAAAATGATGAGTTCAAAAGATATGAAAAATGATTTGGCAAATATTTTGGAATCCCATTTTCCTAAAAATATTGGAAATGATGAATTCAAAAGATATGAAAAATGATTTGGCAAATATTTTGGAATCATATTTTCCTAAAAATCTTGGATTTAGATTGGCCACTTGTCAAGTTGTTGTTCAATTTTCATTTTTAGAATAATTAAAGTTTCCAAAATTTCATTTAATTCATAAATGTGACTTGTGATTTATTGGTAAGTCATTCAAATTGCATAATGGAGGTCATGAGTTCAAATCTTGTGGGGATTGAAATTTGTTAATTATTCTACAATTTTGACACAACATTAATTAAACAACAATTTTGCCACCACATGACAACACAACATTGGCCAATATTGCACATTCATCGCCATATCATCAGTCAAACAATCAACATGTCACATCATCTATTTTCCATGTCACCCACTACCACATCACTATTACACAGTCACCCTCCATCTTCCAGCTCATTTTTCAACACTGAAAATGGATCAAGAAGAAGAACGATAAGGGTGCTTCATCTATAGGATTATTTTTTTGCAAAATACCTTGAAGAGAATCCTGTAGATGGAAGATTGAATCTTGTAGACATGCGTTTTCATTTCATAAAATATTTTTATATGATCATGTTTCTTTGAGTCTTGTAGGTACATAAGCCAATGAAATCACAAATAGGAAAATTTTATATCATGACTCAGCAAAGAAGATTGACAGGATTTTTAGATGCAAGAAGGGCACAATCCTGCAATTGAGAAACCTCATGACAATCTTCACTGTTTCACCCAAATTTCAAATCAGCCTAACTTTCTCATACGACATCGGATTTCGATGATTCAAGCATCATTGGAAAGATATCAACGAGATCTACATAATGAGAAAGCTATCATCAGAGTTTGAAACAAAAAAAGAATGAATAAATTGCTGACAAGACACAACAGGTAACCTAAGGCACTAGTTTCGATACAGGTAAAACTTCATTTGGTTTTCTTTCGTGAATTTGTTTTATTAGTACTGATTCTCATTTTTTTTGTGTAAATGTAACTAATAAAGAGATTGATCAACTATCTCTTTTGATAATCTTACATTCCATTACAAAAGAAGTACTATTTTTTTGCAGGTTCCAGGAGGAAGAATAGATGACCATAACTAAACAGTGTCTCTCTCAAAGACTACATTTATTTCATAAAAACATGATCAAAGAAACATAAAATATGAAACATCAAAGCATGATCATATGATGTCAGATCAGATCCAACACTTGAGAGCTTTCAGATGCCAGTCTTACCATTGCATCCCTACTTATTCAGTCAATAAAATCTTTATCTCATTTTCCTTCACAGTCATTTCCCTACCTCGCTTTCACTAAACTTTAAACCCAACAATAAAACCATTCAACTCCCCTACAAAGTTGATTCATTCCATTTTCCCTTTTCACTTTTTCAAATAAACCTTGAATCCACTGCAAAACTTTTTCATTCATAGTCCTTCAAAATCATTGTTTCATGCTCATGTTAGATGATGGAGGATTCCTTAAGGCCTCCCTTCTAACAAGTCTTGGCCTATCAACATTAGCACATTATCTAGGTTCAGGGCTAGAGTCCTTATTAGTACCTTGAGGCTTGTATGCATCAATGACAAGTTCTCTTGCTGACAATCATGGGAATACATCAATGTCCCTTGATCGTTAGATCTTGCAAGTGGCTCGACATCAGCTCATCTATTCGCACTTTGCAAGATGTACTTAGGTACCTTGGCACTCATTGACATTAATGGCAAGTTTTCCTTGCATTGGTTAACAACATTCATCAATGGTCGATAATCCAATGACTTCTCTTCATGCTCGACAACAACACATTTATTTGCATGACTAGAATTGTACCATCGAGTTTTGTAGCAGGTGAAGACTATATCATTTCAGCATTTTGCAACAGATACAACAGATTTAGTAGCAACAATAAAGAATCTACTTTCACCACCTCATCCACCATTTATGCAACCAAGAAGTAGATGAAATTCTACATTTTATTCCATGATCCAACAATAACTACAACTTTTCTACATATGCACAGTTTGTCCACTTCCTAGGTAAGTAAAGGTATGTTCTTTTCTAGCTTTTAATCGTAGAATTCCTTGAATACTAAGGTTATATTTTTTGGAAGATAATTCACCATATTTCCCTTCTCATTTGAAAAAAAAAGCAGTAAACACCTTTAGTTGTGGGGAAGGGACATCCATTTATGATCACTCTTCATATCACTTCATTTCATCCTAACGTACTTGTCCTAATCATTAAGATTGCATTATGGTTCAAAAGTTATGTGATTTTCAAATAAATACTAAATGATGAACATATTATTATTTTTAAGTATATGGATGTTTCCAATGGAGCCATGTGTGTAACAAAATGATAGATATGCTCATATGCAGGTTTGAAATATATTCTTTGATACGTACCCGTGTATGAGAGACCAACTATCTTGATTGAGATGATGTCAGAAGATACTAAAGAATGGAATATTGGGATCCAATGACTGTCTTGAACCAAGATTCAATATAATCTTGTCTTCCTTGGCTTCCTTCTATCATGTCATGCAAGTCCTCACATATGTGATCTCCATTCATAGAATCTGGTGATAGGCATGCATGAAACTTTTCAATCTTAGGTTCCAACAATTTCTCTTTATCAACGGACATCCATGATTCTTGGATCTTATCTGAATCTTCTTCTTCTGGTTGTTGTTCTTCAATGATAGTTGGTGAATCATTTTGTAATACCTCAACATTGTAAGTGGATTGAGGTGTTTTATTGTTGGGGATTCAAAATGGTTGTGCAGTTAGTGGAGTGGGAATGGATCTTTGGGGTGTTTGTGTGTGTTGTAATGGTTGAATTGAGGTCAATTGAGCGTGAAATGGATGTTGTGGTGGAGGTGAACAGTATGAATAACAATGAGCTTGGAATTAAGGATAGTGAGGAAAAGAATGATGATACGACGGATTTCCTCTATAAGGCTCTTCCCAACCCATGTTTCCAAGATTGGTTTCGAGATTGGGATTGAGATGGCCAAGGTTGCCAAGGCAAAGGTGTTTGCCAATTATGTTGTGCATAACCCTGAAATTGTGCATAAGGATATTGCATCATATTGGGTTGATGAGGCTGCCATGGTCCTCTTAGAGCTTGATTCACTCCATTATCCTTTTGGTAAACTGCCTTTAACCCTAGTAATGATGGGCAATCTTTAGTAGCATGTGATCCTGCACAAATTTTACAAATTTTAATGTTACCAAGTGGGAATTCATGCAAAGCAGCATTTTCAACTTTTTGCTTGTTTTGCATTCTTAGCATCTCAATTTTTTCATTAAATTACCAAGAACGTTTAGCAAATTTTTTAGTTCAGTTTGACTTACCAATCCTGTTGTCAACTTACTTTCCCTTGTCGTAACTAGATCTTGAGGAGATCTTCCATACTTTGTTTTTCCTCTTGATATGTTCTTGCATAGTTCACAAATCTCTTGAAATGACAATTGATAAACATCTCCTTTTCCCACCCAGCTAAGAAGATCAATCCATTCATCCTTTATAACATTTAGTAGGAGAATTTTTAACATGTACGATCCTAAATTATGCATTTTAGATCTTTTGATTTTATAAGTAAATCTCTCCACTAGGTCTTCTAGATTTTCATCCTCTTTTTTATTCATCTTAAAGACTTCATTTCTAACGTCATGACATTTGTAATGATTTTTATATTTTTCTAGAAATACTCTTTTCATATCATCCTATGTCCTTATAGAATTTGTTCCTAAAGTCATGAACCATCTAAGAGCTTTATGCTTCAATGTTGTTGGAAAAAAAATCAATTTTTGAATGTGTAATGAGTAACCATAATATCTACAAATGATTTCAAATTCAAAAAGAAAATTTTCGGGTCTTCTGATCTCATACCTTTGAAGTTAGGAAGTACGGATGGAGGGATGTTCTTCATTCGAACATTGACATTAGTTTCTTGAATGGGAAATCCAAAAGAATCTCCATCCATTTCTTCATCCTCTGTCATCTCTTCTACCTGCAAAAATAAGAATTCATGATTTGGATGTGTGGCTTTTACTGCACCATGTGATATAGTGGGGGTGGTAGGTGATTGAAGGTTTATATATATATATATATATATATATATATATATATATATATATATATATATATATAGATATATATATACATATATATGATATGCAGCTAAATGATTTATGCATCTACATGATTTAATCATGCATCTAAAAAAAATGAACTCTAGACTAAAAGCTAGTTCTTATTCACACTTCCCTGGCAATGGTGCCAAAATGTTGAGGCAAATTAATTACCTATAATTTAATTGTCAACCCAGAGGTTTCGTAAAACTTCCGAAGCATGCGTGCACTATATATGCTAGAAATTAACTTCCCATTTAGATCAATCTAACTACTAAACTAAATAATGGCAAACCAAATTCACCTATTCTAATTCAACAATCAATTCAAAAGAAATTATAGTACAGTGTGTGGAATTGAAATCTTAATCTATTACACTTACAGGAATTGAAATCTTAATCTACCACACTTGCAAGAATTGAAGTCTTAATCTACCACACTTTGAGAAATGAAACTGCATGAAATGAAATCTACTCTAAGGGATCATGTGTGCATTATCAAATCAAGATCCTATGAAATGAATAATCAAAACCACATGATATGAAATGAAAGCAAAAACAATCATTCTTAACCTCTAGATATGAAAGCAAATAAAAACAATCACTCTTAACCTCTCACACAGGAAAAGATATGAAATAAATAAATCTTAATCTATGAAAAACAATAAATCTCAATCTATGAAAAACAATAAATCTCACACATTATAGATGGCCAATCCAAAAGCATGAGGGATGGAAAGTTGAGAGGCTCCAAATACAAGCATAACCAAATCAAAGTGAACACCACTCATGAGCATGGTTCCAAATCCAAATTCTATATTAAAAACATGAGCATTTGCCCAACTTTTCACATGCCTTTGAAAGGAGGAGGCTCTCCTATTTATACAAAAATATAAGAAGCTACCTCATTAATGGAGGTCCACTATCCTCTCCCTAGATCCCTAGAAAATATCAAAGAGTTAGAACTTAAATAGGTAATGATGAGACACATATCTTCTTTGACCTTTATCCAAATATTCTTCCATATCTTGAAGAGAATTCGAATTTGAGCATTGGATGCCACATAAGGGTGCCTTGGAAGCTTCCAAATGACCTACACATGTCATGAAACTCAAGCCACTTTTAAGTATTAGCAAGTATATGCCTTTTTTCTAAGTTTCAACCATTTAATTTACTTATAATACTAGAAATCATTATATTTGGAAAACACAAATGGAACCCATATAATTTTGAAAATGGAGGCTAATGAAAGGTTATATGGACATGGAGTTGCGACATGTGAGTGAAATGGTGGTGATAAAAGGTGAAATTAGGTGATATTTTGAATACATTTTAGAGACTCTACACTCCCTTTTCACATTTATGCTGATGCGTTGGATACATTCCTTGGAGCAGTGCTAGGACAAAGGGAGAATCATATTCCTTATGCTATTTATTTCGTTAGCAAAAATATTTCACCTTCAGAATTAAATTACACTGTTACTAAAAAATAATTACTAGCATTAATCCATGCTATCAACAAATTTAGGCACTATATTACTGGTTACAAAACTTTTGTCCATACTTATCACTTTGCTATTAGATTCCTTATGAATAAGCCAATTACTAATGGAAGAATTACTAGATGGTTACTCTTACTTCAGGAATTTAATATCACTGTGACTAATAGGCCTGGACGGGATGATTTAGCTACAGATTTATTGTCTCGAATGAATATTGCACGAGACATAGCTCCAGTACCAGTTATGGATGACTTTCCTGATGAGAATTTGTTTGTTATTTCAACACATACTCCTTGGTTTTCTGATGTGGCTAACTATCTGGTATCAGGAAGGTTTCCACATAATCTATCCACTAGGGAGAAACACAACATTGTGCAGTGGAGTGCCAACTATTCTTGGATAGAAGGACACATGTACCACACCAGACCTGATTTAATCATGATAAGGTGTGTACGGGAAGATGAAACGTATGATGTCTTGAGTGCTTGCCATAGTGAACCCTATGGTGGCCACTTTGCAGATAAAAGAATAGCTTATGAGGTCCTACATGCAGGTTATTACTCACCCACTCTCTTTAAAGATGCCAAAAGATTTTCTTCTATTTGTGATGCTTGCCAAGGGATGGGGATGCCCATTCCAAGTGATGATATGCCTATTCAAACTTAGATATCAATAGATCCTTTTGAAAAGTGGGCATTGGATTTTGTAGGGCCCATCTCTCCCATGTCCAAGAAGAAGAGGTACATATTAGTTTGTACTGATTATGTGACAAAGTGGGTGGAAGCTAAGGCTTTATATTCTGCCACTGAGAAGTTTGTTGTATATTTCCTATTTGAAGACATCTTTACTCGAGTTGTGGTGCCTAGAGAAATTTTCACCAATCAGGGGACACAATTCACTTCCAAACTAGTAAAGGAAATCACTAAACAATACCAGATTAAACACTAGAAATATACTCCATACCACCCTAAAGAAAATGGACAGGTTGAAAAAACAAAGCCTTGGAGTCCATTCTCACTAAAACAATTTAGCTACACCATGGGGACTAGGTTGATAGGCTGACAGAAACATTATGGGTTTATCAGATAACATGGAGAAATGTGACGAGATATTCTCCTTATGAGTTAGTATATGGGAAGCAGGTGCTGCTTCCCATTGAATTTCAGGTAAAAACATTTCAGATCGTTACTCAACTAGGAACAGATTTAAATGAAGCTCAGAAATAAAGAATATTTTAGTTGAACGAAATTGAAGAAAACATACAAGATGCCTTCCAAACAACTATGTTATTACAAGATCAAAGAGCTTGGTGGCATGATAAGTATATCAAGAAAAAGGTCTTCCAACCAGGAGATTGGGTGTTGTTGTATGATAGAAAATTTAAACATTTCAAAGGGAAATTTTCAACCAGATGGCTGGGACCCTATGAGGTGGAGGAAGTCTTTGATAATGGTTCAGTCAGGATTAAAACCATTGATGATGACCAGACTTAATTTGTGGTAAATGGCCACAAACATAAAATCTACCACCACCTACTCTCCCGATAATAATTTTTGCAGAATGTGATGCAGGATCCAGAAATGGAGTTGGTTCAAAAGGGGGATCTATTTCCTGCTAGTTCTTCAAATTAATATATATCTATATTGTCTAGTCAATTTAAGGTCTTAAATTTCTCTACATAAATTATCAATCCGGGTATCGTAAACTGATGAAGTGTGGTGCACTATATGTGCTTAGTTAACCTTTCTCTTACTTCATTGTTTTATAGTTTATGTTGTTTTTGGGGTTTTGTTCTTGTTGCTTTTCTAAAGTGTTTAATGCAACTAGTTCAATCGAAATAAAATGCAATAATCAAATAATGAAAGAATGACTATGAGACCCAGTATCCTTGCTACTTCAGCAAAAGGACAAGATGATTCTATCACGTCATTAGTTCATTAAAAGGCTATGTGCATCACTAATCTACAATCAACTTGAAAGCAATTTATGTACAATAATATACATGTTAAAAAAGAAAATAAAATGCAATAATTCAAACTGTACATTAATATACATGAAAATCAGAAAAAGAAATGCAAGAAATTAAAGTGATAACTATACAAGGCAGGGGCCCCCTACCACCTATGAAATCAAATGCTTAAAGGATAATAAAGACATCAAATAAAGAACTAATGACATCGGCCCAGTATCTATGCTGCTGATTTAAAATGAAAATGAAATGTGAAATCTAAGTGACACTACATAAAGGAGACAAATCACACTACTTTAACCTTTTCTTAACATTTTTGCCTTTCAGCTAGATTTATCATGTGATAACAGTTATGAACAAGTCAGCAATGTGAGTCTTAAAGCAAACTAAACCAAGCTGTACTAAGTGATATTTTGGCTCCAATAAAGTTATTTGATTATGGAAAAAGAACCATTAATAGATGAACAACTTGATATCTAAGAGCAGAAAGTAAAGTGCAAGTTAAAGAAATGATACTAATGAAAATCAAACTAGAAAAATAAAGGTCAGCAACATAGACAAGATGATCACATATGCCATTAGTCATGAAATCAAAGCAAAATTAAACACACTTGCATGAATTAAAATTGCATGAATGAAAAATCTAATCTACCTTACATTCTACAAAGCAATATTTACAAAATGAAATCTACTCTACTTACATCCTAATATGCTCCATGACATCTACTTCACATCTCCTTCCATGTTGAGAACATCAAAGATTTATTCAATTTCTTCAAAAGTACAAAGTACAAAAGCTTTCAAAAGCCATGGGACTAACAAGCTAAAAGGACTAAGAAAAAGACTAAAAGGGAAGACTAACAAATGAAGGAGAGAGATCTCCTATTTATACAAAAAGATGAGAGCCATCTCATTAATGAGAATCCATGAATCTCTCCCTCTTCCTCTAGAGTCCTAATCAAAATAGGAACTGATAAGACACATGTCTTCTTAGAGTTACAATACAATTAGGAGATGTGACACATATCCTCATGATCCCATGATTCTTTCCAACCAAATTCGAATTTGGCCTTGGGGTGCCACATAAGGGTCTTCTAGAAGTCTCCTTTCAACCTACACATGTCAACAAACTCAACCCATTTGTTAGGTATAAGCATATGCACATTATTTTCTAATGTTTAACCACAAATTCACTTAAAAGGATTAGAAATAATAAATATTGGAAAAACATAAAGGTGGCCCAATGATAATGAAAGTGGGATGAATGTGGTGACACAGTAGTAAAATGGAGGTGAAATGGAGGTGATATAATGGACATAATAGTGAAAGTGTAATGGAAATGAATGACATTTTCAAGACTCAACATACCCCCCAACTGAAGCTATTGCATGTCCTCATGCAATATATATTACATTAACTCTTTTGATCCTTGAGCTTTGGCTTAACTTTGCATGATATCATTTGATAACTTCATATTTCTTGAATTGCAACATGGTTGGTTCTTGTGTTACAACCATTTTTTTTGTTGTTGCCTTCTATTTTGATCTTTGAACTTTGCATAATGATATTTTGATTATTGTTGCAAAGTATATCTTTATTGGATTGCATGATGGTTGGTTCTTGTGTGACAACCATGATTTTGTTTGTATCCAATTTATCCTTTAAGCACTTTTTCAAAAGCCATTGTATGCTCATAATAGCAATGTAATAATTAATATATGTTGGAAGTATGTGAGCTCCTGAATATGATATGGCAAGATATGAATATGAATGTATTCCCCCCCCCAACTGATGGTATTGGCAATTTTATGAAATGAGGAAGAGAAATGTTTTTCCAACAATTATCATTCTAGATTTTTATGGAATTCTATGGTTAAAAGTTAGAAAATGTCGTACCTTCACTTACCCTTTGGAATGGATGAGTTGTATGCGTGGTGGCTGAAAAATTCTGATCATATTCTTCTTCAAGTGTCTGAACAAGAGGAGTCATGGATAGAGAGATAAGATGGCTTTTTATTGCTTCTACTAAAACTTGCTGAATCTGCTCCAAAATGCTGAAAATAATAGTCTTCATGTCTTCAAAACTCATTGGCACAATTCCTACTATGTGAAAAGATGTTTTGATGTCGAACATAGTAGGAAATTGTTGGCTTAGTGGCCATTAATGGATGCCACTAGTCAACACGAGAACTCTCACCATTGATGACAATGAGAGTCAAGATGCCCAAACACATCTTGCTAGGTACGAATGAATTTGCTGAAGTCGAGTCACCTAGAAGATCTGACGAACAAGGGACATTAATGTATTCCCATTGTTTGTCAGCATGAGGACTTGCCATTAACGCATGCAAGCCTCAAGGTGTTTTTACAAAGAACTTAGACTCAAAGGACTATGGACTCAATAATTTGCATTGAAGCAGGGCTTATTTGTGGAATGAAAATGACAAGGAATGGAAAATGAAAATGGAAAATGGCAATGGAGAGCAGAAATGACAATGGGCAATAAGCATGTGAATGAGCTTCTTGCTTTTATTTGTGGGTTATGAATGGACAAAAAGAGATGGAAAGTGTATGTAAATGAAAATGGAAAATATGGAGTGGAATGAGTTGAATGGTTTATTATGAAGTATGGATGTGATGGATGGATGTGATGGAGACAATAGTATCTGAAAGTTTTTCAAATGTTTGGATCTGATTTTGCATCAGCATATTTCCTCTTTGTTGTTGATCATCCTCTTATGAAACAAATTGGTCTCTTAGAGAGACACCATTCTCTTTAGTCATTTGTCCTTCCTCCTGGAACCTGCAAAAAAACTAATACTTCTTCTGCAATGGAATGTAAGATTATCAAAGGAGAGAGGTGATCAATCTCTCTAGTTATGATATTTACACACAAAATTAAGAATTTGTATTAATGAAACAAGTTCTCAAAGGAAAAATCAAAAGAATTTATACCTGCTTTGGAATTAGTGCCTCAAGTTGATGTTGCTTCTTTTCAGCAATTTATTTCATTATTTGCCATTTCAAACTCTAATGATATATTTCTCATTGTATAGATCTTGTTGAGATCTTTCCAATGGTACTTAAATCATCAAAATCTGATTTTGTATGAGAAAGATAGGCTGATTTGAACAATGAGGTTTTTCTGGCTGCGGAATTGGGGAACAGCTATGTAGCTAAAAATCTTGAATAAAAAGTTAGCCATTCATCTTTCATTATCAGTCCAAAATTAATCAATACCTTCAGAAAAGTGAGAAAATAACTTGTTCATTTCATTGATTCAAAATTATTATTTTTTCTTGACATGCAGCGACTTAGTGTGGCGACTCAGTGTGGCGACTTTGTGATAACACACAATTTGACTTCCCTTTGACCGGGGTCTTTTTCATCAAATTTGATCGAATGAATAGGACACCATCCATGTAATGACATTTCCCTAGCTACCCATGTGACTTGTTTTGCCTGATGACACCTGCAACCTAGAGTTTAACAAAACAGTTGCGGAATCTGGGATTGGCTGCGGAAACGCTGTATTGGCTGCGGAAACACTGTATTGGCTGCGGAAAGTGCAGAGTGTAGAAAGTGCTGTGAAATGGAGTGGCTGTGTGCGTGGAAGAGAAAAAAATGTGGAGGAGTGAAGGCTGTAACAAATTGATCTTCCATATAGCCTTTTCCATGGAAATAGCAAAGGAACCACCCTTTTTGAGGCAAACCGGTTGTTGTGGCCAAGGTGCTCTCTGTTATGGTGAACTGGTGGTCTCCTACCTCCACGGTATTTCCATTAAATGACCGGGCAAATGCCTTTGTCACCCCTTTATTGTACCCTTTAAATTTTTGGATGAACTTCAACCATTCCTTTGTCTGTGGTTAACCCTCTAAAAATTTCAAACCTTCCGGTTCTGCTCTTAACAATTTTCTCATTTCGATTATCAGTTCACTTGCAGCTCTGAAAGTGTTGTTTGAACGCTGGAGGAGAAAGCTTCACGGGAAAACAGTGTTCAACAGTGGGAATTACGGCTATAATAGAGTGGTCGTGATGCAATGAACTGTAAGGTGCAAGACTGGTGATCGGGGTTTTGAGTGGAGCGGTGAGGAAAATAAAACAGAGAGGTTTACGGTAAAACGAGAGTGGTGTATGGAAACGAGAGTGAAAACGGTGGAGTGAGGGAGTAGATAACAATACGAAATGCATGCGAGAAGTGGAGTTATGAGTTAGAGGATACAACGGCCAAATCCCTGAACATCGGGTGGCTGCGTACACTTGGCTGTGGAAATGATCATATGTAGAGCCGTGTTGGATTGAAACTACTGTTTAACGGGTCTTAATGAATTGAAATGGGGTAGAGGTGGCAGCATAGAACCAAATTTGAATTCCCCTTCTTCAGGTACGCCGAACACATCAAACTATCAGTTAACTCACGTTTTTCTTCAGGTGGCGGCAAAAAAAAAGGCTCCAAGGAAACGAAAATTTCTCCCAGACCGCCACGAATTTCCTCAAACGGTTTCTGGGTTATCTAATTAACCCAACTAGCAAAAAAACCCATGTTTTATTTTTTCCAAATTCGTCTCTGTTTGGGAGAATCGAAGGTTTGAAGTTTGACGTTTTTTTGCTCTTTACGCATTTTTGGATTAACTGTTCTGTATTTTGATGAATTGCTGCATTCGGCTTTTTGGCTTGATTTTGCTATGTTATTCAGTGTTCCAGTCTCATTTTTAAGGGCTTCTCCAGGCGTATGTCTTGTCAAGAGAAACTCCGTTAACCTCAATGTAATTGAAGAATTACCATCACTACATTGACATTTGCTGTTCTGTCTCTTGAAAGGTCGATAATTGGAGCACAAATTTTTGAGATATATGGGCTAGGTAAAGAAGTGGTTGTATTATGGCTAGGATCTGCCACACGAACAATTGTCCTGTTGGTGTTGCTAGCCAGAGAGAGGAATTGCGGGCACGGTTCCCTGGTGTACCTGGAGATTTGGTTAACTCTTTCTTGTATGTTGCAGAAGAGGTTAGAGGTATTCTTGCACAGCTGGGTTATGCGAAGTTGGATGATATTATTGGAAAAAAAATTAGCGTAGATTTCTAGCTAATGTTCAGACTACTCAAACTCTTTCTATTCCTTGGATTTGTCATAACTATTGGAACACTATTTTCTGCCTTCCATCTGACTGTAGGAGATTTATTTGCAAGCATTGTAGCCTTTATGCCAACATGTTGGGCTTTACTACAGATAGCACAAACATGCAGACCGGTGGTGGTTAAGATTGGTTTCTGGGATTCGATAAGGGCTCTTGCACGTGGATATGAATATGTAAAAGGGCACCTTATCATTTAAGCCGTAGACTGAACTAGAAGAAGCCCAAACAATAGCTGGTTGAGGATTGGCTGCTTTACAGGCTTCTAGCAAGGTGACAAGACCTGTAATGTTGTTATGAACATAGGAAGATGGATACAATCCACCTGCAACTGCAATCACACCAAGGTATATTGTTGGTCAGGAATTGAAGAGGTGAAGAACATAAAGGATTGATGCTGCTTGACCTACTTCGACCAACATTAATTCCCTCAATCACAAGCAAGTCTCCAAAGTCCTTAGGGTCTGAGACAATCATTCCCATGACATAACCCAGCAAGCCCATGCATGATTGAAGAGAGTTTTGAACCCAAATTGAAACCACACATGGCAACAAAATCCACCACTGAATCCAAATGGACCAAAGCTTGATCAGGGAGGCAGATTTTTTTTATTGAAGTCATAGTGAAAACTAGGAATGGAGATAGCCATAGATTGTTTTTCTTCTCTCTTTTTCTTTTTTTTTTTTCTTTTTCTTGAATCAATTGAAGTGATGAAGTTTATTTTGTCTCCTATTTTTTTTTTTTAACAATTCTTTTTCTGATCCTCCAGATCACACAGAGTGCAGGAGGAGAGCATACTCAAGGATTATTATTTTTTCTTTTTTTACTTAACAATCCTTTTTCTGATCCTCTAGATCACACAAAGTGCAGGAGGAGAGCATACTCAAGAATTGTTAATTTTTTTTCAGATGTAAGAAATAAGGTCTCCTAATTACACTTCCCCGGCAACGGCGCCAAAATGTCTAGTCAATTTAACGTCTTAAATTGCTCTACATAAATTATCAATCCGGGTATCGTAAACTGATGAAGTGTGGTGCACTATATGTGCTTAGTTAACCTTTCTCTTACTTCGTTGTTTTATAGTTTATGTTGTTTTTGGGGTTTTGTTCTTGTTGCTTTTCTAAAGTGTTTAATGCAACTAGTTCAATCGAAATAAAATGCAATAATCAAATAATGAAAGAATGACTATGAGACCCAATCCTTGCTGCTTCAGCAAAAGGACAAGATGATTCTATCACGTCATTAGTTCATTAAAAGGCTATGTGCATCACTAATCTACAATCAACTTGAAAGCAAATTATGTAAAATAATATACATGTTAAAAAGAAAATAAAATGCAGTAATTCAAACTGTACATTAATATACATGAAAATCAGAAAAAGAAATGCAAGAAATTAAAGTGACAACTATACAAGGCAGGGGCCCCCTACCACCTATGAAATCAAATGCTTAAAGGAAAATAAAGACATCAAATAAAGAACTAATGACATCGGCCCAGTATCTATGCTGCTGATTTAAAATGAAAATGAAATGTGAAATCTAAGTGACACTACATAAAGGAGACAAATCACACTACTTTAAACTTTTCTTAACCTTTTTGCCTTTCAGCTAGATTTATCATGTGATAACAGTTATGAACAAGTCAGCAATGTGAGTCTTAAAGCAAACTAAACCAAGCTGTACTAAGTGATATTTTGGCTCCAATAAAGTTATTTGATTATGGAAAAAGAACCATTAATAGATGAACAACTTGATATCTAAGAGCAGAAAGTAAAGTGCAAGTTAAAGAAATGATACTAATGAAAATCAAACTAGAAAAATAAAGGTCAGCAACATAGACAAGATGATCACATATGCCATTAGTCATGAAATCAAAGCAAAATTAAACACACTTGCATGAATTAAAATTGCATGAATGAAAAATCTAATCTACCTTACATTCTACAAAGCAATATTTACAAAATGAAATCTACTCTACTTACATCCTAATATGCTCCATGACATCTACTTCACATCTCCTTCCATGTTGAGAACATCAAAGCTTTATTCAATTTCTTCAAAAGTACAAAGTACAAAAGCTTTCAAAAGCCATGGGACTAACAAGCTAAAAGGACTAAGAAAAAGACTAAAAGGGAAGACTAACAAATGAAGGAGAGAGATCTCCTATTTATACAAAAAGATGAGAGCCATCTCATTAATGAGAATCCATGAATCTCTCCCTCTTCCTCTAGAGTCCTAATCAAAATAGGAACTGATAAGACACATGTCTTCTTAGAGTTACAATACAATTAGGAGATGTGACACATATCCTCATGATCCCATGATTCTTTCCAACCAAATTCGAATTTGGCCTTGGTGTTATAGACATTTTTGTGCCTAACAGCATAGAGCATGAAATGTCGATAATCTGAGGGATCCAAAGTCCCTAAAAATGTTGTTCTTATCCTTAGAGGAACAAGGTCTGCAAACCACAGCACTGAAAATCAGTTCTCCACCTGAAAACACTCAAAAACAGGCTATTTCTGGATCATGTCAGCTGCTCCACTGAGCATCTGCGCTGAATGTCAACTGCTCCTCCTTGTACCTGCGCTGAAGGTCAAAACTAATGAAGGCTACCTGCGCTGGGCGAGATTGGCCAAGTGGCACAGTCATTCTGCAAGGTGTCAACTGCCCAGGAAGCTTCCAAACTGACACTTGGTTCAAGGAATTCGCCCTATGATGAGTAAGAAGGTCTTGATCTCCAAGTGGAAGCAAGATTCTCCAAGTGGACTCAAGAACTGAAGATTAACTAAAGTGGGAGAGGACACTAGTCAGCTTTATGCCAGCCTCAAGCTGACTCATCCTTTCTTCAAATCTCCTATATATAGAGCTCTCTCATGAGGTCTAGGGAGGCTGGAATTTTGTGCAAGTAAGGAAGTGTTGTTGGTTTGTGTATAGAGCTATTGGGTGTTTTGCTTGAAGGAGGTGAAGAGGAGATTTCTTTCAGCTGGGAGGTGTTGCTGGATTGGGCCCATTGTGGTTGTAACTCTCTCAGAACTTTACTTCTATTATCAATAAAGTATTTGAGGTTCTTCTATATGCATGTGTCTTTATGATGAATAGATGCTTGTATATTTGATTTATGCTAATCCTATAATCGATTATGGATGTATGCTTCTTGTAGTTTCCTCTTCTTGTGCTTTTACAGGATCTGTGTGTAGCTAGGCCGGTGAAAGGGCAAGGAGCTAGGAGCAAGCAGCAAGGAGTGAAGACTGGATCGACTATTAGCGCAAGATAACGGTTAGTAGATCATCCTTTTCTTCCCTCTCTCATCTCATAAAGAAGAAACTTTGAATAGCTTTGCATTCAGTTGTTGCTGAAGTACTATCACCTTCAGAGTGGGATAGAGGCATTCTGCATTAGATACTTTTCCCCCCAACACTTGGGGTGCCACATAAGGGTCTTCCAGAAGTCTCCTTTCAACCTACACATGTCAACAAACTCAACCCATTTGTTAGGTATAAGCATATGCACATTATTTTCTAATGTTTAACCACAAATTCACTTAAAAGGCTTAGAAATAATAAAGATTGGAAAAACATAAAGGTGGCCCAATGATAATGAAAGTGGGATGAATGTGGTGACATAGTAGTAAAATGGAGGTGAAATGGAGGTGATATAATGGACATAATAGTGAAAGTGTAATGGAAATGAATGACATTTTCAAGACTCAACATATATATATATATATATATATATATATATATATATATATATAGATATATATATATATATATAACAGTTGGCTGACTTTTGTTTTCCTCCACAGCTCACATCAAATAAAGAGGAAATATGTCAAGGATAGGTTTATTCCTTTATCCGGACTTGACAAATTACCTACAGAAAAAGGATGTTTTGGAGTCTCCTGTGACCGTTTCAAACTCCCTAAAATTAAATTTTCTGAGTAGTGACTGACCCAGGCTCGTCAATATTGATGGGACAGTAGTAGTACATAATTATTCTTTTCCAGGCTTGGCAGAATAAGTATGGAAAAGAAACTACCTGGAGTCTACTTTGGGTTTTTCAGACTCTCTAAAATTGAATACCCCAAGCATTAGCTAACTCAGGCTCATTAAATGTATGAGAAAGTGGTAGATAGGGCTTGCTGAGTACAAAATTATTCTTTCCTGGGCTTAGCAGAATAAGTATGGGAAAGAAACCCCCTTGGAGTCTTCTTTTGTGCATTTCAAACTCCCAAAAATTGAAATTCCCCAGGCAGTGATCATTCCAGGCCTGGTCAAAATCCATGGATTGATGGCACCAAATTGTTCTACAGCAAGCAGAAGTCAGATTTCAGTCACAATTCCTAAGATTGGCTTACATGAAGTTTCAAGGAAGATTTATGTTCACTTTTTCCAGTACAGTCATAATTTTTCACTATTTCTATGACTTGATGAGTAAGTTCAGAGGTTTTGTACTTAATTCAATACTAATCATAGACTGATTTAGGTACTAAATATTTCTTATGAGTATGAATATCAATTCTAGAGAAGATAGATGGTATCAACTTCATCCCAACAACATTGGAATCAATGGAGGTAACAAATTACAAGTTTTTGGATCATTCATGATTAAATAACATTTTTTGTAATGAAATCGACAAATGGAGAGGACACTTAGCTTAGGCTCAAGTTTTTCCCATCATTATTATTTTAGAGCTCCTGGATATCATTATGCAGTAAAATCAAGGTATGAATGAATTTTCATTTACTTAGACTAATTCAGAGAATATGAATAATGGAACTTAATAGTGATCTACATCCTTTCGTTGTAATGATTTACATGTCTTTTCCATATCCAACTAATAGTATTCCACCTTATCCAATTACTTATTCTATTCATTCTTATTCGTGTGATACATGTGTCGAGTATGTGACTCATTATTACAAGCAACCAACCCATGACATAATTAAGAAACACATAGCTGCCATTTCAAATAAACTTAAGTCTAAGTGAAACCCCGAAAAACAAGGGTTGTATGTCTCCTTTGCTAAGTTTAGTAGTTAATTAATATATGAATCCCTACATTTTCCTTCTAGCTATTGGGCATGGAATCCCCCCACAACATGTTTTGAGGCTCAAAGCCCAAGTTTTGGTCAAGTGTATTGTAAGACTCTGCGAATTACAGGCACGGAGCACGAATTATAGCTTGAGTCATAGGGTTGTCCGCCCTAAGTATTGTAAAATAATGTAATGTCATGTTGGCCTACCCATGGTCCGCAGACCATGGGATTGTATAAATAGAGGAAGGCTCTAAGTTGTAAAGGCAAGGAAGGAGGAGAATTAAGGAAATAGATGAATACGAATGGTTGGAGCATAGAGTAAGAGTCTAAGTGTATTAGGTGGTAGTAGTAGGAAGAGGCTCTACAACTGAGTGCATAGAGGCCTAGTAGAGTCTGTAGCTGAGTGCGTGGACCCCTACAATTGAGTGTGCAGAGCGATGTCGAGTTTGTAATCTAGAACGAAGAATAATAAAGAGAAGTTGATTCCAATTTCTGTGCATCTGCTTGTGTATTGCCTTCTTTAGATTTATACTGTTTTTTTTATCATGTGCACTTATATGATTGCTGGTTATATTGTTAATTTATCATCAGTCTTACGCAAATAAGTTAAGTAATCTGGTAATAATAGGTTAAATAGTAAGGACCTTGGGTATAATACGGGTTGCGCCCCATGTAAGGTTGCATGGAGGCAGCATCCTAGGTTGCGAGGGACTAATACGTCGCGTAGCAATGTACGTGCAGGGTTAAACCGTGAACCACCAGAAGCTCATCAAACATCCCCAAGGTGAGGAAACCTAGTTCTAGAACCCTCCCATACTACTTTGGGTGAGACCTTAGTCTGCGTTCCGTGGACTGTTGCAGAAAGGGCTAGTAGTACTAGGATTTTCTTGGCTAAATCACCTTTGAACCTAGGTCAGGCCCATACAAGCCAACAAATGGTTTCGTTTCTAGGACCAGGATTTGCATAAGGGATGTTTGATGTCGTGCCACTGGAATCCCACAAAGAAAGAAATTGAAGAGTGGTTGGACAAGAAGATTCACGAGTTCGCGGCGTAGGAAAACAGAAATTCGTGAGTATCCAAGGAACAGTGGCTGGAGCGCTACTTGTATACGGAAATCCATAAAATTTTCTTTGAATGCTTTCCTTCTGAGCTGTATGAGTGGATTGCGAAACTAGTAGATAGTGAGGGAATGTGTAGGCTTGACAAACTAATCGTGTGGACTCTGGAATTAGTGCACAGACTAGAAGCGTCAGGAGATAAGATCGCTTGAGCTATGGACCATTGGCTCGACCAAATTATAGAAGGATTTATCATTGGGTTCGCGGTAGATACGACCATCAGCTATAGTGAGGTGGAGCAACGTTTCCTCAAGGGACCGCGAGGTAAGTATATTAAATCTTTGAACACTTGGATTAAGATGCTATTGTGTGAAAAGAGGGTTATCCAAATAAATTAATGTTTGGGACTACGCAAAGTGGGAAGATCTATAGAAGTAGAAGTAGTGAAGAATTGGAAATCAGTCCCTTAATTTCCCCCTCGTGGGAAAGTGAGGAGGTGCTCGCGAAAGTTTCTCCGAGAAGCACGGTCAGTCTAATAAGGTAGCGCATTCCGCATTTACCACCCCCACCTACACTGCCACCCGTCTCACTATCCTCACCTCCATCTCCACCCACCCCACCTCCGTCACCACCACAGTTCGGTATGGTGAGTGCAATCAAACTACCGGTATTTAGAGGAGTAGGGAATGAAGATCTGAACCAATTCTGGTTCGTGTTAAGAGCAGTATGGGAGGCACAAGACGTCGTGGATGACAATATCAGGAAGGCTACACTAGTGAGCGCATTGCAGGATCGTGCATTAACATGGTACATCAAGAATTCTAATAACCATCCAAATGTAGGAATCGCAGAAATCCAGGCCGCACTAAACAAGGAATTTAGCAGGCCAAAGTCGGAAGCACAATCAATCATTGGGTTTAAGGAGATCATGATGCTCCCGAGAAAGACCCCTTGGGATCTAGACCAAAGACTAAAGGGTATGATTCTCAAAGCCAACATGACGTTGACAGATGGACAACACCGTGCATGGTTTGTAGCATCACTGACACCGCACTTAAGGATGACGTTGTCACAACAAAGACTTTCCATGCAGGTTGAAGCTTTAGAGATGGCGATGAGATTGCATGAGACCCATATACAAGACCTTGGTCTGGGATTCCAACAAATCCACGCGCAACTACAAATTTTTTGTCTAGAAATTCATAGTTTTAAATAGGACAGGACACCTCAGCCAGAGGCATGCGAGGAGGTATGGTGCATAAAATGCAAAGGCCAGGGGCATGACAAGGACCATTGTCCCGTGTTTGCAAATTACTTGGCAGGAGGAGGGCCAATTTAAGACCTGAGTGTTATAGACAGATTTGGGCACATCAACCCCAAACTCATATGTCGATGATATTAGGGACCATCAACCCCTAAAATGGTTGTCTTATACCCTAAAGAAGATTAGTCATCTGAATGCTTCATTCCACAAAATTTCCATCTAAGAAATCATCCAGAAAAGTGCCAAAACTGAAGCATATCAGAAAGCCCTGTGTTAGGGTGAGATGCATACTAACTACTGCAGTAGCTAAGTGCGATGGATCACATTTTGGCCCTTTAGTAGGTGCGATGGGCAAGGTTAGAAAAATTTCGAGGACAATTTGTTAGTTGATTGCTCATGGAATCTCTAGAAACTTCTCCTATGCCACTTACCTCTCTGAATTTGCCCAAAGATGACCAAGGGAGCTAGGAAACCATCTCCAATTTCCCTCTCATGTGGAACCAATCTAAACAAATGGAATCACTCATCAATTCCCATGGATGATTCACATCCTTGCAAACATCTATAAAAGGATCTCCCATCCAAGAGATCTGGAGGTTGAATTGTTGTGAATTGTAAGGAAGTGTTGTTGCTTTCAGTATTGAGGAGAGAGTATTGAATGATTTTTGGTGCGTTCTTGCTAATTCGTTAGGTGAAGAAGGATTGAAGCTGGGAGGATGGTGTTGGATTAGACAACTGGGTTGTAACCTTCCTTGTTATTAATAAAGTTCTTTGAGATTTTTCCCAATTGATTGTGTCAATTGTAAATGCTTTCAATTGTTCATTTTATTTCTGATTCTATAATGTTTATGCTGTAATAGATCATGATGCTTTGATAGGTCTTTGATTCTGTAACTGTGCAGGTACTCTCCAAGCGTTTTAAGTATGGGGAGGAGTTACGGGATCAGCCAAGGGAGAAGAAGATCGAGCAAGGGATTAAGTGAAAGATAGAGGTTGGTCCTCTATCATCTCATGCTTATATATTACTCATAGGAAATCTTTCGAATTGCTTTAACTGTTGTTTCTAGGGTAGCTGCCAAACCTAGAAGGCTAGCGTTCTTTAGGAATACTAGTTTTCCCATAAACAAATTGGCGACTCCACTGGGGAAACCAGATGTTTATTTGTTGTTTTTTGTTCTGTTATATAAACTATAGAAAGAGTCTGAAGCTAGCCAAGAAGCCTTTGAACTGCTCTTGTTATGCAATTGTGTAGTAGATGAATGCTACTTCATGCACTCTCTAGTTTAGTTTATGTATTGAACATCTAATTTGCAAACACATCTAGAAGCCCTTTTGTTAGCTCAGTAACCTCTCAAGAAATTCCATCATACTTTTCTTACCATTACTCTTCAAAACCAACCTTAATCCATTGAAAACTGTTGTGAATTTGAGCCAAAACCCTCTTCAAAACGCTCCCTAACCACCGCACTGTCTTCCACTGTGACTCAGTATGCATCTCACCTCCCGAATGTGGAAAGTGTGATGCATCTAATTTTTTGTGAAGCCCAGGTGCGATGATTGTCTGAACTCAAAATTCCCATCTACGAGTTGAGGATTTGTGGCTAGTTTTCAGTTTTGTTTGGTTATTTGCTGAATTTGAACAATACCTCATCATTGAAGTCAACTTACATCACTTAGATCAGCCTCTTTTTACACTAGGATTAGTGAATGTTTTTTGTGTGCTTGTTCTTCATTTACAATCCATTATCAAAAGTAGTGATATTCGATTTGTTGTTTTCGATAGAAAGTGTGTTGTAATGTCTTCCATTTTTGTCGAAAAGTGAAGTGTTGAAAATCCTTCTTCATTAGCTTATCAATTAAACTATTTTGATGCATTTGATTTGATTTGAGTTCGTTCAAAGTGTCAAAAAGATATTTATTCAAGTTTGAAAGTTTCGTTTTGAGTCTTCCTTTCCCTCTTTGAAGAAAAAATGTCGAAAATTGTCATTTTGAGTAAAACATTTGAGTCATTGCTATGTTTGGTTTTCCTTCTTGAATCATTCACATTAAGGAGAGCTGAAAACAAATGCATGCATTTACATTTTGGCATTTTTGGTTTGTGTGCAAAAAGATGATTTAGGGAAATTTCATTAATGAGTGCTCTTTTCTGTTTGCTTTAAAAGTGCTTTTATGCTCTATCCTTTGTAGTTAGGATTTTCATTGGTTAAATAAACGAAAAGATTGTTCATCATTATATATTGCATCTTTAGGAATTTCAGATCATACCTCACATGGTGAACCATCAAAGAAATTTTTTTAAGAAAGATCAACTTTAAAATGAACTTCAATGAACTTAACAATGCTTTGGAATCTAACGCAACACATTTAGTGGTCTAGGCTAGAGACGTGTTCCGGCGTTGTTAAACCTAGTGGCTATCATTTTCATTGAAGGTTGGGTGATTCCTCCTCTTTGATATGACAAGTGCTAGCATGGACTTGTGCTCCCCGTACCGTCACGTATATATTGGGAGATCACAATAGGCTTAAATCCTTTATCCATAGGAAACTGATTCTGTCGCCTTATTGATCGCAATGCATTGAACATAGCATTCGGGAATATTGACTACCATACATAAGTCCTTGGTAATTTCTCTTTAATTTATCACCAAGGTGTATATTGTAGTTTTGCAATTGGTCTGGTAAACCTTTTTGTCTAGATTCTCCAAAGTAGTCACTTTTGTTCCTTTTTGACTCTCTAAAAGAAAAGGTCCATCTGAGCACTTGTCCTTTCAGGCTCATTAAAAATCGAAGGTGACTAGAGTCATCTTTAGCTTTTTCTTGACTCTTTAAAACTGAAAAAGAAAAGTTGTGTCCAAGTGTTGTTAAAATAAATTGCCACGAAATAACATCACTTTCCCTTAGTTTATTTTTAAGTTGATCAAGTAATCCGCAATCATGGAAGAAAGTCAATCAAAACCTTGTCGTTCGCAGAGATTAGCGAGTCAACCGTCTTTGCCTCCGGAAGCGAAACCAATTCAGACAAAGCGGTCTCGTTTAACTGAGTCTAGTTCATCTGGGTTATTTGGAACATTTGTTTCAACATCTTCAGAGACTCCAGTTACTCCAATTATTTCTGGTACATCCACCTTTAAAGAGGAAGTTTCGTAGTTACCAGAGGACATTAGAACTGATCCTAGTGTAATGGTAAACACTTCTGAACCTGAAACAACTCCATCTAGAGTTGGTCCAGAACCCATTTCAGTTCAAACCGAGGTTACATTTGAACTAGGAGTTGTTCAAGAACCTCCCGTTGAGACTGAAGTTCATTTACCTAAACATCTGGACTTTGAATTTCAGTATCCAGAAGTTGTCACCCCTCCAGTATCTGTCACTGCAGAAACTACACCTTCTTCGGCTCTAGAAATATTTTATGGACCTAACAGTCAACCTCTTCCACCTGGTCTGATTGCTATAGAGGAGATAGTAGAGGATCCCCCATCTAACACCCCATTTTATTTTGGAACTGGGATTCATTTATATGCTGCTACTCCTGAGTTTTCTTCCTTTAATCCTACTTCATTGCGAGTTCCTGTTGAATCGTTAGGAGAGCTTTTGGACAAGTTAACCATGTCTAAACAACCATCAACATCTAGGAATGTATCATTTGATGCAGCTATGGAAGAATCTTCTGCTGCTACTCCTTCAGTGTCTTTTGGACACCTGAGTCATACCTATACAGTGCACCATCTGTTTCGGTTGGTTACCAATCACTAGCTAGAACCCACTCAGGGGTTGCTTCAGTGCCATGGTCTCCCATTTATTCGTCCGGATTTCAATCTGGTTTTTCTCACATGGAAACTCAATAATTTGATCTTGTGTACCAGTATCAATTTGGGCAAACCAGTTATCAAAGACCGATGTATCCTTTAAACACTGGAATGCCACCATATGGAGAATAGTATGCTTACTCACCGTTTCCTCCTTTTTCCACGAGGCAGCCATATGAGAGTTTCCCATAGTATCTAGGTCAAACTGGAATTCGAGCTAGTGTATGGCACCCAGTATTGCTAGAAAAACCAAGGGTTGTATATCCAACACAACCAATCCAACCTGTGTGGAATATTCCCACTACACCTGCTGTTATGACTGTGTCGCAATAATAAGCACAACCTATTGTATCTCAACCTCAACCTATTCCTTCTTCCTCGCAACCTCAGGTTTCAAGGCAAGGCGCCCAAGTTTCTTAGGTTGTTGTACAATAGCCACTTGTTTTTGGGGCTCAATCACAACCTCAAGTTAGTGTTCCATTATTTGGAATGACTTAGGCATACATGGGTACAGTTAATCTGCAACTTGGTCAATCTTCCAGTACTATGCAGTAGCAAATGTCCAACAACTCTGGCAGTCGCAATATCAACAACCTTAATTCCAGCAGTCCCAACCCCAGTTTTGACTTAGTTCCCAAGCTCAAACTAGTATGGGACAATATCAAACATATCAAGGATCTAGGCAACAAGGCTTTGCCAGTTACAGACAACCATATTTCCAAACTGGTTATCAACAACCGCCTTATACTGGTTATATCCAATGACCTTATCAAGGTTACCAGATGCAAATGCCATATGTTAGTATGCAAAGACCTACTGCTCAAGTGATTCCATCTTATCCTGGGTATGCTCCACCCAACCTGAATCAACAGTTGCCCTTTGTAGCAACTCTAGAACTACCAGATTTGAACTGGCTTACTAATGATCCAATTGCATACGCCCCTTGGTGGCCGGCGATTCCACATAAACTGCCATCTGACATTCCAAAGTTCAATGGAAATCTAGGAGAAGACCCATCGAATCACGTAATGACTTTTCATTTGTGGTGTTCATCCAACACTCTGAATGATGATTCGATTAGACTTTGTCTTTTCCAGATAACACTCACTGGTCCAGTTGCAAAATGGTATATTGAATTGCCTAGAGCTTCTTTTGATAACTTCACCATTCTTGCCACTACCTTTCTAACCCACTTTCAATTACCTATCAGGTATGAAACTGGAACAAAACTTCTTACCAACTTTAAATAGACTACCTCCACTCACATATCTGATCATATTCATGAGTGGCAGCATCGTCATCGAATGGTAAAGACGTATGTTCCTGATCAGCTTTTAGCTAAGTGGTTTATAAAGTCCTTATTGCCATCTATCACTGAGGATGTGGCGAAAGGAGGAGTTGTCACAGAAGAGCAAGTCATTGCTTGTGCCCAATATTTGGATCTGATTTATACATAATCAGGGACGCTCTATGACAAAATTCCTAATGCTCCTAGACTAGCTTTTACCATTCCACCCCCTCTAAAATCGAGCAGGGACTCTCATGCCGGTGACGGCATGATCAGTTCCTCAAGCACGCAAACGACGAGAGGACCATCTGGTCAAGCTCTTTCTATTTCTAGTCAAAATGCAAATTCATCTGAAAACACTCTTACCTCTGAGATTAATGTCGTGTCATCTGACAAGGGAAAAAATCCAAAGCAACCAGGAGGCAAGAAGAAAGGGAAGAATAATAAGAAGAAACAGGAGAATTCCACTCCTAAAAAATCATCTGAAACCCCTACTGGGACAAAGAAACCTCGTTATCCATGTTTGATATGCAATGATGAGCATTTTACGAGAGATTTTCCACATCGATCTAAGGTTTCTAAACTTTTAAAAGCTTTGAATACCTCAGCGGTGCTGACAGATCCGTTTTCAAACCCAGAAACACATTTGGTTGCCACTGATAATGCTTCCACATCCCAAGTGCTAATGCTATCCATCGCAAATAAGCAAAATGATGTTTTGGTATCAACAAGGAATAAATATTATGGGAATCCATTGTCGTCGAACAACTAGGCTACTGATCAACCTAGTACTTCGACCACGACTTCACCAGAAGTTGTTCCACCCATTATTCCTGAATTAACAATTAAGCCACCGAAGGGAGTTGTACATAAATCAACATTTAATCCTCATGCTCGAGCAGCCCAAAATTATAATATAGTGGAGGGTATATCTCAATCGCCTTCCGCTATGTCGACACTTGAGGTATTGCAAAATTGTCCCTCCCAAAAGCAAGCTTTGTTATTAGCGATAGGTGGGATTGATCCTACGAATTCCAATCTGGTGGTCTTTAATCATACAGGATATACACCACAGTTACCAGCACAACTAGCTTTCCTTATATAGGTAAAAGCCCTCAACAAAAATGTTCATTGAACCATTATTGATGAGGGGGCATCTACCTATATCATGTCAATGAGTTGCTGGAAAACTCTTGGTTCACCACCCTTGTCACAATCACTACAACACTAAAAGCTTTCTATAGAAGAACGTACACTCCCTACGGGATTTTAAGTAGCTTACAAGCAGAACTAGAGGGTAAAACAATAGATATTGAAGTTGAGGTCGTTGATGGACTCCTTGATTACAATATTTTACTGGGAAGACCTTGGGTTAATGCTATGGCTGCGGTTATGTCCACATAATTTTAAACGATTACATTTCCCTTCAAAGGTGGAATCACACTAATCGACCAACTAGCCTTTTTTGCTAATAGTTCACAAGCTACTAGAAGCATTCCATTAATACATAGACATTCACAATCACTTCAAAATTTTGGAGTAGGTCTCCTAAAATATCCTTCCTTGATGGGTACTTTTGCCCTCCCATCTCCATCTGGTTTCGTGGAAGTGGCCACAGTGGAAACCTGCAACATGATCTCCTCTACATCATCTGAGTTTAAGAAGAGTTCCAACTATTTTGAAAGTGATGATCATCGCGAGGCGTTGCCGCCAAGCCCCATCGAATCTTTGTAGCAGTCAATTTTTTGGGCTTGTGCTGCAAACCTGAATCTGAACTCAACAAGTGTTTGGGTAGATAGGTCTTTAGAAGATGGCACCTCTTCTGATCTTTGGTCTCGTATACATTCTACAGATGAAGGAATCATCCAATCAATGATAATAGGAGAGACGATGTGGGAAGATTATCATCATCATTCTCGCCTTCGAGATGACAATGAAGATTATTCAAAAGAACTCAATCACCCTTCAATTGTTCATTTTTTATTGAATTCTGTAAATACAGTTGATTCTGAGCGAAATCTGTCTAACATCGAAGAAACTATTTCCATAAATATTTCGACCAAACCCAATGTTGTAGAAAATATTCACATCGGCAAATCTTGTTCTCCATTAGAACTAGAAAATTACTGTGCTCTTTTTTCATGAATTCAGAGATATCTTTGCATGGTCTTATGAGGAGATGCCAGGCATTGACTCAAGCACTGTTGAGCATGAAATCAAGATGTATCCTAATTTCAAACCAGTATGTTAACGGATTTGACCTGCTCATCCAAATAAAGTCGCTACCATTAAAGCAAAGGTTGAAAAACTTTTGCATGTTGGATTCATTTACCCTATACCTGTCACTGATTGGGTATCGAATATTGTTCTTGTGATGAAAAAACAAGGAACGATAAGAGTGTGTGTCGATTATGGGAATGTAAATCAAGCATGTCCAAAGGAAAACTATCCTACACCCTTTATCGACCAGATTGTTGATGAATGTGCCGGATGTGAAATCTTTTCATTCATGGATGGATTTCCCAGATACAATCAAATCAATATCCGCCCACAAGACCAATCAAAAACCACATTTATATGTCTGTGCGGCACATTCACATATCTTAAATTACCTTTCGGTTTGAGGAACGCAGGGGAAACTTTTCAGAGGGCAATGAATTATGCCTTACATGACATCAAATGCATAGTTCAACCATATCTAGACGATCTACCTTCTCATTCGCAAAAATGGACTGATCATCCGCAACATTTGAGAGCCATATTTCTACATTGCCAACACTACAAGATAAGACTCAATCCGCACAAATGTGTGTTTTGTGTCGGCTCTAGTCGACTACTTGGTTTTGTAGTTTCCAAGGATGGAATTCGACTTGATCCAATAAAGGTTCAGGCAATTCTTGACATGCCTCCACCTTCCAATTTGCTACAGATCTAGAGACTTCAAGGGAAGGAAAACTTTCTGAGGAGGTTCATTCCAAATTATGTTGAGCTCGCTAAAGGTTATACACGTCTTTTGAAGAAAGGCGTACCCTTCCATTGGGATCAGGTTGTGCAAGCTTCCTTTGATGCTCTCAAAGATTCCCTGATAAAAGCATCATTAATGTATGCCCCCAACTATCAAAAAGACTTTTACCTATATCTCGTCGTTGCAGATACAACCATCGGTATGGTTTTAGTGCAAGAAGATGATGAAATTGAACATCCTATATATTATTTAAGTCACAATATTAACGATACAGAAAGCAAGTACTCTTATGTTGAAAAGTTGGCTTTAGCATCCATCCAGGCAGTACAGAGATTTTGCCATTATATTTTCCTTCGTAAAACTACCATTTTGTCAGATTGCAACCCTATGACATACATCCTGTCATGTCAATTGCTAGGGGGAAAATATTCAAAATGGATAGTCATCTTGTAGGAGTTTGATCTGGAATTCATCAAATCCAAATCAAAGAAATCTCTCATCTTTGCAGAGTTACTTTGTGACCTTCCCTCGTCCTCCATCGATTTAACATCAAAAGCATCAATCGTGGATGAGTCTCCGTTTCTAATATCGTCAAGTGATCCGTGGGATGGGGATATACTAGTCTATCTCCAGACCTAAGATTTTAGGCCTAACACCTCTCACTATGAACAGTGGCGTATTCGATACCAAGCCAAAGATTATCTAATCATTGGTGATACACTTTATCGTAGTGGTGTCGATACGATTTTACGAAGGTGCCTTACGCATGAGGAGGCCGAAAAAGCTTTGAATGAATGTCATTCAGGTGTTTTTGGGTGGAATTTATTTGGTTACACATCTCCACAAAAAATCTTACGAGTTGGTTACTTCTAGCCAACCATATTCAAAGATTGCATACTTGCAGTCAAAAAGTGCCATGCTTGTCAGATTTTCGATCGTAAAACCAGATTACCACCTGCACCACTACATCCAGTAGTTGCTGTTGGCCCATTCACAAAATGGGGCATTGATTTCATGACATGTAACCCCACCTCGGCCAGGGGGCATGGGTATATTATAATCGTTGTTGAATACTTTACAAAATGGGCCAAGGCAAAGCCTACATTGAACAATAGCAGTGAAATGGTTGCTCCCTTTTTTATCAATCTTGTAGTTTCTAGATTTGGTGTGCCACAGGCTATAGTCATAGATCATGGGTCACATTTTCGCAATCACATGATGATCGAGTTAACTACCAAATTAGGACTGTCCCATGATAGTTCTACTCCATATTATCTGCAGGTTAATGGACAAGTTGAAGCAATCAAAAAAATCCTCAAGCACATGCTGCAAAGAATGATTGGAGTCCATAAACGGAATTGGAATTTAATCCTGTACTCAGCTCTATGGGCATACCGACCTTGCTGAGAAATGCGACCAGATTTATGCCTTTTCAGTTGGTGTATGGTCTAGAAGCAGTCTTACCAATTCAGTGTGAAATCTCATCCCTTAAGCTCGCAATCAACCTGCTACCCGAAACTTCTGAAGAAGAAGCTCGTTTCTTGGAATTAATCCATCTTGATGAAACCTGTCATGATGCCGCATTGGCTAACGAAGCACATAAGAAATGCATCAAGGCATAGTATGAAAAAAATGTTAAGCCTCGTGTCTTCTCAGAAGGTGACCTCGTCCTGCTTTACGATCAGGATTCTGACAAATTAGGAGCAGGGAAATTTGAACCATTATGGATGGGCCCTTATATTGTTAAACGTGTGTTGACAAAAGGAGCCTATGAGTTAGTCGATTATGATGGGATTCCACTGTCGTAGCCTCGAAACGGGTTGTATCTCAAACGTTACTATGCTTGATTGAGTGTAGTAAAATTCACTATACATATGCTTTCATTTCATTGTTGTGTGTTTTCTCTTAGAGTTGTCATTTTGGTTAGGTAATCTTCTTCACATTTTTTGCAGATGTCAAATGTTTTGGAACCATTTGTTGGGTATGCCGACGGAGCTAGTCGTAGCACACAAAACCTATCTTCTACAGCCTGGGCCATTTTTGCTCCAAGTGGCGAGTTAGTGAGTTTCAGGGGGATATGTATTGGTCGATCGACAAACAACATCATTGAATATAGTGCATTGATTGAACTTCTCTCTTATGCCATTTCACATGGCATACGCTGAATCATTGTCAGGCTAGATTTACAACTTGTCATTCTACAACTTACTGGCGTTTATTCCATCCAGAACCCAATTATTCATCGCATGTTCCTAAGAGTTAGGATTTTGGAAAGACGTTTTGATTTCATTCAATATCAACACATTTCCAGAAACTTAAACACATTGACTAATTCATTAGAAAACTATGTGTTAAATAGACATTTGCAGCATATGTAAAGAAATCATTTCACATCAACATTTTCATTACCATATGTAAATCCATTCCTTTCACGATCGAGGATATTTATTTTCTGATGAGTTTGTCGAGACGTGGCACCCCTCTTTCACTATCAGGATTCACTCATGGGGGTGGATCGGTGAAAGATTACATTCATCAGTTCTGCAAAGATGGATCCCAACCTAGCAGAGATGGCAAGATTAATATCCAGGATATTACTGATCGGCCTTTGAGGACCATTCTTTTTAACCTTGCTAGATTGGCTGGCAGCGCAGCCTTACACTTAGCGAATAGATCCTATATGCAGCATGCCTTGGAATGCCTAGAACCAAAGGTGTTCAACTGGTGCGAGGCGGTACTTCCTATCATGAAAGATCAACTATCCAAAGTAAATACTGGAAGAACCAAGAATTTTGGTTATGGATCCATTTTGACTGCCTTTGCTTTGGAAAGAATCCCACTTATGCAACCTCAAAACATTTCACTAGGAGTGTTGGGACTGAGAGAACCACGGATGCAGAGATGGGTGGACCTTATGGCTAGGCATGCTGGCCAGTCACAGGTCTCGTTCTCATCTGCCTTTTTTGAGTGGTTTGATCACCAGGAGATGGTGTTCATGGAGTACCCATATGTAGGGATGGATTTCCGAGGCGATCCAGATTTGGCATTACCAGTTGGTGAGCAGTGGAGTGCTATAGGTAAAATGATTTGACCACATCTTTTCTTTTAGTTTTCTATTGTTTTTGTATTTTTTGATTGTTACCAAGACTAAATAAACTCATATGTGTGTGCAGATATCGGACCAGTTCGACCAGTGGCACGCCCATGGGGGGAAGATGTTCCAGCGGGTGAAGCTGTAGGGAGAGCAGTCCTTAGGGACCTGGACATAGTGGAGACCCTTACATAGTTGCAGGATCAGATAGAGGGATTAAATCTTGGCATTCCAGATGTTTGGACTGACAAGCTACCTATGAGGCTACAACGCCATACTAGTGGTGTACCGAGTCATTGGACTAGGCTCCTGCGCATGATAGCATAGGCGGTGACCTGTTATCACCAGCATCACTAGTCTAGGATGTTTTTTGCATTCATTTTGAGTTTCTGGGTTAGATGACCAATTTTGTCTTGGACACAAAACATTTTGTGAAAACTTATGAACAACTATCTGTTTCCTAGGAGTAATAGACAAGAATGAGATGATAGAGGACCAACCTAGAGGGCTAGCATTCTTTAGGAATACTAGTTTTCCCAGAAACATTGAGGCATAGGCTAGACCAAGTGTGGTGCCTGCA
The DNA here is from genome assembly GCA_031772625.1 of Pinus tabuliformis. NCBI lineage: Eukaryota > Viridiplantae > Streptophyta > Pinopsida > Pinales > Pinaceae > Pinus > Pinus tabuliformis. The sequence goes on along the minus strand of CM062815.1, from coordinate 530,383,299 downwards.
TTATGGTGCACGATTTGTCAGATAGGGGGAAAACACACTATGGACAATTGTCATCTATTGCATAAGTATACGCCAACATCCCAACAATGTTTTGTAACTTCTGCACATCGATAGGCCATGATGAGTGCAACTGCAGAAGCTACTAACTAATGATGGATCAAACCCCTGCCTACAGGGTGCAGACCAAAACACGAGCCCTCGACCCGAATGCAGGAATGGCGCACGCTGGATTTCAGGGGTGCGGTCGAGGATGAGGTGGAGTGGGACCAGGAAGGGGTCGTGGACAGTTAATTTGTTATAATTGCGGAGGGCCAAGGCACTATGCCCACGATTGTACAAACTCGACAAGGACATCATGTTTGTATTGTACTTAGTTTGATCATGAGGCAGAACACTGCCCTACATTGATAGCGAGACTGCACGAAAAGGGGTTACTTTAGCCCCCTCCGACTTAAAATTTGCAGATGATGAGGTCTGAACCGCGCGAAGAAGACCCGAATGTAAACATGATGCTCAGGAGTAGTGTGACCACTGGTGATGATAAAGGTAAGCAGTCAAAAGAAAGTGCGTGGGTTCGCAAGGCTCCTACAAAGGAACTCGAATTTGATTTAGAATGTGCGAAGGAGACATTCATGGAAGCTAAGAAGAGATTCACGGAGGCCTCCACTTTAGGTAGTAAGGAACAACTAGAACCAGGGATGGATCCTTCAATTCTCACTACCTTTCTGGAGACATGCATGAAACTACTACGTGACAGCAAGGCAGTAAAAGGGCTACAGGAACTTATCACTAGGTACGTGGGGTTAGGAGAGCCACACATGGTTCGGAAGCTTGGAAAGCATGCATTATGCATAGGAAGGGAAATGAGGTTGAATGCGCAAATAAGCGAGTATGAAATGGATCAGGTAATCCTGGATCTTGGATCGGACGTGAATGTACTGCCAAAACAAACATGGGAACGCATGGGAAGACCCGCGCTACAGTGGTCTCCTATTCAGTTACGAATGGCAAACCAACAGAAGATCTTGCCATGGGAAGATTGCAAGGGGTAACAGTAGATATTGATGGTACGAGCGCCCAGGTAGATTTTGAAGTGATATAGATTGTCGATGATAGTAATCGCTATCCCACACTACTAGGAATCAACTGAGCCACCAATATGAACGGAGTCATAAATCTGAAGAAGCACAAAATGATCTTTGAGAAAAAGTCACTACGCATAGTAGTAGTACTAGATCCAGCGGAAGGAGCATGATACACTGAACCGGTGCGTGACGAAGATAGTGATGACAATATCAATTGTATCTACAAGATAACTGCGCGAGAAGAGGATTGGATGAATCCAATTGCAGATGGAAGGATTTCGTGGGAGCGCGAAAGATCCTACACTTCAGATTCAGGCAAAGAGATAGAGCGATGGCAGAATCGGCTGCACGAAGTAACAACACTTAATTGCAACATGATGGTTAGATCACTATGCTGTGTGACAACAGAAGCAAGGGATCTGCTGACATATGATGGGTTGACAATGGTGGATGAATTCCTGAGCAAATTTGAAAGTGTAGTACCAACACAACAGCAGTTCGATTTGCTGAAGTGGGCACTACACACAACGCCTGCACTGTGGTGGGCCATGCATCAAGGAAGTTTTGAAGACTGGCATGGATGCAAAAGGATGATGTGCATATGCTTTGGAAAACCCCATCTCTAAATGAGAGCTAGTCAGTAGGAGCAGAACAACTTGCATGCCCACCTTTCTCGATGGGTACAGACATATGTTGTACAACCTACACAAGCACAAACCACTCCCAGAATAGAGAATCAGAACAAACTACAGCAATAGGAAAGGTGACTCACGCTATTAGTTATCCACGGAGAAGCATTCGATAGGGTGTGCGAAGTATTGAACAGGGTTCACCAGGCAAGACACACTAATTGGGACATGCGCGTACCAGCAATTCAATGGGCCTATAGGACCATGTGCAAAACCCCGACCGCAGAAATGATTCCAAAGGTGCGGAACAGAGTAGAGACCGTAATTTCTGAACAGAATGCAAAGAGGAGTCCACCTGTCAAAGCTTCCGTAATCGTAACAGTGCAAGAAGCCCAGGATGAAGAAATCACACAGCTACACGAGGTTGAACACATAAATATTCAGGAAGCCATTTAGCGAGGGAACCTTAGACTCCGTGAACTCGAAGAAAACCAAGTACGGTTGAGGAAGAAAAGCATTTTGATGGACGTTGAGATCAAAAGGCTAGAAAACGAGATCAAGCAAGCATGTCTCGTTGATCAACCAAGGATAACAAGACAAGGTGTGAATGATCATACCACTGAATTAGAAGAGTGTCACTGAGAATTTATGACTTTGCTACCATGGCTACGACCACACCTCACCAAACGCAGTAGCCAGGGAAGTGCACTACATATGATAGAACGCGCGACGCCGGTTATCGCGAGGGCAATTTAGGATTTTTCATGGACTATACTAGAAGGCGAGTTGAAGCCTCACTCAGGTGGTGTGACCACCTGACTAGTCGTAGGAAGCACAGTCTCAGCACTCTAGGTAGTTGAAAGAGAGCGCGGGACTATAAAAGAATATTCTTGGGAGCTGCGTAATAAGGAGGGTTCACACAAAATCAACATGCCACAAGGTTCATGCCCACTCACGGGGGGCTGCACTGCTGCGCGGGTAGGCTGGGAAGTGACCGTTGGTGTCACTATGCATGACAGGATGTCTGATTTAAGGCAAAAGGGAGCGGGCAACGGGCATTTAAGACATGAATTAAGGGAAATATTTGGGACAATCTGCCACCAAGAAAACATTGATGGCCTAGAATTGGGGAGAACGATCGAATTTGAATTCAAAAATCGCTATAAAACTCCAGGGACTAGCCACGAGACAACACTTGTTCACTTGAGATTTGAGTAGATGATTAGAGCATAGAGTGTTGAGCGTCGAGAAATATTTGAGCTCTGAAGTTCACGAATGACAACAGACAGTTCAAATCGGATGGCGACTACGAGGAGAGGTTTGGCCTCTATAGAAGGAACCACTGACAAGGCTGCGTAGAACCCCATGGTACATGATGTTCCCGAAGATACTGGGGTTGCGTCAGAAATCCGAAAATCCCCTCAGACACCGAGGCCCAAGAAAGATAAGTAGGTAGCGAGACTAGTTCACATGTCAATGAGGAATTTATAGTTAGGTAAACTCTCAATGGAAGAAAAGGGCAAGGCTATCACCATTGAGACAGAGGATGAGGAGGAGGACCTATAGGCTCTCGTCGATGAGATAGAGGAAGTAGAGGACATGGAAGAGGACATCCATTCGGTGCTCTCTGCAGCGAAATTGCTGGAGTATGTCCCTCCATGGAAAGGGAAAACTAGGATACCAAAGGATCTGGATGCCACCAAGAGCTCACTCCAGACCCTGCTCCTCTGTGATGGAATTATGTTTGAGGGCTCACACCTGGGCCACGTGCCCACAATGAAATTTGAATATTGGGACCTCGCGGACAGTGAGAAGTTCCCACACTTAGAGATGGAGAGCCTCATGAAGCAGAGCATGGAGGGGCTAGTCACAACATTAGAGCCACGAAAATGGTTGCGCTGTGTGGAGAAGGCCGAGTTGCTTAATTTGTTGTGGCTTCCACACTTTCACCACGTGCCTATTACTATTTTCATCATCAGGTAGCTGCTTTGCCTAGTGCACGATGGGCACTTATGGCTGGAGGAGCCTACTCCCATAATGGCAGATCTCATCCATAGAATTTCTCAGCTTCCTTGTAAGGGAAAGGACCCCACGGTGATAGCAAGAAAAAGCGGAGATTTGGCTCTCGCAGAGGCCATGAAGAAGAAATATAAACTTGAGAAGAAAAAGAGGGGTTACGCAATCAGCAACATCAAAGATAAAGGGTTGCCTGTAGCCACCCAACTCCCAGTCAGGAAGGTAATGAGAAAATGCCATGACGATGAGGTACCAACGCCGATAGTTGCGTTGGCCGAACAATGCGCAGAGGGGGTCCAATTCAACTAGGCTGAGTTCCTCTGTGAGGAATTCTTGACCAACTGCAAGGAAGCCCAGGAGTAGGGCAAGACCTTCCACTACGCATGGTTGCTCTTGTCCATTTTGCTGGTAACGGGAGAACTGCTAGAGGATAGTTAGTTCCCGAGCATTGAACAGGACTTACCAGAGGCCGCAAAGTACGCATCACTCTGGGCTACCAAGGATGCAAAGCGGATTCACGAGACAAAGATCTTCTGGGTGCTCATGGAGGCGAGCATCCGGATGTGGATCAATAGAAGTCCACGCCTGTCCCCCACAGTGCACAACAGGCTATGGAGCTTTGCAGACTTCAAGGTAGACATGCATAATATTTACATCAAGGCGTGTAAGGATCCAGTGCAACAATGGACCAAGCTCCCCTTCATCGCCATTGATGATGCAATTTTTTTAGTGTTAGAATCATGGCCTCCCAAGTGGCACACCCTGTATCTGGTGGAGCTAGATAGGACTGCAACATAGAAAAGAAAGGATGAGGCCAAGTTGCATGTCACGAAGAGGTGCAATGAAAAATGGCAGCAGAGGTAAGGGTTGTTTGTGAGGTAGCAAAGGTAGTCGTGGAGCAAGCAAAGGCCACCGAAGTAGCAGCAGCAGCACAGACAAGAGGGGCTGCAACAATGCAAGAAGAAGAGGGCCCGAAATTGTCTACAGGATAGGAGGCAAAGGCCATAGACCTTGCAGAAGAAGACGTGAACCTGGGCACAACTTCCACCCAACTGAAAAGGTCACGCGTCACAGAGAGATCAGGTCCATGGAAAAAGGTCAAGGCCTCCAAATTGGCCATCGATCCGATCATGTTAACAAAAGGCAATCTCTAGACACACTATACCAATTGTAGGATGGCATAACAGTAGAGATCCACGCCTGGGAGGTCTGCGTGATTCAGGTGATGAGTGAGAAAAAGATCAATATCAAACAACTCAGCCTTCAGTGTGACGAACTAGTGTCACAAAACCAGCAGATAGTGCAAACAGTTAATGAAGCATGCTGACAAGTCCCAAAGTTGTCCATCGGCATAGACCTACCAACAGAAATGAAAATCCACTATCTGGCAAGTGGAGACTGAAACACACGTGAGGAAACAACACGTGTGTAGATGGAGTTGAATCTCCAGATTGCCGAGCTGTGGTTGAAGGTGCAGCCTTCCACTCCCCCAGAAGTTAGAGAGAAGCGCATTAGTGCTATTAAAAAAGGATTGGAAGAAATTAGACAGCCAGTGAATGACTGTACCAGTATGTTGGACCAAGCCTTTAGCATCCTCACATCCTTGTAGGAGGACCCCAACATACAACGCTCGGAAACAGAGGTGTGTGAGCTTCAAGAACGGTATGATAGTGTAAGGGTAACTACGCAGACAATCATCCTCACTCAACGGCTCACAAAGATGTAGCAAGCAAGCACACTGAAAGAGCAGGTGAATGCCGCAAGACAGAAAGAGGCACTTCCCAAAATGTGTGTCGAGCCATGGATTGATGAGGCCTTCACCATTACAGCAGATATCGAGGGCAAGCTTGCACAGATTCAAGGGCTCTACGCACTAAGGCAAGCAGTTGATCCTCACCAAGAAGCATCGGAAGAGCGCATGCAGTAGGTCCAACAAACCGCAAAACAATGCGTCACGGACCTCCGAGCAGTACGAGACCAGTTGGAGGGACTCCGTGCCAAGATCATCGCGCCAACAGAGTGACTTGGGGACAAGTCATGATGATTGTGTTGGGGACTTGTTGGGCATGGAATCCCCCCACAACATGTTTTGAGGCTCAAAGCCCAAGTTTTGGTCAAATGTATTGTAAGAATCTGCAAATTACGGGTGCGGAGCACGAAGTATGGGTTGAGTCATAGGGTTTTCTGCCCTAAGTATCGTAAAATAATGTAATGTCATGTCGACCTACCCATGGTCTACGAACCATGGGATTGTATAAATAGAGTGAGGCTCTAAGTTGTAAAGGCAAGGAAGGAGGGGAATTAAGGAAATAGATGAATACAAATGGTTCGAGCATAGAGTAAGAGTCTAAGTGTATTAGGTCATAGTAGTAGGAAGAGGCTATGTAGCTGAGTGCGTAGAGGCCTAGTAGAGTCCGCAGCTGAGTGCGCAGACCCCTGTAGCTGAGTGCACAGGGCCGTTTTAAGTCTGTAATCTGGAATGAATAATAATAAAGAGAAGTTGATTCCAATTTATGTGCATATGCTTGTATATTTCCTTCTTTACATTTATATTATTTTGTTTATCGTGTGCACTTATATTATTGATGGTTTTACTGTTAATTTATCATCAGTCTTACACAAATAAGTTAAGTAATCAGGTAATAATAGGTTAAATAGTAAGGACTTTGGGTATAATACGGATCACGCCCCGAGTAAGGTTGCGTGGAGGCAACATTGTAGGTTGGGAGGGACTAATAGGTGTGCGTAGCAACGTATGTGCAGGGTCAAACCAGGAACCTCTAGAAGCTCATTAGACATCCCGAGGGTGCGGAAACCTGGTTCTAGCATCCTCCCATACTACTTCGGGTGAGACCTCATTCCGCGTTCCATGGACTGATGCCGAAAGGGCTAGTAGTTCCAGGATTTGCTTGGCTAAATCACCTCTGAACCTGGGTCAGGCCCATATAAGACAACACTAGCCTTCAACATTGTTCCACCTTTAGCATGGGGTCCCATCGCCATGAACCCACATTTTCCCAATTTCGCAATAGCCTAGAATATGCAGTTTTTAAGGGACAATTTGAGGAGAAGGATGGATGGATTTTCTTCAAAAGTTTCAAGTTTATAATGAAAATGTAGCTATGGCCTTCGCGCAGAGCTTCAATGGAAAATTTGTAAAGGTCGGGAGCCCTAAAATTAAGGTTACTGAAAAGTCCGTAAGCGAGGCAATCAGATTGTCATTTACTAGTGTAAATACTTCAAAGGAGGACTGCTCAAATGGGACAATTGTGCCAAGTTTCTTAAGCATGCGTACAAGACTATCAATTTTTCAAAGGGAGTTCTACGAAGCTGCATAGAGGAGGAATGGTGGCCACTCATCACTGCATTATAGAGGTTTGTCACCTACAAGGGGAGGTATGTAGTTGTTTTTCTTTACCACATTAGGATTCTCCTACACCCTTTTGATGGATGTGAAGTCAATTTTCCATTTTTCATCAATAGAAGTTTGTATAAAGTTGCTCAAGACATTCAGTCCATTTCCAAAAACATTGAAACTAGCTTATGCCACCATATTCTTATCAAAATGCTAGTTGTTTATGAGTTGGGTCGGCGTAAAAGTCTTGGGAAAAGTTTTTTATTGAAATATTTCCCAATGAGGAAAACCAAATCAAGGGTTGACAGAGGTTTATTAGCCCCTAATCAAAGAAATTAGAAGAAGGAGTTGAGGCCCCTCCTGATTTTGTTTCTAAACAAGGCTAGAGCTCTAATATAAGCCTTGTATCAACAAAAGAAAAGGGTCGTCTGATGAAAACCATGAAGAAGCTTGTATTTGCAAACCCCAGTGCATCTATAAAGAAACGAACCCTAATCTCAAAGGTAAAGGAATAAAAAGTAAGTAGCGAGTCAAAGAATGAACCTATAAATAATGTTGCAGTAGTTGAAGAGCTCCAGTAGAGAAAATGAAAGAGGCCTCGGGTGGACGTTGTGAAACAAGTTTCCTCACCAACAGAAAAACAATATGAGGGAGCTAATGTAGCTCCTAAGAAAAGGAAGAGGAAACTATTCAAAGAAGAGGGGAAAGTGGCATCCATGCCCACTTCTACATCATAGAAAACAAAAGTATCTAAGATTTCGACCTCGTCACACGGTCGACGGCACACCAAGAGCATGTATAGACAACAACCTTCAACTTCTGGTACTCAAAACCTCGAACATGTTACCATTATGTCCTCTCCAGAACTGGAAGCAAAAAGCCCCTCTTGGGTATTCAAAGAAAAAGGGGATGTTCCCCCTGAGGAAAATAGGTCAGTTGATAACTTCCATGATCTCTTAAGTATTTCACCACAGCAGGGCCAATCTGAGAAAGGACTAGTCACAGGGAAGCAAGCATCTAAATCTAAGAATAGCCAGACACATGAAGGGTTGATACAGATAGGGAGTAGTTAGAGGTATCAAACCATTCCTACTAATAATTCCTCATCTTGTGGTGAAGAACGTTTGCAACTGCTAATGGCCAAGCTACAGAGGAAGAATAAAAACTTAAAGAAATGGCTCATAAGTACAAAACGTTGTTTCATTACGTTCAGTTGATTAATGTACAGTATCAGAACTTGTTATGCTATTGACCTGCAAGAAGATACCAAAACACTAAATATGTGAAGAAATATACCCAGAACATAGAACAACAAGAAATAATAGCATGTACTTTATTATTCAGAAAGGAAAGCAATGTTCACTTGCCTCTTCGAGAGGGCAACCTCCAATAGAGCTATGCTCAATTACAAAATAAGACACAGCGCTCCTCACGGGGAGTCTCTATCCTTTATATAGGATTCATACATGGAATACCATGGGTCAGTACCATGGTTCTTATTAATACCATGGCCCATTTGCAACTAACTATGGTGCCTTCTTTAAATGCAGGTCAACCTCTTACAGTTATTAATATGGGCTTTATTGACTCTTTAACTAACTATAACTATGACTCGACCCTATTACATAAATAAAGGGGTTAGGGTTGAACCTAACATGCCCTCCTCCATAAAAATAGCCTTGACCTCAAGGATAAAGCTACGGAAACTGCAGAAGAATAGTGGTTGGTTCCTAGGTCGCATATTCTGGAGAGGTGTCTTTCCACTTGATGAGGACTTCCTTGATCGTGCAGCCATGCAGGTGTTGTTCTCACATGTGAAGAAACTATTCAGGTTGGATCTAGATTGAGCCTTCTTCATCCAATTCTGGTAGACTGGTTTGAATTATGCAATGGTTCCCAACCACTTTCTTGAGGCATGAGACATGGAAGACGGGATGGATTTTTGTAGTGGGTGGCAAGGCTAGCTTGTAGGCTACTTCTCTGATGCGCTGAAGTATTTGATACAGTCTGTAGAATTTTGGAGATAATTTCTAACAACCCTTGTCTTTGAGTGATGTTTTCTTATATGGTTGCAGCCTCAAGAATACCTGATCCCCTTCTTGAAATTTGCACTCTGAACGATGTTGGTATGCCTGTTGCTTCATGCAATTTTGAGATTGATGGAGATTCTCTTTGAGGTGGGCCAGCATGGTTGCATGGTTATGTAGGAGTTGATCCACTACTTGTACCTTCGAGCGTCCCTGGATATAAGAAGTAGGTGAAGGAGGGAGTTGACCATAAACGACTTCATATGGATTCATTTTGGTGGTGGCATGATAGTTAGTATTATACCACCATTCGGCTAGAGGTAACAATTGTACCCATAGATGTTGCTTTTTTGAAGTGAAACGCCTGAGGTAGGTCTCCAAACATTTGTCGACTGGTTCAGTTTGACCATCTTTTTGGGGATGATAGGAAGTACTAAGTTGTAGTTGGGTACCTTATAGCCTAAAGAGTTCCTGCCAAACATTACTGGTGAAGATTGGGTCACGATTAGACACAATGGAAGTGGGCATGTGATGCAATTTGAAGATTTGGTCCATGAAAGATTAAGCCACCAAAGCTGGTGTAAAAGGGTGGGGTAGGGCGCAAAAATGAGCATACTTAGAAAGTCTATCCAAAACCACCATGATGATTGACTTGTTGCCTGACTTCGGAAGACCAATAATGAAATCCATAGAAACCTTCATCCAGATTGAGGCAGGGATGGGCAATGGCTGTAATATGCCTGGGGATTTGACTATTTCTCCTTTGTGGCACTAACACACATCACACTCAGCTACAAAAGTAAGAATGTCCTTTTTCATGCCTATCCAAAAGAATGAACGTCAAGTGCGCACATAAGTCTTCGAAAATCCTGAATGGTCTGCAGTGGGAGATGAGTGCAACTCTGCCAAAATGCGACTTTAGAGGGTGGATGTTGGTGATATCACTACTTTGTCCTTGTAGCGAAGAATCTCGTCCTGCTAAGAGTAGCCCACTGTGGAATTTGGATCCTCCATCAATTTATTAATGAGTTGGGAGAGCGAAGGATGTGAAAAGAATTCCTTGCGAGCCTCTTCAATCCACTTTAGAATGGGAAAAGAGATTGCTAGCAGGGTGCTTTCCTCCTCAGATTAGCATGATAAAGCATCTGCTACGACATTTTCGCGCCCTTTCTTGTAAATTATCTCATAATCATATCCCAACATTTTGGCTAGCCATTTATTTTGTTGTGGCGAGGATAGGCGTTGCTCCAAAAAATATTTAAGGCTTTGATGGTCTGTGTGGATTTGGAAACGCCACCCCAATAAGTATGGTCGCCAGGTATCCACTGCATGCAAGATGCCCATCATCTCCTTCTCATAGGTAGATTGTCCCAGATTTGTCCCACTTAGCTGTTGGCTAGTGAAGGCCAAGGGTCGTCCTTCCTGCATTAAGACAACCCCAATACCCGTACCTTAAGCATCACATTCAATCACAAAAGATTTGGTGAAGTCGGGTAGTGCCAATATGGGGGTGGAACACATGGCATGTTTGAGAGCTATAAATGCCTGTTGCGCTTCATCATTCCAGAGGAATTAATTTTTCTTGAGAAGGTGAGTGAGGGGTCTAGCAATGTGATTATAATTGCAGACAAATTTGCGATAGTAGCTGGTGAGACCCAAAAATCCTCTCAAACTCTTCAAGGCCTTTGGTTGAGGCTAATCCTGCATTGCCTGGATCTTTTTGGGATCCACCCTGACACCTTCACACCCCACAATGTGGCCCAAATACTCAACTTCTTCCATGCTAAAAGAGCACTTGGACAATTTGACAAATAATTTATGCTTCCGAAGTAGTTGCAAGAGTAGATCTACATGCTCAAGATGTTTTTCCTAGGTGACGCAGTAGATGAGGATGTCATCAAAGAAAACAAGGACAAATTTTCTGAGATATGGTTTGAGCAAGTGATTCATGAGGCTCTGAAAAGTGGATGGGGCATTACAGAGACCAAATGGCATGACCAGGAATTCATAATTGCCTTCATGAGTTCGAAATATAGTATTTGGAATGTCTACTTCTTTCATGCGAATTTGGTGATAGCCCGAACGAAGGTTGAGCTTAGTAAAGAATTGATCACCATTTAGTTCATCCAGCAAATCATCAACAACTGGGATGGGAAATTTATCTTTGACCATCAGCTTGTTGAGGGCCTTGAAGTCTGGACACATACGCCATTCCACATCTTTCTTGAGCACCACGGCCACGGGCAATGAATAAGGACTAATGCTAGGACGAATGACACCGGCTTCCAGGAGTTCCTTGATGATTTTTTCAATTTCATTCTTTTGGGTGAAAGGATATCTATATGGGCACACATTTGGTGGTTGTGCCCCTGGGACCAAAGTAATGCTATGATCATGTTCCCCTCTCGAGGGTGGAAGCTCATGAGGCTTGTCAAAGACCTGCAGATGGTTGTTTAAGACCTGTTGCATCTCAGGATGAATATGAAGAGAAGTGCGTTCGAAGGCCTAGATGGAATTAAATTGGGCTATAACTCCATGGTGGCCCTTTTTTAACAATTTTTCCATACTATGCGAGCTAATGATAGAAGGAACACCTGCCTGGAGTCCGCGGAGGGTATGTGTCTGGTTATTCTGCTTAAAGCTCATATATAACTCCTGGAAATCCATTGTGATTGGGCCAAGTGTGCGAAGCCATTAAGCACCCAAGACAATGTCACACCCACCCATGTCGATGGCAAACATGTGGGTCTTTAGGTGATAATCCCCCATTTGAAGTTTGATATTTTCACAGTGGCCTTCACATTTCATTGTCCCTCCATCAGCAATCTAGACCTGGAAATTAGAGACTGCTCTGACAAAATAATACACTACTTCAGTGACTCTTTGATGGATAAAGTTATGCGTACTGCCACTATCAATCAAGACTACTACAGGGTGATGCTTAATAAAATCTCTTATTTTGAGAGTTTGGGGAGAAGAAATTCCTGCCAAAGCATGAAGCGATATAACTAGTTCTTCAGGTGTAGCTGGGAGCTCATTGTCTGGCTGGTTGTCCTCATCATCCTCCTCTGGTCCCTTAAATGGTGGGGCTTCCTCAGATGACCTATGATCAGTAGCATCAATTTGAAAGAATTTGGGTTCCTTGCATTTATGCCCCGGGGAGTATTTCTCATCACAGTAGTAACACAATCCTTGCTTTTTTCTTTCCACCATTTCCGCTGGTGACACCTTTTGAACCTTAAGTGTTTGGGTAGTGCTCGGAGCCTGGGTGGGGCGTCCCTTGGCTATGAAATTTGGACGAGTCGACTGGGCCGCTAACGCGCGTTCTACTTCACAAGTTGTCTTGCAAGTTGCCAGTCATGAGACTGGGTGTTACAGTCAAACGTGGGCTTGTATGGCATCTTTGAGATCACTGATAAAACATTCCAAGTAGAATTCATCTGCTAGACCTCCTGTGCGGAAGGCTAATGCTTCAAAGGCTTTAATATATTCTTGCACTATACCTGTCTGTAGGAGCTTAGTAAGACGACCCAAAAAGTTAGATTCATGGTCAAAGCGATCAGAAAGGGCTTTTGAGAATATTTGCCAAGTCATTGGCCTTGCATAGTAGTGTTGATGCCACTGCCACCATTGCCATATTTCTTGGTCCAAGTACAAGCTTCCCACACTTAGCTTAGGTTAATCATCTTTGATGTGATTCAATGTGAAATATTGCTCCATTTGTGCTAGCCATATGGCCAGATGAGAGACATCAAATTTATACATGTCTAGCTTGGGTGGTCAAGGCTAGGACTGCTGGTGGTTTCCATAGAAGTGAAGAGAATGGCTAGACTCGCCCTCAAGGTTTTCATTAAAATCATATGCCTCCAATTGTTCCCCTGACTTGCCCTTTGTGATTGTGTCATTTAAGGTTTGGACCTGCTTCATTAATGCCTCCAACTTTTGTTCAAGGGTGTCTATATTCTCATTGGAGATATCATGAGCTCTGGTTTGTACCATGCACAGATCCGTTGCACTTGTCATTACTATGAAAAAAAAATTGGGAAAGGGCATGATTCTCGCAGGACATTTGGCAAAATTTTGCGGAGGGACGTACTCGGGCAATTTATTCAACAACTTTCCAAGTAGCATTGTGATCGAGGCATAGTTTCAGATGAACCTATGGTAATATTCTATGTGGTCAAGGGTGGACCTCAGTTGCTTAACACTTGTCAATGGGGGCATATTCAGGATTACCGCCACCTTAGCAGGATCAACACATACTCCCTCTTTACAGACTATATGCCCCGGAATTGTTCCAAAAGGGTTGGAAAAAATCCACCTTTACAAGTTTAAGGAGATTTGTAGCTGTCTACAACAATCAAAGATCACCCAGAGAAAACTGGAGTGTCTATTTAATAAACTGTAGATCATTCAATCATCCATATAAACATCCAGAAACTAGTGAATAAATTCCCTCAAGGAAGTGATTACAATCCTTGAGAACATCATTGATGTGTTCTTCATTCCAAAGGGCATGACATGGTAGGCATAGGACCCCCATTCAATCATTAATGTGGTTTTTTTCTTATCCTCATCTACAATTCAGACTTGGTGGTAACCATAGAACCCATCTGTGAAAGACTAGGCTTCGTTACCTATCACATTGTCTAGGACCTTGTTCTTGAAAGTGGTAGGGGAAGGGTCATGAACACATGCATTATTCAGACTCCTATAATCCACATAGACCTAGATTTATTTGGAATCGTTTTTGTTCTGTATGATAATTGGACTAACCCACTCAACCTCTTTAACTGGGAAGTTAAGCCCTGCTGCCAACATTTCATCTATTTCCCTCTTCACCTTCTCTTTGACCCTCAGGTTCAATATATATGGCCAATGGTTCACTGGCTTAGCATCTGCTTTAAGCACAATCTTCATTTCACCTAGTTCCCCTTTAATTACCTTAAGATTTGCAACAGATGAAGGGAATAAATATTCATATTCTATTAGGAGATCGAATATTTCCTTGGTAGTATGCTCATCCCAATAATCCCCAATCGAAGCTAATTTCAGTTTCTCCTTAGTGTTGATATTGTGTTTCTAAAACTTCAGAGGTAGTAGCTATAGACCACCGGCTATAGGTCTATCTTTGATGGTCCGCTCCCCTCTAGATTCCTTAAATGTCAAATGCCTTAATTCCTCTAAATCATCCCCATCAAGTTCTAAGTTTATCTTTCCACAAGCCACGACTTCATGGAATCCTGACTCATGTATGTGATCCAAGGTGTTTTGATCTAGGTAGCCCTTAGTCAATTGTCCTACTGAGAACAAGACCTTTTTGACAACTTGTAAGTTGTTATCCTCTCGTCATTATCGGTGACGGAAAAATCATTGATAAACTATGCTTCTATATGGTCCCATTCATTGCTCTGTCATCTTATCTCCTCCTTCGCATACCATGCCTACAGAAATTTCCCCAAAGTGTGGACAAATCTATCCGCCCAAAATTTTTCCAGAAGTCCTTCTCTGATCCATCTAGACTTATAGCCTTGTAGTTGTTATTGAGGGTCAGTATTCCCTCGATACTTAGCGAAACTAGGTAGCTAGTCTTATGAGTACCCGAACCTGACCACCAATGTTGTCTTAACCTCCTATCACTCTTTGATATGGTTGCAGTGAGAGCCCCACCACCTTGTCAGTGTCGCTTGGAGGGTGACATCCAGTAAGGGAACTTTTTTGTATTTTTGAGATGGTTGAAACAACTTCATTAATAAAGCCAGTAACAAAACCCATACCATTAAAAATAGGAAATTATCATAGCTCAGTACCAACCTAGTGGATACGATGGATCGTGGCACAACGCCTGATGTTGATCTCATGTCTACCTTGTTGCAAGTCATCCCATATAGCCTTGGATCCAACTTCAAAGATCTGAACACTTCTACAGCTGATCGATCCTCCTATTTTGTGGTTAATGTAGTCTTCCCTTTTCTGCATCATCAATTCGTATAACTAGTCCACCAACTTAGTTTCTTCTTTATCATTTACTAGCTCGATGACACCCTAACTCCTTCCATGTCAAATTTCATTGTCTCCATATTTAGATCAATTACTGCATAGTTTTCAAAGGCCGAGTCTATTCCTAGTAATTCCAGATAAGGGTCTTTGTCTCCCATGATATATATTACCTAAAATTCAATATAAGTCTTTACCCCTTCTATGTCGATCTCCAAATACTCCAGGAATCCAACTAGAAGGATACAATACTGATTTTCCATGTGTAATTGAATCGGAGAAAATGCCAACTTAGGCCTTCCCAAGGATTCCCAAGTTTTTCTCAACATGATATTCACATATAAACCCAGGTCTAGCATTGTATCCTTGATATGAAATCCTACCATCTGGACATTAATCTGAAACTCCCTCCCCATCCTTTTCTTTTTCCTATGCACCTTTCTAGAGCGTATTTAAGGTAAATTGGTGAAAATGAATCCTTCCTCAACCGCCCCATCTTTGACAACAAATTTAATATTTTCTTGCAACTGTTTGAGCATCTGCTCATCATTCACAATCTGTAGAAATAACCCGAACCATTATGCTACAGGTTGGGAATTAAGTTGTGTTAGGTTCGAGCTTCTAGCCTTTGGAGGTTCTGAATGTTCTCCTTGGAGTTCAACAATTGGATTCAATTTGTTAAAAATATTTGTAGCCTCTTTGTAGTACTGCTTCTGCTGGCTAGAATCAAATGAGCATTTTGGTGAGGCTAGCTTTATGATTCTTGGTTGTTCTACATATCCAAAGTCAACTCCAGTATTCTTTCTCCCCCCCGAGTGACTATATTAATGTTCAAAAGGGGGGTTGTCTTAGGTTCTCTTGGTTTGACATTAATTATATTTTGTCCTAGTTGTGGGTTGTGCTCTTCCCATCGAGAAATTAGCTCTAGACAATGTTATATTGAATGTGTTTTGACCCTGCACTGACAGCACCAGATTTTTCTAGGTAGCGAATAGTCTCTTGCAACATGCCCCTCTTCATCACAGTTGTAACAATGAATTGGACATCTGCCTCATGTTCTTCCCCCAAATGTTCCTCCACCTCCTCGTCATCGAGGATCTTCCTTGATTCTGTAAGCATAGTGATCTAACCGTTTAGCTAGGGCATCGAGTGCTCTACACTGATCAGTGTGGTGAGTAGGTGAATCATAGAACTCACAGAAAACATTGTTTGGGACACTTGAATACTTTTGTAAAATTAGACAGAGGTGAGGGAGATTCCCAAAGGTCCTATAGATTTCATAATATTTGGTAGTTGTAACACTTTGTTGATTATAGAAGGCATGAAACTGCATGTGTCGTGTATATAACCCTTGTATACCAGCCTGCACAACTCCAATGGTAGGTAAATATGTGCAGGTACCAGCCGATATGGAGGGATTGCTTGGACCTATCAGCCTTTGGAACTCTATGGCATGATTCCCTTCAATATAGAAGTTGCTACACCACATTTGCGGTTGTGAAAGTCACACTCGCTACATTTCTCTTAGATTCTCAGTCAAATCCGCAATTTGATGCTATAGTCTGATGAGAGTAGGGTCATGGGAGACCATTCCTCCTCGATGATCATGAGGGCGTCCTGCAAAGTATCGATCTTATTTTGGGTCAATAGTGTGTGGGTAAGTGGCAATAGCACTTTGATAAACCAATCCCATTGATGGTTGGGGTCGATAGGGTAACTTAGCTTTCCAATGGCATCCTTAAATATTTTCATCATCTCACAGGTGGTTTCTCCTTCCCTCCACTTAATTTCCCATAGTTTTGATAGCCCTTACTGTTTAGTCAGGGCGACTTTAAATTCCTAAAAAAACTCCCTCCGAACTTCATTTATCGTGGGAGTTTGTTGTAATGCGGACCACTTGATAAACCACCTCAATGCCCTATTTTGAAGAGTTGTTTAAAATTCGATGAGATTCATGGCATCTAGAGTTCGGTAAGATCTCCAAATGGCCTCACACAAATACCAATTTTGTTCGACATCTTCATTCCCTTTTGTAGAGAAGTCAAGTTATCGAGTAAAGGATCCTGCCATGTTATTGCCATACATGGTTGAAATGGTGGAACAAGTATGAACCCTTGGGAACCCGATTGTGATGGTCCTTGTTGAACCAAACTGCAATTACTATTTCTCCACTAGAGGGACCAGCCTTGTAAGTAGTGTCGAGAAATGGTAACAAGAAATTCCAGTTTAATTTGTCCTTTAATTAAACTGGGAATTAAAATCAAATTATATTCTCATTGAAACTTGTAAATAGTTAATTAAGTTTAATTAACTTAATTAGCTTAGAAATTTCTATTTGGAAGTCTTTTCGTATTCATGTATATTTTCTCCCTAAGTTTTGGGGGTCTAGTATGAGTTTAAAATGTGTTGGAAATTAGATCACTCAGTTTATTGAGTTAAGTTCAGTTAAATTAGTTCCAAAATGTTTGTGGAACTAATAGAGAGTTAGCACTAAAGCATACACAAGTGTCACTCTAGTTAACTAAATATTCCCTCATCAAAAACTCATGCATGTCTATTCTGAGAAAGACCCAGTTGAGACTAGAGTGCATGGATAGTGTACTATCAGTGGTATTATTTAATGGAGTGTAAATATCATGCATGGATCTCAGATCGATCCTATGTTTCGATTGTGCAGTTTCGGAAGCATGAATTCCCTTTAAATAAGTGTTGTTCATCCTAGGAATCACATAAGAGATTAGGGGCTTGGAGAGCTACAAAATTGGCTAAGTGTTGGCCAAGACCTAGCTTGTGAGCTGAGAGAGTTGAGCACACTTGTGCGGAATTGTTCTAGTGAGAAAAAAATCTGTATCTTCACTCATATTTCTGATATATGCAATATAGATAGCAAGGTTTTGAGCAGTGGCTTTCCCTAGATACATAGTGTGTTAGGTGCCATCGATTTATATTCTTCTTGTTCATATTGTTTTCATCGATCTATTGTTTTCTTATATTTTACTTTAGTACATTGCATGATCTTATGAATCTACAGGATTTTCTATATGGTATCAGAGCTAAGAATAGTATACTAGAGGATATTTCAAAGTTTTGAGTTTTGGGTTACAAGTGAAATTCGAATTTCCAATACATACTTCAGGATCGATAGATGGCATTCTACAGTTTACAACTTGAGTATGACTTGGAAGGCATCTCGAATTTTATAGCCTAGAGGGACAGAATTGAGGCTGTGCTAGAGGATAATGGCTTGAAGGAATTCGTTGATTAAGAAATTCCTAATTCAGCAGCATCGGATGCACAAATTCGGCCTAATGGAAGAAGTGTGTGACGAAGGTGAGGTGGATAATCCTTGAGGGAGTTCGAGACCACATTGTCTTGGGTCTCCATGGCAAGGAAACTCCATATGCTATGTGGAAAATGTTGACAAACTTGTATCAGAACATAAGTGACCAAAGGAAATTGGCAGTGAAGGACAAAATTTGAAAAATCAAAATGGAGAAAGGCGAGACGATTCCAAAATACTTGACCAAGTTCACTTAGTGTCGTGATGAACTTGGAAGTGTTAGTGATTCTTGCTCTTCTAGGACTCCTAAAGAGTTGGCATCATTATCAGGAATCTTTCAATGGTTGGGAGAAGCTTCTAGATTGGGAACGACTGTGGTCATATTTGATGCACGGGGATATCAGGAGGAACACCAGGGATGGATCTTCATCAAAGACTAATGATGAAGAGAACTGTGTATGAGGAGGCTTCTTCCAATAAGTGGCCAAATGTTGGTCACTTCGGGGTTTTTGGGTCATCTGTATATTTCCATGTGACCAAAGATGCATGGAAGAAGCTTGAGCCTACAGTAGAGTTGGGGATATTTTTGGGGTACACTGATACACCTCACAACTATCGGGTGTTCTTGCCCACTAGAAGGATGATAGTGGTTTGCAGGGATGTTAGATTCGATGAGGAGAAGGCCATGCGTATTTTCCTTTAGAGGGAGCTTGAGCTACATGTGAATGAGGAGCTTCTAGCTCCTAAGGTTAAGGAGTCTCAGATTGATGTGGAGCAGCCACATGTAGAGGATCCAGAGTGGAAAAATCCAGTTAGGCAGAGTCTTCTATAAAGGGAAGAAAGTGCTCTAGAGCCTGACAAATTGTTGGACGATGCATGGGAGAATGTGGGAGCACCCACTTCTCAGCACAGGAAGAGGAGGTCACCTGAGAGGTACAGTATATACATGGCTCTTATGGGAGAATGTGTTGTGACAGAGTCTTATTCCTTTAAGTAAGCAGTAAAGAATCTAGTTTGGGTTGATGCCATGGTGGAGGAGTATGACTCCATAGTTTGTAACAGTGTTTTGGATGTGGTCCTGAGACTAGAGTACAAGTCAGTGGTTAGCTCCCATTGGTTTTACAAGGTAAACAAGCTGCAGATGGTTGTGTGGAGAAGCATAAGACTAGATTTGTGGCCCGTGGCTTTTCACAAGTAGAGGGGATTGACTATGATGAGATCTTTTCTCCTGTTGCAAGTTACTCATCAATAGAATTTATATTGGCAAGATGGGTTGAAAGATACATCAGATGGATATAAAGACAACCTTCCTTAATGGCATGATTGATGAAATGGTGTACATAGAGTAGCCTAAAGGTTTTGAGACCTTTGACCATGATTCACATGTGTGTTGGCTCAAGAGAGCATTGTATGGTCTAAAGCAAGCACCTCGTGCTTGGTACACCAAGATAGATAGCTACTTCACCAGTTTGGCCTTCACGAAGAGTGAAGCAGATGCGAACCTATACCACATAGTGGTGGAAGGTAAATTGTTGATCATTGTACTTTATGTTGATGATCTCATAATGACAGGTGATGATTAGCCGATCAAGTCTTGTAAGGAGGACCTTGCAAAAGAGTTTGAGATGAAGGACATGGGGCTCATGCATTAATTTCTTGGCATGGATGTATGGCAGGGATATGGGGAGTTTTTTGTGTCTCAGGGCAAGTATGCCAATCAAATACTCATGAGATTTTGCATGGAGAGCAACAAACCCAGGGAGACTCCTCTAGCAGGTAACAAGAGGAAGGAGGATGCTACTTTAGGGGAAGTAGTGGAAGCTATTGTTTACATGAAACTTATCGATTCATTCATGTACTTGGTGAACACATGATTGGATAAGTGCTATGCAGTTAACCAACTTAGTCAAGATATGGATAGGCCTACCAAGCTGTATTGGAAGGCAACAAAGCATGTGTTGAGATACCTCAGGGGCACTTTTCATTATGGATTATGGTGTAGACCGATAGAGGGAGTGAAGCTTCAAGGCTTCACCAATCCAAATTGGGCATGGAGTCCATCATATTGGAAGAGCACATTAGGAGGGATCTTTAGGATCGGGTCAGCAGCAGTTTCTTGGTACAATAGGAAATAGAGATTGGTTGCACTCAGTTCGGCATAGGCAGAGTACATGATTGTGCGTTAGGTAACATGTGAGGCCATCTGGATGAGGAATATCCTGGTTGGTTTGTTTGGTCAATAGATGGATCCAACTGTGATTTAATGTGATAGTCAGAGTTGTATCAAACTCTCTGAAAAACTAGATTTTCATGATCAGTCCAAGTATATTGATATCCGATATCATCATCTCAGAGATTGTGTATTGAGGTGAATTATGCTGCTAGAGTACATTCTCACAGAGGATCAAGATGCTGACATTTTGACAAATTCATTGTCAAGATGTAAATTCGAGTTTCACAGAGACAAGATCGGGGTAGCAGATAATCCCATTCTTATTGAAACGGAGTGTTGAGAAATGGCAACAAGAAATTCCAGTTTAATTTTTCCTTGAATTAAACTTAGAATTAAAATCAAATTTTATTCTTATAGCAACTTGTAAATAGTTAATTAAGTTTAATTAACTTAATTATCTTAGCAATTTTAAGTTGGAAGTCTTTCTATAGTCATGTATATGTTCTCCCTAAGTTTTAGGGATCCAGTATGAGTTTAAATTGAGTTGGAAATTACATCACTCAGTTACTGAGTTAAGTTCAGTTAAATTAGTTCCAAACTGTATGTGGAACTAATAGAGAGTTGATAGTCAGTTGGTGCATTATTGCATCCACAAGTGTCAGTCTAGTTAACTAAATATTCCCTCATCAGAAACTCATGCATGTTGATTCTGAGAAATACCCAATTGAGACTAGAATGCAAGGACATCATACTATCAGTGGCATTATTTATTGGAGTGTAATATCATGCATGCATCAGATATTGATCCTATGTTTGGATTGCTTATTTTTAGAAGCATGAATTCCATTTAAATATGGGCTATTCATCCTAGGAATTACACAAGAGATTAGTGTTATCGGGAAATCTAGTGTCTATGCAGAGCTGCTAGTCCCACTAAGGCTGGTAGCTACCTTAGAAACAAACAAACTAAAACCACTTTCGTTTTCCTTTATGAGAAGTAGATAAGAGGGGAATAAAGGAGACCAACCTCTGTCTTGTGCTTGGTTCCTTGCTTGATTCCTCTCCCTTCTGATAGATCTTTGCCACTCACTTCCTCGTCTACCCAGCTTCAAAGAGCACCTATAGGATCAAAGCAGCATAACACTATCCAAGAGCATAGATCTACTATCATAAACAGTATAGGACCAGATATATATTGACCACACAAATCCATATATCATCAATCATACAAGAATGTGGAGGAAAACTTGAATAGCTTTATTAATAATCAAGAATAGCAAAGAGGATTACAACCAATTGTTCTGACCCAACATCATCCTCTCAGCAAGAAAGCCCTTCTTCACCTCATGAAAAGCTTAGATCACCCAACACTATGATGTTACACCAAGAAACCAGCAGTACTTCCTTACAAGATACAAAATTCCAGCCTCCAACCTCTAGATCTATGGGATGAGAGATCTATATATAGATATTTGCAGAGGTGTGAGTCAGCTCTAGGTTTTTGATTAGTGTCTTCTCTCCGATAGTTATTGTTTCCACTTGGAGATCTCATTAATCTCTTACTCATCCTTTGGCGATTCTGAGAGGCAAGTGTCACAGGAGAAGTTTCTGGAAGATTCCAAGATCATCCACCTCACAAACTGTCTCCGCCACTTGTATATTCTCATCCATCACACCCTATAGAAGGGCTTTTCAGTATGCATCGCACCTCCCGTGTGCATTTAGGTGGGATGCATTGCACCCCCAGCATTGAGCAATCAGTATGGTCCAGTTTTGACCATTTCTGAGTGGTTTTTCGTGGAGAACTTCTGGGAGATGATGTAATCGGTCGAACTTGTTCTTTTAGGGGTTGTAACAACACTTTTAGGGACTTAAGAGCCCTTGTTTTATGGACATTTATGATTGGGGTTTCAGTGCCCAAAAATGTCTATAACAGTTTCCCCCTAAAGCATGAGGTCGTTAATCTTTTGATGTCGGGTGAAATGCTTTATCATGAGGATCCGAAGTTTTTTCGAGCTGGAAGGCGACCTGTAATAAGACAATACGACACATTATCTTCATTATATTTTCATGATCTAGCTAAGGTGGGCATTCCCATGCTCAGCTTTATAAATTCATTTTCATGTACATAAGACGGACAATCGTCTGCGTGCAGACTGATGATTCTGGTAGAGCCATCATCCCTTGGATTGGATGATTATCTGTGCAGCAATGATGTACATTTGATGTCTTTATTTTCCTAAATATATATCGCAGCCCGGATGGATGAAACTAGATCCGGGGTCTTCAATCTCATTTGATCTTCACTCAAAGTACAAGTCAATCCATGTGAGAGATGTTCTGGAGTCGAACATGGAAAGACATCGCCTGATTACTAGCCAAAGATGTAAGTTGTTAACAGGCGCGAGAGGAATCACCGATAATGATGATGACCCTCAAGGTACTACAGTACAATTCATGTGGTGTGAATAAAGGGACTTAGCGTCGAACACCATGCAAAATCTTTCAGTTGAAGGCCATTGATGTAAACCTGTCGCCGGAAGTGAGAAACTTGCCATTGAGGCATGCAAGTTTCAAAGTACTGAAAGAGTTGTTCCTAGATTGACTTCTTGGATAATGAGCTGATGTCGACAAGAAGTGATCCGTCATAGGAGGGCCTTATTGAATCCCACATCAATGACATGGAATGGAGCAAATGATTTTAATGGAGGTGAAAACGATCTGGTGATATAAGGTTCAGGGTGGCAGTCATGAAAGAATGGAGCGTAAATGTATTGTAGTGGATGAGACACGGGTGGATTCTCTGAGCGACTTCTCTTGAACATACTGGCAACAATGACATGATGGATTGGTAGCGTTAACCCCAAATATGGATGGCGTGATGGACGGATGGTGATATGACCAGTGAACGGAACAACCCAACCTGACTCGGATGCGGAGTGAAAGTGTCATGTTCAAGAGTGACTTGCTACCAATAAAGTTTCTTCAAGTTTTCTTCCCAATTTTTCGCCAGTCATTGCTGACCAGTACCTCTTTATTTTTGTCAAGCTTGAGGAGGATAACATATTCTTGTTCTATAATTTGCCCTTCGGGAAAACCCATCGCTATGTTTTAACGAGCCTAGCGATAGTGAAACTCGTTCTTGTCTGTAGGGACAAGTTTGTCGCTATTCGGTTTTAACGAGTTTAACGACAAAGATAACTCGGTCCTTTTCAATTTTAGAGAGTCTGAAAAAGGGACGTAAAGAAAACTCCAATAATCCTTTTTCATCATATAATCCCTTGAGTCCGAAAAAGTATAAAACAATACAAGAGGGATGAATTTTTAGTAATTTTAATGAGCCGAACAAAACAAGCGCTCTATCTTTTTGTGTAATAATCCCTCAAGTCCAAAAAGATTAAAATATAAAGGAGGGATAGCACTTCCGGTCACTTTAACGAGCTGGAGAGGCTAATTGCTCGGCAATCTTTTCATATTTTACAAGTCATATGAAAAGAGCTTAAAGGCGACTCATTTTTCGAGGAACGAGTGATAAATTCAGGTAGCGGCTGATTCCAGGAAAGGTTTGGAATTTTCCAATCACGGTAGTGTCACAAGGATGGCTAACAGGATCACTCTTCACAGCTGTTCCTCAAAAAGGGTAAACAATCAAATGGAGATGAATGATCAGCCAGTACAGAGTGGAGGTGATGATGAGAACATGACCAAGGCTTAAAAGGTTGATGATAATGCATTCACGATGGTTATTTACCAGAAATTGGTTCATTTTTTAATGAGCTTAAACTCTGGGGGAACGTTTGCTCATTGCTAAAGTTTATTTTTTAACGAGCTTGAATTCTGCGTTAAAACTGCTCGAGGCGGGTTTATTTTTTAATGAGCTTTAACCCTACGGTAACACTGCTCGTGGCAGGTTTATTTTTTAATGAGCTTGAACCCTGCAGTAACACTGCTCATGATAAGTTTGCATGCCCCCAGCATAATAACGCAAATCGAGGTGCATGCCCCCCAAGCTTCATTGCATTCATCTCAGTGGTTGGAATGAAGGTTTACCTTCGAGATCTTTGAAAGACTCGACTTTGATTTTACGAGATCGTAATCAAAGACTCGATTTAGAAAGGGAGTCATTTCATTTTTTAATGAGGTTGACACAGTAAAAGAACTATCCTCGTGACTCCTTATTTCATTTTTTAACGAGGTCGACACGAGATAATAACCATCCTCGAAATCCACCGTATTTACAGTATTTGATATAAAATCAAAAACTGAAGGATGATTAAGGTTGTTGGAATAATCTTCGTGGTAATTCGAAAGATGGGAGCGATGGTGGTAATCTTCCCATGGTGCCTCTCCTATCATCATTGATTGAATGATTCCTTCATTTGTAGAATGTACATGCGACCAAGTATCTGAAGAGGTGCCATATTCCTTAGACCTATCTATCCAGACACTCGATGAGCGTTGATTTGGGTTTGTCCCCCAGGCCAAGAAAATTGATTGCTACAATATTTCTAAAATGGCGATGATCCATGCTAACAAAATGTTTAGGAATCTTCCGAATCCATTAGATATAGAAGATTTCATATTGCAGGTTTCCACTGTGGCCACTTCCGCCAGATTACTCGGAAGCGGTAGGGAAAAAGTACCCATTAAGGCAGGGTCTTTTAGGAGGCCTACTCCAATATTTTGAAGCGAATGATTACTTCCATGGATCATTGGAATGCTTCCCGTAACTTGTGAACTGTTGGTCAAAAATGTTTGTTGGTCGACGATTGTAATTCCTCCTTGGAAGGGAAATGCAATATTCCTGAAGTAGGTTGACACAACTGCAGCCATGGCATATATCCAGGGCCTTCCCAGTAAGATGTTGTAATCGAGGTTTCCGTCAATTACTTCAACATCTATTTCTATTGTTTTCCCCCCCAGTTCAACTTGCAGGTTACTTAGAATCCCATATGGGGTATATGTTCGTCCATCAAATGCTTTTAATGTCGTCGAAGATCACAATAAGGTTGGAGATCCTAAAGTTTTCCAGCAACTCATCGACATAATACATGTAGATGCCCACTCATCAATAATTGTTCTATGAACAGTTTTGTTGAGGGCTTTCACGTGAATGAGGAAAGCTAGTTGAGCTGGTAACTGAGGATCATATGCTTTGTGATTAAAGGACACAAGATTATAATCCTTTGGGTCAATCCCACCTATTGCTGATAATAAAGCCTGCTTTTGGGAGGGGCAATTTTGCAGTACCTCAAGTGTTAACATAGCAGATGGTGATTAGGCCAGATCTTCCACTATATTATAATGTTGTGCTGCTCTGGCATGATGATTAAATGTCGACTTGTGTACTACTCCCTTTGGTGGTTTTATTGTTAGCTCTGGAATAATGGGCGGCACAACATCTGTCGAAGTCGTTGTCGAACTACTAGGTTGATCTTTATCCTTGTTGTTCGACAGTTGTGGATTCCCGTAATCTTTATTCCTTGTCATTATCAAAGCATCATTCTGTTGTTTCGAAACCGATAACATCAACACTTGGGACGGGGAAGCATTGTCACTGGCAACCAGATTTGTTCCTGGATTTGGAAATGGATTAGTTAACACTGTCGAGGTTTTCAAATTCTTGAAGAATTTTCTAAGCTCAGCTTTATATGGACAATCTCTTGTCCAATGATCCTCATCACATATAAGACATGGATGATTTGTTTTCTTGTCTCCAGAAGGGTTTGCAGAAGATTTTTCAGGTGATGATTCCTCCTGTTTCTTCTTCTTCCCTTTGTTTTTCTTCTTGCCTCCTGGTTGCTTGGTTTCTTTGCCTTTGTCAGTTGAGATGGCATTTACTTCCGAGGTGAGAAGTTCTTCTTTTGCATTTTGACTAGAAATCTTATGGGCCTTTTTAGATGTAGCCTTTGTCGATTTCGTGTCTGTCGTACCAATCACGCCATCGCCGACATGAGAGTCATTGTTCAATTTAGGAGGGGGAGGAACGAAAAATTCCGGCCTGGGAGCGTGAGGGTTTTTATCGTAGAGCGTGCCAGACTAAGTATAAATCAAGTCTAAATATTGCGCACGAGCAATAACTTGCTCTTCAGTGACGACTCCTCCCTTTGCCACATCTTCTGTAATGGAAGGTAATAATGACTTAATAAACCATTCAGCTAAAAGCTGATCAGGAACATACGTTTTTACCATTCTATGATGACATCGCCACTCATGAATATGATCAGATATGTGAGTGGCTGTTGTTTGCTTGAAATTGGTAAGAAGTTCTGTTCCCATTTCGTACCTTATGGGTAACTAAAAATGGGTTAAAAAGGTTGTGGCTAGGGCACTGAAGTTATCAAACGAAGCTCTAGGTAATTCGATATACCATTTTGCTACCGGACCAGTTAACATTCTCTGAAAAAGGCAAAGCCTAATCGAATCATCGTTTAGGGTGTTTGATGAACACCACAGATGAAAGGTCTTCATGTGATTCGATGGGTCTTCACCCGAATTTCCATTAAATTTAGGAATATCTGGCGGAAGTTTATGCGGAATCGCTAACCACCAAGGGGCGTAAGCAATTGGATCGTTCGTTAGCTGATTTAGATCTGGTAACTCTAAAGTTGTCACGAAGGGTAACTGTTGATTCAGGTTTGGCGAAGCATACCCAGGATAAGATGGAATTGCCTGAGCAGTTGGTCTTTGCATACCAGCATAATGCATTTGATGCTGGTAACTTTGGTAAGGTTGATGGGAATAACCATTGTAGAATGGTTGATTTTGATCGTTTTGAATATACGGCTGCCCATTATTCGCAAAGATTTGTTGCTCAGATCCTTGGTATACTTGTTGGAATTGCGGTTGTTGGTATTGCACCAGCCATGGTTGTGAAGCCATGTGTTGTTGTCCAATATTGGTCGTTTGACCAAGATGAGGGTTAATTGTACCCGTTTGGGCCTGTGTCATTCCACAAGTTGGCGATTGTGGTTGAGTCGCAGGGACAAGAGGCTGTTGTATTGCAACCCGAGAAAAATGAGGTTCGCATACAACAGGCAATGCTTGTACTTGCAACACCGTCACAATAGCCGATGTAGTCGGTATATTTGACATAGGTAAACATTGTTGCATCGAATATACAACTCTTGGTTGTTTAGGCAGTATTAGCACCCAACCGCTAGATGTAATTCCAGCATAACCTAAATTTTGTTATGAACTCTCGTATGGTTGTCCTCCTGGAGGAGATAATGAAAGGGTGTATTGCCCCCCATACGGTGGTAATCTGGTACTCAAAGGAATTGTTTGTCCTTGAGGACCGGACTGCCCAAATTGACACTGTGAAGGATCAATTTGCTGAGACTCAACATAAGAGTTCCCGGATATTATTCCGGATGAACAAACGGGAACAGACCATACTGTCGAAATAGCCCCTCAGTGGGCCCCATCTAGCAATTGAGAGCTGGTTGGGACAGATGGTATGCCGGCGAACATTGTTCGAGTGACAGCAGGAAGTTCTGTCGTTGCTGTGTCAGATGACACAGTCCTAGATGTCGACAGTTGTTCAAACATTTCTAGTCTATCCAAAAGATTCCCTAGTGTTTCTACAGGAGCTTCCGATAATGGTAAACTAATTTTTTATGAAGAAGGATATAGAGTGATCCCGACTCCAAATTGTAATGGAGTACTAGATGGAGGATCCTCCACAATCTCTTCTATAGCAACTAGACCAGGTGGAAGAGGTAGACCGTCAGGTCCATAAAATATTTCTGGTGCCGAAGAAGGTATAGAATCTGCAGCAACAGATGTTTGGTGAATAACACCTTCCGAATCAACTGTAGATGGAGCTGGTTCAGTAATACAAGTGTTTACCTTCACACTAGGATCAGTTCTACTGTCCTTTGGTGGCTACGAAACTTCTTTCGTAAAGGCAGGGATACCAGAAATGGTTGGAGTAACCGGAGTTTTCGATGGTGTTGGAACACTCGTTCTAACTTTACCAGGGGATTTGGAACCGGTTAAATGAGTTCGCTTCGTTCGTAACGATTTTGATTCTGGAGACAAAGACGGTTGACTCGTGAGCCTCCGCGAATGACGGGGTTTCAATTGACTTTCTTCCATGATTGCAGATTACTCGATCAACTAAAAATCAAGGGGAAATATGTTTCCAAATTAAATGAATTCTAGACGCTTTGACACAACTTTTTTTTTCAATGTTTAAGAGTCGAGAAAAAACAAAAGATGACTCTAGTCACCTTCGATTT
This sequence comes from Pinus tabuliformis, assembly GCA_031772625.1. Lineage (NCBI taxonomy): Eukaryota > Viridiplantae > Streptophyta > Pinopsida > Pinales > Pinaceae > Pinus > Pinus tabuliformis. The sequence continues at coordinate 530,354,494 of CM062815.1, read as the reverse complement.
TTAATGAGCTTGAAGTGACAAGTGCTCAGATGGACCTTTTCCTTTAAGGAGTCTCAAAAGGAATGAAAGAGACTGCTCTGGAAATCTAGTCAGAGGGATTACCAAACCAATCGCAAAACTGCAGAATACTTTTTACGGTATGGCAGTCAATCTTCCCGAATGCTGTGTTCAGTGCATTGCGATCGATAGGGTGGCAGACATGGCTTCCTATGGATAAAGGATAAAGCTTATTGTGGTCTCCCAATATATACTCGACGGTACGTGGGAGCACAAATCTGTACTAGCACTTATCATCTCAAAGTGGAGGAATCACCCAACTAGCAATGAAAAAAATAGTTATCAGGCTTTACGATGCCGGAATACATCTCTAGCCTAGACTTCTAAATGTTGTGTGTTAGGTTCCAAAGCATTTTTTGATTCATTAAATTTATTTTACAGTTGATCTTGCTTAAGAAATTTGCCTTTCAGGTTCACCGCGTGATGTAGATGTACAATTCCTAAAATGCATCTAAGATGATAAACAATCGTTTAATCTTCTTTTTGCAATGAAAATCCTAGCTACTAAGGAAAGAGAGATGATATTCTTTCAACATAGAGCAGAGAGCACACACTATATGCACTGTCCTAAATCAAACCAACAAACAGTCTAAATGCAAATTCACATGCATGTATTTGTTTTCAGCCTTCTTAATGTGTGAATGATAAAAAGAAAGCTAAGCGCAAATCTGAATTATTTTTCAAAGAGACATTACTAACAAGTTTCTTTTCAAGACAAAATGAAGACAATGACGACACTTTGCGATTCGGAATTGAAAACTTGCTTTCGACACTTGAAAAACTACTAATTCAAATCAAATACAAGAGTAATAGTGTAATTGACTATCATGAACAATCAAATTCTCTTCTATGACTGAAAACGACACTTACGACACTTTCAAATCAAGAAACGACAATTTGATTACGCTACTTCTTTGTAAAAGAGAACTGAAAATGGATCACAATACATAAAAACATTTACAGTTCATTGCACAATGGAGGCAGAATAATGGCAAGGAAGGGGGTTCCAACAGAGGTATACTAACTACAGATAGCAAAACTCCTGAATAGAGTTGAAAAGAGTGAACACAGAAACCAAAATCTAAGAGCAGAAGAGGTCTTGTCTGATCAGCGCACCTGTAACACAGGGAAAGTGAAATGCAGCACACCTACTACACACGGGAAGTGCGATGCATCCAAATTCCAAAGAAGAGACAGTGCAATGGTCCAGGGACGAGACTTTAGCTGGGTTCCAGGTCACAGTTTGCAGCTCAGTTCAAGGATTTAGGCCGAGCAAGTGGTAATCAGTAAATAAATCACAGGGGTAGATCTAAGGAGGTTACTAGAGCCACCACAAGGGCAATTAGAGAGCTTGTAAATCGATTGTTCAATTTATAAACAAAACCTAGAGATAGACTAAAGCAGCATTGATCTACTTTGCACTTGCATAGCAAATGCAGTTCGAAGGCTAGCTGGCTTGACTTCAGGCTCCGTCTGTAAGTTTATAAAACAAACAAATGTAGACAAACAAACAATCTATTTGCTCCCCAGCGGAGTCACCATTTTTTTATCGGAAAATCTAGTGTCTATGCAGAGCTACTAGTCCCACTAAGGCTGGTAGCTACCTTAGAAACAAACAAACTAAAACCACTTTCGTTTTCCTTTATGAGAAGTAGATAAGAGGGGAATAAAGGAGACCAACCTCTATCTTGCGCTTGGTTCCTTTGCTTGATTCCTCTCCCTTCTGATAGATCTTTGCCACTTACTTCCTCGTCTACCCAGCTTCAAAGGCACCTGTAGGATCAAAGCAGCATAACACTATCCAAGAGCATAGATCTACTATCATAAACAATATAGGACCAGATATATATTGACCACACAAATGCATATATCGTCAATCATACAAGAATGTGGAGGAAAAATTGAATAGCTTTATTAATAATCAAGAATAGCAAAGAGGATTACAACCAATTGTTCTGACCCAGCATCATCCTCTCAGCAAGAAAGCCCTTATTCACCTCATGAAAATCTTAGATCACCCAACACTATGATGTTACACCAAGAAACCAGCACCACTTCCTTACAAGATACAAAATTCTAGCCTCCAACCTCCGGATCTCTGGGATGAGAGATCTATATATAGATATTTGCAGAGGTGTGAGTCAGCTCTAGGTATTTGATTAGTGTCTTCTCTCCGATAGTTCTTGTTTCCACTTGGAGATCTCATTGATCTCTTACTCATCCTTGGGCGATTTTGAGAGGCAAGTGTCACAGGAGAAGTTTCTAGAAGATTCCATGATCATCCACCTCGCAAAATGTCTCCACCACTTGTCTATTCTCATCCATCACACCCTATAGAAGGGATTTTCAGTATGCATCACACCTCCCGTGTGCATTTGGGTGGGATGCATCACAACCTCAACACTGAGCAATCAGTATGGTCCAGTTTTGACCATTTCTGAGTAGTTTTTCGTGGAGAACTTCTGGGAGATGATGTAATCAGTTGACCTTGTTCTTTTAGGGGTTGGAACAACACTTTTAGGGACTTAAGATCCCTTGGTTTATGGACATTTATTATTGGGTTTGCAGTGCCCAAAAATGTCTATAACAATTAGGGGCTTGGAGAGATGTATAATTGGCTAAGTGTTGGCAAAGAGCTAGCTTGTGACTTGAGAGAGTTGAGCATACTTGTGCGGAACTATTCTAGTGAGAACAAGCTTTGTATCTTCACTCATATTTTTTATATATGCAATACAGATAGTGGGGTTTTGAGCAATGGTTTTCCCCAAATACATCATGTGTTATGTGCCATTGATTTATCTTCTTCTTGTTCATATTGTTTTCATAGATCTATTGGCTTTTGTTGATTCAAAGTAGAAGTAGATTCTTGTCTTTTTCTTTAGTACATTACACGAGCTTGTGAATCTACATGATTTTCTACAAGTTGTGTGTACATTATGGACCTTTATAAATTTAACTAACTTAGTTAAAAATTGGCCAAGGTTGTGATAAAGTACCAGGTAAGGTTGGGAGAGGAACTACCTAAACTATTGGGAAATGAGTCACTACTTGTAGGAGATACATCATTCTCAAAAAACAATCTTCTCATAGTGAAGTGCATGTCATCATCCTAACCCTCCTCAAGACCTATAGGGTTCGATCCATTTGGCGTCCCCATCTCTGCTAGCAAAACAAAATCTCTACTGCTTCTCTCAACCTCTGTCATTGTGGTAGTCCCAGCCTCTCCTATTGGACTAGGTTTCAATCTAGTTTCATCCCCATCAATCTGAAACTTCAACCGACTTCTTTCTCCTTCCCATACTTCTGGGCCGCTTAACACCTTCCAAAATTCATCCACATCCCTTTCTCCAATATTTTCATATCTCCCAGCCAGGAATCATTCCTCACCTTAGGCTTGTCCCCTAGTATTAGGGCTTTAAGCTATCATGGGTGGGCCCTAGAACACCAATAAGTTCTCTTCTACCATTAAAACTTTAATCCACAACAAGATTTCCTTCATCAGTCTCCCGCGTAGCCCAAAAGTCAAGAACACAAGTTAGGTCTGAGTCGATCTGACGCAATTCAACAAAATCATCATGAGTCCAGGTATAAGGAGATCAGATTCGACTACCAACCTTTTCTTTGATCTACAGCCTTCACAACCAGTTGTAGAGATCCCCTGGAAACTTGCACCATAAAATCTCATACTAGTCACTTGAAGGCTCTGCGTACAAAATTTCTTCCTTTAGCTTCTTCACACTCTGATGATAGAGCTACACTTGCTGTGAGGTAAACTACTCTACTTTTTCATGCCACCAATCTTGTAGATATTTCTTAAAAATTCTTGACACCATATTCCATATCCATTTTGGAAATTTCGGATCCCAACAATAGAACCATTTGTTGGCGAAAAATGGTGGTCAGGTTGAGACCCTGAATTTAGGTATTGGGCCAACAAAGGGTCCGTTGTAGTCTAGTGTAGCACTGGGATTTTCACCTTACTCAACAAGAATAAGGCATCTAACCTAAAGCACATCGCGACCCTACTTGGTTAAGGGATTGGAACCAGGCAACAAGAGAAATTGAATAAGGCTAACAATACTTTGTAAACTCAAAGCCAGGGCATTAAAAAAGTAATCATTGTTGAATACAAATAAATAATTCAAAATAACATAGAAGATGCAGATGCATTAATAATTTTTTTTTTAAAGGATTCACATAAAACCAACACAAGTAGGCCATCAAACATCCATGTAACTTCCTCTTTCATTAGGGTCATCTAACAATACATCATTAAATTCAGGATCAGATGCCTTCACAATATAATAGGACTAGAGAATATAGTCTAGCATATGGTTAGGTGGTTACATAATCATGCGGGATTAATAGGCTCCACAACAACATTTCACCACACTCTCTTCTCTCCCTCCTTATGTATTTTCCCTCATACTTTTTAAGAACTTTTATCACCTAGACTATTGCTTTCCCTCCTTAGATGCTTCACTCTTTCTTTTTTGTCTGCCTCAGTTTCTCGATTATGAAAACTTCCTCTATTGTTTGACAAACTTTTTGTCTCAATTGTGACAATGTGTGCCTTGATTTCCCTACTTTATCTTCCACAACTACCAGATTTTATCAGATTCATTCTCATTCCTCGATTTTCTTCTATTTGAATTTCAATTGGTAACCTTTGGTCAAAAATGGTCAAAACACCCAACCGTGACAAAAATTTGTCCCCAAAATGAAGGACCCAACAAGTGGATGAGATGTGGGATTTTATATGCTCAAAAAACCTTGATGAATGTTCCCTGAGGTGAGGAAAACTAGTCTGCAATGTTTGTCAAGGCTTCCCTTGCTTGATCTTTCATGCATGGTGCCTTGGTGATGAATATCATCTGATACAAAATTGAGACAAGGAGATCATTTATCCTCGCATATACTACTATGTCACTAATTTCCCATAGTATCTTGCAATACATATGTACTAGACGTATCTCTTTAGCATAATCCCATTTCCATTCTAACCTTGGGAAGTGGTTCTTCATGAATATACCATATAGCTGATATGAGGATAGGTAAAACTTTAGTTTCTCTCCTTCTAAAATATTCTTTGCTTTTGTGACACTCTTCTATAATGTCTGTGTTATGAGAACTAACCAATTGAAAATGGTTCCTTTAGTAGTCGATGGGTGCACCATATAGACCCATTTTTCCTAAAAGAACTCAACATTTTCACATCCATATAGCATGGAGAACATTGTCATTAAGTACTAGTACATTTTCTTTAGCGACTTGGTTTTGTAAACATCATCCAACTTCTAATGAAATTTACTATACTCCGCCACCAAGTTTTGAGGATATCCCTCATAGTTTGTCTAAAAGTGGCATAGAATCTTGTATTGAGATATTCCTCTGGCCTAGGGAGCTTGTAGTACATATGGATATCATGGGATTTGTACATGGCCATTACTACTCCCTTTGAGCTTCTGAAAACCATGGCTTGAGGGTCAATGTAAAATCCATCTAGTTGTATCGACACAATGTAGCACTGGATAATGGCAAGAAATTATGTGAAACCTAGAATGCTTAATGTTGAGGTAGATATCTCTATCATGTAAATGTTTTGGGAGATCCTTCTTGGTGAAGTATTTGTATATATATGGCCATGATAATTGTTATCACTCCTTCAGATCTCCAAGGTTGAGGAAGAGTCCAGCTGAGATAACCACAAACCAACCTTTTGACTTGGTAGCTAACCCTACCAAGTTGGAGAGAGCTCTCTCCAAAGGATCACAACCAAGAGGGCTAGATTGATTAGGGTTTTAGGCTAGATATAGTATCTTAGGGTTTGTTTGATTTATTTTTGATTGGGGTAGTCACTGGATGAGTGAATTAGGTCAGAGAGTGAACTAGGTCAGGGCAAAAGAGAATCAGAATTGCAGACATCTGATGGGGCAAGGTAGGCAAGTTACTTTAACACTTTGTAGTATAGTGATGAAATGGTTTAGACTGGTGAGGTGCTAAAAAGAGCATGAAAACCATGAATTCTTTTTAAATTGAAGAAATGAAACAATTTATGATGATTTTCCCAAAACATAGCATAGAAGATGAATTCTGCTTATCACACCTTGAAAATCAAACATATTTAAAGTGAAATGGATCATGAAAGGTACAAAACATTCACACATATGTAACTAAAGAAGAAACAATATCAAAATACCATGCCACAGGAATCCCACCAAAATAGCTGCAACTCATCCAATATATTTCATGCCAAAGTCTGAAACACTAATACAATATCCATTGGAGTCCAACCCATAGAATGAATGAGAAATTACATGATATAGGCCTCAAACAACTCATCCTAGCCTCAGGGGTCAAATTCATGAGAGGAGGAGCAGTTACAACAAAAACTGAACTAATAGCTAGAGTGTAGGCTCGTCAAAATGACTCATCCCTAACTTAAGCAAATTGATTCATTACAAGTCATGGAGGCCATTTACCTAATGTACTTACCCTAGGTAATAGTAAAAACATAATAATTACATCAACCACATCAATTACATCAGTAAAACAATGATTTCCCATAGGTAAAAATCAATTTTGGAGAGAAACAGTGAAAAACTGGGCCAACTGTCAAACGTGTAGTGCCAATGTCAAACGCGCAGCACCAGTGTCAAACACTCAATGCCATATTCAAGATAACTTTTACCAACCTCCCTAATCTCCAAATTTATCCCAGGATAGCTCACTGGAAAGCTTATCCTGTCTAGCTTGCAAGACTACTCAAACGCGCAGCGCCTGGTCCAGAAAAGAGGCAGAAACATGATTTTTAGGTGGTTTTTTTCCTTTTTCACCTACCAGTTTTGCTTTCTATGGCTAGAAACATGGTTTTCCTGGATGTCTTGGTCCTTCTGAATCCACTGGTGGTTTCCATTCCTCCAAAAAATGCCTCAAAAAAGTGCACAGTGCCTAGGGCGCTGTGCATTTGACCAAACAGCTGATATGAAATTGCCTCAAAAAAGACAAGAAAGATAATTTTACAAAAAATGAGCCAAAAGTCTTCAAAATTGGGCAAGAAGCTGATGTTTGATGTTGCTAGGCATGGAGTGAAGCCTCTGCAAGTATATCAAGCTTCTTTTTCTCTCCTTGGTGAATTAGGGCTTCAATTCTTGCCTTGGCAGCCTTGAGCTTTGCCCTTGCTATTTGGTTTCTTTGGCAATAATACTTTGCCATATTTCTCTAAATGTTATTGTCCCTTTTGGCCTTGTCTAGGAGGTTTTCAAGATGGTTTTTCACCCTCTCAAGCCAATTCTCCCGGTTCTCATTGACCATTTTGGCAAATTGTTCATTAAATGTGAGCTCATTAGCTAGTTCAGCCTCTCTTTGTTTTTCTAGCTCCAATGCTCTTTTTAGGCCTCTAGTCCTTGGCCTTCTTCTTGGAACTTGTTCCTCTAGCTGGTCACTATATTCTCCATATGCTTCATCAAGTAAAGCCTTAGCCTTTTCAGCCTCCCTCTTTGCCTTGATGAGCTGAATCTCCATGAGCTCGTATTTGGTCTCAAATTATTTGTTTTCCTTCTCATAGTATGAAATGATGTATTTTTCCCTCTGCAAGTTGACCTGGAGCTCCCCTATGAGTGCATCCTTTTATTTGATGACAATTCTTGTGTTTTCACTGTCATCATGCTCACTTAGGTCAACTAAGTGAAAATCCTATTCTATCTCATGGAGGTCCTCCTCTTGCTGCTGGATCTCTGTCTCTGTCATCTTCTCCTTGCCCTTCTGTACCTGCTTTGCTGATGAAGAAGGCAAGGCCCCTCCCACAATCTGTGGGGCAAACACTTGCCTATGTCCCCTCTGATAATTATGTGTCAAAATGCCCAAATCAACCCCTTTAGGTTTACTGACCTCAACCTGTTCAATGTGCTCTTGCTCTCTGAATTCATCTCTGTTAGGTGAATGAATATGCTCATGGAATGGTGATGATGGAGGTGATGGTGTGGCTGACTCATCAGATGAGGATGAATGATCTATGGGCTAAGATGGAGGAATGGAGGTGGAAGGATGAGATGATGAAGGGATGCTTTGAACATTTTGAGCAGATGCATGAGTGAATATGGGATTAGCTATGAAGTGTTGGGTTGTGTTATATTCTTTCCACGACTAGCCCACGTAGTTAACTGGGGTTAGAGGGGGGCGAAGCTCCCCCTTCGTTGCGCCGATTGTGTAGCGGGGGGGGTTCACAGGGGGTTTGAGGTGTACCCGTAACCCCACTTTATGGGGTCTGGGGCAGCGCCGCGGAAAATTTTTATTTTGGACCCTATGTTAGGTTGGGCGGACCCACCTATGGTTTTGTGCATGATTTTCGCACATGTTTTTTGGACGTGATGGTTTTTGGTCCATGGTATTGGATGCTTCGGCATGTATAAATATGTATTGTAACATTGAAAGGAACATAATGAAAAATTAAGTTGGTAGTCCCAGTTTTGGGATCCAGGGGAAAATATCTGTGTATATGTGTTTTATGTGTTATGCTCTCTCATTGTTTATTTTATGTGTTTTTAGAATTCATATGCAGGTAATTTATGTACGGGGTTAAAACCTACATTTGGTATCATAGCAGTTTTGGCTTCAAGGGGACACCTTTGTTGCTAAGGGGTTTCGCTCGAGCCTGTGGTAGACCCTGTTCAGTGGGAGATCTACAAGATCGATTCTAGTGGTGAAAGAAGATGGGGAGCAGTGGAAAGATAGAGATTGAGAAATTTAATGGTCAGAGTTTTGAGTTGTGGAAACTCAAGATGGAGGATCTATTGGTGGATAAAGATTAGTGGATCGCGGTAGATTCGGGTACTAAACCAATGGGAGTGTCTAATGAAGAATGGAAGAAGTTGGATCGGAAGGCAAAGAGCATAATACGATTATGTGTCTTAGATTCAGTATTGTTGAATGTATCAGGGGAAGCTACGGCGAAGGTTTTGTGGGATAAGTTAGGGACTTTGTACCAATCTAAGTCTCTGGTGAATAAATTGTTCCTGTGGAAAAAGTTGTATAACCTGAGGATGAAAGATGGAGATTCAGTGACAGAGCATTTGAACGCATTTAATACTATGGTAAGTTAGTTAGAATCTGTTGATATTAAAATTTCAGATGAAGATAAGTGCATTAGTTTGTTGTGTTCTCTACCAGATTCGTGGGATAGTCTAGTTATTGCAATAGGTAGCAATGCAACTACCTTGCAGTTTGATGAAATAGTCTCAGCCTTGCTGACGAAGGAGATGAGACAGAAAAATATGGAGAGCCAGAATGCTGATGCCTTGTCTGTACGAGGATGGTCCTAAAACAGAAACAAAAATAAGTCATTGAGTGGGAGATCTAAATCTAGAGGGAGATCTAAATATCCAGGAAAAGTTGTAAAGGTTGTGTGCTAGAAAGGCAGAAAGGAAGGGCACTACAAAAGGGACTGTAAATCGAAAGCTCCTGATAAAGGAAAGGGATCTGATGATGCTTCTTGTGCAGAGGCGAAAACCACCTCAGATGAAGGTGGGGATGTGTACTTGGCTTCTTCAAGTACACATGTAGATCATGAGGCATGGTTAATTGACTCTGGTGCATCCTTTCACTTCACTCCCCACGGAGAGTGTTTCTGTGAGTATGAGAAATACGATGGTGGTGATGTCTTCTTAGGGGATGACAGGAAGGCTAGAATCGTTGGTCGCGGAAAAGTAAATTTGAACTTGCAAGGTGGAAGGGTTATAACACTTCCAGGTGTTCTACATATTCCTGCATTGGCCAAAAATCTGATTTCTGTAAGCAAATTGGATGATGCAGGTGTAAAAACAGTGTTTGAGAAAGATACCTGAAAAATGGTTCAAGGAGCGCTGGTATTGATGCGGTGAGTTCGGATTGGAACTTTGTACAAGCTGCAAGGTAGCACGGTTGTTGATGAGTGCAACAGTTTTGTGGTTCCTAAAAGTGGAGTAGAAAACCTAGTAGTCTCTGGAGAGAAGACCATGTTGTAGCATCAAAGGCTTGGACATATTGGAGAGAAGGGCCTTCGAATACTTCATGGTAAAGGTATGGTAGAAGGGATGAGTAATAACTCTTTGGATTTTGATTTCTGTGAAAATTGTGTATATGGGAAGCAGAATCGGGTGAGTTTCCTCTCTGGTAGTAAGAGGGTGAAACAAATATTAGAGCTTGTGCACAGTGATGTGTTTGGACCTGTGAAGGTTCCATCACTAGGTAAGTCTGTGTACTATGTATCATTTATAGATGACTTCTCAAAGAAAACATGGATATATTTCCTTAAGAAGAAATCTGAAGTTTTTGACAAGTTTAAAGAATTTAAGGCTCTCGTGGAAAATCAGACAGAGAAGAAGATAAAGGTGCTGAGGACAGATAATGGTGGAGAGTTTTGCAGCAATGAATTTGAAGAATTATGTAATAAGTGTGGTATAGAATGGAAGAAGACTACTCCATATACACCTCAGCAAAATTGAGTTGCAGAAAGAATGAACAAGACGTTGATGGAAAGGGTAAGAAGCATGCTCAGTGGTGTTGGGTTAAGACAGGAATTCTGGGCAGAGGTAGTGGATACTACATGTTACCTGGTCAATAGGTCACCTTCATCAGCATTGGAGGGTAAAACTCCACAAGAGTTATGGACTGGTAAGAAACCCTCTCTTTCACATCTAAGGGTATTTGGATGTGATGGATATGTACATGTTCCAAAGGAGAAATGAACCAAGTTGGAAAGTAAATCTGAAAAGTGCATCTTTATTAGTATAATGATGGTTTAAAGCATTATAAGCTTTGGAACCCAGTAACAAGGAAGGTTGTGTAAAACTGAGATGTGGTGTTCAGAGAGGTGAAATATGTTATTAAACATGAAGTCCAACCGAAGGATCCTGAGAAGATAGAGTTTGAGCTAAAGGAGGAAGAATCAGACTTTACAATACAGGAGGAATCAGTAGATGAAGAGCCACAAACTCTGGGTCTGAGAAGATCAGTTCAAGAAATAAGGCAACTAGAAAGGTATAGTCCATCTGCTTTTTGTTCAAATTTTACTTTATCTATTACTGACGATGATCCCAGAACTGTGAAGGAAGCAGTAGATTTAGAGGATGGCAAACTCTGGAAAGAGGCCATGGTTGATGAAATGGCCTCTTTGCACAAAAATGAGGCTTGGGATTTGGTGGAGTTGCCGACTGGAAGGAAACCCATTGGTAGCAAATGGGTGTTCAAGAAGAAGACAAATTTAGAAGGAAGGGTGGAGAAATACAAAGCTCGGTTGGTAGCAAAAGGTTATTCCCAGGTGTCGGGAATTGATTTTGGTGATTAGTTTTCTCCTATTGCCAAGGTAGCTTCTATTAGATTTCTATTATTTGTTGCTACTGCTTTTGATTATGAGGTAGAACAGATGGATGTGAAGACAACATTTCTTCATGGGGATCTAGAAGAGGAGATCTACATGAAGCAACCTGAAGGTTTTGTAGTGAAGGGTAAGAAAGAACTAGTATGCAAGTTAAAGAAGTATTCGTATGGGTTAAAACAGACACCAAGGATGTGGTAATAGAAATTTGATACATTTATACAGGGACTTGACTTCACCAGAAGCAAAGTAGATCACTGTGTGTATTTTACATTAATTGGTGATCGTGTTATTTATCTGGTCTTGTATGTGGATGATATGTTGCTCGTTGGAAATGACAAAGAAATTATCCAAGATTTGAAGACCCAATTGTCCTCCAAATTCGACATGAAAGATCTTGGTGCTGCAAACTACATTTTGGGCATGGAAATTAAAAGAGATTGTACAAGGAGGAAGCTTTGGTTAAACCAGAGGAAGTATGTCGAGACAATACTGCAGAGGTTTAATATGTAGGATAGTAAACTAGTGAAGGTTCCTATTCCTGTAGGTGTGAAGTTATCTGCAGAACAGTGTCCCATGACACAAGAAGAGGAAGAGGACATGTCCCATGTTCCATATGCAAGTGCAGTCGGTAGCCTGATGTATGCAATGGTCTGAACTAGACCAGACATTGCACATGCAGTGGGAGTATTGAGCAGGTTTATGTCAAAACCAGGGAAGGAGCACTAGACAACAGTGAAGCGGGTTTTCAGGTATTTGCGTGGCACTAGTGATTATGGTTTGTGCTACCAAGGAAGACCAGGATTGGACAGAGTGTTGGATATTCATGGCTTTGTTGATGCAGACTAGGCTAGAGATCTGGACCAGAGAAGATCTACAAGTGGGTATGTGTTTAACCTATTTGGAGGTGCAGTCAGTTGGATGAGTGAGAAACAATATGTAGTGGCACTATCAACTACGGAGGCAGAATACATGGCAGCCACTCATGCAAGCAAAGAAGCAGCTTGGTTGCAGAGATTGTGTTCAAGTATGGGGTTAGTACAAGGAGACATAAGGATAGACTGTGACAGCCAAAGTGAAATTTTCTTGGAAAAAAACCCCGCATATCATTCAAAGACAAAGCACATTGATGTTTAGTATCACTTTGTGAGGGATATGATTGAAGACAAAAAGGTGTTGTTGGTAAAGGTGGACACGTTGAAGAATATTTCAAATGCATTGACAAAATCTATGAGCTCTGAGAAGTTCTCTTGGTGTAGAGAATTAATGGGCATTTTAGGGCTGGAAAAATGACTAAGCTCTCTTGTTGTCCCCTATGGAAAGAAAACAACAAGTGGGAGAATGTTGGGTTGTGTTATATTATTTCCACGACTAGCCCATGTAGATAACTGGTGGGTTAGAGGGGGGGCAGAGCCCCCCCTTTGTTGTGCCAATTGTGTAGCAGGGGGGGGTCACAGGGGGTTTGAGGTGTACCTGTAACCCCACTTTATGGGGTCCAGGGCAGCGCCCCTGAAAATTTTGGTTTTGGACCCTATGTTAGGTTGGGCAGACCCACCTATGGTTTTGTGCATGATTTTCACACATTTTTTTTAGATGCGATGGTTTTTGGTCCATGGTTTTGGACACGATGGTTTTCGGTCCATGGTTTTGGACGCGATGGTTTTCGGTCCATGGTATTGGATGCTTTGGCATGTCTAAATATGTATTGTAACATTGAAAGGAACATAATGAAAAATCAAGCTGGTAGTCCTAGTTTTGGGATCCGAGGGAAAATCTCTGTGTATGTGTGTTTTATGTGCTATGCTCTCGCATTGTTTATTTTATGTGGTTTTAGAATTCGTATGAAGATAATTTATGTATGGGGTTAAAACCTACATGAACGTGCTCCAAGCAATGTTGAGTTCCTTGAGATGATAAAGGGCTATAATTTTAATGAGGGAATGATGAAATAGGCTCTTCATTTGAAAAATGGAAATAGACCCTTCTTTCATTTTGGTACCTTGGTTTCATGTAAGGCTCATAATAATGCCTCCCCAAATCACCTTGTTTAAACCATTTCTCCACAACATCTAGGATCCTAGTGGTAGCTGATATAATGGCAGTAGATAGAGTAAAAGTGATACCTACTAAAGTGACCTAGTTGTCTTGGAGTTTAGATATGAAGATCCTAGTCAACTCAGGATGGTGTTGGACTACCTGAACTCGCTCACAGAAATCATAACAACCTAGCCATTTGAGGGATGTCACAGTCATAGGGGATGCTAAGAGTTCCCTGATATCTATGGGCTCAAATCTATGTATCCATCCTCCTTTGTGAGATTTCTTGGCCTCTGTTTCTTCTCTATTAGTTTCCTCTTCCTCATTGTGTGGTTTGTACTCCTCATCTTCCATGGTGTTTAGTATCAAACCCTAGGGAGGTATGAGGTAGTGGGAATGTAGTTTTTTGGAAATAGGAAATGGGGAAGGGTAAATATGAAGATGATGGGTGAAGGGATATATGTATTGGAGCGGGATATAGGGTATTAGTATGATATCTTGGGAGATGGGGGAAATTGTTTGCAATATAGGGGGTTTGGGAGCCTAGGTAGTTGTAGCACCTAGGACTTAGGGTTTTGGGACAAAGTGTTAAAGGGCATTTGGGATAAAAAATGTTTAGGGAAAAGGGAAGGAAGGTGTAGGGGAGTGTATAAAATGGATTGAGAGTGCAAGGTAGTTTTTTGGGGAGATCTAGGGTCTAGATATAAAATTAAACCAAATCTTCTATTAAACCTTTAAAACACTTAGGGAGTGAATTGAGGAGGAGGAAACACACCTTCCTTAGCATCTACTTACTTGTTTGGAGGTTGAATGGACTTTGGATGAGCTGAGGAGGTGATTGGAGAGTTCCTGGACAAACGCACAACACCAATGCAAAGTGCACAGCGCCTCAGGAAAGTGTGTGGTACCTTAAGGAAATGTGTAGCACCTTAAGGAAATGTGCAGCGCCAAAAGGAAATGTGTAGCACCTGCTCTGTTCAGCTGATTTTCGCCATGAACTGTGAAAAGGGTCTCTTGGGGTTTGCTCAATTAGTGGTAAGAGGAAAATGAGGTTGAGTTTGAAGCCAAGAAGCCCTTTATAGCTGAGTGAATTTGATCTTTTAGATTAAAAAAACCCACTTTCTAATGTTTCATTTCACCTTTTTTTACCTCTTTGATAATTTGCTTTCTGACTTTTTCCTTTGCAGGTGGATGATGTTGAAGTTTTGGAAATATTCACTTTTGACTTTTGCTTGGATGATATTGGAAATATAGTTTGAGTAAACATCTAGGAATAGTGACTTATTACATATGATAAATATAAAATTACATAAATGAATAAAATTATTACATCTCTCTTTTTGAAATAAAATTACAATCTAAAACAGAAATTTTACTTTTGGAATGAAAATTAGAGATCTGGAAACCATAGTTACATGTTTCAAATCCTCTTTTGAATGAAAAAGGATATTATTTCTTTCACTCTCATTCTTTTGCTAGCCTTATGCAGTGAAATGGTGTTTTATTGGACCTTGAAAAAATGAAACCTAGAGACCTAATGAAAACCTTGAGTGAGGAGACTTCATGTAGACTTGACTGACATAAGACATGATGAAATGAGCTTTTAAAATGAATGTATGCTTAGTAAGGCACAGGAAGGTGGGCTGAAAAATATTGATTTTTTGAGGGAGAGTGGGATTTTGACTTGGGCTACCATCAGTGAGTAATTTTTTTTGCATGAAGACTTAGGTGGAATGATAATAAAAAAATTCAACATGGGACATTAATGTGATATAAAAGAGAAGTTTTGATCATTGAAGGAAGTATGCAAATACTAACTCTAACATCGGCCTTATTCGAAGATGGCAGCTCCTTGAAGGTGTCAAGAACATCGTAGACCAAGTGCTTTACCATATGGGCCAATACGGTCAAAAACTTAAATTGAAGTGCATGAGTAAATGCTAAGAACTCAAATAACTCCAACTGACTCAAAAAATGACTTGCATGACTAAGGACTGAATACTAAAAATCGCAGAAAATCAGTGAAGCTCCATGGCCTTCACTTCGAGCTCTGATCTCGAGTGATCTTCTACTTCACACTTGCAGAAAATTAAAATGTATGTACATTGAAACCAGGACAATTCAAAAAAGATAGTGCTTCAGGAGCCTGCCATTGACTGGTCCTCCTAAGCATGATTCTCCGTTCATCTCATCCAACAAGAAAGAATTTTGTCCTCGGAAAGTTGAAATCTGATAAGGGCCTTTCCACAGGTTTTCAAATTTACCATGTTTACCCTTGTCTTCATTTCTAGCATCCCAATGAAGCACCACATCTCCAATTTTGAAATCATCTTCCTTTGTTTTCTGATCATAGACTCTCTTTATCCTCTCATGAAACTTAGAGGTGTTCTAAAATACCTCATCTCATGTCTTTTGTAGGTGAATCAGTTGATTGATCCAATGCTGAATATCATTCTCTTCAACTCCTACTTCTTGTAACAATTTCATGACCGGTACTGCTAATGTTGAAGGAAAAGCAATATCTACTCCATACACAATCGGAAAACGAGAAAGCCCGAGAGATTTCTTACTACTCACCCAGTTTGCCCATAATGCATTGATTAGCTTTTTGTTGTCAATTCTTTTTGTTGGCCTCCAACATTTTCTTGATGATGTTGATTAAGGATTTATTGGAGGACTCCACCAGACCATTTCCTTGCGGATAATATGTTGTAGAATGTCCCAACTTAATCTTGTATTTGTCACAAAATTCAGTCATCTTTTTGGACTTGAATTTTTCCGCATTGTTTGTGATAATCTTATTAGGACAACCAAAACAGGACAAAATATTAGTTTCTAAAAGCTGAATAATAATTTAATCTGTTGCTTGCCTAGTTGGGATTGCTTCGATCCACTTAGTAAAGTATTCTGTAGCTGTCAATACCCACTTGTGTTGTGCGGATGATGATGGATTTATCTCACCTATAAAATTTAGGCCCCACTGCTAAAAAGGTGCATTAACTGATATAGGTTGTAGAGGCAAAGGAAGAAGCTTTCTTTTACCTTGGAAAACTTGACATTCGTGACAACTCATCACTACATTGTAGATATCTACAAAAAGTGTAGGCCAATAGTAACCTACTCTGGCCATGGTCTTCTAGTACAAGTGACCTCCACAATCTCCTTTATGGAAGTCATTTATTACCTCTTTAGAATCATGTTCAATCAAACAGTTCAACAACACACCTCCAAGGTCTTTCCGATAAAGTATGTTGTCCATGATACAATATTTTGAAGCCTTCAAGTTCTATGACCTGCTCTTAGCCTTAGACATGTCTGGAGGGGGATTTAAATGTTGAAGCACATAAATAATATCATAATATCATGGAAATGATAGAAAGATTTCAGATACATAAATGAGATCCAATTCTTCTTGATTGTCAGACAATGCTGCTACAAGGTTGATATCTAGAGCATGAAGGTTTGAATTGGCCATGACTTTGGCTAAGCCTTGACCCTTGATCAGCTTGGTAGGCTTGATCTCAAGGTCATTTTCTAATAATGTTGCTATCCATTTACCTCTTCTACCTTCCGGGTCATTTTGCACAAGAACTTCTTTTACCGCTGCATTAGGCACATAAGCTAGAGTATGGGAATGTAAAACATAAACTCTAAAATCTTTGATCGCCTTTACCAAAGACAAGGCCTGTTTCTCAATGATGTTGTACTTGAGGGCTACATCCCTAATGTTTTGACTGAAAAATGCTATTGGCAGCTCAGTTTTATCCCTTTTTTTCATTAGTACTGCTACCATGGTATGCTCAAAAGAAAAGGAAAATATAATAAAATCATCAGAGTAATCCGAACTGATTAAAATAGGGGTTGTGGTTAAGGAAATATTTACTGCATGAAACGACTTTTGGGTTTCTTCGGGCCATTTCACCTCGTTATCATTTTTCAACATATTGGTCATTTCTCTAAGATGTTCAGCCAAATTAGGAATAAATATGTGTAAGAAATTAATCTTACCATTGAATGCTTGGATTTCTTTCTTGTTGCAAGGGAAGTCAATTTGCTGAATGGCTTCTACTCGTGAAGGGTCAATCCAGATGTCGTCCTTTGAAATGATGTGACTAGGAAGTTTGCCTTCCTCCATAGAAAACAAAATTTTCTTCGAATTGAGAGAGATCCCGAACTTTCTACATTTCTGAAAAATGACTCTTAAATGATGCAAATGTTCATCATCTGAATGTGAAAATACAGTTACATCATCTAAGTATACAACTAAGAAAACATATTTTTTCATCTAAAAAGGCTATGTCCGTGGCACACTGAAAAGTGGCCCCTGCATTTTTTAGACCAGATGGAATTTTTGCATATTTGAATGTACCCTAAGGTGTGGTGAATGATGTCTTGTCCTGATCATCTTCATGCACTAAAACTTGATTATAACCAGAGTAGCCATCCAAAACTAACAGTCGGGAAGCGCCCACAACTCTCTAAAGGATATGGTCCATTTTGGGAAGCGGATAATTATATTTCAAAGATACTTTGTTCAAGTTTCTGAAGTCTACGCAAAGCCTAATTTCTCCAGTCTTCTTTCTTGTCGGGACTAGATTTGATATCCAATCAGAAAATCTGATAGGAATGATGATTCCTGCCTTGTAAAGTTCGTTAACTTCTTTCTCTATGGGTGGTAGCAGTCTTGGGTTAATCCTTCTTAGCTTTTGTCTGAAGGTATTTTGATTGGGCTTAATTGGGATTGTACGCTGAATTATTTTCTTATCGTACTCCTTTAATTCTGCATAATCCCAAGAGAAAACATCAGAAAATGCAGACAATAAATGAATGTATTTCTCTTTTACCTTAGGAGGCAATGTTTTAGATGGCTTGATCAGTTTTGGTTGTCTATTGTTCTGATGTTCACGTCTTCAACACCTTTCTCTATAGGTACTAATGTAGGCTTCCTTGCTACATCATCTTGACCAAACAAGTCTTCCAAAGGTACAAGACCTTTCAGGATATTGTTGTCCTTCAGTTGTAATATATCAACTTGGATTGCCTCAATGACTTTATCATCCTTATCGTAAAATTAATCCATAGAACAGTTTTCAAACTCTCTTTCACTCTGAAGAAATTTATTCACCTACTTTTCATCCTAGAATACTTGCCAATATCGCAAGTTGTCAAGAACAGAGAGCCGATGCTTTACATGAATCTCAAATATCTTGTTTGAAAATATGGGAATTTTGAAATTACTTGTAGCTGTAGTTAATGAATCCACCATAAGATTTTGACTCCTTGGTACAATTGAAAGTGTATATTCAGGAAACATCCTAAGAATGTCCAAAACTGCATTTCTATATTGTTTCATTCGTAGATGATGTGCTTGCTATTCACCTTTGACTTGCTTGATCACAAGTTCTGAATCACCATACACTAAAATTTTTCGTGCACCGAACCTTTTCAAGATCTTTAAACCTATGATCAACGCTTTATACTCTACCTCATTCTTAGTGCAATCAAGAGCTAACTTGTATGAGCATAATCTAACATTCTGAGGGAGCTTACCTTGTTGATGATGTGGACTTAGAATCCAGATGCAAATACCTACTCCATCTTTCCCAAGAGCTCCATCAAAGTCCATGGTCCAAAGGCCATGTTCCTCTTCCAAGGGTTGTACATCTTGTTTCTGTTTTGGGTCATTTTTCTAAACTTTCTCTTCTAGGTGTTCTAAATTTTCCATTACCTTCTCTAATGGTTGTTCTGAGCCTTTCTCTGCCTTGTCCGATGGTTGTTCTGGTGAACTTAGCAGCTTCTCTTTTTCCTGATTTGAAACTGTCTTTATACGATTAAAAAAATTTGGCACATCTTTAATTTCCACAAGATGACTATGTACATCATTATTTCCACTATCATTATATAAAATAAATGACTCTAAATCTGTATGTACAACATTTATAGGATGATTATTGGGCTTCTCCTTGCTAGTTATGTTGGAAATAATACTGAGAGGGGGGTGAATCAGTATTATCAGATTAATAAAACCTTTTCAATTTCCTACTCAGAAACATATACGCGATTTCTGTTAAGTGAACCAGCGTGTACACGCGACTGTGTCTAAAGCAACTAGCGTATATGCAGATATCTTATGATTCAGTTAATCTTATCTTCAGTAAATGCATCAGAACATTATTAAGCAATTTAGCAGTAAATAGGTGCAGTATAACAGAACAGAATCATCACACAAGAGCCACACACATGAACACCATGATATAAGGTGGAAACCCAATGTGGGTGAAAACCACCTGCTGCAATTCGTCTCTTTCTTTCTTTAATGAGAAACTTCTTTTACAATATACTGGTGCAGTCCTTTACCAGTATGCAGGCTACAACCTGCAGAGGGCTACAACCCTCTCTCTCGTTTTCCAACTACTTTTGGAAGGGAGCTACAACCCCCTCAGCTCTTGTACTAGCTGATCCATTTACTAGTACGTAGGTGCTGACCCTACAACCTTCAGGGACCACGTTTCATCAATTTTCAGACTGGATCCAAGAGTACAAAGCAAACATTACCGCAATACAATCCTCAACTTATACTTGCATCAAAATTCATTAAACAACCCAATACCGAATCACTGAAACCCTGTCATCAAGAACACAGAACCCAAACCAGAATCTAGAACTCTGCAATAACCACCAGAATCAGCAACAACCTGAAATATCAACCCTTATCATGCATACGCTACTTCACTGTACCAAAACCGCGTGTATACGCGCTTTCTCCAAAGGCAACCCGCGTGCAGATCTAGAAATGATTACTTCTGCCTTTGCTGTCAGATCCGACCCTTACCAAGCGTTCCGAACAGATAACCAACAATACCAGATCCTCTCACTGCGTCAACCACACACAATCCATACTGCTTTGTCTAG
Source organism: Pinus tabuliformis (assembly GCA_031772625.1). NCBI lineage: Eukaryota > Viridiplantae > Streptophyta > Pinopsida > Pinales > Pinaceae > Pinus > Pinus tabuliformis. The sequence goes on along the minus strand of CM062815.1, from coordinate 530,334,135 downwards.
TGATCTTCTCCTTATATAGCTTTAGGCCTTGTTCAATACCAAGAGCCAAAACCATAGAAACACAATACCATCAACTTCAATACTAGGGATCGACACGCCCGTCGAGACACAATGGTCCGAAACCATAGGCACAACTTCCAAGGACTAACCGCCATGGACCAAAGGTACGTTTCCACATACACGCGCTTTTTCTGAAGCCAACATGCGTGTACACGCGGATATTCCTTGCTGAACCTGCGTATATCTCTTTCTTGTCCTGCTGTACTGAGATCTGTCTTCTAGTTAAGTTGTCATCACCTGTACCAGTCTCTGAGCACCTGTACCAACCTTCTGAGTGAGTTGCCATCAAGGACAACACTTGAATCATAATGCCAACAATCTCCCCCTTTGGACTTGATGGCAACCACCACACCAAGTCACTCTCCCCCTTTGACATCAAGGGCAAAGGGTGGACCAAGATATTCTCTTCCTTGGTATACCTTCTGCTGACCATACTGCTGTCCATACTCCCCCTGAGTACATGCTGAAATCTCCAAATGTGCTCCCCCTTTGTGTATGCCAAAGTGTACCAATCTATCCATCCTGCTCTTGCTGAATTGTGCTGTTCATGCTCCCCTTGACTGTAGGCAAGATCTGTAAAAGATGTTCTACAAGAAGAACAAAGACTTATACATCATAGAAGACCTTCCTATCACCAAAAGACTCAACATACATTCATCACCCAACCTAGTGGGGATATCCCAATATTGACTCATTCACCTAACCATGTGAAGATACATGATAATACATGAACATTTCATCATTCATCCCAGGCATAGTGGGGAAACCAACACAGGCCGTTACATGACCTTGACATCATAAAAGAGATACATGACATAGTGATGAAATATCTAGACCAAGACTTATGAAAGCCACCAACAGCATCATGATCTGTACCATCAGCCTGCAATATCATTCCTAAACAGTAAGATGTATCATTTAGCTTCATAGACTTTATCAACACCTTCTAACCATAATGCCAACAATGCATTATTCGAAGAATATTCTCCCCCTGAGTGTAAGCCAACCTTTTCCTGAGTCTGTTCTGCTCCCCCTGAGCCTGAGCCAACCATGACTGAACCTGGGTCTGTTCTGCTGCCCTTTCTTCATATACGCGACTTTGCAGCCTGTAACTCGCGTATATACGCGACTTGTCTTCAGTCTATCAGCGTATGCAGGATGGAATACTGAATTTCATCACTTTCAGATTCCCCTGTGTCTGTTATGTCAGCTGTCTGTGTTATCCCACACCTTTCTGTCTCTGTTTTCTTCAATTCCTGCAACTGTGATGATGTATGGTCCCCTTGTCTTGAATTTTGAAATCTGCTTCTGCATTCCCTTGCTTTATGCCCATAGTTGTTGCATGTATAGCACCTTATATTTTTCATGTTCCTTCTATCACAATCAAATGCTTTGTGTCCATATGCATTACAGGCAAAGCAATACCCTCTGAAATACCTGGGATGAGATGATCTTTCTTGAACCATTCTACTTCTGCATCTGGCTGCAACATGTCCAAGATTATGACATACATAACATTCAACTTTATTCAGCGGAGGAAATAATCGTCTATCACGTTCATAGTTAGGAGTAAAGGATCTTCCTTGAGGAATTTCTTTTCTTGGTTGTTCCTTGAGCATTTCAGATTTCTCATTAGAGTTTCTTGTCTCACCTTGTGAACTAGATTCACCTTCAACATATTCATGAAAACCAAGACCAGTCTTGATAGCAGGAGATCTTTGACTATTAAGAATATCATCCAAGACTTTAGAACTGTCTTGAAATCGTAAAAGCTTATCCTTTTCTTCTAGTTTACCTTTCAAGATATTTACCTCAACTTGATGTTGTTCTTCCTTTTTCAGATACTGCTTCCTTAGGTCTTCTTCAACTTTTCTCCCTTCTTCTACTTGTCGCTTTAGTTTGATCACTTCATGTTCTTGATCTTTAAGATCTTCTTTTAGAGAGAGGATCTTTGATTCAAGTCTCTGAATAGTTGAGCTCTGATCTTTTGCTATATCCTGCAATTTCTCCCTTACCCTGGTTTCTGTTTCCAATAGTTCTTTTAATTTGGCAGCTTCTTCAGTTTCTACATTCTTCTCTTCATGTGCCATGAGACTTTTAATATCCTCGTTATCATTGGATGAAGCATTCTTCTTCTTGTGCGCCATGAGACTTCTAATATCTTCACTATCATTAAATGAACTTTTAATATGGGAATAATAGCTTCTACCATCTTCTTCATATATCCTTCCTTTGTTATGAGGACATCTAGCAGCATAGTGACCAACTCTTCCACATAGAAAACATTTGAAAGGCAACTTATCTTTGAACCGTCCAGTTCCCCGTTCAAGATTCTTGACAAAATTTACCTCATCTTCTTCCTCTGACACTTCGAATGCGGCCTCTGGTGGTACCTCTAGTCGCATTTCAAAAGCAGTTAGGATCCCGTGAAGCTATGACATGGTAAGTTTTCGCACATTCTCCTTTTCTTCTACGGCAGATACTTTAGAATCAAATTTAGTAGACAGAGATCTCAAAACCTTTTGAACTAAGACAACTTCCTCAAATTCTTCACCCAGATCCCTCATACAATTCACAATCTCATCCATACGCAGGAAATAATTAGCTACGCTTTCATTACTTCGCATCTTAAGAGTTTCATACCGGATTCTGAGAGTTTGAAGCTTCGCTATTTTTACCAGATCATCTCCTTCGTAGCTTGTAACGATTTTGTCCCATATTTCCTTAGCTGATTTGAGATGCATGATCTTCATAAATTCTGATTGAGTCAAAGTACCCAATAGGACATTAACTACTTTGGCATTGAGCTCATATTGTTTTTTCTCTGCTGGATCTGTAGGAGTTGCTGATGGGAATTTGTATCCTCCTTCTATGAGTCCCCAAACTTCTGCTCCAAGAGACTGTAAATATGCAGTGGTTCTTATCTTCCAGTGAGTAAAATTGTTCCCGTCAAAGACTGGTGGCCTGATGTGTGCCTCTCTTTCTGGATTAGCCATTTTGATGGATCTTTTCCTTCAAGCGATCAAGCTTCCTCTGAAGGACCTGCTCTGATACCAATTGTTGGAAATAATACTGAGAGGGGGGGTGAATCAGTATTATCAGATTAATAAAACCTTTTCAATTTCCTACTCAGAAACATATACGCGATTTCTGTTAAGTGAACCAGCGTGTACACGCGACTGTGTCTAAAGCAACTAGCGTATATGCAGATATCTTATGATTCAGTTAATCTTATCTTCAGTAAATGCATCAGAACATTATTAAGCAATTTAGCAGTAAATAGGTGCAGTATAACAGAACAGAATCATCACACAAGAGCCACACACATGAACACCATGATATAAGGTGGAAACCCAATGTGGGTGAAAACCACCTGCTGCAATTCGTCTCTTTCTTTCTTTAATGAGAAACTTCTTTTACAATATACTGGTGCAGTCCTTTACCAGTATGCAGGCTACAACCTGCAGAGGGCTACAACCCTCTCTCTCGTTTTCCAACTACTTTTGGAAGGGAGCTACAACCCCCTCAGCTCTTGTACTAGCTGATCCATTTACTAGTACGTAGGTGCTGACCCTACAACCTTCAGGGACCACGTTTCATCAATTTTCAGACTAGATCCAAGAGTACAAAGCAAACATTACCGCAATACAATCCTCAACTTATACTTGCATCAAAATTCATTAAACAACCCAATACCGAATCACTGAAACCCTGTCATCAAGAACACAGAACCCAAACCAGAATCTAGAACTCTGCAATAACCACCAGAATCAGCAACAACCTGAAATATCAACCCTTATCATGCATACGCTACTTCACTGTACCAAAACCGCGTGTATACGCGCTTTCTCCAAAGGCAACCCGCGTGCAGATCTAGAAATGATTACTTCTGCCTTTGCTGTCAGATCCGACCCTTACCAAGCGTTTCGAACAGATAACCAACAATACCAGATCCTCTCACTGCGTCAACCACACACAATCCATACTGCTTTGTCTAGTGATCTTCTCCTTATATAGCTTTAGGCCTTGTTCAATACCAAGAGCCAAAACCATAGAAACACAATACCATCAACTTCAATACTAGGGATCGACACGCCCGTCGAGACACAATGGTCCGAAACCATAGGCACAACTTCCAAGGACTAACCGCCATGGACCAAAGGTACGTTTCCACATACACGCGCTTTTTCTGAAGCCAACATGCGTGTACACGTGGATATTCCTTGCTGAACCTGCGTATATCTCTTTCTTGTCCTGCTGTACTGAGATCTGTCTTCTAGTTAAGTTGTCATCACCTGTACCAGTCTCTGAGCACCTGTACCAACCTTCTGAGTGAGTTGCCATCAAGGACAACACTTGAATCATAATGCCAACAAGTTATCATGAATTTCATTTTTGTTTCTTGGTACAACTTCCTCAATTGCCTGAAAATCGGGATGGTGGCATAGGAGAAGTCTAACTGCAGTGTACCTCTTAATTTAGCTCCCCAGGATCTTGACAATAACATCTCAAACTATGGTGGTATATCAACTACCACCACATCCATTAAAACATTCTTTGCTAGGATTTGGTCCAGGGATGCTACCAAATCCTTGATTAGACCAAGATAGCAGACCTTACCATAATGAAAAGAGTACAAGTAATGATACTCCCGAGTTATATCTAGACCCAATGTTTCCATGATGGCCTTGGGCATTAAATTATGGGTGGCTCTGAAGTCAAGCATGGAGTTATGAAGAATGAACTGATGGATTCTCAAACTCAGGTAAAATGGAGTAACATCACTATCTCCTAACTGACCATCTATGGCTGGACCAAAAATCAATTCAGGTTGGTCATCTTCAATATTAACCATATCTGACATAGGATCAACTTTCAGCATTTTAACTATATCATACTTGTAATGGCTATTTTTGACAAGTTCAGTAAGAGGGATTGACAGTTTCAACTTTGAAATTTCAGTTTCTAAATTGAATGAGCTGGATTTGTCTACCTCCTTTTGAATGGTGTGTCTTTTCTTGGGCCGATCTCTTGGTGTCTGATCCTTCCTCTAACTGTCAGGGTCTTTGTTTGGATTTCTTGTAGATTCTTTGTTTATTTTGCTTTGGTTATATTCTTCCAGCTCTTTACCTTTGTTTTGATTTCTTTAAGGATTTATTTTTGGTTGAGTATCCTTCTGCTGTGATGTCCTTGCTAAATGGGAGTGATTGTGACATCTCTACTTCTCAAGGAATATTGTTTCTGCTGAGAGCTAAGTGCATTCAAGTATCCTCTTCGATAATCATCAGATTGAATTTCCAATGCATTGTCATTTTCCAATATGTAGTCTTCATCCTTAGGATCCTCCATCTCCTCAACATACTTCTCATTTTCAGTCAAGAAAATGGGATGGTAATATTCTCTAAAGAAGTGATTTTCCTCGACAATCAGGTTTATTTCATCATCAAACTCTCCTTGAGAATAATTCTGCTACAAGGGTGTCTGAATTGGCTAGGAGATGTCGATGCTTTAGAAGCTTTCTTCTCTCTTTGTTTTATCCTGTACTGAGGTTACTGTTGGTTTCTGAAGTTTGGATTTCTAACTTGTGGCTCCTAAGGTCTATATGAATTTATCGTTCAATCAACCATTCTCTCCATGGTTCTGATCAGTGGATCTAGTTTAAGGTTGGTGGAAGAATAAGGTTCTTCTTTGATGGTTACTCTCTTTTTCGGTTTCTCATGTTTCAACTGAGACTTTTTAATCATCAAGTTTGCTTCCACACTTACTACATTATTCTACATTTCTTCCAGAGTTAGAGGATCTCTTTCCCTTAGTTGATAAGCCATCTCTAGATCAAAAGCATCCGAGTAATGTTGAAGTGCCAAATCAGGTGGAGGTTTCATGTTATCCGGAATGGAATTGTAGATCTGATTAAACCTTATAGTGAACTCCTGAACTGTCTCATTAGGATTCCTTTTCAATGTATTGTATTCTGCCAAGATCTGCAATGGATTCTTCTTTTCTCGCCACCTGGCTAAGAACAACTCATTTAACCTTTGAGGAGTATCAATAGAGCGTGTTGCCAAACCACAGAACCATTTTTTCACATCTCCAGAAAAACTTTGGGCCATTAGTCTCATTTTAGCATCATCTTCATCAACCTCCTCTAAGTCAATGAAATCAACCATCTTATCAATATGCTACTATGCAGTGACTCCTGGGCTGCCATAAAAAAGAGGAAGTCTCTGGCCATAGGTCTGAGGTAAAGCTGCCAACTGACTAGGTAATACTAAAGGTGCAAATCTCGCCATGACTACTGGGGAATGGTGAATGGGAATTGCAATGGGTTGTGTTGGTTGGGATGAAGATGAAGGTGATGATATGGATGTTTTCAGAGGTGCGGTAGGGGATATGGCAGAATATAAGCTTTCAAGCTGATACTAAATATAGGCCTTTTCCGCAGTGATTTGTAATTGATCAACTAGGCTTTGAAGTTTTTCAAAATTAGACCAAACTTCATGCTCAAGTTTTGAAGACTAAGAAGTGGCAGAAGGTTGATTAAACAAAGACTTTGAGTCAGGAAGGTATGAATCAAACTTTATGGGATCAAAAACTTCTTTGATAAGACAAGACTCAGATTTGAAACCAAATAGGGATAGCTCAAATTTAATGTCAAATGAAATATCCTCAATACTAAGTATCTGATCTAGCAAGGAAGTGGTCCTTTCCAATTTTGTGCTTTCAGTCTTAGGGAAAGGGAATTTAGGCTTTCTTAACAATCTTTCAAGGTCATCAACTGGAGAAGGAGGATTTGGGTCAGGGTTTGACCTGGTATATCTTTTCGGAGCCAATATCTTAACAGGGTCACAGACTATATGAGGAAAAAGACCTAAGACTTTGAGCTGAACAAAGATCTTTTCAAAGGAAAGTTTTCAATAGAGAAATGTTAAATTGGTAATGATCAAAAGCTTACCAATGGAATGAAGTCTGATCGAACTTGTGACTTGTAACCTTCTTCACTTTTTGAACAAGCTCTATTTGTCTTCAACTGAATCAGCTGGATCAAGATGCAAAATTTTGCCTTGTTTGTCTCCTCGAGGCCAACTCTACAATCTTGACACTGCAATTATGGAATCATCCTTAATGAATCTTAGTCCCATCATCCAGAGGACCAAAATCAAATGAGAATTAGTCGTACACCCAAGGAAAATGAACCTTTCATTCCCTGGCAATGATGCAAGTATGTTATCACTCCTCTAGATCTCCAAGGCTGAGGAAGAGTCCAGCTGAGGCAACCACAGACCAACCTTTTGACTTGGTAGCTAGCCCTACAAAGACGGAGACGTCTCTCTCCAAAGTATCACAACCAAGATGGCTGGATGGATTAGGGTTTTAGGCTAGATATATTAGCTCAGGGTATTTTTGATTTGATTTTGATTGGGGTAGTCACTGGATGAGTGACTTAGGTCAGAGAGTGAAACAGGTCAGGGAAAAAGAGAATTAGAATTGTAGACATCTGATGGGGCAAGGTAGGCAAGTTAATTTAACACTTTGTGGTATAGTGATGAAATGTTTTAGACTGGAAAGGTGCTAAAAAGAGCATGAAAACCATGAATTCTTTTGAAACTGAAGAAATGAAACAATTTATGATGATTTTCCCAAAACAGAGCATAGAAGACGAATTCTGCTAATCACACCTTAAAAATCAAACATATTTGAAGTGAAATGGATCATTAAAGGTACAAAACATTCACACATATGTAATTGAAGAAGAAACAACATTAAAATACCATGCCACAGGAATCCCACCTAAATAGCTGCAACTGATCTAATATATTCCATGCCAAAGTCTAAAACACTAATACAATATCCAATGGATTCCAACCTATAAAATGACTGAGAAATTACATGATATATACCTCAAACCAACTCATCCTAGCCTCAGGTGCCTAATTCATGAGAGGAGGAGTGGTTACAACAAAAACTGAACTGATAGCTAGAGTGTAGGCTCGTCAAAGTGACTCATCCCTAACTTAAGCAAATTGATTCATTACAAGTCATGGAGGCCATTTACCTAATTTACTTACCCTAGGTAACAATAAAAACATAATAATTACATCAACCACATCAATTACATCAGCAAAACAATGATTTCCCATAGGTAAAAATCAATTTTGGAAAGAAACAGTGAAAAACTGGGCTAACTATCAAACGTGCAGCGCCAATGTCAAACATGTAGCACCATCTTCAAGATGGCTTTTACCTACCTTCGTGATGTCAAAATTTAGCCCAGGATAGCTCATTGAAAATCTTATCCTGTATAGTCTCCAAAACTACCCTTGGTTTTCAAAATGTGCTTGATTGGGCCCTCAAAAATTCCATTATTCCAAGACTACTCAAAAGCGCAGCGCCTGGTCCAGAAAAGAGTTAGAAACATGATTTTAGGCATTTTTTTGCATTTTTCACCTACCAGTTTTGCTTTCCAGGGCTGGAAACATGGTTTTCCTGGATTTCTTGGTCCTTCTGAATCCACTGGTGGTTTCCATTCCTCCAAAAAATGCCTCAAAAAAGTGTGCAATGCCTAGGGTGTTGCACATTTGACCAAACAGCTGATATGAAATTGCCTCAAAAAGACAGGAAAGACAATTTTACAAAAAAATGAGCCAAAAGTCTTCAAAATTGGGCAAGAAGATGATGTTTGATGTTGCTAGGCATGGAGTGAAGCCTCTGCAAGTATATCAAGCTTCTTCTTCTCTCCTTGGTGAATTAGGGCTTCAATTCTTGCCTTGGCAGCCTTGAGCTTTTCCCTTGCTATTTGGTTTCTTCGGCAATAATACTTTGCCATATTTCTTTGAATGTTATTGTCCCTTTTGGCCTTGTCTAGGAGGTTTTCAAGATGGTTGTTCACCCTCTCAAGCCAATGCTCCCGGTTCTCATTGACCATTTTGGCAAATTGTTCATTTAGGGTGAGCTCATTAGCTAGTTCAGCCTCTCTCTGTTTTTCTAGCTCCAATGCTCTTTTTAGGCCTCTGGTCCTTGGCCTTCTTCTTGGTACCTGTTCCTCCAGTTGATCACTATATTCTCCATATGCTTCATCAAGTAAAGCCTTATCATTTTCAGCCTCCCTCTTTGCCTTGATGAGTTGAAAATCCATGAGCTCATGTTTGGTCTCAAACTATTCGTTTTCCTGCTCATAGTATGAAATGTTGTATTTTTCCCTTTGCAAGTTAACCTAGATCTCCCCAAAGAGTGCATCCTTTTCTCTGATGACAATTCTTTTGTTTTCACTGTCATCATGCTCACTTAGGTCAAGTAAGTGAAAATCATGTTCTGTCTCATGGAGGTCCTCCTCCTGCTGCTAGATCTTTATCTCTATCATCTTCTCCTTGCCCTTTTGTACCTGCTTTGCTGATGAAGAAGGCAAGGCCCCTCCCACAATCTATGGGGAAAAAACTTGCCTATGTCCCCTCTGATAAGTATGTGTCAAAATGCCCAAATCAACCCCTTTAGGTTTATTGACCTCAACCTATTCAATGTGCTCTTGCTCTCTGAATTCATCTCTGTTAGATGAATGAGTATGCTTATGGAATGGTAATGATGGAGGTGATGGTGTAGCTGACTCATCAAATGAGGATGAATGATCTATGGGCTGAGATGGAGGAATGGAGGTGGAATGATGAGATGATGAAGGGATGCTTTGAACATTCTGAGCAGATGCATGAGTGAATATGGGATTAGCTATGAAGGTGCTCCAAGCAATGTTGAGTTCCTTGAGATGATAAAGGACTATAATTTTAATGAGGGAATGATGAAATAGGTTCTTCATTTGATTTGTATACTCCCTCTTTTGGTCAATGTAGGCCATCTTTTCAACACTCCAGAAAAGATAGTAGGGTATATTGAGCATTTTTATCCTAGTGAAATGAATTAAAATTTGGATATGATAAGAATAGACCGTGGAAAATATACCTTCACTTGAAAAATATTTCATAATAATCTTCATCATTGGGGAATATCTGTCAAGGAGGTGTGAAGAATGAAAATAACCCCTTCTTTAATTTCGGTACCTTGGTTTCATGTAAGGCTTATAATAATGCCTCTCAAAATCACCTTGTTTAAACCATTTCTCCCCAACATCTGGGATCCTGGTGGAAAATGATATAATGGAAGTAGATAGAGTAAAAGTGATACCTACTAGAGTGACCTAGTTGTCTTGGAGTTTAGATATGAAGAGCCTAGTCAACTCAGGATGGTGTTGGACTACCTAAACTTGCTCACAGAAATCATAAGAACCTATCCATTTGAAGGATGTCACAGTCATAGGGGATGCTAAGAGTTCCCTGAGATCTGTGGGCTCAAATATGTGTATCCGTCCTCCTTTGTGATCTCTCTTGACTTATGTTTACTCTCTATCAGTTTCCTCTTCCTCATTGTGTGGTTTGTATTCCTCATATGCCATGGTGTTTAGTATCAAATCCTAGGGAGGTATGAGGTAGTGGGAATGTAGTTTTTTGGAAATAGGAAGTGGGGAAGGTTAAATAGGAAGATGATGGGTGAAGGGATATATGTATTGGTGGTGGATATAGGGTAGTAGTATGATAGCTTGGGAGATGGGGGAAATTGTTTGCAATATAAGGGGTTTGTGAGCCTAGGTAGTTGTAGCACCTAGGACTTAGGGTTTTGGGACAAAGGGTTAAAGGGTATTTGGGATGAAAAGGTTTAGTGAAAAGGGAAGGAAGGTGTAGGGGAGTGTATAAAAGGGATTGAGAGTGCAAGGTATTTTTTGGGGAGATCTAGGGTTTAGATATAAAATTAAACCAAATCTTCAATTAAACCTTTCAAACACTTAGGGAGTGACTTGAGGAGGAGGAAAAACACATTCCTTAGCAGCTACTTACTTGTTTGGAGGTTGAATGGACTTTGGAGGAGCTGAGGAGGTGACTGGAGCATTCCTCAGGCAAGTGCGCAGTGCCTTAAGGAAACATGCAATGCCTTAAGGAAACGTGCATCACTAGAAGGAAACACGCAGTGCCTGCTCTGTTCTACTGATTTTCATCCTGAATTGTGAAAAGGGTCTCTTGGGGTTTGCTCAATCAGTGGTAAGAAGAAAATGAGGCTGAGTTTGAAGCCAAGAATCCCTTTATAGCTGAGTGAATTTGATCTTTTAGATTAAAAAAACCCACTTTCTAATGTTTCATTTCACCTTTTTTGACCTCTTTGATAATTTGCTTTTTGAGTTTTTCCTTTGCAGGTGGATGATGCTGAAGTTTTGGCAATATACACTTTTTACTCTTTCTTGGATGATATTGGCAAGAGATTTTGAGTAAACAGCTAGGAATAGTGACTTATTACAAATGATAAACATAAAATTACATAAATGAATAAAATTATTACATCTCTCTTTTTGAAATTAAATTACAATCTGAAACAAAACTTTTACTTTTGGAATGAAAATTAGAGATCTGGCAACCATAGTTGCATGTTGCAAATCCTCTTTTGAATGAAAAAATATATTATTTCTTTCACTCTCATGCTTTTGTTGGCCTTATGCAGTGAAATGGTGTTTTATTGGACCTTGAAAAAATGAGAGACTTCATGTAGACTTGACTGACATAAGACATGATGAAATGAGCTTTTAAAATGCATGTATGCTCAATAAGACACAGGAAGGTGGGCCATCAAATATTGATTTTTTGAGGGAGAGTGGAATTTTGACTTGGGATACCATCAGTGAGTAAATTTTTTGCATGAAGACCTAGGTGCAATGATAAAAAAAACTCAACATGGGACACTAATATGATATAAAAGAGGATTTTTGATCACTAATGGCAATATGCAAATACTGACTCTAACAATAATGTCATAGACTTGTTGATAAAGCATGAATTTTCCTTGAATATCAATCCTTTAGGCTTTAAGCTATTGACTACACCCTCAATGTTGCTTTCACTATCTCTCTTACAAGTCCTTTTCTTGTAACCAGAGGCATGTTTTCTGTTGAGGATGATAAGCTGATATATTGAAGATATTTGGTACTTAGAAGTTGAGACTCATTCATGGCAAGGCACACAACCAGTTCAAGAAAATGCCTATTCTATCTTTGTCATACTTCTGTAATTTTCACTGTGAAAAAGCATTGCGTTAGTCTTCGCATAGGTGCAAAGGCTAGGGAAAAGGGTAGTCTTGGTTAGGTACTAGGGAGGTGCAGTGTACTCACACAATGTTAAATGGTGAACTTGGTGTGCGCTCATAGTTTAGGGATAAGGCTTGGCCAACTAAAGACTGGAAGTGTGTAATGTGAAAGTGAGAAGAGAGCACATGAATGAGGTGCATACATGGTTTGTAGAGATATAGAATTTGAGTAATGGTTATAATGTGTGCACACACAATTCAATGGATGTGAGTCTCAAGGAAAAGTGTCAATCAGGTTTATAGAGGTAAGGTTATGAGTGTTTCGGGTGGAGGCACCCTAGGGCTTTGGTTTAGAACCCCAACAGAGCAGAAGCAAACTACAACAAGAAATACTCAAACAGTGCAGGCAAGATGCTTATATTAACAAACTACGTAAGAGTGACCGTACCTGGATTTCCTTCGTTCGAGTAGGTATCGTAGGGTTCAAACCCTCTATAACTCTCGATGTTCTTCAAACCTGAAAATCATTCAGTTAGAACATACACAATAGTATAGAAGTAAATCATATTCACGAAATCGAATTTATATCATAGAAATAAGTGATTGATCATACATCAAAACAACATTCATATATGAATTAAAACATAATTTGATGCATAGACATAGTTAATTTCGGAAACAAGACACCATTTCTTTTATTGCAGTAAGCTATAAATAACATGGAGAGAATTCACCTGATTCTTTCTCTGGCTCCAAGTGGAACCGTCCTCTGGATTTGTCCTATCCCATCCTTCAACAATATTCTTCCATCACCAACACCATGATATCTCAAGCAAAAGGAAATATATATATAATAAAGGAAACAAGGGTTTCCTGAAGCTTGAGGAAGTGCAGGAGGCACAAGGATTCATCAAACTCAGTCAGGGTTAATATCAATATAATCACTCTATCTCTTCTCCTCTCCCCAAGGCCTTCTCATAGAGGTCTATTTATACCTCTCCTAATTAGTTTTTTAGTTGGCAAACAGTTGGGAAACAGTTGGGCCACGGGAAATAGGAGGTAATCAACAGGTAAAACCCATGAACTTCAACCAAAATTAAGGAAATTTAATTTTTTTAAGTCTCTTAATACATATACGCGGGTTGGGTATTGACTGACCCGCTTGTACAAGCTTTTAGCTCAGGGAAAAGTAGCATACAAGGAATAAAACGCTATTTTTTATATATTTGGACTACGTCTGGAAAGAGGGGTTTCCCTAGACCATAAAAAAAGCATCACATATACCAAGAGTGGAAAATGGTGCTATAACAGATGCCCCCTAATATATGAGGTCAGAAGGGGTACATGATGGACGAAATGTATTAAGTGTATGGAAAGAATCATGCCGAGACTGAGAAGGACTGCACCAGAATTCAACCTGCCAAGCCATCAAAAGATATTAGAAAGAAACTGTTGTCTAAGGTGGGCATACCCATGCTCAGAGAGAGTAATGCATGTTCGCATATCAATTACAATCGGATCCAATATGTATACTAGTATAAAGGAACTGAAAGTACATAATGGGTCATCTAATCGTGATCAAAAAAGTACATGTCTAAATATCACATATAAGAAGTCGATCAATGATGTTGAAGGATGAAGCCAATCACTGATGTCAAAAACTAATCCCAATAGTACCAAATGAACATGATGGAATAAAATGATATTACATCACAACTCGGATGCCAACATATAAGATTTCGCTGTGAAGAACTGCAACATATAAGGTGGATGGTGTCAACTAGCAGCAACAGGAGCAACTGACAAGTGAACCAAAACATGTTGATGCAACCTGAGGTCTTCACTGACCACCGCAGTACATTTCTACACAATGGGAATGAATGATCTGAGGTCGACCACGTGAGAAATCATTTGATTACCAGTCATTGATGTATACCGTTAACAAACGCGAGACTACTCACCGACAATGATAATGAGAGTCAAGGTACCCGGTACAATCTAACAAGTGAGAATGAATGAGCTGAAGTCGAACACTTGAAAGAATCTATCAATCAGGAGACAATGATGGTTTCCCACTGTCAATAGTGAAGGAATCTTCCACTGATGACTGCAAACCCCAAGGTACTGCCAAATGGAATCTAGATCTTTTTCCCAGTTCAAATGAGTTGTAGTCGATAGGAAAAGATCCACTAGAAGGAAGGCATTAAGGCATCTGTTATCACAAAATCACTACTAAGGGCTGCAACCAAGCAAGATTTCATGTAACTCTTTCAACCAGACTTTAGACCAAAGATTAGCCTCTTTGGTCAGAGAGGGCTCTCTCACAGACTTTTGATAAAAATCCTTCACTACAACAGATGGCTAACTCTTCACTCATTCATGAAAACAAAAGCTGGTTGGATGCATATCAAATTGGTCCTCATTGGGCTATGGAGTCTCACACACTAAGTAAACAAAAAACATAGTCATTTCATGGAAGTCAAGGCTCTTTGCATTAAATGTTCAAACATACTTCACGAAAACCACAGCTTGCCAAACACACAGGAAGTCAGAGCATAAGATATGAATTCTGAGTGATTGTGCTATAACAAGGCTGTAAAAGAACATATAAGATAAAACACCACCATCACATTTGAACAAAATAATCCATTGAGAATCTTGAGAAGAAATAACCACTGTTTTACTATTACTGTAACAAGTCTTACATTGGCCCAAATAACTCTGTTTTTGTATAAAATGTCCAACCTTTTTTACATCAGAGTCATTTCTATATATAGGAAAACCAAAATACTACTACCTGAGACTCCTCAACAAGCATGAAGGGAGCTCGAAATCCTATCATTAATTGTCTTATCCATATCTAAACAAACTAATTAATTACAAAGGTATTGCGCTGTGAAAACAGAGAGTTCCATTCCCATTGAAATTCCAAGTCTATCTCCTCGTGTGCATTGACACCTGTATCACTTCAATAATAGCCAAGACATGCTGGAAGAACATTCACTGAATGAGCAGCTTCGGATACTTGATATGTGGATGACTCATCAACTGATAAGAATCTGTGCCCTATGTTCACGGTCTCTGCCTCCCATTAGTCTTCATGCATTAAAAGATTATGCTTCAAGCCATTTAATCCTCTAATAATCACGCATGATGCAAGAAACCTTATGATCTAGCCACCTTATAAACTGAACAGGTGTACCACTCAAAATCTCGGTAACCCTACCAGAACCCTAATAATTCGGATATAAAGTGATTTTAGGAAGACTTTAACAAAAGACAAAAATTTCACCTTTTCCTTAAATACTCACACCTGTCACCTTTTAAACATCTGAATGGCTTTATATAATCTCCATGCTAGCCTCGAGTCATCCCTTTAAGATTTGCTGACCTCAGCATCAATCTCAAATTTTTCACATAAACAGTCATCTACAGCAGTTTCGTAGCGCGCTACGAAACTGCTGTAGGTAATCAAAACTAAGCATATGAACCTTAAAGCAATAATGACTTAACTCTGTGATTTCTTCAGCTATTTTACACAGGTGTAAGAACTTCAAAAAGTTTCAAAAAGTTTCAAAACGATGACAGCCAAAATTTACCAAAACTTGGAAGGCAAATTTCCTCTTGGATTAATTAGCTAGTTTGCCTAGCTTCCTCTTCAAACTGCTAACTTCCTCCTTCAAAACCTTGTTTTCTGCTCTTAAGCTTGTATTCATCTGTTTCATGATTTTTGCCTGCTTCAAAGCTGGCACCGTCCACACATATGCATCAGACACTGAGTCAGTTTGGCTCATTAAACTTGTTCTGCCTTTTATCACAGCCCTTTTATAATTTGCATATCTCACTGCCCTTTCCTTAGAAACCTTTTTAATCTGAGGCACTTCTTCTTGTGTTGTTCCTGCTTGTTGCTTGATAGCAATGACATTTCCACCTTGGCTGATGATGACCCTACTACCCTTATTTTTACTTTTGGCTGCTTGAACTGTTCTGGTCAAAACCTCAAGTACATCTGTACTAGGCACTTTTAAAGGTGCCTTCTCTTTCTGCGCTTTCTCCACTTCTTTCATTTGTCTTCTTGTGACTGGTCTACGTGGCTTGAAAGCATATTCTTTACTAGGCTCTTCAAATTTCAATCTTTTTGAAGCTCTTGGTTTTTTAGAACTTTCGGGTGAAGATTGAGTGAGGTCAATATGCATTGGCTGCACTGGGTGATCTTGCTCCAACTCTATTGGTTCAATCTGTATTGGCTGATCTTGCTCAAGTTCAATAGCTTCAAGTAAGTCATTTAAACTGGCTTTTGAAATAGGGCTTTCTTCCACAGTAATTGACTTACCTTTCTCTTTGTTTAGTTGACCTCTGGTTTTCACCCTTGAAATCTTTTCAACTTCACTTGATTTAGCTTCATCCTTCTTTTTCTGGATCTTCTGCTTTGATGACTGAGGTGTCTCCTTAGATGATGACTTAGGAGTTTCCTTCACTGATGATTTAGGTGTCTCTTTAGATGATGGCTTAGGAGTTTCCTGCGCTGATGATTTAGGTGTCTCTTTTGCTGCCACAGACTTCTCTGATTTTCTTAACTTGGTTTTAGGCTTCTTTTGGTCAGTCACCTTTTTCCTAAGCTCAGCCAGAGTGGGTTCTTCACTCCTATCTTCCCTTTCCCTCACAGGTAATGGAGTGAGGCCTGTTTTGCTTGGGAAGCCGGCCATAAACACAAATGAATCCCAATCTCTGCCAATCTTTTGTAAAGCATCCAACACCAGCAACTTTACTAAACCATGATGAAACAGGGATGTTTCACAACCATCTTTCTTTAACTGGATTTTATCACACATTTTACTAATGCTTCTGAACAAATAGAAAGGTATGTCTATTGAAACCTTACCTGTGAAATGCAACAAAAGTTTGAAGTGGTAGGAGTAAACTTTGTTGTACCTTCCCTCGCATGTTAGGTATTTCTGGATGCATGTGAGGAGCGTAGCATAATGTTCCTTTATGTAACTCCTTGGCACCGCTTTGGTGAGGTCCTCATTCACATAAGGTTCCTTCAAAAACTCTTTACAGGGACTCATGTCGAACTTAAAGTTTTTGAACCATTCATGACCACCCCTCGGAATTTCAGTGACAGTGGAAATAGCTTCAGGAGACACAGGAAACTCTAACATTGACACCTTTGAATTCAGTCCAGTAAAATTCAATGCGAAAGCCTTCGTTACCTCTGCATGTCCCCCCTTCAATTTCTCGCAGAACCTCCAGCAACCGGCATTTCGAAAGGCTCTTGCTACACCTTCATCCCCGAGAGTAACATCTAACCCCTCCGGCTCTGTCCTCAAACACTTACCGGATCGATGTTCCCTCTTTTCCATCTTGCTTCGGATATTTTCGCACAGGAAACTAATGGCAGCTACAGTGCGAAAACAATCTCGACTTTGGAGTGCAGGCTCGCTTGCAATGATCCCTTTAAATGAGAACTTGGGCTTCTCATACAGCAAACATGTTTTCACATTATGAAAACACATTATGACATAACCATACCTCATTAAAATCCCTTAAGCTGACATTCATATGCATGACTCTGGACCTTATGGCGGAATGATGATTTATCATGACCTGGAGAGGACATCAACTGACAAACATGACCGGACCTATGACTCACCCCTCCCGGATTTGACATTGCAAGAGAAAACGCTACAAAAACCCCGAAACCCCGATTTCGTAGCGCGGACAGTTCAAATTTAACAAAACGCGCTACGAAATGGCTGCTAAACAGTACGCTGCGAAAAGACGGAATCATCATTGCGCAGCTAAATGGACCAAACAAACATGTGCTGCGAAACTGCGCAAAGTACTAATGACATGACATGTCTTAACTGACAATGATGGAGGGTATCTAACGATTTTTTCTTACACGAACTTACATCAATACCTTTTGAAATTCACATTTCAAAGTGACACACACATATAAACCTATTCACAAAACTGAAAACCTTTATATGAACCTTGTGGACAACATTACATACATGAACTATGGTTCTAAGTGATAACAGCATCCTTCATCAATCTAGTGCGAGTGTAACCCGTAGGCCAATAATTTGGAAGGAATCAGACGAAAAAGATGTAGTAACACAACTGAAGCACGTTTCTGGCATACACAAGATGTAGCTAGTGCACGATAGAAACCCTCTGAACCAACCAATAATGAAAGCTAACACAGAGGCGAGGAATCCGCCAATAGGGTCAAATGGAAACCAAGGCACTGCACGAATCCAAATGTGTGATAATGAAAGCTGATGTGGAACACAATGGAAACCACTCAGTCAAATACCCATGATACTGATCGATGCTGAGCATAAGGTGACCTATCAATAATGAAAATAAGGCCAGGGTGCTACTCTAGATATGCCCTTAGAGCAATATGTCATAGTTGATAAGGACAAGACCCGCCAACAAGAAGTCAATGGAGACCTTCTCAAATCGACATGAACAAAGGATCAATATAACTAATGTGATAGAAAACATGACACTGACAACCAGGGATGGCTGACTGAAAAATAGGTCGAGAGACACCAAAAAGAGGCCGACTCAGGTTTACCTCCCTTGAATAAAAGCACGACTCAATGATGAATATATGGTAGCATATGATAACTCTGTCTACGTTTGTCATGAAAGAGGCATAAGCAAACTCTCCATATGATTGGAAGAGGTAACCAGTCAGAGGAGTACTGACTCAATAACAAGGTTAAGGTGCTCCTAAGTCAAACGAAATCCCACCCTAATGGAGGAGAGACTTTCTTTTGAGTGCTTTGTTCAAGGGTGACACGACTGACTCTAGCTGCCAAAAAAATATGGAAATGTCGTCCCATTCCTGCTCTTTTTGGAATATAGAATTTTTTTGTCTTTTTCTTTAATCTGGAAAAAGAATAAAAGAATGCTATAGTATAGTGCAAAGAACGAGTGTTAGAGAAACAGATGATCTAGTTCTTGGGAGGGGAACATTCCTATGCTCAATGCAAGGAAGCAAAAGTGGTCAAGGACACTTAAAGGGATGCTCTTTCCATGGGTAAAAGGATGCATCAAGTTGCAGAAGCTAAGTGATTGCATGGTTGATTTTGGAGAATACATTGTCAAATAAGTGGCTTAAACACGAGTCCAAGTGAATCTGGCTCAAGGCCAAAAGGTGCAAATAGTCAAAATGCAATGCAGCAGTACAACTCAACACAAACGAGCCTCTAGGGTATAAAGCCAGAAATTAGCACTGAAGAAAGGAGAATGTGTCTTCAGTGCATAAGTCATGGCAGGACTAAAGAGGACTCCCAAGCCTACTCAATATAGCAGCATGGGCAACCAATGTCAGCGATGTTCTAACTAAGATGCCCATGTAAAGGATGCCTCTACTATCGCATCATGATTTAAAAAATTGGTGAGTGAAAATGGTTTTCTAATCAAGATACGAAGGGGTCAACCCTATGGCTAATGTATCGCTGAATGGAGGCTAGTATGCAAAATACAGTGGAAAAATGGTTTTCCCTAACCTAAATGCCAGTGAGAGAACAATACCTGCCATGACGGGTCAGCCGTCATGGGACCGAAACAATATCTCGAAGAAGTCTCCAAAAATTCATGTGAAGAAAACCCACTCTCGACAATCCAAGCCCACAAGTCAAAAAATCCATGAGACAAAAATCAATTTTTGAAAAAATATTTTTCAATTTCAAAGCTATATAATGACTTTTGGACTCATAGTTTTTTCATTTCTGTTTGGAGCAAAGAGTTGTGGAGAAAAATGAAGCAAGCTTTCCTCTGAACAATTGGATCATTCAAATCACCCCAAAGTCTCCACGTAATCCTGAAATCCTACTTGTAATGTTTTATGATAGTTTTTAGATGTTTTTTCAAAGTTTTGATCGTGGGAAACTATGCCCAAAAATTCAACTATGCATACACACAGGTTGGATGTGAGCAACCTATGTATACGATGGCCCTACATGTGACTATGTGTAAAGGGAACCCGCGTGTACGCGAGTTAAAGTTTTAACACATAAACTAACGGTTGAAACTTTAATTTTTTGTAGGATGACTATCACTTGGATGGAAAGAGAGCATACAACTATTGATAATGAGGTAATGAATGACAAAAATGCATTGGATTCTCTAAGAGGCTGTGCCTTACTTAAGTTCTTCAAAATGCCAAATATGAAAGCCAATATGCGCTTGCTAGAACTTTTGATCCACTACTAAAGCGCAGAGGATGACGCTTTCATGATAGACTAGATGCCTCTACGGATTGAGGTTGAAGATATATATTTTATTACTAGTCTCTCCCAAAGAGGGGAGGTCGTGCATTCGACAGGCAGGATGAGAAGTAGTCTTTCAGTGGAAGACTATGTCCATATATATTGTCCTAGACATCCAGAGAAGATTAGAAGTCAAATTCCAATCAAACATGTGGAAATTTTATCCTTGGGGATTTTGCTATTTACCATTGCACGGGTAAACGGGTCAGCTTCCCTTCATCAGGAGTCACGAGTATCTATGAGCCTAGCAATGGAATGTCTTACCACAATATTTGATGAGTGCACGCCTCTTCTGACTAACATGAAGAGTCAATTAACCTCTATACCGAAGGGTCAAACGAAGAATTTTGGATATGGTTGTGTTCATTCTTCTTCGAGAAGGTACCTGGGCTACGTCCCAAAGTATCAGTGCCCATCAGCAGCCCTAGAGATCCACGAATGGGTAGATGGGCAAACTTGATGAAGTGCCTAGAATGACTTTTGACGGTGAGTTTTTCACCTAATGGGATCAACAGATCATTGCGATCGATGACTACCCATATGCCAGCATGGATTTCTGAGGAGATCCAAACTTAGTGTTACCACCAAATGTGGCATGGGGAGACATAAGTAACAATTTTTAAGTTTTTGTGAATTTTTCAAGATTTTTTGGACTTTTTAATATGAAATGAACTTAGAAAAAATATTTTTGATGAGACAAAATACTAAAAAAATATAATGACCATGTTCCAAATGTGGGTCCAGTGAGACCTGATGGATTTTCGAGGCACAGGCATCACGGAAGAGGGGCTGAAGAGGCGACAGCTAAGACACAGAGAGTCATGTATGTTGTTCAGAGAAACTTGGTGATACTAACTCACTAGGTACTTATGATAGTCGTAGAGGATCTGCCTGAGGATATGCAGCACCGTGTGGTCAGGGTACCATGGGACTGGGTCCGGATACTTCAGCGTGTAGCCAACACTGTAGTTAACATTTTAGTTGCTCATCCTGAGTTGGGTCGATAGATAGATCATTGTATGATTGGACATGATTATGGGCATAAGCCCAAATTTTGAGGGCATCCTGTCCCAATTTTGTATATTATTTTTGAACACTCCATCTATATACAAGTGATTTTATGATATATATATATATATATATATATATATATATATATATATATATATATATATATATATATATATATTTGATTATTTTTTATGTTATTTAATTTGATAAATGATTAATGTGCCAATATAATGCTTGATTAGTAATAAAGTCTGCTAATGAATTTTCAGATCATGGAATGTGAACATATGTGATATAAATAAATGATCGCTGCAACACTTTCACTCTCAAAAATTGATGATATAAATAAGGATCACAAACCCGATAAGTGTTATTTAACTATGACACCACCAGTTGTGAGTCTAGAGAAACTACCATGAATCAATCCCATAAGATATTGCATCGGATAGTAAATTAAGAACGATAGTATATTCGGCAATGTTGTTCGAAGCAGGGCTAATACATACTCCCCTCGACACCATCAACTGGCCAGATGGATAATAAATCACCCAAGCTGTGGAAGCAAGATTTTGAGTGTGCCAACTTTCACAATCAGCAAATACAAAATATATCGAATCATCCATAAATACTTGCCAAAGCAGATCAAAAAATGTCAATATCACAAAATGCCAGACGAATATGTACAAAGATACAATATATACAAACAAGAAATTGCTCAATCGAAGCCTAAGAAAAATCCATTTTAAGGTAGAGCCCATTTCTAGGCTCCGCCAACTTGTTCCCTTCAAAATCAATTAATTCATAAGCCCCTTTTCCCAAAACTCGCTTAACTATAAAGGTACCATACCACATATATTTGAACTTGCCTGCCCTCAGGGCGTCTTTGTCTTGGTCATAGACTAAGACAAGGTCACCTTCAAAAAAAACCCGGGGACGGACAACTTTATCATATTGAGTTTTAATCCCCTTCTTATGGGCCTCATTTATTATGGTTGCATCTCGACGCTGATCATAAAGATTTTCCAAATGAACGAGGTGTTCCTTAATACTAGATGTCTCTGGAAGAAGTTCTACAGCTAGCTTAAGGGACGGAATTTCACATTAGATAGGGAAAATAAATTCCAACCTGTAAAATAGCTGAAAAGGAGTAAAATTGGTGGCAGTCTTAATTGAGGTTTGATATGCCCAGAGTGTTGGGTACAACATGATGTGCCAATTGGATCGAGCTTTATCAATTTTCCTTTGTAGGATGGTCTTAAGGGACTTATTCATGGCTTCAACCTTCCCATTGGCATGAGGATAATATGGAGATGAATGCTCCTGCCAGAAGCCCAGCTTGAGAGCCAATTCGGTCATCAATTGATTTTGGAAGTGACTACCATGGTCAGTGACAATCTCTCTTGGGATACCAAATAATGAAATAACCTAGTTGAAGAGAAACAAGGTTGTTGCCTCACTATCTTTTTTGAAAGTAGGCATGGCCTCAGCCCACTTCATAAAGTAGTCTACAGCCACAATGATGTACTTGTGACCCCCTGCTGAAGGTGGATTACAAGTAATAAAATCAAGGACCCACTTCGTAAATGGACCGACAATGATAACAGGAAAAAGTGGAGCTAGGTGCATGCACATTTTCCGAGTATAAAATTGACAAGGATGGCAACGTTTGACTGCTTCAATACAGTCATTGAAAATTGAAGGCCAAAAGTAGCCTGCTTGCAAAATTTTCTGGGTTGTTGCAAGCCCTAATAGATGATCGCCACAAGCTCCACTGTGGCAATTATTAAGTACTGACTCGGCTTCTTCCAAATTTAAGCAATGCCTAAGGATTGAATCAACCCCTCTGCGATATAATGTATCACCAATAATAACATAGTTTTTGGCAAGGTGACATAACCTTCGACGCTCATCTTTGGAGAAAGAAGGAGGAAACTTCAAAGTCTAGAGATATATAATGATATCTCCGTACCAGGGATCTTGTGAAGAAATGAGGAATAAATGTTTGTCAGGAAAATTTTCCTCAAAAACAATAGCTTCCTCATAAGGCAGCTTTGAAGTCAATTCCGCAAAAACTAATGACTTCTTAGATTTAGCTGACAAGAATTCGAGATCAAACTCTTGCAAAATAACAATCCATCAATTATACTTGCCCCTAATCACTCGCCTACTGAGGACAAACTGAAAAGGATTGACAGCTGCTAAGACGAACGTTTTGCAAAGCAGAATGTAATGACGAAGCCGCTAGACAATGTGGACTGCTGCCAAGGCCAATTTCTCGATGGGAGAATAGCCTAGCTCAGGTCCTACTAAGCCTCTACTCAAGTAGTAGATTACATGCTCACTGAGAGCATCATCTTCCTGAACCAGAACCATTCTGATGGTTGATTCTACTACAGCAAGATACAAAGGGAAATCTCTGCCATAATCTGGTGGACTCAATAATGGAGTAGAAGTTAATGCTTTTTTCAAAGCATCAAAATATCGTTGCGTGAAATCGTCCCATAAAAATAGAACTCCTTTCTTAAGAAAATTCATAAATCCTTTGGTAATCTCGACGTAATTTGCTATAAATCTCCTCAAGAAATTTGTCTTTCCTTGGAGGCTTTGAAGTTGACGAATGGAAGACAGGGGAGGCAACTGAATTATTGCCTCAACCTTGAAAGGATCAACTTGAATCCCTTCAGTTGATACAATGAATCCTTACAGCTGACTGGATGTGACTGCAAAAACACACTTATTCGGATTCAAATGGATTTTATAAAAACGACATCTCTCAAAAGCTAACCGAAGGTGCTTGGGATGATCAATTCTCTTGCAAGAACGAGCAGCTAAGTCATCCAAGCATGCTTCGATAACATGTTTGATGTTGTGGAAAGCATAAGACATGGCCCACTGAAAAGTAGCTTTAGCATTTTTAAGGCCAAAAGGCATCTTCTTGTATGAAAACGTGCCCCAAGCACAAATAAAGATTGTCTTGTGCTGATCCTCTGTATGGATAGTAATTTGATTGTAACCAGAGAATCCGTCCATAAATGAAAAAAATTCATTACCTGCCCATTCATCAACAATTTGGTCAATAAAAGGTGTGGGGTAATTTTCTTTTGGACAAGCTTTATTTAAATCCATAAAGTTGATACATACGCGGATCGTTCCTTGCTTCTTATCTACCGGGACTAGGTTGGAAACCCACTTATTTAGAGGAACGAGGTATATGAAACCCGCCTTAAGTAGCTTTTAAACTTCAACTTTAATAGTTGCTGCTTTCCGAGGATTGAATGGTCGAAGTTTTGACAAATAGGTTTGGCAGTTTCATATGTCTTGATCTCATGCTGGACTATAGATGGATCAATTCCAGGCATTTCCTCATAAGACCAAGTGAACACATCTTGAAATTCTTTGAAGAGATCGGTGTAGATTTGAATTTCTTCAAGGGAATAGTCAACTCCAATGAAGGAATTTTCAATTACGTTAGGATTCCTAGAGATGTTCATAGGTACAGTTTGTTAAATAGCCGACATGTTACCTTCGGCAAACAAGTTTGCTGGAGCCAAAGGGTTTGAAATTGTATGAACATCACTAGTAGATGGATTGGACAAACTAGATTCAACTTCAGGAAATGGAGGGAGAAAATATGAACGATGATGTAAATCATCCCATGGTCGATCCACACCCATCATTGCTTCCAAAATTTCTTCTTCAGATGGTAAGACTGTATCCAAGCAATCCAAAGTTGAAGTAGAATTGAGGGTCCAAGCTGGAGCCACATCGCCATCTAACTCCTCTGGTGAAAAAGGAGTGGGATGGTTGTCTGTAGATAGATTGATAGTGAGTTCCACTGTAGACATGTGAAATTCCATTCCACCTACCTACCCTCCATCTAATGTGGTGGTAGATGAACGTAAGGGCCAAGGGGCCGAAAAATAATGAGTTTGAAAGAAGTCTTTTTCAGAATGTCCCCTAGAAGATGAAATCACATTAATTCTAGCTGTAGGAGCAAGGAGGTCGAATATACCCATTAACGAATAGTACATCCCAACTCCTAAATTCTTAATAGGTTGACGAGGATTGTCCACCAATGGAACGATAGAATCCAAGTTTGTGTGAGAGTCACTTGGAGAATAATCTAACTGATAAACTATAACAATCCTCCCCTCATGAGGAAAACAGAGGATGTGTAATAATGATGAAACTATGGCATCCATCTCATAAATCCAATTCCTGCCTAAGAGGAGGTTATAATCCAAGTTCGCATCGACAATTTCTACCTCAATATTCACTACCTTTCCCCCAACACAAATAGGAAAGGCTAGCATAATCTTGTGCGGACTATGAGAATGTCCGTCAAATGCCATCAAAAGAGTCGATGAAGGAACAACTGAAGGTGATCCAATGGCCTTGCAACATGACATAGACATCATGCATGTGGAAGCTCCCTCATCTATAGCAGTCCGAAAAATATTGGTCTTTCAATATGTGGACTTTATCTAGAAAGCCATATGGTGAGGAAGTCTCTTTTTGACATTCAACATATCAAAGTGAGCACTAAATAATTCTTTGGATCTACTGCGCTGATTGCTAAAAGAAAAGCACTTCTCTAAGCAAGGCATGACTGGAGTACCTCCAATGCTGACATGACACAAGGACTTCAAGCCAGATCTTCTACAATCGAGTAGTTTTGGGCTGCCCTGGCATTAGGGTTAATAGTCGAGCGCTTTGCGGAACCTTTCAGTATCCGAGGCATAGACTCAATAGAGGGTCGCTCAATATGAAGTGGTTTTGTGGCCTCGGGAATAGATTTAGCCTTAGATGTTTCTAGTTCACCATAATCACATGCTTGCATAGCGACATCGATATGAGAGCTTATCATATAAACATTTGATGAATTTTCCCCTTCCTGGTTGCCCCTGGCGGAGGCACCACCATTAGAATTTGCATCAGCAAGTAATTGCTACCCTTGGGGAAAAGGGTTAGTCAGAATAGCTTGGGATCTAGAGGACCCTTGTTGTACTAATAAGCACTGAGCGTCTTGCATCTTAGGGAAAAGGAGAGTCACATGATCTCCATTGCATAACTTGCATGGAAATTTTACCTTTTTCTTGGACTCTTTCCTACCCTCTCTGGCATCATTGTTGGGTTTGTTCGCATTACCTTTCCCTTCCTAGTTCTTCTTCTTACCTCGTCCCTTCCTCTTCCCATCAGATTTTTGATTTCCTTTGGGGTTAGCGATCTGGACGACATTTATAGAGGTAGGTTGGGAAGGTGTAGGTATGGACGGTGTTACCTAGGTAGAAGAAGCAGTTTGTAGAGACAACTATTGTAATTGATTCAATAGGTTCACCGCGTTAACATCAATCGATCTGACTATACCATTGGCATGGGGAACTAGTTTTGGTTTGGCTGAATCGACCTTAGATCTAGGAGCATCAAGTAGGATTTTCTGAAGAACCCCAGACTGAGAATATATCAGTTCCAATTGTTGGGCTCTAAATTTATCCTACTCTTCCATATAAACACCGGAGAGAGACACATTCTTTGAGATCTCAGGTTGTAATGATTTGAGAAACCATTCAAGAAGGAACTTAGGTGGGATTTCGGCTTTGATAAGCCTTTTCCTCCTCCTCCATTCCTGGATGTGATCCGAAATGTGAGTTGCGGTGTCTTGTTGAAAGTTAGCCAGAAGTTCAATTTCAGCTTCATATTGGACAGGCAACTGAAAATGGTTCAAAAAGACATTAGCCAAAACACAAAAAGAAGTGTAGGTGCCCCCTGGTAACTCTATATACCATTTGGCCACATTTCCAGTTAGGGTGCACTGAAATAACCTCAACATGATCGAGTCATCTATCACGGAGTTGGATTGGCACCATAAGTGAAATGTGGTTATGTGGTTCCCGAATATTCACCACTCTTCCCTTTGAATTTTGGGATATCTGAGGGAAGTTTAGTTGGGATCGAAGGCCAAGCTGGATTGTACCGAATTGGATCATTTGTCAATTTAGTTAAGTCTAGCAAGTTCAGCGTGGCCAGAAAAGGGAGTCGTGGCGGACCTTGGGAATTCTATCTAGTGTGGGCGGGATTCCCGAAGGTCTAAAAAGAATGACCTAGATGTTGAAAAACACCAGGTTGCCTAAGGTAACTCGTAGAGCCTATTGAACCAAAAGGTGTTCCTTATGGTCCAGAAAAATTCAAAGTTTGACCAACTCCTATCAAAAATCCTCCATAACCAGTGAAGTTACCCCCTAACGAAGTGTTAAAAGGAGCTGATAGCCCTTGATAAGGATTCCATGCATTAGCAAAGGGTGGAAAATTCTAAAATGAATTAACTGAAGAATACGGCACATTCCCTTGTTGGCCAGAATAAAATTTATTCCCAGCTCCTATCCCACTAACCACAGGGTTTGTCCAACTCTGGAATGGGTTATTATCTTGACCTATAAGGGAAAAAGGCATTGACCCTACTATTGGATTAGAGTGTGGTATATGACCACTTCCAAATGGGAAACCCTAAAAATAAGTTGATCCACTCATCATGGATGTGGAGGCAATAGATGGTATGTTCAAAGGAATTGAAGGAATCCCATGAGACATAATTCCATAAGGGATATATCCAAAACCAGATGAAGTAGCCTGAGAACTTCCACTCGTTGATGGGATGGAAGTAAACCCAAATATAGCCGTGCTGGGAGTAATAGAAGGGATGGAAATAGTTCCTCCTCCTTTTATAGATATGGGAGTCTGCATACTCTCAACACTAGTCATAGATGCCATGCTTCCAGTAGTGGTCATCGAAGGAATAGATGGATGTAAACTTGGGCTCGAAGGCCTATGAGTCAGAGTTCCAACGTATAATAGAATGTTTGGATGATCAAGAGGAAGAGGAGAATTCAGGGCTGCAACCAATGTTGAAAGCTCTTCAACTTCGATATTATCTTCTTGTTATCACCCCAAGAAACTCTCCTAGGTTGTATATCAGAGATGCTCGGTAACATTACAAACTTAACAAAATGTTGGAAAATGGTGGATGAATGGAAGGAAATGATGCATATTCAAGCCAGATAACCACTTCTACTATGTTTAACCCCAGAAATGGGTGAACACCCCCAGACTACAAGGCTTTAAACCACCAATTACTCACAGTTTTAAGGAAAATGTGAAGATGGAGAATACTGATCACACCAGTAGATGCACAGGACCCTGTGATGGCCAGCTGCAACCAGTTAAAAGGTCTGTAAATCTATTTCCTAATGCACAAACAGCATGACAGCTCTCTAGCGTTATAACAACAGAAACCTACATACACATTCAATAATACCTACTAGATTCTAACACAGAGGTGGGATGACAGCCCCTCTAATGCTAAACATCAAGAACACATTAAAAATGAATAACAGGCACAGCCTGGAACAAAGAAGAAGCAGAAAGTGAGAAATTAATAGCAAAAGAAGCTCACATTAGCTGAAAATGAAGACCAGAAGCTGCAAGTATCATAGTAGTTACAGTCTCCGGAAGTTGAAGTTTACATCAAAATAACATTCATCAACCCTCATTACATATTCTTTGTGGGTATATATGGAGTTTGTTTACAAAATTTCTCTATTGTGCTATGCGTGGAGGGGTCATAATGGACCACCAACCACATTTACATACTATTATGGGTCTCTACTGCAAACTGTGTGCTTTAATGAACAAAATTGGCCGTTTTAGATATTCTGTTGTCCTTCTCTGAGCAATCAGAATACTAACTGATACAAGGCTCCATAACTAATAACTGCATTTATCTGCCTAAGCTCTGTACTCTCCCTCCTCGACCGTGTTGCTCTTTAAATGAGGTAGTTGAAGACTTAACTGTGAAGAGAGCTGGTGGGTGATTGCCCTCATCCTTCGAGTGAATGATACAGGTCAGAGGCACGAAAACAATATGGATGTTGCATGAGCGGGACAGGAATAAACGACAGCCGTCGGATCGCGTGAATGAACAGATTAGATTACGGAGGCCATCGGGAGGTAACGCGAATTGAGACACGTGAGTCGTTGGATCGCGGTCGAGCAGATCCGACAGCTATCGAGTGGCCGTACATGTGGGCGGTAAGCGGTTTCCCCGCACCACTCGCAGGGGTGGGCGGTTTTCGTATGCAGAGGAGCGATCCAGTATAATAGCGACACGTGGTGGATGGGACGGCGGGGAAACCACTTTCCCCATGGGCTATCATACGTGTAGGTTCACGGGGTGGGAGCTGAGAATACCGTCAGATCCGCGGGAAATGATCGGACGGCAGACTTAAAAGCACGTGGATTTTAACTAATGTGACGAGATAGCTACAGTAACCGTGCATGCTTAATTGAATATGGTCATGTGGCTTTAGACTTTACGCTTATGGGGCTGATAGAACCTAAGCTTTCAAAGCAAAATAGAAGTGAAACGGAGGAAATGCATGCAGCGGGGGTTTAAGTAAATACGTGTCTACACAAGATTTTGGAAGAAAATAGAGATAAATGGGTTACAAGGATATCAAGCAAACAAAGGTGAACAGATAAAATAAACTACTGTGAGCTCCCTCCTTGTAAAGACACACGGCCATGGTAGTCATTTGGTCCTCCAAATACACAAATGCATAGCAGAGCTAACACTGGCTCCTTCTGGGGATGAGATCCTCCCTGTGAGGTCTCAAGAACCTGCAGATCAATGCCTTCCTGATGAAAACAAATTAGCCAAAATTCCTAGTGTTCCATTGGGCATGGAGTCTACTTTGCCTACACAAAACTGATGAAAACAAAATATTTACAACTTTTAAGGCCAAGGACCTTAAACAACATAATTTTTTAGAAAATGCCCATTAACTGGGCCATCAAAAACTGCCTCTCCTCCCATACTTTTCAGTATGAAGGTGTTGTTCCCTTGAATCTGTGAAATGATGAAAGGCCCTATCCAGAAAGCATCAAATTTCCCATGGTTGCCTCTCTTTTCCTTTAGTGCATCCCATTTCAAAACCAAGTCTCCAATCTGAAAATTTTCTGATTTTGTCTTTCTGTCAAAAGCATCCTTGATCTTTTTCTGATGTGCTGCAGCCTTTTAAACCAGTTGTTCTCTAATCTGATGTACTTCTGCTAAATTAGTGGTCCTCTTTTCCATGTCTTCTTCCTCATCCATCTCTTCTTGAAGGAATTTCGCCACAGGGAGAGTTAACTGAATTGGGAATACAGCCTCAGTGCCATATACCAGCTTGAAAGGAGAATTGCCTGTGGATTTCTTAATGGTCACTTTGTCAGCCCACAGTGCATGCTTGAGCTTTGAATACCACTTCTTTTTATTATCCTCTAACAGCTTTTGAATTATCCTTATCAGGCTTTTATTAGAGGATTCTGCCAGACCATTTCCTTGTGGATAATATGAGGTGGAATGAACAAGTTTAATACCCATTGAATCACACATTTCCACCAATTCTTTTTCCAAGAAGGCTGTTGCATTATCTGTGATTAATTTATGTGGACAACCAAATCTGGTAAAGATATTCTCTGTCAAAAACTTCATGACCACCTTATGATCAGCCTTCCTGGTAGGGATTTCTTCAATACACTTAGTGAAATAATCAATAGCTACTAATATCCACCTGTGCTGGCCACTGGAATGTGGATTGATTTCATTAAATAAAATCCAAGCCCCACTGCTAAAAAGGTCCTTTTGCAAGTATTGGTTTCAAAGGCAGGGACTTCAATTGTTATTTTCCTTCAAATCTTTGGCACCTGTCATAAGATTTAACAAATGAAAACACATTAGAAAATAAAGTGGGCCAATAGTACCCAGCTCTGAGAATTTTATGGGCTGTAGTTTTCCAATAATGGTGCCCTCCACCCATGCTAGAATGGAATTGTTGCATAACTTCTTTTGATTGTTCTTTTTCCAGACACCTCAAAAGCACTCCAGATGGATCCCTCCAGTAGAGCATATTTTCATTGATGCAATATTTAGCTGCCCTAAGCTTTATAGTTTTGGCTTGATTTTGAGTAAATCCTGAAGGGATTTCTAGCTTCAGTAAGAAATTAATTATTGCAGAATACTAATCACAAGAAGCTAGATTCTTGGCCACTAACTACTTTCTGTCTAGTTCAGCTGCTTCCTCTTCTTCTGCCTGACCAATTTCTGCAATTGTGCACAGGAAATCAATATCCAATGATATGCAATTTTCTTCAGCTAATAATTTGGCAAGACCCTGACCTCTGACCAGCTTGGTGGGCTTCAATTCTATATTAAATTCTATCATCTTTTCAATCCATTTTGCCCTTCTTCCATCAGCATCGGGTTGTGTTAAGACATCTTTTATTGCAACAGAGGGTACATATGCAATTATCTTGGAATGCAAAATGTAAACTCTGAAAGATTTCAAGGATTTGATAAGAGCATATGCTTGTTTTTCAATAACATCATACCTCAATTTAGCATCCCTCAAGTTCTTGCTAAAAAATGCTACTGGATGTTCTGAACCTTCTTCATCTGCCTGCAATAAAACTTTTGCAATGGTGTCTTTAGAGGCAAATGAAAATATATGGAACTCCTTGCTGTAATCTGGACTCAATAATGTGGGAACCTCCATAATGGCTTTTTTAATAGACTCAAATGATTTTCTTGTTGCATCAGTCCATCTAACCTCTAACCCTTTCTTCAACATGGAGGTAATATGCTTCACATATTTAGCAAAATTTGGAATAAACCTCCTCATAAAATTTATTTTACCCAGAAAGGACTGGATATCTTTCTTTGATCTAGGGACAGACAAGGTCTGTATTGCTTTCACTCTTTCTAGGTTAATCCGGACACCTGTAGCAGAAACAAAATGTCCTAACAGCTTGCCTTCCTCCAAAGCAAATTATGATTTTTTAGGATTGACTAAAATCCCAAACCTTCTGCACTTCAGAAACACTTTTTTCAAATGCTGCAAATGATTTTGATGGCTGCTGGAGTATACTATTATGTCATCAAGGTAGATGAGGAAAAATTTATCCTTCTCTCCCACAAATGCTATATCCATAGCTCTCTAAAAGGTGGCTCCAACATTCATCAATCCAAAAGGCATCTTGGCATACATAAAAGTGCCCCAAGGAGTGGTAAATGCAGTTTTCTCTTGATCATCTGGGTGCACAGCAATCTGATTAAAACCTGAAAATCCATCCAAGAAAGACATTACTTTGGCTCCTGAGACCTTCTATAACAAATGCTACATCTTCGGTAGGGGATAATTGTCTTTCTTTGAGCACTTGTTCAAGTTTCTGAAATCGACACACAGTCTGATTTCTCCACTTTTCTTCCTCATTACTACTAGATTGGCTACCCATTTGGAATATCTAAGAGGAACTATAATCTTGGCACCCAGCAATTTTTTAATTTCTTTTTCTATTAGAAGAAGAAGCATGGGATTTATTGGTCTCATCTTCTGTTTGAAAGGAATGGTGTCTTTCTCTAAAGGGATTTTATGCTAAATAATCTTTTTATCATAATTTTTCAAGTCACTATACTCCCAGGCAAACACATCAGCAAATTGCTTCATTAATTTGCAGTATTCAGAACTTTGATCAGCTGACAAATGAGTGGACAGATTTACATATCTAGGCTAACCTGGACTTCCTATATCATGCTTACAAACTGCAGATTGGTCTTCTTTTTGGGCAGCCTTGTAAGGCACATCATTTTGGTCAAACAATCTTTGAAGAGGAATTAGACCCTTAGGAATATGATTGCTGGGAAGTTGAACAATGTTGTTTTTGCCAATTTTATTTCTAAGCTAGGATTTGGGGATTTCTAACAAGGCTTCATTATCTTGGTCAATTTTCATTTTAGAAAACTCATCAATGACTTGTAGAAACCTATTTATCTCATCATCATCTTCAAAAACCTTCCAATGCTGGACATTATCAGGCAAGGATGGTCTGTACTTCATTTGGACTTCATAAACTAATCTGGGAGGCATGGGAGGAATAAATAGACTATCAGACACAGCAAGGGAATCAGCAAGTTGATTTTGGGCTCTAGGAATATATGAAATGTAGAAATTATCAAAGGAATCTTTGATTCTCCATGCCTCATCTCTGTATGCTTTTAGCCTTGGGTGCTTTACTTGAAACGTTTTATTTACTTGCCGAATGATCAAATAAGCATATCCAAACACCTTTATATTCTTGATTCCTCTGTATTTTGCTGCATTAAGGCCCAACAGTAGAGCCTCATACTCTGCTATATTTTTTGTGACTTGAAAAGCCAACTTAGAAGACAGCTGAATGCTTTCTTGTTCTGGAGATATCAGCACCACCCTTGCTCCTGCAGTCTCCCTGGAACATGCTCCATCAAAGAACATCTCCCAAACCTGACTTCCTTACCCTTCTTCAGCCTAAACTGGTTTCCTGAGCTGCATTGAGGCCTTCTGAGATTCTTCTATTTGGAGGATACATGCTCCAAAATCAGTGTCCACCGCATATATGGGATGATTAGTAGGGTTCTTCTCATAACTAATGATGTATGCCAACTGTGCTTCTCTGTACAATCTCCTGCTCTCTCGTTTAAAAAATGGAACAGTGGCATAAGATAGATCATTCTATAATGTCCCACCTAGTCTCTTAATCCACCCTTTGGACAGCAGCATGCCAAACTTAGGAGGGACATCTGCTACCACAATATCCATCATCATACTCTTCATGGGCAACTGAGTTAAGGTAATGCCCAGGTCTTTGATTAATCTCAGGCATTTCACTTTCCTGAAATCAAAAGAGAATAAATCATGATATGGTCTAGTGATGTCAAGGCCTAACTCCTCCATGATAGCTTTAGGCATCAAATTGTGGCTAGCCCCTATGTCTAGCAGGAAATTGTGGAGGATTTTATCATGAATGGTCAATGAAACATAAAAAGATGGAGAATTATTATCAGCAGGTTCAATTATGGGACTAAGCACAATGGCAGGCTTGTCATCTTGCAAATTGACAGAGTCAGTGGAGGTTTGTGTGGTTTCCATCACAAGAGCTTCAAGGATAGGCTTTCTAAATACTTCACTCTTCACCAACTCTATCAGGGGCACAAATATTTTCAATTTCTGAACTTCTGACTCAAAGCTAAAAGAAGATGGTAACTTATCAGAACCTCTTACCTCTTGAACTAGAGCTTTAAGGATGACTGGATTAGCTACTGGTCTCCTCTGCCTGATATTCTATGACTCTATTTGGACAGCAGTTCTTTGGGCAGGATTCTCCTTGACATTTTTTCCATTGGACCTAAAATTATATCTTCGTTGCTCCTTAGTTCTTAGGATAGCTTCGCTATCCCATTCTTGGTTGTCTTTTTCTTGTAGCAATGATTCTTCATAAGCAGCCAATGTCAAAAATGCAGCACTGCCTTTATCTTCCATGTAGTGAATTTCATCCTCATCTTCAAATTGTTCCTCCTCCATGACTACATTTTGAAAAGGAGCTTTAACTTTATGTTCTTGTTTTGATTCTTTACCCCTCTAAATAATTGCAACTGTTCATTTTCTCTTCTAAATGGAATGGGATTTCTTGGAGCAAATGTGTTTTGCTACCTTGTTTTATTTACTGAATTTTGCTCAACCTTTAGCTTAGAAATTTTAGTAGCCAATGACTCTATCATCTTAGTCATTTTGTCCAATTTAGGCTCTAAAGATGATGCAGAAGAAGTAGTAGCCTGACCTCTCTGCCTCCTTCTGTCAACTTAACCTTTGAGCTTTTCTGCAGCCATGATATTACACTCTACTTCTAGGGTTGCATCCTGCATGTCTGCCAGTGTAGCACATCTTATTTCTCTCAATAACAGGCAGAAATTAGAGTCAAAAGCATTGGCATAAGTGAGTTTGGCAGAGGTGAGGGTGGGCTTTGCCTCAGCTAATATCTTACTTTACGTACGATTGAATCATTTATTAAAACCAGGCAATGATTCCCCACTTTCCCTCTTCAGGTTACCAAACTCAGTATGGTAATACAACAAGTCTTTTTTATCTCCCCAGTGCTTCAAAAATGCATCATCTAAAGCTTCAATATCAGCAATAGATCTTTGGGGCATAAATTCTCTGAACCACTTCCTGGCCTCTCCATCAAGGCTCTGGACAAAAACTCTCATCCACACATCATTTTCACTTATATATAAATTATCAGCATAACTATAAAAAGCTTCAAGGTGTTCTTCTACTGTCACTCCCTCTGTGCCAGTGAACTTGGGCATATATTTCTGATATTCTCCCACAGGCATAGAGTTTAAAGGAACAGGCAAAACCAGTGGTCCATACCTGGCAGCAATAATTCTTTCTATATTCGTAGGTGCTTGCTTGCCTGCCATGATTGGGATATGTGGAGGGATACTGGCAGATTGAGCAGTAGGAAGTAATGTGATGGATGGCAGAGACAAAAGGATGTTATGGACTGTATAGGAAGTTTTCTTTGGGCTGAGATTCAAAGGGGAACTAATTTCGCAAGGGGCTAAATTAATCTCTGAAGGAATCTCCTTATTAATAGTGTTGGGCTCTAAATCTTCAAACTGAATACCTTCAGCTACAACTTTATCTTTTAGAGAAGCATGAGATTTCTTAGGCTTACCTGATTCTGATGCCCCTTTCTGTGATGCTTTCTTCGATTTGACAGCCTTCTCAGGGTCAGTCACTGGTTCAGCTAGTGATTTCTTAGGATTTCTTCGAGTATGTCTCACAAACTAAGCCAGAACTTCAATGTGGAGTTGCCAAAGGATGGTCTTCCTCCAGTGGAGTCGCCATATAGATGATTACAACCAAAAATGTGTCCAAACCTTGTCTATCATCAAAACTTGGAACTGTGTCATTCTCCTAGGCAAGCTAAGCTTCAATCCTCCTCTCCCCGGCAACGGCGCCAATTAATGTTATCACCCCAAGAAACTCTCCTAGGTTGTATATCAGAGATGCTTGGGAACATTACAAACTCAACAAAATGTTGGAAAATGGTGGATGAATGGAAGGAAATGATGCATATTCAAGCTAGATAATCACTTCTACTATGCTTAACCCCAAACATGGGTGAAAACCCCTAGACTACAAGGCTTTAAACCACCAATTACTCACAGTTTTAAGGAAAATGTGAAGATGGAGAATATTGATCACACCAGTAGATGCACAGGACCCTGTGGTGGCCAGCTACAACCAATTAAAAGGTATGTAAATCTATTTCCTAATGCACAGATAGGATGACAACTCTCTAGCATTTGAACAACAGAAACCTGCATACACATTCAATAATACCTACTAAATTCTAACACATAGGTGGGATGACAGCCCCTCTAATGCTAAACATCAAGAGAACATTAAAAATGCATAATAGGCATAGCCTGGAACAAACAAGAAGTGGAAAGTGAGCAATTAACAGCAAAAGAAGCTTGCGTTAGCTGAAAATGAAGACCAGAAGTTGCAGGTATCACAGTAGTTACAGTCTCCAGAAGTTGAACTTTACATCAAAATAACATTCATCAACCCTTATTACATCTTCTTTGTGGGTATATATGGATCTTTTTTACAAAATTGCTCTGTTGTGCTATGCGTGGAGGGGTCATAATGGACCACCAACCACATTTACATACTAATATGGGTCTCTGCTGCAAACTATGTGCTTTAATGAACAAAATTGGCCTTTTTAGATATTCTGTTGTCCTTCTCTGAGCAGGCAGAGTACTAACTGATACAAGGCTCCATAACTAATAACTGCGTTTATCTGCCCGAGCTCTTTACTCTCCCTCCTCGGCCGTGCTGCTCTTTAAATGAGGTAGTTGAAGACTTAACTGTGAAGAGCGCTGGTGGGTGATTGCCTTCATCCTTCGGGTGAATGATACAGGTCAGAGGCACGAAAACAATATGGATGTTGCATGAGCGGGACGGGAATAAACGACAACCATTGGATCACGGGAATGAACAGTGGAGATTAGATTACGGAGGCCATCAGGAGGTAACGTGAATGGAGACACGTGGGGCGTTGGATCGCAGTCGAGCAGATCCAATGGTTATCGGGCGGCAGAGGTGAGCAACGGTTAACGAGTGGGGGCCATACATGTGGGCGGTAAGCGGTTTCCCCACACTGCTCATGAGGGGTGGGCAGTTTTCGTATGCGAAGGAGTGATCCAATATAATAGCGATGCGTGGCAGATGAGACGGTGAGGAAACCGCTTCCCCCACGGGCTATCATATGTGTAGGTTCGCAGGGCGGGAGCTGCGAATACCATCAGATCTGCGGGAAATGAT
Source organism: Pinus tabuliformis (assembly GCA_031772625.1). Classification (NCBI taxonomy): domain Eukaryota; kingdom Viridiplantae; phylum Streptophyta; class Pinopsida; order Pinales; family Pinaceae; genus Pinus; species Pinus tabuliformis. The sequence goes on along the minus strand of CM062815.1, from coordinate 530,296,415 downwards.
CGGATGGTGGACTTCAAAGCACGTGGATTTTAACTGATGTGATGGGACAACTATAGTAACCACGTGCTCTTAACTGAATATGGTCATGCGGGTTTAGACTTTACGCTTATGGGGCCAACAAAACCTAAGCTTTCAAAGCAAAATAGAAGTCAAACGGCGGAAACTCATGCAGTGGGGGTTTAAGTAAATACGGGTTTACACAAGGTTTTGGAAGAAAATAGAGATAAAGGGGTTACAAGGATATAAAGCAAACAAAGGTGAACGGATGAAATAAATTGTTGTGAGCTCCCTCCTTGTAAAGACACATGGCCACGATAGTCATTTGGTCCTCCAAACACACAAATTCATAGCAAAGCTAACACTTCCAACTGAAAAAGTACTCGAGAAATAATTGGTGTGTTCCTCTCTAACTCTCTACTGGTGCTAGGTCTATCTTGTGAATTAATGACCCCAAGCGGAGGATCAATCTTTGATGCACCTGCTGCCACTGGTTGAAAACCACTGGCAGAATCGCTCCTATGCCTTCTAGGAGAAGGCTCAGGACTCATAGGTGATAGCCCACGAAGTCTCCTAGACGTCGAGATGGTCAGTCGGCCACTTTGAATTATTTAAAAGATCTACTTAAAGACTCAAAAAATTATAAAGCTAGGCCGACTAGGAGCAAAGAACACTCACTAAAAATTCCCTAAAGATATCAGCAATCAAACAACTCTCAAGTATTTCCGCTCTAGGTGATTAGGACCGGACACAAAAATACAAGAAAGTTAATAACAAGGGCCTTCCGAAAATAGAATGGGGTAATTACACCCCAGGCCTACTAGAGAAGGTATCAGAGGCAGTTACGCTGACCTCCAGACAACATCCTTTGCTGGTGCAAGCACCCAACCTTCGCAAGGGTACCCTCCAAAAGTACTATTGAACATGATACAACGTCAGCATCAAGTGCCACGGGATTCCCCTCGGCAGCCACCTGTGTGGTCCCTAGGATAGGAAACTATGGTCACCAACTCATATCAGAATCCGGGCGAAACAGTCATGAGGCGAGATCTAACAAGTCAGAGAGGGGGTATCTCTCGTCCTTATACTCCCTCGTGCTTTACTCCCGGTCATGGAGCTTTCCCAGTCTCCCTAACACTATTGGATTTTTCTCATTAATCAAACTTCTATGTTTTGTAATTTTAAGCGGCCTTGGAGAGTTAACTCTCCTCTCACCTAATCCAAGGCCCTAATAAACCTAAACTTTTTGGTGTATTATGATGACAACATAAAAGTTCTAATTTATTTTAATTAATCACTTGATTTTAATGGTTGTTCTTTAAGTCAAGGGTAAATATGGGAGTCAAACCAATGATGTTTGTATTGCGCAATAGAAATCAATGAAAAACTAACTACATGAATGCAATAATTTTTTCTTCGATGAAAAGAGATCTCTATACGAGTTCTACGAAACTTCTACAAAGCAAAGTAATTTTTCTCTTCTTTTCTTGAAACACACTTCACACACCCAAAAACTAAAAGACTATGAATGCTTTAACAATGCAAACTACCCTAATGCAAGATATAATGGAGATGCAAGATCCTAAATAACACTCAAAAAGAAAAAGCAATTGTTTATAACTAACAATGAGCCAACTTAAGTATTGAAGAGGATACAAATTTTGAACACAAAATTCTCTCCAAACAAGAAGGACAAATTGTAAAAGATCGCAATTCACTTTCAACAACAAAAAGAAACCAAAAACCAAACTTGGCAAAAGAAAAGCAAAACAAAACAAAACAAAAATTGAGATATTTTCTTTTTAAAAAAACAACCAAAACAACTTTTTGAAATCACCAAAATTCTACTAAAACTCAAAAGATCGAAAAAATAGCACAAGGAGTCTTTGCAAGTTATAAACTTGAAAATGAACGAAAATTTGAGAAAAAAGACTTCAACTTGTACAAAACAACCCAAATTTGACAAACTGACCAAGAATCCAAGAAAGAAATACTTCCAAATTCTTCAAAAAGACTTTCAAAAAGCAAGGAAAGCTAAGAGGCCACAAAACAAAGGAGAGAAAAACAAGTAAATTTGAAATCTAGGCTTGGCACTGAAACTGAAAACAATCTCGTGTTCTGGAGGACCACAACAATCAAGAACTTCAGGACGAAGTCTTGTGTGCCAAAATACAAAATACAAACTCGCTAAAGAAGCCAACCTAGGCCAAATCTTTTCATTGAGGAAGAGACTTCGAAACAGTAAGCTTGCAGAACAATTAAATTCTTCAAACAATAATTGACCACATAGAGACTGAAAAGAACAGGAAAAAAATCTATCTGGGCTAAAAGATTTGAAAAAAAAAATGCAAAAATTTTCATACGCGACTATGTTTAAACACAGAAGCGTGCACATGCGCTTTTGACACAGGAAACTTGCATATATGCAAGTTTACTTTACAAAAACAAGTGTGTATATGCTACTGTAAACAAAGTAAAGAACGTATACAAAGATTTGCAAGAAAAAATGAAAAACAAAGTCTGATCCAAAAGATTAGACTTGAGGCCTGGGACTCTAGTAGAAAAAATAAGACTGTAACAGCAAGCAAAACAAATACTGAGCCTTGATTGAGAATGAACAACCCAAACTAGGAATAACAATATTGTTATCCCCAGTGGAGTCGCCAATTCTGTTTTGGATGGAGGCACCCTAGGGCTTTGGGTTAGAATCCCAACAGAACAGAAGCAGACCACAACAAGAAATACTCAAACCACTCAGGCAAGATGCTTATATTAACAAACTATGTAAGAGTGACCATACCCGAATTTCCTTCGTTCGAGTAGGTCCCGCCGGGTTTAGACCCTCTGTAACTCTCGATGTTCTTCAAACCTAAAAATCATTCAATTCGAACATACATAGCAATATAGAAGTAAAGCATATTCACGAAATTGACTTTATATCATATAAATAAATGATTAATCATACATCAAAATGGCATTCATTTATGAATTAAAACATAATTTGATGCATAAACATAGTTAATTTCGGAAACAAGACAACATTTATTTTATTGCAGTAAGCTATAAATAACATGGAGAGAATTCACCTAAGTCTTTCTCTGGCTCCAAGTGGAACCATCCTCTAGATTTGTCCTATCCCAGCCTTCAACAATCTTCTTCCATCACCAAAACCATGATATCTCAAGCAAAAGGAAGGATATCTATAATCAAGGAAATAAGGGTTTCCTAAAGCTTGGGGAAGTGCATGAGGCACAGGGATTCATCAGACTCAGTTAGGGATCATCTCAATATAATCACTCTATATCTTCTCCTCTCCCTAAGGCCTTCCCATAGAGGTCTATTTATACCTCTCCCAATTAGTTTTTTAGTTGGGAAACAGTTGGACCACATACAATAGGAGGTAATCAATAGGTAAAAACTCGTGAACTCTGCCCAAAATTAAGGAAATTTAATTTTTTTAAGTGTTTTAATACATATATGTAGGTTGGGTATTGACTGACCCGCGTGCACACGCTTTTAGCTCAGGGCAAAGTAGTGTATAGGGAATAAAACATTGTTTTGTATATATTTGGACTAAGTCCGGAAGGAGGGGTTGCCCTAGGCCATAAACAAAGCATCACATATACCAAGAGTGGAAAATGGTGCTATAACAATGAGAGAAATGCATATGTTTTGCATCGGCATGCTAGGTCACAAGGAAAATCAATAAGAGCACAATTTTTTATTGTAGAGACAAGGGTGTGAGGCTTAGGATCTGAAGTGTACGAGCGCGCCGCCAAGAGGCTAGGATAGGATGAAACAAGAAAGCCAAAAATTTTGCTAAGTGTGGGAAAGATCATAGTGAGAGACCACAAGTGGGTTAAATAGAAGCAAACCCAAAGAACTAAGACGATAATAAATGAATCACAATATTAGTGATTCACGACATGAATCTTATTAGGGATGAGCACACGAACAATCGCAGTTGTGGAGATGGATTTGTATTCAGAAGATGTGTGGAGCTCACAAGAGACCAAATGAGACAATGAAATGAAAGTGGGGGGTCGACTGTATTTATAACTTGTTCACACGTCCACCCTAGTAATAGTTTTGGAGTGCGCCCTATCATGATGATGTGCACCAAACATGCTTGGGCTATCATTGTAAAGTGCACTCGCGTTGGGCTTGAAGAGTGTGTTAGCGCTAAATTTAAGAAGTGCACTAGGGTTACGAGCAAGCAGTGCGCCTTGACTTGGATATCTCTCGAGCAAACTCAAAAATGACTTCAAACACTTAAAATATCTCAAATAATCTTAGGATGACCTTGATCACTTATGCAAGTGGATAACATGGTCTTTGATGGTTGATAGGGGCTCCTAAATAAGATGAAGTTGAAAATATTGGAGGGTGGTTGTAGAAGCTACAAAAGGTTGACACTAAATGTACAAAACAAGAAAATTCTCACACTTGTTTCTAGATGTGGTATTGGCAAGATAAACATGTGGTTGTAGTCCTTTACCATAAATTAAAATTCATTATTTACGAGAAAAAAATGCACAACTAAGGTCACAAAATAAATCCCTCAAAAAGCAACATGAAAAACAAAATTCTAAACTTAGGGAAAAATACAGGTGACTGACAAGAAAGTCATTGTCAAATCTTCCAGTGTCAATGTGATAATTACTTACGATTTGGAAGGTTTTACTGCTTCAAAATGAATGGTTTTCAAAGTCAAATTTTTTCTTTTTATGTCTTCGAAATGTACTAATTATTATCTATTTGTTTCATAACTTTATTAATAATAACTACAAAATCATAGATTTTGTAGCCATTATTTAATTTAGATGCTTAGTTTTAAATTATATTTATCTCTTATACTAAAGGTATTGCTTGCAACTACGTGGTCGAACATTAGTTTTCTATTTCGTCTTTTTGGTTAACATGGCCTATTGACATGACATATTGAGTTGTGATATGTGTTTATCTTTGATGCATTCTTGTTATGACCAATGTGGTCGTATTCGTAGGATAAAATTGTGTACCGATATTATGGGAACAAAGGCGTCTATTTCTCAGTTGTAATTATTTTGTATGAGGATCCTTTGGTATAAAAGGATTATAGACTTTGAAAAAATGGTGGTGAACCCAAATACTGTATAAGAGTGGGATAAATAAACAAAGTTTAATATTCTAGTGACATTGATACTTTGATTATATATTGTAAGTTTATATTAAATTAATTTAATATAATTTATAGCTTTGTTTCAACAAGTTCATTTTTTTCCTGCAATTTCAAAGGTTTCTTTAAACAACATCACTCATTTGACTATGCTTTAGTGAGCTTATGTTAATTATGTTTATTCATTTATTTGTCATTAATTAGTTTTGTTTACCTATGTATTGAATTAATTTAATTTCTTGCGATTGTCATTTGTAGAAATATAACTTAATTTACATATAATGTGTTTTTTTTTATTCATGAGTTGTGTATTCAGAAATTGAAATTGTTACATGTATGTACATTGATGCAAACAAGATTAATAATCAGATTTTTTTTTCCTTGATTTATTTACTATCTTTAGTTTAGTATAAATGGATGTTTCCATATTGTACTAAAACAATGAATAGTCTAAAATTATTATAAAATGAAATCAATCTTATAGTTAATTGTATTTTACTTGGTCAAGGCTAATTTATAGAAAATAATTTTGCATTTCTTTCCTAATTTTTAAAGTAAAATGTTTTAAATCAACTTGATAGTAATTTCATTTTGTTTAAAGTAATAGCAAGTAAAACTGTGTCCTCGCTCGTTATCTTTTCATTTATGTTACATTAAAAGTTAGTTGCATTTTATAGTCATTCTATAAATACAAATCATTCTTTTAATTTTTATAAGTTATCTTACACCAGTTAGAATCATTCTTCTGATGATTCCCATTCAATGTATATTTGTAAATAACCATCAACTCCCCCTAAAAAATTGTAAATATACACAAATAGGAAACTTAATTGAACTTTAATGATTCCTTTCTCGAAATATGAGGGATTATATGGCTAATGGAGCCATAAAACCCATCAAGAGAAGTTATCCAAAATGGCTTGGGTTATTATAGAACCTCAGCCTGGGTTGTTTCCTCCTATTGACAAGCGGTCACTTATTCCCATCAACATAGTCTTCCAAAATCTCTAGAAAATTAAAGTATATGGGTGAATGTGTGAAGATGGGTTACACTTTTGGTCCAAATGTGGCAACAAAATTTCAAAATTTTACTCTTTTATCGAATTGAAGCCCTCAAAATTGGTATAAGCATTGTGAATTTTGATTTAGAGTAAAAAGACAATTTCTGGAGAGTTATGTCATATAATTTGTCAATTTTCCATTAAGTGAAATGCATGTCCTTGCAACTTTTCGCACATGTTAAGAGGTATGTGTGTGTTCATGTAGCATGACTTAGTCTGCCATTTTAAAAAAATATATATGTGAACATGATCTAAAGGAGAGAAATAAGTTATTCATATTAAAAGATTATTTTTTATGGAAAATTATATTTTTTATTATTTTTCAAAGTTGGCGAAGTAACATTTTAATTGCATTTTGTAGACACATGTTCATGTAAGTTTTTTTCAACTATTTAAAGAAATTGAAAACCCAAGAGTACCCTTTTGAAGAGGACTCATAAACGAAGATAGTGGTATTTTTTGAAAAATTTTCATTGTGTATATTTTGTGTTATTAATTTTTTATTCAGCCTCTTTAAAATAGTCCAAAAACATTTCAAGCATTCTGTATTCATATGAATTCGAAAATGCTAAAAATATCATATGAATTCAAAAATGCTAAACTCATATACCATTGGATAGAGGATTCCTTCACAAATTCAACATTATCAACACTTCCACTTAAGGAACATTATTCCTTAAGTCTGCTAGGGTAAAAAATGGCATTGCGAAGAAATCTGCAAAAGGGGTGCTAAAATTGTGGTTTGTAAGACCTCAGAATTTTGATCGAACACTTAAAATGCTTGATCGAGCACTTGAATTATAAATTTAAATAGCTTGATCGAGGGTTTAAGAAACTCCCAATTGAGCCATTTACGTGGTTAAGAAGGGCCGGTCTAGTTATTGAGCTCGATCGAGCTATCAAGCTCGATCGAGCCTTTGTAAAAATAAAGTTTTCCAAATTTCAAGGTGGTTTTATTTTTAGGGATAGGATCCTTATATGAACCCATAGATTTAAAACCAAGAAAGATGTAAATTTAATACACCACTAATTTAACCAAGCTGATATAATATTATTTTACTTAAAATGGAAATTCAACTAGATCTAGGTTATGAACAACATTAAAATATTTTTATGTTATTAATAAATGCCATGTGTCAGTTTGATATAAAGCATGGAAAGAGTTACACACATGATTCATATTGGATTGTAAAAAGTGAAACAAATAGAATATATATATATATATATATATATATATATATATATATATATATATATATATATATATATATATATATATATATATATATATATATATATATCATGTTATGACTAAGCTCTTGTAGATAACCTCAAAAAAAACAAAATTGAATAAAACTTATTTCAATCATAAGGAATTGATTGAAATACTTGGATAGCTAAGTAAATTTAGGAAAGTTGATAACATTATATAAAATTACAAAAATGTTATAGAAACAAATAGAATATGAATATATATATATATATATATATATATATATATATATATATATATATATATATATATATATATATAATGTTATGACTAAGCTCTTGCATATAATATTAAAAGAAATAATATCGAATAAAACTTGTTTCTTGTTTACATTTGACATCTTTTAGAATTGAATAAAACTTATTTCAATCATATTTATTTTTTTAATCGAACCTTGAGATAAGAAATTAAATGAAATACTTAAAAAAGTTGACCATGCAATGGTATATGGGTGGGTGACAAAAACTTCTGTATATAGATTTTTTATTATAATATGGATGACTTTATAATTCAAATAATTTATTTTTAAAATTGAATTGTAATAATATACATGTTGATTGCACTAAAAGACACTTTCTACAAGTCAATATGAAGCATATTTGTAATTCTTTCAACTCCCAATATCAAATTGATACATGAGATATTTTAGTTCATTTTAAGTATCAAAGTGACTTGCATCATAGGAAAATTGTACTTCTATCATGTTATGAGTAAGCTCTTGTAGATGACATCAAAAGAAATAAATTGAATAAAACTTATGTTGTTTACAAGACATCTTTTAAAATTGAATAGAATTTATTTCAATTCTATTTGTGCTTTTTAATTCAACCTTGAGAAAAGGAATTGATTGAAATATACTTAAAAGTCTTGGCCATGCAATGGTATATGGGTTGGTCACAAAATTTTCCATATATAGATTTTTTAAATTATAATATGGATGACTTTAGAATTCAAATAATTTATTTTTAAAATCATTGTAATAACATACATGTTGATTGCACTAAAAGGCACTTTCTACAAGCCAATATGAAGCATATTTGTAATTCTTTCCATGTTCAATATTAAATTGATACATGATATATTTTAGTTCATTTTAAGTATCAAAGTGACTTGCATCATAGTAAGATTGTAGTTATATCATGTTATGACTAAGCTCTTGTAGATGACCTCAAAAGAAATAAAATTGAATAAAACTTATTTCAATTTCATTTGTGTTTTTTAATTGAACCTTGAGATAGCCAAGCAAATTTAGGAAAGATCATAAATTATACATAAAATTATAGAAACATATATCTTTAATGTTTTTTGGCATGTTAAATTTTCAATACGTATGACTTAAATATCATGTTATGACTAAACTTTTGTAAATGACCCAAAAGAAATAAAATTGAATCAAACTTATTTGTTGTTTACCAGACATCTTTTAAAATTGAATTTAAAACTTATTTCAATCATATTTGTGTTTTTTAATTCTACCATGATATATTTTAGTTCATTTTAAGTATCAAAGTGACTTGCATCATAATAATATTGTACTTATCTTCTTCGTCTATTAAATTAGAAATCAAAATTGTTATATTTTGTAATAAATGATATATTATATAGAAAAAATTTAAACTAATGAAATAATTAACAAATCCATAAACTGAAAGTTAATGAAGATCCATAAACATGATTAATAAATATCGATAAACTGAAATAATGGATGTATCAATAAATTGTCCCTATGAAAATATTTATACATTACAAATGTTACATGAACATCCATAAACTAAAATAATAAGCATCCATAAGCTGAAATTATATATATATATATATATATATATATATATATATATATATAATTAATTTTGTTAATAAAATTTAATTAAATAACAAAAATTTCTTTTTAGACTTTTAACTTAGATAATATTTTATTTAAGTAATTAATTTTTTAAAACTAATTGTACTATATTTATTATTAAAAAAATATTTAAAATATAAATTAATTAAAATTTAAAATAAATAATTAAATAAAATGTCTTGTTTAATAAATAGAGGTTCACCATGAGCAACTATATTCATTAGGTCAATCATAAGTTCATAATATATTTATTTATTGGTTATAGTTTGGCTATTTTATATTTTGGAGTCTTTTCAAGCATAATTTTTGTCAAATTTGCTCAAAATTTAAAATTCATTTTAAATAACAAAAAATCAAAATATTTTGAAATTTTATTTCATTAAATTCCTTAGAAAAAACTTCAAAGTATAAAATAATTAGAAAATAAAGTTTTTACCATTCAAAAAAAAAAAAAAAAAATCATAATAAACATGCTACTATTGCAATTATTGAAATTTTATACAATGAAATGAAAAAAATAAAGAATACAACCTAAATTATCTAGTCTTTTGTGGTTTTCTAGGTTGTTTTTTTTTGTTTTCAAGGGTTTATGTTGGGTGTGGAGCCTAATTATCTTCTTTATACAGAGTTATCACCGCGTTGAATGCCAGTTTGTAACAGGACGACAAGGCCACCCATTTGATCATCATCATGGGGGAGCAACGATGATTTTATGAGCCCCCTTAGCGAGGGTTCAGGGCAGCAGCCCCGAAGTTAAAAATAGATGTAAATTTTCCTTATAAAATACTGTAATTTTTTAGTAAATCTGAGCCGTTCATTAGGCGAATGATATCACAATATAAGTTATGTTTAATTTAGGGTTTTTTCCCTAGAAAGCAACCCCTCACTATATATGAGGGAATTGTATTATGGATATGTATAGGTGTATTCTGAGCGAGAAAGAGAGAGGAGATTGTGTGAGAGCGAAGAGGAAATTACAGTGGATCTACTGTAGGTTGTATCTCTTCACTTTGCTAGATAATATAAAGGAATGACCAGTTTTTCTTCGTTAACGTAGCCCAAATTGGGTCAACCATGTATATCTGTGTCTCTCTTATTTTATGTGTTTTCTGTGTTTATGTTTCTACAATATTTTATGTGTTCCATTTCTCTATAATATATAATTTTCTAACATTTTCTTGGTGGTTTTCATGGTTATTTTTTAATGTTTTTCGTGGTTTTTGTAGGTTGGTTTCATTTAATTTTTATTTTTTTTTCCAAGAAAAAATAATTTAAATAGATAAAAATGATAAGAAAACTAACTTTGCCTCCATACATTGGTTGGTTTGATCTTTGGGGATGTTGGTGGGGTCGTTGTGCAGTTGGGTCAAGCTCCTCCATCTCCCAAACCCTCATTTGAGCTCCAGAACACTTGGTCAAGTAGTTAAAACCCTCGGTCGAGTTGTTTTCTACCTCGCGGTCTACACAAAATGACTTGTGCAAAACGCAATCATGGCTTTGGTTGAAAAATAGTGGCTCGATCAAGCTCCTGTGTTAACTTGGGTTACATAGGAGTTTGATCGAGGGTTTGTTTAAATTCTTTATCTAGATATCTCTAAGCCCTTAAGAAGCTAGATCGAGTGCCTAAAAATGTCTCGATCAAGCAACTTAAAATGGCTTGATTGAGCTCCCTGTTTTCACCAAAGTACACCATCACTTTTCCAAAAAGTGTAACCTAGCTCCATGCATATACCCATATCAATCAAGTACTACGAGCTATGCAATACATCCATGGATTCTTCATAATCTATAACATATTTCCAACTTGACTTTAATGACCCAATTAAAACATGGTTGGAGGAATCATTTTCAAATACGCTTTTGATGTATAGTAATGACAATGTTTTTCATATTATAAATAAAACAATAAATATTAACTTTTATGTAGTTGTTCAATAGATGACTACCCAAAATATGTTTTATACCCAACAATTTCATGTTAAGCATATTGAATTTCATGACAGAGTTGAAACATGGTTGGAAAAATCATTTTGAGCAAAATTTCTTGTAAATAATAGGGTTATTTTACAGTTCCTATCAAATTTATATGTATATGTGTTATATATTTCTTCATATATTTTAGTATTGAATTAATTTTTGCTTCTAATTTCGATGTACATATGTTTGCAGGGTTCAAAAAACTTGAATGGCTCCATTAGAAGTTTAATTTTACATAGTTTTGGTTTTCCTTGTAGAGTAGAATATGATTAGGAGTAGTTTAGTTTTATTTGATTTTTTTCTCTTTTACTGACCTAATTAATGCAGTTATGGAAACAAGAAGGTGTCGAGCCCTTCAGAAAAGTACACTTTAACTTTTCTCTCATCATAATTTATGGTCTTATTAAGTTTTGATGGTTATTTAATCTTACTGTCTAGGGGGAAATGAAAAATGGTTCAAAGAATTACCAGTGAAATCAATTCATTCATGGAATCAAGTTAGGGAAGTATTCCTTCTTTCTAATCAAAATTATAATTATGATGAATTGTGCTTAGAAATAAATAATATTTTTATGCTGGAAAATGAATTTGTAGATGCATTTTATTCTAGATTTATTTTGCTTTTTTGTAGATTTCATCCTAAAGATCTACCCTCTAAACCAGATTTCATAGAATGGTTTTATACTCATGTTTATTCTATTGTTACACATGATGAAAGAAATGTTGATGAACATAGCATGTTAATTTTCACATAGCTCTATGTTGGTTTAATTATTTTTAGCCCAATTCAATTTTCCAATTAACAATCTTTACAATAACAATCAATCTTCCCAATCAACATCAGTAATTTAAGATAGAACAATAAATGAAATGATAAATGAGACAATCAAAACATCAACAAGAGACACCAGGTTTGGCCAAAAACCAGGGAAAAACCCCAAAAGGGGGAAAACCCTTTGTAAATTATGATTCTATTAGATTGTCATAAAATGTTCAACAGAGAATATAATTATCCCGATAATAAATCATCTAGAAAAATGACCCAATAACATTAATAAATATGTTCCCATCATTAATACATATCAAAGACAATTTTTCTTATCTGTGGTCAACTTCAGTCAACCACAGTCAGATGTCAAATTTATCCCTAGAGCCCAACCTTATGGAGGAAGAGTTGTGCATGTGGATAATACCTTCCAACTGCACCCTTGAGCCTTCTAGACTTCGATTATAGCTGAAAATTTCCTTTCAAGAGCCTCTAGATAAGACCCAAAACCCTAGAACACTTGCAAGCTTCACACCCTGTATTTTCGGATCTATGAAAACCACTTTCCTTGACCTTGCCTTAGACCTGTGTGAACCAATCAATGAAGAATAGAAGAACAAGATGCTTGGTGATTATCAAATAAACTTTAGTTCACTTGTATTAATAGGCTTCCAAGGGTGACCAATTTCTTGTTACAGCTGACCTATCCAAATGTGCATCTTTGGGTTTTTCTTCAAAAGTACACTTTCCCTTATCCAAATTGGGCACTTCAATAATCAAAATTGGTCCTCTCAAAAAGAGGAATCTAGTCCCATGGTTAGAATTTGTCACTAGGTTTCCAAATTAACACTCCTTATCAACTAGGAGAAATTCTAACTGCATCATGTAATAATCATATGTATCATGTCGTCATATCATGTCCCATCTCTGCTTAACTCTATCTTCTGAAACATTCTTGAATATAAAGAAACATAATCATTAGAAATATAAATATGCCACCCTCTCGAACAATGAGGAATTTCCTATTTGACACTCTCACCTCATGTCATCTCATCGAGCAATAGGTGAGATACAACTTACCCTATAAGAGGTACATATCACATCCATCTTATTGCCCATTGATCTTCCCACCAATGACCCTCAAGAGTCATGTGGTAGAACACCTACATCATAGTACAAGTTTGGGTGAGATACTCGACTTACCAAATTTGAGGATCACACACCCCCATGCCTCCTAAACCTATTGGATAGATGGGGAGGGAGAATCCCAACAAGACTGGCTTGTGGGTATAATTCCAACTGGGGTATACTGTATTAGACCAAGATAGGGTGGGATACCTGACTTGTCAAAATATACAAGGATCACACACACCCTATGGGTGATATATAGGGGTGATACCCCATTGTCCAAATATCCCTCAACCCTAGGATCCCTCCATCTCAATTCCATACCCTGGGAGCTCAGAGAGGGGGAAGAGTTGGCTAAGTGTCCTCGATTAACGATGCCCCTTATAAGGAGGGGTCACATCTATTAGTCCAAGTTTCTCTCTAATGACCAATAACTTCATTTTCATAAAAGCCTTGATGAGAATATATTCAATCTTCACATCTATTGATATGTTATGGAGATTAACGGCTCCTCTCTACACTATGTCTCGAATGTAATGCTATGGAATCTTAATGTGCTTATAATTATCATAAAGTATGGGATTCTTTTTTAGACAGATCCCACTCTTGTTGTTGCAATGTATCATTGTGGTGTCTAGGACCTGCTCAAATAGCTCTCCAAATGAGCTTCCTCAACCAAACTACTTCGTAGCTAGCCATGCCAATGGAAATGTACTTTGCCTCAGCGGTACTCATTGCTACAGACTTCTACTTCCTTCTCATCCAATATATCATGGTAGATCCAAGGCTAAAACAACATCCAGATGTACTCTTCCTGTCGAAATCGTTTCTTGCCTAGTCAACATCGATATATCCATGAAGTCAAACATCTCTGACAGAATATCTTAGACCAAGGGTGATCTTCCCATGCAAATATCTCAAAATTTGTTTGGCAATGATCTGATGCGTATAGAGAGTCTTGGTCATGAATTGACTCAATGTCTTCACTGCATATCATATGTCTCGATGGGTGTTCACTAAGAACATCAGAGCCCCAATCAACTATCTATACTCAGATGGATTCACCAAATTGGGTCTTGCAGCTTCTCCACATAACTTCTTGAAATTCATTTCCATTAGTGTGGGCAAGGACTTGCATTCTGCCATTCCAAATATCTCCCACAGCTTCACGACATATTTTCCTTGTGAAAGGAAAATATCACCAGGCCTTTTCCACATCTCAAGGCCTAAAAAATAGTGCATGAGTCCAAGATCCTTCATCTCAAATTTAGAGGCTAACTCCCTCTTACACTCAATCATTAGGGGCTCACTACCTGTCAAGAATAGATCGTCAACATATAAAACCAAAATCAATGGCATACCTTGGACTATCTTGAATTAGAGGTTGGGATCGACATTACTTCTTATGAATCCTAGTTTTACCAGATAATTTTATATGCGAGCATACCATGCTTTGGGGGCTTGCTTCAAACCATACAATTCCTTATTCAACCTGCAAACATGTGTCTTTTGATCCTTTACTTCAAATCCATGTGGTTTCTCAACGTACACTTCTTCCTGTAACATGCCATGAAGGAATGTAGTCTTCACGTCCATCTGATGAAGGGTCCATCCTTGACTTGCGGAAAGAGAAAATATCAAACGAATGGTTGTAAATCGAGCCATGGGTGAAAATATATCATCATAATTTTCTCCCTCTTTTTGGGAGAAACCTCGAGCCAAGAACCTTGCTTTATATTTTTAATGTTTCCATCAATTCTATGTTTGATCTTGAATAACCATTTTGAAGTCACCACGGATTTTTCCTTCAATATCGGCACAATATCCCGTATGCCATTCTTCGTAATTGATTCATATTCTTCAGCCACAGCATCCTTCTAAACTTGTTTGCTCGTGGATTCTTCAAAGGTGGGAGGTTCGACTTGAATCATAGTGATCATGGATGCAACATATCCCTGGTGTTTGCATGGCTTCTTCCTTTCTCTAAATTATCTTTAGACGAGAACTCATTTCTCATCATCTTGTAATGTGTCATGGAGCCAAAGTGGCCTCTTCTTAGCAATAGGATCATATGGTGGAGGATCTAAGGGATCCATGGGCTCCATGGGATCATCAACAATATATGTCTCAGATTCAGGCATGGAGGGACCATCTAAAATATCCATATCATCATTCTTCTTTTAATTAGGATGAGGCAGAGGAAGGCCCCTTACTTTCCCAAGGGAAGCATCTTCATCAAATGTTACATCCCTGCTAACTTCAACCTTCTTTTGACTAGGAATATATATTCTAAATGTTTTAGAATTTTCACAATATCTAAAAAACATACATTTTCTTCCTATGGCTTCTAGCTTGTTTCTTTTGTCCTTCAACACATGAAAATATATGGGGCGACCAAAGATACAAATATGGACAACATCAGGCTTGACACTTTTGAACACTTCTTTGGGGATCTTGCTATCTAATTCTTGATGAGGCACCTTGTTTTGAACATATATGGCAATATTCGATGCATCTTTCCAAAGGAACTTTAGTAACTTTTGATCATGGAGCATAGCACGAGTAGCTTCTACAATGGACATGTTCTTTCTTTTAGTTACTCCATTTTGTTCAGTAGTATAGGGAATAATTGTTTCTTTCTTGATACTTTCCTTCTTAAAAAATTTGATGAACTCATTCAAAATGTACTTGCTACCATTGTTAGACCTGAAGATCTTAATTTTCTTCCCTATTTGATTTTTAATCAAATATTTGAACTCCTTTAACATTTTGAAGGCTTCATCCTTTTGCTTCAAGTAATATATCCATGTCTTTCTTCAGAAGTCATCAATGAAGTTGATGTAGTAGATACGAAAACCAATACAGTGCATGAGCATCAGAACACATATGTCAGAATGAATGAGATGGAGGATGTCATTTGTCTTGTTCTCGCTAGATGGAAATGTTCCCCTTGTCTTTTTTCCACTAGCATAACCTAGACATACTCCATCATGTTGGGCTTGAACAACGGGAATAATAGAAACTATTTTCTTCAATTTTGAAAGAGAATCATAATGTAAATGGGCCAATATTTGGTGCCATAGTTATCTTAGATGATTAGTATCATGGACCAATGCTAGAAGAGGTCTTCCAGTAACCCTGTAGAGTCCTTCAAATCTCAATCCCAATGTAAATGCATCTCTCATAGGTGATCCAATAGGAAAAGTAAGAAACTTTCCCCTGATGAAGGAAAACCTCATCCCTTTGTCTTCCAAAGCATATATTGATACCAAATTCTTCTTCAATCCTACCACATACATCACATCATGGAGCATAATAGATTCCCCAGACTCCAAATGTAATTTGATGGACTCAAAGCCTTTAACGAGATGCGTGGAGTTATTTCCAATAATAACTTTCAAATTTTACTCCCTCTCTACCAAATTAGAGGGAACTTATTTACACCTAGAGAAATGATGAGTGGCCCCACTAGCAACCAACCAGCTATTCCATGAATCTGGAGGAGAGGAACTAGTAAGGGAATAAATAAGAATATATTTAAATTGATTTCTAACATTACTTTCATACTTGGATCATATTAACTTCTTTTGAGGATGATGATCTTATTCATGGTCACTTATAGCATCTATTCTTCTACTTCATCTCTTCCATTGTGATCATTCCTTCGATCATCTTTTATTCTTTTTGTTGCTTCTACTATTGTTTCATGGACCATTGTTCTTCTTAGGAAAATCTCGAGCATAGTGGCCTCACTTATGAAAATTGAATCATTCAATGTGAAATGATTCTTTGGATATTCCAAACCTTCTATTTTAATTTTTAGGAGGATACTTTCTTGAATTTGATGGCCCTCCTTTTCCTTTCTTCGTCTTCTTATCACGAATGATGAAGGCAACGGTTTCTCCTTCTTCATTTTTTCATATCCTTCCTCTAGAAACCATCCTCAATTCTTGTTGAGTGAACTTTCCAACAATATCATCAAATGACAAGAAGGCATTGTTGTTGCTTGTAGTAGTGATGAAGGTTTCCCAAATAGGAGGGAGTCCTCTAAGAGTTACAATCACCAATTCCATGTCAAGCACAAATTCTCCAACTCTTTTCAATTGATCTCTAAGATGAGATATCCTTATAATGTAGGATTGCAAAAACTCTCCCTTTTTCATATTCATGTCCTTGAGTTGATATTTCAAGGAGATGATTTCATTCAAATTGTTGATTTCATACATGCCAACTATCTTATCATACATGTCCTTAGTCTTTATTAAATTTCCAAGATATGAAAGTAAATTATCTTGTAATCCATCAACTATAATTTTATTTTCTTTTAACACACCTTTCTTGTGCTTGTTTTTGGCAGCAACAGAAGTAGTTTCTAGAGGATTACGTACTTTTCCTTGAATGTATTCCAAAATATCATTATTATTAGCTATCATCTCCAACCTGATCTTCCATGCAGCAAAGTTAGATGATTCACCCAGCTTCTCATGTTCCTTCAATAAAGAGGAAGACATATTGACTTGATTATATAGGCTCCTTCAACCTTCCAAAGATGATTTCTTCAATGTGTGTCTCCTTTTGGGCTTGTCCTTCACCTTGGCTCTGATACCATGTTAATTTTCACATTGCTTTATGCTGGTTCAATTACTTTTAGCCCAATTCAATTCTTCACTTATAAATCTTTACAATAACAATTAATCTTCCCAATCATCAACAATAATTGAAGATAGAACAATAAATGTAATGATAAAGGAGACAATCAACACATCAACAAGAGACATCGGGTTTGGTCAAAGACCAGGGAAAAACCCCAGAAGGGGGAAACCCTTTGTAAATTCTTCTTCTATTAGATTATCATAAAATGTTCAACAGAGAGCACAATGAGCCCAATACAAAATAATCCATAAAAATGATCCAATAACATTCAGAAATATGTTCCCAGTATCAATATGTTGGCATTATGATGCATGTGTTGTACTTGATGGCAACCCACTTGTAGCAGAACAACTCACTTGTATATGGTAACTAGATGAATCTATAGAAGAGATATCAGATGTGATAGAATACATGGCAGTTGTGTTTACAAATGTGACAAAATGCAGGGCAGTTCAAAGGAATCAGTTCAAAAGTAATGTACAATGGCAACTCTCCCAGATGACAATTCACAGTGTAGCAAGTTAATAGCAAAGGATTACAGATCAGACTACAAAGAATGAAGAAATAGAGGTATGCGCAGGTTCACCTTGTCCAATTTTCATATACACATAGGTTTACTAAACAAAAGGAGTGTATACGTACACACGCACTTTCACAGAAGGAAAAGTGCGTATATCTTGGAAAAACAAATTTTTTGGTCCAAGGTATTTGACCCAAGGTAATTGGTCTGAGGTATTGACCCTAGGTATTTGGTCCATGGTATTGGACCTAAGTAGTTTTGGTCCATGGTATTGAGAAAGGCCTAAAACTATATAAGGAGGAGAAGATCATTAGGCCAAGAAGGGCAAGGATTTGAATATCTTATGAAGTGTTGGATCATTTATGCAAGTTAATGAGCTTCTAATGGGTTGCTAGATCTGATCTAAGGATGAACCTATATGGATGATAAAGGTTGATGGACCGGGATCATAAAGGCTTAAGAGTATTATCATTATGTGGTTTGATTTTGGATGGTCTAGATCTGAATAATGATTCATGTTTTATTCTGTAAATGTGATGATCTGGGTATGACTGAAGTCTGGAATAGTTATGATGTTTTAAGTTAGCATTTACAGATCTGTATGAAAGTTCGCTTTAGTAAAAGAGTGTATACACATTGGTTCAGCATATCAAAGTAGCGTATACATTATAAAATTGAATTTGGAGATCTGTACGTTGGTTCCCTTCGGTAAAAGTGTGTATGCACATTGGTTTGACACATGGAAGTAGTGTATACCTTATGAGGTATGATCTTTAAAGTTTCAATTGTCTCTATTTGCTATTGTAGAGTTCTGGGTTCTACTTTGTGTTCTGGTGACTATATTCTAGTGACAGTGTTCTAAATGATCATATTGATTCATTGTGATTTGCTTCAGAGATGATGGGTTGTCAAGTGATTGATTGATTCAGTTGTGGTTGATTCAGAAAGTGATGATTGGGTTTCAGTGATTGGTTTTTGTAGATGTATTTGATGGTTGTATTACAGTTATGATTTTCTGAGTTTCAATGTTATTGAGTGTGAAAATTGAAAGAAACATGGCCTTCAGGTTGTGGTGTTGTGTTCCAAGAGTATCCAGTCTGAAAATTCATGAAACGTGGTCCCTGGAGGAAGAAAGAAGGTTGTAGCCTCCTGTAGGTCGGTGCCTACGTACTAGTAAACAAATTGGCTAGTACAAGAGCTAGGGGGTTGTAGCTCCCTTCCAGTAGAAGTTGGAGAACAAGAGAAGGTTGTAACATTCTACAGGTAGAAGCCTGCGTACTGGTATGAGTTTGCACTAGTACAATGTTATAAACAGATTTTCTGATTATTAAAAGAAGACAAAGACGACATCAGCAGGTGGTTTTCACCCACATTGGGTTTCAACCTTAAATCTTGGTGTTCATGTGTGTTGCTTATGTGTGATGGTTCATTCTGTTATTAACTGCACATGGTTACTATTTAATGTTTAATAAAGTACTAATGCACAGATTAAAGATCAACATATGATGAATTAATTGAATCATAATTTCACTAGATATACGTTGGTTTCCTTAAGAACAATTGTGTGCACAAGCGAGTTCCCTTCACTAAAGTAGCGTATATAAATTTGATTATGGAAATGAAAAACATATTGATTTGCTAATACTGATTCACCCCCCCCCCCCTCAGTATTATTTCCAACAATTGGTATCAGAGTAGGTCCTTTGGCAGAAACTTGATCACTTGAAGGAGATCTGTAGAAACAATGGGAAAGAAGAAAGCACCTCAAAAGAAGAAGGCATCTCAAAGGAACTATGAAAATGGGAGAGTCGATTGGGGATTATGTGGAAGCAACTCTTCAGATTTAGAATCACCTCAGAATGAAGATGAACAAGCAAAAGAACTATCAGGTATGAATTTGTTATCCTCTAGTGATACATTTCTCTGTCCATTTGAAGATGATGAAAGTGGCAGCGAAACAGCTAAATTTTCTCTTATGGGTGAAAGACAAAGATATCAAATAGAGGTAGAATTTAAAAAAATCACAGACAAGGTTAGAGATCAACAAGATCTATTGGACAAAAGGGAGTGTGCCTCCAAAGAAGAAGCTGCCAGACTAAAAGCTCAATTGGAGGAAGGAAACAAAGTAAGGAAGCAGTAAAAGGAAAAGGAAGATCAATGTCAAAAGTTGCAGGATGAAGTGACATCATTAAGAAATGAAGTAAATAAAAGGAGCACAAAAATCAAGAAACTTAAAGATAGATCATGTTACTATGAAGGTCTTGAAGCTAAGATCCTCTCTCTCAAAGAAGATCTTGAAAAATTAAATAAGAAAAATGAGGAACTACTCCAAGCTCTTGAAGAAAAAGAAAATGAAGTTCTCGAATTAAGGTAACAAGTGGAAGAAGGAAGAAAAGCTGAAGAAATCAAGAAGAAGCAGTATCTTGAAAAGGAAGAGCAATATCAGGTTGAGGTAAATATACTAAAAGGTAAATTAGAAGAAAAGGATATGCTATTACGATTTCAAAATAGTACTAAGATTTTGGATGATATTCTTAGTAGTCAAAGGTCTCCTGCCATCAAATCTGGTCTTCATTTTCATGAATCTATTAAAGGTGAATCTAGCTCATAAGCTGAGGCAAGGAACTCTAATCCAAATTTTGAAATGCTCAACAAGGAGATTAGAGGTCAACCCCATCAACAACCAAGAAGAGAAATTCTTTAAAGAAAATCTTTTACTCCTAATTGTGGAAGTGATAGTCGTTTATTTTCTAAAATGAATAATGTTGAATGTTTTATATGTCATAATCTTGTACATGTTGCAACGATATGCGGAAGTAGAGAACATCACACAGAAATATCATCAGCTTCAAGGTACTTTAAGAGATTTGTTTTTCTTGCAATATGTTTAGTCACAAAGCCATTGATTGCTATAGAAGAAATATGAAACACGTAAAATTTTATGCATGTAACAAGTTTGGAAATATAGAAAAGGAATGTAGGATAAAATTTTAGACACCATACCAAAAGGAGAAAACATCATCATCGAAGATATGGAAGAAGAAGGAAGTACAGTCAAAAAAATGTGGCATGGAACAGTGTACAGACATAACAAACTTAGGGGGAGCTGAAAGTGTGAAACTTCAATGTTCTAACTCTCGTATGCAAGTTCCATGCAGACAAGTCACGTATATACGCGAGTTCGAAGCTACATAGTCACGTATATGTTGGTCTGAGGAAAAATGTAGTGGGACAGACTCAGAAAAACTGATTTGATATGATTCAGATAATTATCAGTTATATTTTCTATCATGGTGATAGATGACTACAGTCTGTGGATGTTATTTAGAAGTGTTTTTGATCCTCACAAGTTGTTGATAACTTGATGTATATCTGATTGATGATGATGCCTTGATACTTCTTACTGATATATGCAATGATCAGATCTGACAGTGAACAGGAGGAACAAGTTCAGGGGGAGAACATGTTATGCTTCTAATAAAGCATTGTTGGCATTATGTTTAGAAGTCTTTGGTACCTAATCAATGATGATGATGCTTATGTGGCTAAATGATACATCTTTGCTATGTTACGGTTATGAGTTTCCCATGATAAAATCTCAGATGATACTTGGGGTCACATAGTTGGTATTCAGATCAGATTTATGGATGATTGTGAATGACTTTTTGATGATGCATATAGTACATACATGTTGCTTACATGGTGATCTTCATAAGGACAAGAAGTACAAAGCTTGAGTACACAACTTCATTATTTGATGATGACCCACTCATTTCTTTTATGCTGCTGTAATCATGCCTTCAAAGATGCATAAAGTTCATATGGTGCAGTTATGATGCAGGATTCCTATAGTTCTTGGCTCTCACATGGTTGAGGATTGTTGTTGTTGATGATATCAAGAAATCTTGACAAATAACCATGAGCTCATGATACACATTGCTATCTCTTTGATGGATATACAGTATGCTGGATACATGGATGATTACTTAAGTTGCATATTAATAAATATTGTTGGTTGGCCAAGAGAATGGTGTTATTGCAGGTCACATGAAGGCATAGCTATTTGAAGACATGGATATTCGAAGACATGGCTTACTTAGACACATAATGATGATGAGTTCTTACCTTATGATGATAGATTGATACTCATTGATTATCATGGTTGATGCTTATCAGATGTGGGATGTTCCCTAGTGATGAAACATGGTTGATATATTAAGGGTTCTTGTTGAAGATCATGCAGTTCTTGATGATGATGTGATGACTATGGTGTTTTCACATATGATATGATGTGAATGATTTTGTGTTACTGCTTGGAGATATGACATATGCTTAGTTGATTCATGGAAGGTTATGATAAGGCTCTTTCTACTAAGGAAATGAAACAAGGTGATCTTGATGAGATCAAGAGGATGAGTTGATATCTATATATAGCATACTTAGTCACAGGTTGATGATATTTACTTTGTCATATCTTCGGAACTGACAATGGACATATACAAGTTATAGGTCTGGATGCTATTAACATATGCTTATGGTGCAGATCATACATGGTGTATGATAGTTTCTGATGACTATCATGGTCTTGTTTAGACATTTGGTCTCTGTTATAAATGTCATGTATAACATTCGATGTAAAGTTCGTATAAAGACCCATGATGTAATAATTTTTCTTTTGATGAGTCCTTTTTGGTCATATGATGTAATTTGTATCCCCACTTTGCATGGGATGGATGATGTAATTATATTTCTGTCATGTATAAACAATTGGTATATCCCCACTTAGTTGGGAGGATGAGTCATTGGTGATAGGAAGGTAAAAGTCACTTAGTTGAGTTATAGATTCATGTTATTCATTTGGAAAATATTTGCAGACTCTGCATGTGCTCAAGGGGAGCATGGATGATATAGTCTATCTCAACATGTACAAAGAGGAAGTTTAAACAGAGAATTCAGCATGTGCTTAGCGGGAGCATGATCATTATTTATATTTAGCTGTTCAGATATGAAAGTCTTCTTTTTGGTCAGCCCTTTTCCCTTGATATCAAAGGGGGAGAATATCTTGGTCCACCCTTTGCTCTTGATGTCAAAGGGGAAGAGTATTTTGGTGTTGCTAGTTATCTCTAATAATTTCTACAGCTTGCAGTAATCAACACCAACATGGTTGCCATTAAGTCCAAAGGGGGAGATTGTTGGCATTATGATGCATGTGTTGTACTTGATGGAAACCCACTTGTAGCAGAACAACTCACTTACATATGGTAACTAGATGAATCTACAGAAAAGATATCAGATGTGATAGAATGCATGGCAGTTGTGTTTACTGATGTGATAAAATGTAGGGCAGTTCAAAGGAATCAGTTCAGAAGTAATGTACATTGGCAACTCTCTCAGATGACAGTTCACATTGTAGCAAGTTAACAGTAAAGGATTACAAATCATCCTACAAAGAATGAAGAAAGAGAGGTATACGCAGGTTCACCTTATCCAAGCTGTGTATACACGCAGGTTTACTGAACAAAAGGAGCGTATATGTACACACGAACTTTCACATAAGGAAAAGTGTGTATATCTTGGAAAAGCAAAGTTTTTGGTCCAAGGTATTTGACCCTAGGTATTTGGTCCATGGTATTGATCCTAAGTAGTTTTGGTCCATGGTATTGAGAAAGGCCTAAAACTATATAAGGAGGAGAAGATCACTAGGCCAAGGAGGGTAAGGATTTGAATATCTTATGAAGTGTTGGATCATTTATGAAAGTTAATGAGCTTATGATGGGTTGCTAGATCTGATCTAAGGATGCACCTATATGGCTGATAAAGGTTGATGGACCAAGATCATAAAGGCTTAAGAGTATTATCATTATGTGGTTTGATCTTGAATATGAATACTGATGCATGTTTTATTCTGTAAATTTGATTATCTAGATATGACTAAAGTCTGGAATAGTTGTGATGTTTTAAGTTAGCATTTATAGATCTATACGCAGGTTCGCTTTAGTAAAAGAGCGTATACACGCTGGTTCAACATATCAAAGTAGCGTATACATCATAAATTTGAATTTGCAGATCTGTACGCTAGTTCCCTTTGGTAAAAATGTGTATGCACGTTGTTTCCACACATGGAAGTAGTGTATACCTTATGAAGTATGATGTTTAAAGTTTCAGTTGTCTCTGTTTGCTGTTGTAGAGTTCTAGGTTCTGCTTTGTGTTCTGGTGACTGTATTCTGGTGACAGTGTTCTGAATGATCAGATTGATTGATTGTGATTTGCTTCAGTGATGATGGGTTGTCAAGTGATTGATTGATTTAGTTGTGGTTGATTCAGAAAGTGATGATTGGGTTTCAGTGATTGGTTGATGTAGATGTATTTGATGGTTGTATTGCAGTTATGATTTTCTGAGTTTCAATGTTTTTGACGGGTCCAGTATGAGAATTGGATGAAACATGGCCTTCATATTGTGGTGTTGTGTTCCAGGAGTATCCAATCTGAAAATTCATGAAACGTGGTCCCTGGAGGAAGAAATAAGGTCGTATCCTTCTGTAGGTCGGCGCCTACGTACTAGTAAACATATCGGCTAGTACAAGAGCTAGGGGGTTGTAGCTCCCTTCCAGTAGAAGCTGGAGAACGAGAGAAGGTTGTAACCTTCTGCAGGTAGAAGCATGCGTATTAGTATGAATCTGCACTAGTACAATGTTGTAAACAGATTTTCTTACTATTAAAAGAAGACAGAGACGACAGCAGTAGGTGGTTTTCACCCACATTAGGTTTCCACCTTAAATCTTGGTGTTCATGTGTGTTGCTTATGTGTGATGGTTCATTCTGTTATTAGCTGCACGTGGTTATTGTTTAATGTTTAATAAAGTACTAATGCACAGATTAAAGATCAAAATATGATGAATTAACTGAATCATAAGTTCACTAGATATACGTTGGTTGCCTTAAGAACAATTGCGTGCACATGCGAGTTCCCTTCACTGAAGTAGCGTATATAAATCTGATTATGGAAATGAAAAACATATTGATTTGCTAATACTGATTCATCCCCCCCTCTCAATATTATTTCCAACACAATATATATCAGAGACAACTTTTCTTGTATGTGGTCAACTTTGGTCAACTGCAGTCACATGTCAAATTTAGCCCTAGATCCCAAACACATGGAGGAAGATTTGTGCATTTGGCTAAGACCTTCTAACCGCAACCTTGAGCCTGTTATCCTACAGTTATAGCCAAAGATTTCCTTTGACGAGCCTGTGTTTGAGACCCAAAACCTTAGAACACGTGAGAGCTTTAGGCCCTGTATTTTCAGATCTGTGCAAACCACTTTCCTCGACCTTGCCTCAGACCTCTGTGAACCAATCAATGAAGAAGAGAAGAAGATGATTCTTGGTGATGATCAAATGAGATTAAGGTCACTTGTATTTATAGGCTTCAAAGGGTGACCAATTTCCTGTTAGGGCAGACCTGTCCAAATGTGTGTCTCTGGGATTTTCTTCATAAGTACACTTTCCCTTGTCTAAATTGGGCACTTCAATAGTCAAAATTGGTCCTCTCGAAAAGAGGAATCTAGTCCCATGGTTGGAATTTGTAACTAAGTTTCCAAATTAACATAGGATAGATCTTTCCCAGGATATGCATGATTAGTTAATCTTGGTTTTACATCTAATTTTATCAGGCAATGAATGAATTTGAAATTGGTTCACAACCACACATGCTAGGTGTTTTTTAACACTTTTTTAAAATTTAGAAGAAGACTATGTTCACTCAAATCCTACATCTAAAAATGTTCCAGAAAACCCTCCTCATGTCAATTGCGAGGAAGAAAATTCAATAGAAATAAATTTCATAGAGAGACGAGATTTAACTAATGGGCATATCTCTTCTTTAAATGTTGATCTAAAATTAGTTTATTCTATTTTAACAAAAGATTTACCTTTTAATCAGAGTTTATCAAATAACCTCATGGAAGATGTTATATTTCATGATAATGAAAAACATTTATACTCTAGAATTCATTATTTTATGTATTCATATTTGTTTTCTAATCTGAATTCATGCAATTATGATTTTATTAATATTGGTGTTAAAACTCCTATTCTAACTAGTTAAAATCTAATTGAAAAGAAATTTTTAGAATTAACAACATACAAGGTTTCTTTCCACTTTACTTGGGATGATGAGGTTAATGATAAATTGTCTATATATATTAGTTATGAATATCTTGTATATCGATTTGATAGTATTAATAATTCCCATATTTTTCATGATTTGCAAGAGAAGGAAATTATTTTTTATGATTATCTTGATATTGATAGTGTTGAATCTCATGCCTTTCAAAGTGAGATATATCTTGATTTAGATTTAGATATATAGAATCTCATTTTCACCGTTTTATTTTATTAGAACCTTTTTCATTTAAGCACAAGTGTGAAATTTCAATTTTACATTTTGACCATGTTAACTTTATTCCTCAAAATTGATTTCAAGTATCTAACATGTTCATATTAATATTCCATTGGATGCTCTTTATGAACAAATATTTGTGAAACAATATCCTTCTTTTATTTGATGTAATCTTAATTTTGTAAATAAACACTGGCCCAATGGTTGCCTTAGTTCTAATTTGAAGTTTAATAAATTAGTGAAAGATGATCATGAATGCATTGAAATTTTTAAGAAGAATGAGATTTATCAAGTGAATGAGACACTTCGGTCTCATCTAATATTATATCTAAACTTTCTCATTATTTTTTATAATTTCTCTGAAACTAATTACATTCTTCCATGCTCATCTTTTGCTTTCTTCCATTGTACATATCATGATAGGAGAGAGTCTTGGTTAGAAGAGCCATTTAGTAGAAACTTATTGTAAATAGAGTCTTCTACTCGTATATTCTTAATATAGATGTGCATTGCTCAAGTTTTTCATGTTATTTAGTATTAGTTACATTTATGTTTCTAATCTTTGATGTACATATTCTTGCAGGTCTTAAGCAACATGCATGCCTCCACTGGAAATTTGAATTTACTTAGTTCTAATCTGCCTAGTTAGATTAGATTAGGTTTAGGTATAGCTTAGTTTATTTGCATGTTTTTTATTTGAATAAAGTAGTTATGAAGACTCTTATGTTGGAAATGATTCATCATCAGGAAGGACACTCTAACATTTTCTTTTCACCTTCATTTATCACTTTTTTCATATTTAGTTTCACTAAATATTTATTTTAAGTCTCATTCTTAAATATTAATAATTAAGAATTATTTAGTAAATGTTTCAATTTCATCGGTTTGATTATGAATAAGAAATGTTAAAAATAAAAATAACCTAATGGGACACTCATATATAAATTATACTCATAATTGATGATGATGATGATGATGGTTAACATCCACTGAGACCAAATTGGTCTATCGGACTTATAGTTTTCTTAGTTTCTAATTGTCTGGCTCCTCGTCTTTCTTGGCAAGATTGGTGCTGTAGCTTTCTTCTTTTTCTCTACGATCTTCCAACTTTCTTTATCTTGCATCTACTTCATCTCTTCCGGTTCTTGGGACATTGGTGTCTTAGCTTCACGATCTATTGTGTTCATCCCTTTGAAGATAGTCGGAGAAGAAGTTTGGTCTAGGAGATCTACTTTGTTGTTAAATGAAGATTTATTTTATGCGGTATTCGAATCCTCATAACTGTTGATGCTTGAGGGGTTGTCGAGTTCACTCTTTTGTTGTTGGGTGGGGCTTTCCCCCTGCTTGTCTTGAGAGTTGTTTCTTTCTTGCCCGATTTCTTGTGATTCAGAGTTTTCTCGAGAGTATTCTTCTTTGATGACAGTGTAGTGTTATTTTTGTGCTCCTTCCCACCATGTAGATCTATGGTGATTTTTTCTAGTAGAATTTTTCTGGGAGGCTTTTGGGCAACTTTTAGCTAGGTGGCCTATCTCAAAGCAGGATTGACATCTGAAGAGGACACTTTCATAATCGAGTTTCTAGTTCCACACATAGTCTTTACTTGTTAGGTGTATTTCAGCTGGGAATCCGGAGTTGAAGTCCATTTCCACACAGATGCGTGCATAGGTGGTTCTGGCATATTCCTCTGTTTCTGGGCACCTGCAGTAAAATTTCCCAATTGCATTTCCAATGGCTTTTAGCGAACAGAAATTCCAGAGATACAAGGGTAGGTTTGGCAATCTTACCCAAACTGGTGCTGAGGTTATGACTGTTGTTGAGGGATCGAATGATGGGTTCCATGGCCTCATGAATAGCATGATTTTTCCTAAAACCAAGGGTCGGAATCTAGAATACATTGTCTGCTTTCAAGGTTTTCAAAATCTACTATAAAGAAACCCCTAGCACAGGGGTATATATTAATTGCATCAGGAATTAGAGGCTTCCATACCTCCGAGATCCAACTGTGGAGAGTTTTCAGCCTTGGCCAAAAACCATTGAATCGACAGATTAGGGCACTTTCAAAGAACTTCAAAGCCTCATCAAGTGAAACCTGGACCACTTGGACAGTGGGAGCTGTGGCTTCACTAACGATATGGGCAAGAGCTTACCCCCAAGAGGCGGACGGAACTGAGCCAGCAGCTATTTTCGCGAAGCTGGGAGCCATCTGGAGAATGCTTTCCTGTTGAGTATAAAAGATTGTCGTAGAGAAGGCCACAGATTGCCGAAGAGAAGTGAAGTGAAGAGCCGTAGGTTTATAAACCACAGTAAAGAGAGTCGCAGATCTATAAACCACAGAAGGCCTAATCGATGAGGAGAGAAGTGAAGAGCCGCAGATCTACGGCAGCCACAAGATCATGAAGAGTTGCAGATCTAACCGCAGAAGGCCCAATCGATGAAGAGCCACAGATCTAACCACAGAAGGCTTGGTAAAACACATTCATTCAACTAAGACAAGATAGATAGTAGTGAGGGAGCAAATCTCCAAAGTAAGGGTGGGTATAGGAAGCGTGAGAACCACCGAAGGCAGAAGCCTGGCTGTAACTCGAACCACCGAAGGCAGCCGAATGCAAAATCCTGGCCGTAGCTCAAACCACCGAATGTAGAAGCCTGGCCATAGCTCGAACCATCGAAGCCTGGCCATAGCTTGAAGGCAGCTGAATGCAAAAGCCGCAAATCTATAAACCGCCAAATGCAGCCGAAGGCAGACGCCTGAGATCTATCAGAAGCCGCAGAAGTTGCAGATCTTTCAGAACATAGATCTATTAGAACGCAGATCTACATGAGAAGCCACAGATCTATCAGAGCACCGAAGGCAGAAGCCTGGCTGTAGCTCTAGTTTGGGGTATTGCTTTTGAACAAAAGTGTGATCAATAACCACCATACAAGACAAACCAATCATAAACTTAACATTATTTGAAAAACATATATTAATATCACACTTTTCCTTTATTTTAACATATCTTTTTCGTATCTTATCTTGTTGGGGTTTTCCTTTATTCGTGACCTATAATTTTATTTTCTTTCAAATTTGTTGTTTTCTTTGCTTTGATTTTCATAATCTTATGTTTGTAATTTGTGTAGATATTTCATCTCACTTTTCCTTTTAATTTAGATTTCAATTTGTCAATATTTCTAAATTTTATATGGGGAATCTATTAAAAGAAACAATAATTGGTGGCCTAGGGAAATTTATACTCTATCACTATAATGAATTTTTATTTACCTAAAAGAATTTTCTTTCCCCTACATTACACAATGACTATGGAGGAACACTAAGACATGTTTCAAGTAGTATAGTTCACTTTTATAAAGGAAAGTGTCTGCTCTAGTATTTTTCTTTGAATCCCACACTTACCCCACAACTTTTTAATAATTCCTCTACATTGGTAAATTCGAGGAAAGCTTGTGAAGTAAAGTCTATCAAATATTACATATATTTTCTTTAAATAAAAATATCTCTTGTACCATCTCGCTTTCTTCACTCAATTGCCAAAATCAAATTCTCAACCAATCAGATCTAAAGGATAGAATTTAAATACAAGAGAGTTGAAAGCACTACAAAGTGTGGGAAGTACAAGTAAACCTATATGGGCTATAGACGTTCGCTGACAATGGAGAAATGCTTGTATTGTATTGAGACATCTTCATTAGGTCTATGGACACTAGTAGGCAACAAAGCAACGGACACTAGCAGGCAACAAAGCAACAGACACTAGCAGGCAACAAAGCAACATTAGGAAAGAGAGATAAATTAGACATTCAATAGATGTGTACTCACCATAAAACTTCAAAGTTATACCTCTTCTATCTAATAGTATGAGAAAACCATAAAATACATTTCCTTTTAATTGGATGTATTGTTTTAATACTAAGTAGGTATCAAGCATTGAAATCTTTATGAATTTATATTATTTGACTTGTCTTATGTGGGACCCGTAGAAATTGATGCAATGTTTGAGAATATTGGGAAACTTATCATTTTATTTTTAATAAATTTAAGCCCATCACATTAACACCGGAAATAACTGCTTTGTCCCACTGTGTCTCCAATTTGAGGCCTCAACAACTCCCCTTAATTTTCCTCGAAAATATAGGGGATCCTATGTAAATTTTGAAAATATCACCTTGAATTGGTTTTGGTTTCCCATTTTGAGTGATTTTTGGATTTCGTAGTTTTTTATTTTTGATACTCCTGTCATCTTTATCTCGTCAAGACCTTTTCGGTAACATAAAAGCAACCAGTTGGTTCACCAAAACCTAACCCAACATCACAATATATCCCTCCTGGTATGACAAAGGGATCCAATACCCTTATCCTAACTCCTCCCGGTGCCAATATGGGGTTGTAATCCTACTCTAGCTCCCTTCCTTCTCGGTAATATAGGTAATCCTCCCTCCCTAATCTAGCTAAGATTGGATCAAATGTTTAATTCCTTACAAATCAATATATTATTAAAACTAATATGGGAGATAAAAGGGTGTCATGGCCTTGCTAACAAGGCGAGGTGAGGAAAATTATTTTTGCTGGTTGGTTTTATTAACACTCAGGTTGTCCCTTTTGACTCCTAAAGGGATACGGCCGAGGTAACCACAAACCAACTTTGGACTGCAGGCCCTAGCCTGCCTGCAGTCAGAGAGGGCTCTCTCTTTATGATTTAGCTTTGTTGAAGGGGGTGATTTTAGGCTAGATATGATGCACAGGGGTTTTGATTGAGTTTTGGTGGGAAAACGGACACTTTCAGGTAGAGAGGTTGAGCATAGTCTGAATGTTTCAAACCATTGGGCGTGGAGTCGAGGAGGGGAACTGCTAGTGTGTTTCCTTAATAACAGTGAGGGAACATGGAGCAAGATAACTGAGGTTGAAGCAATTTTCAGGTTTAATGGATGAACTGAATGCTAAAGAAAGAGAGGCAGTTAAGAATCTCTCCAACAGATTAGCAGAGAAAGTAACGGGGCGCTACCTAGGGGCAGTTAAGAATCCCTAGGTAATTGGCCAGCACAGATGAACTGGGGCAAACATGAGCCAGAAGGAATTCAATGTTCATAACCAATTCATTCAGAAGAAAACATCAAGAAACAGCAGGAATTGAGCATAGAGAGTATTTAAACTAATTCTAGGCTATTCTTTCTTCCTGCTATTTATATAATGGCAAACACATAAACAGAGATAAGAGGCACTTATTGCTTCAGGCCACAGTGCAGGAATTCCATCTTCAACTCTTCAACACATTCATCAACAACAGACAGTTCGCTCTCCAAGCTTTAAGCAATCTTTGATTACAGAAAAGTTCAGGTATACACAGCGAGTCTCTAGTGAAAATTATCAATTGACCAACCCTTAAAACTATACAGAGGGTTGTATATATAGGGCAAAACTCTCTACAGAGTTCCTTTATTACATCTTGACCTAATTAGGTCATAAAAAATGACTACTTGACCTAATCCTATCCTAAAATAAGTACAAAAAATATCTCGGGCCGTGCTCAGGGCCGATGTATCAAAATTGAATAAATGATGCTGTCCTTGGTGGCTTGCTGCAGTGATTTCTACAATAAATGAGCATGGGTCTCTGCTTCCTTGCTGTCCTGGTGCTTTGAATGCCTTGACGGTGATTTGAAGGCAAGGATGGGCTGATGCTTATTGATTTGACTTTCTGGGGGCTTCATCAATGTTCAGGTGCCTCGAGCCCCTAAAAAAATCATGACTGATTCTCTCTGGCGTCTTTTCTTCCACTGATACTCTCTGACAAAATCTGGACTGCAGATCTGATGTGCTGCGGGTCTAATCACCAGGAAATGGCCGCTGTTTGGCCTCTGTATCATCTAGAATTGTCTTCTGATCCTTTTGATATGCTCTGTGAAGAAAACGGATCATTTCTGCGCCTTTTCGGGCTTCCTGGGGCTGCATTGAATGAAGATTCCTTAAAGATTCCCTGAAGATTCTCCATTTCGACCTAAAAAATAATGCAATGAGCGCAAATCGCTCATCAAAAACTGCCTCAGAATTCGATTCCGGGGCTCCGAAGTGCAATTTTTGTGCCTCTGCGCCCAAAAAAGTGCTGATGACGTCAGCATTGTACGACGGGTGACGTCAGCATGGCAACGTGGCGGGATGACGTCAGCATGACGTCATCACGTACGGTCGATGATGTGGCAGGTACGGTGGCGGGGACACGTGGCAGTGATGTGGCAGGAGGCCACGCAGGCAGGTGACTCATCGGGTGACTGGGCAGGGGGTGACGTGGGCATGACTGTGTAGGGGGTGACGTGGGCTGGTGACGTCACCAAGCGGGGTGGTAAGCGGTATGTGGCACACCGCTTTTAAGGGATGGAGGTTTCGGAGGGGGGGGCTCCGCCACAGCCCGGCGCCTGACGCGTGGCGGGAGTACGGTGGCAAAACCGTCGAACTCCAGGACGTTAAAGGCCGGGCGCGTCGGGAATGAGGATGCCCGCCAGCCGTAGATCTGCGGGGCTGTGGATCGGACGGTTGGCGGCGGACGCGACGGGATAGGGGGTTAACGGGCAGGAATATTCGCAGGAATATTCCGAATTTAATATGCGCGGCGGATGGGTTATAAACTTAGGAAAATGGGTTTACGGGGTTAAATAAAGGCGCAGGTTAATATTTATGCACAGGAACTTTGCGTTAGGGGCGGAATGTGGGTTTTTACAGCGGTGGGGTGAAATTTTTCACGGGGAAAGGTGAAATCATGGGTTTTTTGGGGGTCTTTGGGGTTAAGGGAGAGGTTACTAGCTGACCAGATGTCAAACCAGTTCCTCAACGACGCGGATGGGCTAAAAACAGTCCCAGATGGACTTAGATTTCCCAGACTTGGTAGAATATGGCTATAATGCCAGGGAGGGGTATTTACATAGGGGGATTTATATACATGATTTTAATAAGGGAAGGGAAAACTAATAGGGAGTTATATAATAAGGGTGATGAGAAAAAGAGAGATGTTAGTGAACTCCAGCCTGAGTACCTCCAACTGAAAAAAACTGCCTCGGACCGAAAAATGAATTGCTTATCAAAATTGGAACACAGCAGTGGCCCTTAGACCAGCATACTCTTATGGATACTTTTTTGGCCATCTGTAGCAAATATGGAGCATTGCAGCATGCATAGCACGACATATTTGGCATGAAAAAATGTCGATCATGAAAGATGATTAACCTGCTGCAGCAGGAGGCTAACAGTGGCTCCACTTGGGGATGGCTTTTCCTTGTGAAAAGCCAAGAACAGCAGGTCAGATTACCTTGTATTCAATTGTTGTTGTGTTCTGCAAATTTCTCTTGGTTGGTTGCCTTATTGATCCTACCTACCTACCTACCCTAACCAGCACTTACTTTGCTGTTAGGTGAAGTGAAATAGCCAATGCAGCCACTTAAGTAATAATAACATGAGTGGGCTTTGCTGCTTGTGCTTGCTAGTGACACCAACTGAGATTTTGCAATTTGTTATGGCTTTGTCAATCTTTGAGAAGATCAGGAAGCTACTGACCTCCTTTGCAGTGTTTAAATACTGTACAAAACTGTCCGGCAACATATATATACAATTTTTTGGCTGAATTAAAGGACTGTACAAAGGTTCAGGATCACTACCATGCCTTGGAGTCAGGAGATCATTGACAACTCGATACTGAGCCTTGCAGCCTGTTGATGGTGACGTGCATTGATCTCTTTCATCATTCTGCCTGCCAGCGGATAGGTCATTCAGAACTTGCAGAGGTGTCTGCAATTTATTACAATCTGGCTTGAATAGGACTTGACTGATCTAAGCAGGTTGTTGGTCTTCTTCTTCTTTGAATAACTCAGATGGCTGAAAACAAAGAGGCAGGGGATCCACTTGGATCATTTGGTCATATGCTTCTGCTTCTGGGTCCTCCTCAATCTGATATTCAATGGCTCTTTGGGGCTGCAAAACTAGAGGCGATACCTTTGGAACAATATCTTGATTAACCTCCAGACGGTCAATAGCAGCGCGTGGTGACACTTGATCATATATAGCATGATAGTTATCCTTGATAAATTGAAAAGATTCAAAACAAAAGGGTAAATTTCCTTCACTGAAATGAACACACTGCGTTTTCCTCCTTTTCTTCATAGCTGAGGCGGGCACACTGATCATTGGGTTCAGGTAGCTGAACCTGAACATTGCTTCCTGCCAAAATAGGATCTCATTCCTCTGCAAAGCTGATTTGGTTGTTAGGCTCATAATCATCATCATACAGATCGTACTTGGGCAGACAGTTGAAAGAAGAGAAGCTATTATATTCACACAGTATATCAGGAGACTGCTCCATCATGTATGGCTGGATGAATATGTCATCTGTTTTGTGGCAGGTTTGTTCGTGAATGTCACTACTTTCCTGTTGTGAAACAGATCTGTTCTGGTGCTCTGAACTTTCCACTTTCATTGTGATCAGCTGCATCATTTCCTCTGTCTTTTGTAACACGCTATTAAATCATTCTTCTTGCTCTTCTTTGCGCTGTTCTTCCCTCCTTTTTAGATTTGCCTCTACGTCCACAGCTATGTCCTGCATCTGTTTCAAAGTGGACAGGCATCTTTCTCTCAGACAGAATTCCATTTCTGTGTCAAATGCTCTAGGATATTGCAATAGAGCTAAATCAAGGGGAGGTCTTATATTTAGAGGCATGGCTTGATAAACTTGATTGAATCTGTCTGAAAACTGCTGAACAGATTCATTTGGGTGCCTTTCTAAATGATTGTATTCTTCGATGAGCAAGAAGAAATTACCTCTGATCATCCATCTATCAAGGAAAAGCTTGGCACACTGCTGAAACTTAGAGATGCTCGCCTCAGGCAACACTTTAAACCAAGTCCTAGCTTCGCTTTGCAAAGAAAGGGCAAATAGTCTAAGACTGACATCTTCATCTTCCACTTCAAATGTATTAAGATAATCTTCAAAAGCCTGGATATGTTTCTGGGCAGTAGTGCCATTCTCTCCATCAAATCTAGGGAGATATTCAGGATGATTTGCCGGCAGGGGACCAAGCACAGGAGGCAAAATGAGCGGCTTATATCTTTCAGGAACTTTACGAGGCACGGGAGTATGTACAAGAACTAGAAGACTGGGCTCTATTTTTGGTTCCTCCTTGGCTGTATGATGATCTTCAACAGCATTTGAAAGCTGCTGCTCTGATGTGCAAGGAGGCTTTTCAACAATCTTTTCCAAAGGAAAAACACAAAAATCTGACATAAAATCGCTTTTAAAGTACAATATGCACAGCAAAATTTGGTGCAAGAGAAAGAACATGGTTTCTTGGATAATCATCCAAATCAAGAGCCTGATCTACTTATATAATTCCTTTGGGTTCATTTCTCCAGTGAAGTCTTTATTATGAGGATGATGTGGAGTTGGCAGGTGGATGATGTAACTTTGAAGTGCCTAATCTCTGTCCACCGTCACAGATCAGAGCTGAACGTGAAAAACCCTGAAGAAACGGAACACTTTCTCCAGAAAACGAGGCGAACTGGTCAAAATTGAGGATTTACACTAATAAACGCATGATTCATGTCCCCAGTGGAGTCGCCATTATGTTAACACTCAGGTTGTCCCTTTTGACTCCTAAAGGGATACGGCCGAGGTAACCACAAACCAACTTTGGACTGCAGGCCCTAGCCTGCCTGCAGTCAGAGAGGGCTCTCTCTTTATGATTTAGCTTTGTTGAAGGGGGTGATTTTAGGCTAGATATGATGCACAGGGGTTTTGATTGAGTTTTGATGGGAAAACTGACACTTTCAGGTAGAGAGGCTGAGCATAGTCTGAATGTTTCAAACCATTGGGCGTGGAGTCGAGGAGGGGAACTGCTGGTGTGTTTCCTTAATAACAGTGAGGGAACATGGAGCAAGATAACTGAGGTTGAAGCAATTTTCAGGTTTAATGGATGAACTGAACGCTAAAGAAAGAGAGGCAGTTAAGAATCTCTCCAACAGATTAGCAGAGAAAGTAACAGGGCGCTACCTAGGGGCAGTTAAGAATCCCTAGGTAATTGGCCAGCACAGGTGAACTGGGGCAAACATGAGCCAGAAGGAATTCAATGTTCATAACCAATTCATTCAGAAGAAAACATCAAGAAACAGCAGGAATTGAGCATAGAGAGTATTTAAACTAATTCTAGGCTATTCTTTCTTCCTGCTATTTAGATAATGGCAAACACATAAACAGAGATAAGAGGCACTTATTGCTTCAGGCCGCAGCGCAGGAATTCCATCTTCAACTCTTCAACACATTCATCAACAACAAACAGTTCGCTCTCCAAGCTTTAAGCAATCTTTGATTACAGAAAAGTTCAGGTATACACAGCGAGTCTCTAGTGAAAATTATCAATTGACCAACCCTTAAAACTATACAGAGGGTGGTATATATAGGGAAAAACTCTCTGCAGAGTTCCTTTATTACATCTTGACCTAATTAGGTCATAAAAAATGACTACTTGACCTAATCCTATCCTAAAATAAATACAAAAAATATCTCGGGCCGTGCTCAGGGCCGATGTATCAAAATTGAATAAATGATGCTGTCCTTGGTGGCTTGCTACAGTGATTTCTACAATAAATGAGCATGGGTCTCTACTTCCTTGCTGTCCTGGTGCTTTGAATGCCTTGACAGTGATTTCAAGGCAAGGATGGGCTGATGCTTATCGATTTGACTTTCTGGGGGCTTCATCAATGTTCAGGTGCCTCGATCCCCTAAAAAAATCATGACTGATTCTCTCTGGTGTCTTTTCTTCCACTGATACTCTCTGACAAAATCTGGACTGCGGATCTGATGTGCTGCGGGTCTAATCACCAGTAAATGGCCGTTGTTCGGCCTCTGTATCATCTGGAATTGTCTTCTGATCATTTTGATATGCTCTGTGAAGAAAACAGATCATTTCTGCGCCTTTTCGGGCTTCCTGGGGCTGCATGGAGCGAAGATTCCTTAAAGATTCCCTGAAGATTCTCCATTTCGGCCTAAAAAATCCTGCGATCAAAAACTGCCTCAGAATTCGATTCCGGGGCTCCGAAGTGCGATTTTTGCGCCTCTGCGCCCAAAAAAGTGCTGATGACATCAGCATGACGTCAGCATTGTACGGCGGGTGACGTCAGCATGATGTCAGCATGGCGACGTGGCGGGATGACGTCAGCATGACGTCATCATGTACGGTCGATGACGTGGCAGGTACGGTGGAGGGGACACGTGGCAGTGACGTGGCAGGAGGCCACGCAGGCAGGTGACTCATCGGGTGACTGGGCAGGGGGTGACGTGGGCATGACTGTGCAGGGGGTGACGTGGGCTGGTGACGTCACCAGGCGGGGCGGTAAGCGGTATGTGGCGCACCGCTTTTAAGGGATGGTGGTTTTCGAGGGGGGGCTCTGCCACAGCCCGGCGCCTGACGCGTGGCGGGAGTACGGCGGCAAAACCGCCGAACTCCCGGACGTTAAAGGCCGGGCGCGTCGGGGATGAGGATGCCCGCCAGCCGTAGATCTGCGGGGCTGTGGATCGGACGGCTGGCGGCGGACGCGACGGGATAGGGGGTTAACGGGCGGGAATATTCGCAGGAATATTCTAAATTTAATATGCGCGGCGGATGGGTTATAAACTTAGGAAAATGGGTTTACGGGGTTAAATAAAGGCGCGGGTTAATATTTATGCACAGGAACTTTGGGTTAGGGGTGGAATGTGGGTTTTTACAGCGGTGGGGTGAAATTTTTCACGGGGAAAGGTGAAATCATGGGTTTTTTGGGGGTCTTTGGGGTTAAGGGAGAGGTTACTAGCTGACCAGATGTCAAACCAGTTCCACAACGACGTGGATGGGCTAAAAACAGTCCCAGATGGACTGAGATTTCCCGGACTTGGTAGAATTATGGCTATAATGCCAGGAAGGGGTATTTACATAGGGGGATTTATATACATGATTTTAATAGGGGAAGGGAAAAACTAATAGGGAGTTATATAATAAGGGTGATGAGAAAAAGAGAGATGTTAGTGAACTCCAGCCTGAGTACCTCCAACTGAAAAAAACTGCCTCGGACCGAAAAATGAATTGCTTATCAAAATTGGAACACAGCAGTGGCCCTTAGACCAGCATACTCTTATGGATACTTTTTGGCCATCTGTAGCAAATATGGAGCATTGCAACATGCATAGCACGACATATTTGGCATGAAAAAATGTTGATCATGAAACATGATTAACCTGCTGCAGCAGGAGGCTAACAGTGGCTCCACTTGGGAATGGCTTTTCCTTGTGAAAAGCCAAGAACAGCAGGTCAGATTGCCTTTTATTCAGTTGTTGCTGTGTTCTGCAAATTTCTCTTGGCTGGCTTCCTTATTGATCCTACCTACCTACCTACCCTAACCAGCACTTACTTTGTTGTTAGGTGAAGTGAAATAGCCAATGCAGCCACTTAAGTAATAATAACAAGAGTGGGCTTTGCTGCTTGTGCTTGCTAGTGACACCAACTAAGATTTTGCAATTTGTTATGGCTTTGTCAATCTTTGAGAAGATCAGGAAACTACTGACCTCCTTTGCAGTGTTTAAATACTGTACAAAACTGTCCTGCAACATATATATACAATTTTTTGGCTGAATTAAAGGACTGTACAAAGGTTCAGGATCACTACCATGCCTTGGAGTCGGGAGATCATTGACAACTCGATACTGAGCCTTGCAGCCTGTTGATGGCGATGTGCATTGATCTCTTTCATCATTCTACCTGCCAGCGGATAGGTCATTCAGAACTTGCAGAGGTGTCTGCAATTTATTACAATCTGGCTTGAATATGACTTGACTGATCTGAGCAGGCTGCTGGTCTTCTTCTTCTTTGAATAACTCAGATGGCTAAAAACAAAGAGGCAGGGGATCCACTTGGATCATTTGGTCATATGCTTCTGCTTCTGGGTCCTCCTCAATCTGATATTCAATGGCTCTTTGGGGCTGCAAAACTAGAGGCGATACCTTTGGAACAATATCTTGATTAACCTCCAGACGGTCAATAGCAGCGCGTGGTGACACTTGATCATATATAGCATGATAGTTATCCTTGATAAATTGAAAAGATTCAAAACAAAAGGGTAAAGTTCCTTCACTGAAATGAACACACTCTGCGTTTTCCTCCTTTTCTTCATAGCTGAGGCGGGCACGCTGATCATTGGGTTCAGGTAGCTGAACCTGAACACTGCTTCCTGCCAAAATAGGATCT
The DNA here is from genome assembly GCA_031772625.1 of Pinus tabuliformis. Lineage (NCBI taxonomy): Eukaryota > Viridiplantae > Streptophyta > Pinopsida > Pinales > Pinaceae > Pinus > Pinus tabuliformis. The sequence goes on along the minus strand of CM062815.1, from coordinate 530,256,389 downwards.
GATTCCTCTGCAAGGCTGATTTGGTTGTTAGGCTCATAATCATCATCATACAGATCGTACTTGGGCAGACAGTTGAAAGAAGAGAAGCTATTATATTCACACAGTATATCAGGAGACTGCTCCATCATGTATGGCTGGATGAATATGTCATCTGTTTTGTGGCAGGTTTGTTCGTGAATGTCACTACTTTCCTGTTGTGAAACAGATCTGTTCTGGTGCTCTGAACTTTCCACTTTCATTGTGATCAGCTGCATCATTTCCTCTGTCTTTTGTAACACGCTATGAAATCTTTCTTCTTGCTCTGCTTTGCGCTGTTCTTCCCTCCTTTTTAGATTTGCCTCTACGTCCACAGCTATGTCCTGCATCTGTTTCAAAGTGGACGGGCATCTTTCTCTCAGACAGAATTCCATTTCTGTGTCAAATGCTCTAGGATATTGCAATAGAGCTAAATCAAGGGGAGGTCTTATATTTAGAGGCATGGCTTGATAAACTTGATTGAATCTGTCTAAAAACTGCTGAACAGATTCATTTGGGTGCCTTTCTAAATGATTGTATTCTTCGATGAGCAAGAAGAGATTACCTCTGATCATCCATCTATCAAGGAAAAGCTTGGCACACTGCTGAAACTTAGAGATGCTTGCCTCAGGCAACGCTTTAAACCAAGTCCTAGCTTCGCTTTGCAAAGAAAGGGCAAATAGTCTAAGACTGACATCTTCATCTTCCACTTCAAATGTATTAAGATAATCTTCAAAAGCCTGGATATGTTTCTGGGCAGTAGTGCCATTCTCTCCATCAAATCTAGGGAGATATTCAGGATGATTTTCCGATAGGGGACCAAGCACAGGAGGCAAAATGAGTGGCTTATATCTTTCAGGAACTTTACAAGGCACGGGAGTATGTACAAGAACTAGAAGACTGGGCTCTATTTTTGGTTCCTCCTTGGCTGTATGATGATCTTCAACAGCATTTGAAAGCTACTGCTCTGATGTGCAAGGAGGCTTTTCAACAATCTTTTCCAAAGGAAAAACACAAAAATCTGACATAAAATCATTTTTAAAGTACAATATGCACAGCAAAATTTGGTGCAAGAGAAAGAACATGGTTTCTTGGATAATCATCCAAATCAAGAGCCTGATCTGCTTATATAATTCCTTCGGGTTCATTTCTCCAGCGGAGTCTTTATTATGAGGATGATGTGGAGTCGCCAGGTGGATGATGTAACCTTGAAGTGCCTGATCTCTGTCCACCGTCACAGATCAGAGCTGAACGTGAAAAACCCTGAAGAAAAGGAACACTTTCTCCAGAAAACGAGGCGAACTGGTCAAAATTGAGGATTTACACTAATAAACGCATGATTCATGTCCCCAGTGGAGTCACCATTATGTTAACACTCAGGTTGTCCCTTTTGACTCCTAAAGGGATACGGCTGAGGTAACCACAAACCAACTTTGGACTGCAGGCCCTAGCCTGCCTGCAGTCAGAGAGGGCTCTCTCTTTATGATTTAGCTTTGTTGAAGGGGGTGATTTTAGGCTAGATATGATGCACAGGGGTTTTGATTGAGTTTTGGTGGGAAAACTGACACTTTCAGGTAGAGAGGCTGAGCATAGTCTAAATGTTTCAAACCATTAGGCGTGGAGTCGAGGAGGGGAACTGTTGGTGTGTTTCCTTAATAACAGTGAGGGAACATGGAGCAAGATAACTGAGGTTGAAGCAATTTTCAGGTTTAATGGATGAACTGAACGCTAAAGAAAGAGAGGCAGTTAAGAATCTCTCCAACAGATTAGTAGAGAAAGTAACAGGGCGCTACCTAGGGGCAGTTAAGAATCCCTAGGTAATTGGCCAGCACAGGTGAACTGGGGAAAACATGAGCCAGAAGGAATTCAATGTTCATAACCAATTCATTCAAAAGAAAACATCAAGAAACAACAGGAATTGAGCATAGAGAGTATTTAAACTAATTCTAGGCTATTCTTTCTTCCTGCTATTTAGATAATGGCAAACACATAAACAGAGATAAGAGGCACTTATTGCTTCAAGCCGCAGCGCAGGAATTCCATCTTCAACTCTTCAACACATTCATCAATAACAGACAGTTCGCTCTCCAAGCTTTAAGCAATCTTTGATTACAGAAAAGTTCAGGTATACACAGCGAGTCTCTAGTGAAAATTATCAATTGACCAACCCTTAAAACTATACAAAGGGTGGTATATATAGGGCAAAACTCTCTGCAGAGTTCCATTATTACATCTTGACCTAATTAGGTCATAAAAAATGACTACTTGACCTAATCCTATCCTAAAATAAATACAAATAATATCTCGGGCCGTGCTCAGGGCCAATGTATCAAAATTGAATAAATGATGCTGTCCTTGGTGGCTTGCTGCAGTGATTTCTGCAATAAATGAGCATGGGTCTCTGCTTCCTTGCTGTCCTGGTGCTTTGAATGCCTTGACGGTGATTTGAAGGCAAGGATGGGCTGATGCTTATCGATTTGACTTTCTGGGGGCTTCATCAATGTTCAGGTGCCTCGAGCCCCTAAAAAAATCATGATTGATTCTCTTTGGCGTCTTTTCTTCCACTGATACTCTCTGACAAAATCTGGACTGCGGATCTGATGTGCTGCGGGTCTAATCACCAGTAAATGGCCGTTGTTCGGCCTCTGTATCATCTGGAATTGTCTTCTGATCCTTTTGATATGCTCTGTGAAGAAAACAGATCATTTCTGCGCCTTTTCGGGCTTCCTGGGGCTGCATGGAGCGAAGATTCCTTAAAGATTCCCTGAAGATTCTCCATTTCGGCCTAAAAAATCCTACGATGAGGCGCAAATCGCTCATCAAAAACTGCCTCAGAATTCGATTCCAGGGCTTCGAAGTGCGATTTTTGCGCCTCTGCGCCCAAAAAAGTGCTAATGACGTCAGCATTGTACGGCGGGTGACGTCAGCATGGCGACGTGGCGGGATGACGTCATCACGTACGGTCGATGAAGTGGCAGGTACGGTGGCGGGGACACGTGGCAGTGATGTGGCGGGAGGCCACGCAGGTAGGTGACTCATCGGGTGACTGGGCAGGGGGTGACGTGGGCATGACTATGCAGGGGGTGACGTGGGCTGGTGACGTCACCAGGCGGGGCGGTAAGTGGTATGTGGCGCACCGCTTTTAAGGGATGGTGGTTTCAGAGGGGGGGCTCCGCCACAGCCCGGCGCCTGACGCGTGGCGGGAGTACGGCGGCAAAACCGTCGAACTCCCGGGCGTTAAAGGCCGGGCGCATCGGGGATGAGGATGCCCGCCAGCCGTGGATCTGCGGGGCTGTGGATCGTACGGCTGGCGGCGGACGCGACGGGATAGGGGGTTAACGGGCGGGAATATTTGCAGGAATATTTCGAATTTAATATGCGTGGCGGATGGGTTATAAACTTAGGAAAATGGGTTTACGGGGTTAAATAAAGGCGCGGGTTAATATTTATGCACAGGAACTTTGGGTTAGGGGCAAAATGTGGGTTTTTACAGCGGTGGGGTGAAATTTTTCACGAGGAAAGGTGAAATCATGGGTTTTTTGGGGGTCTTTGGGGTTAAGGGAGAGATTACTAGCTGACCAGATGTCAAACCAGTTTCTCAACAACGCGGATGGGCTAAAAACAGTCCCAGATGGACTGAGATTTCCCGGACTTGGTAGAATTATGGCTATAATGCCAGGGAGGGGTATTTACATAGGGGGATTTATATACATGATTTTAATAGGGGAAGGGAAAACTAATAGGGAGTTATATAATAAGGGTGATGAGAAAAAGAGAGATGTTAGTGAACTCCAGCCTGAGTACCTCTATTGAAAAAAACTGCCTCGGACCGAAAAATGAATTGCTTATCAAAATTGGAACACAGCAGTGGCCCTTAGACCAGCATACTCTTATGGATACTTTTTTGGCCATCTGTAGCAAATATGGAGCATTGCAGCATGCATAGCACGACATATTTGGCATGAAAAAATGTTGATCATGAAAGATGATTAACCTGCTGCAGCAGGAGGCTAACAGGTTCCACTATCACAAAGCTACCCCAAAATTAGTGATTCATAAGTGAAACAAATTATCCTATCTACCTACCAATAGTCACCCAATAGTGGTCAAATTGGTGTATTACCTAATCATGCGGTAGCGTTATATACCACCTTTTTCCTGAATGCGGCAAAGGTAACTTCTGATGAAATTGATGAATTTGAGAATGGGTCGAAATGGTCACTTCTCCAGAACCGTACATGACCAACCTAAAGGGATTATTACTTGGATTTATCATATTTTTTGGAAATATTGTCATAATCTATATTAATTTTGTCTGTTGGTTTCAAAATATTGGAGAGACAAACAAATGTATCATATAGTGAAGGTTTCAACTCAAATCAATATCTTTCACCCTCTTGTTAACACTATAATTGATTAGTCACAACACCTAACAAGGTTGCTGCTACTCTTTCTTCAGAGCAGCAATAATGGAAATCTGAGTAGGATCTTAAACCACTTATTGAATGACTCGACCTCAAATGATTAGATCTCCACTAGAATATTTAACACCTTAATAGTTGGAGTATATCCCTCCTTTCATATATTCTTTGGTCTCCTCTCTCTTCTACTCTCCACAAAAGGACAGATCAACTAGGTAGTTACATATGACATCTATTAGATGTCAATTTAGAGCTCTTAGGTCTCTCTTCAAAAACATGATTCAATGAAGGTTGAAAATAATTTGAACAAATTGGTGTATTATATTATAAAATATACGGTCCTCTGGCTCATGTACGAAGGCTTGGATATCAATATGGAACATCTGGAGCATACGGATTAAACATCATCCTTTCCATTGGGTTTAAATCCTGGCAAAGTTTGAAATTCAATCCTCTAAGTAACAACCCATTCCTTCCTAGGGACACATATTTTGATGCCTTGTTTAAATTATTTACTAGAATATATGTGTGTGTGTGTTTCACATTCCGTGTAATCTAGTTTCAGTCCTGGTTAAAGACCTGGAGTGAACTATGGATCCATACCTAGTTAGTCTTATTGAGCCATAACCCATTGAGGTTGACCCCAACCAATATTTCACCAAAACCGTGTGATTTTATATAGCACTTGTATTCTAAACATGCATCAAAAGGCTGAACCAACCCAAAGACAGGATATGATGTAGTAGAACCATGCATGGAAAGGAGATCATCGAGTTATGGTGCTCAATTAGTAATCTCGGAATTTCAAAAAGAATTGATTGAATTGGCTTGATTTACTTCCCCTATGAGGGAAAGAGCACCAGTGCACCTTGCTTCATTTCAACTCTTGAATCAAAATTTATGGTCATTTGAAGTTTTGCATATTTTCATTGGTTTGATGAGGTGACATGACAACGTGACAGCCTACATAGTGTGCTGACGTGGCAAACCTGACTTTGAATAGCCCATGTGGAAACATATTAAACGTGGCATTTCCACATCATTTCCATGTGTCACTACCTCTTGGCCAAATCAACATCCAAGCATGACTTTCCACATGGAACCTATATGATAATTCCATGTCAGCACTGACACCACATCATCAGGTGGGTCCCACCACTCATTTCACATGGGATTTAATGTGGTTTTATTTCCATTTCTGGATGGTAATTTTCCCATCTCACCGCACCAAACTAGTTTTGGTCCATTTGTTTTTTAAGCTAGACTAACCTTGGTCAAATGGATCATCACAAGGTAGCTTGGACTAACCATAGTCAATCGAATCCTGGGTCATTGGGGATTTGCCATGGTGCATTTCTAAATCTGTCCCAGATAACGTGGATGGTAGGGAGGGCCAGTATGATGTGATTATATTTTATTTCTCAATTTTACCTCCCCATGTCAGCCAAAACATAAACACACACATCCTCCACCATGGTTCCCTCATTATTCACAAAAACCATGATAGAGACACAAAATAACATAAATAACTCTAATCTCATTTCCCTCATGCATTTGGGACTAAATTTTTTTTTTTTTAACCATTTGACAAAGCACACCAACCATTCACCAAAATGTATGTGAGTTATTACAAGACCTTATCTTTTGGAGGTGATATCTCGAGCTATGGGGCACAAAATCAGGCCCATGGTGCCTTGTTGGAAATATTAAATTGAGGAGAACAATTTGGGATGGTTTATTTTGAAAAATGCATAATCTAAATGCTCCAAAAATTCAATAAAAAAAGGGCTAAGAAATTGTAACAAACTTAGATCCTTGTGTGACTTTTTAGGAAAAGTTTGCTTTCCAAAGTGTCTTGTTGATTGTACCATATTACAATGATGTTTATTGGTCAATAATGCAATAGCATAAAATGATTTACGCACATATTTAAGAATTTATTTTCAATAGAATTTGATTTTCTTCAAATGTTTTTAGATCCAAGTTCTATTTTCAATTTTAATATGTTTTTAATGAGAACTTTGTAAATATTTTGTAGTGTTTGTGGAGGGAAGTTACCAATTGGTGTCTTAAGACTTGTGAATTGGATTTTTAGTGGAAAAACATGATTCTTCAGCTCCAAAAAAATGAGAAAACAAATCTTCATGAAACTGTCATGAAACAAATGTCTATTTTTGAAATTGAATTTTATAATTATAAATAAGAGTTTTGTAGAAGATCGGGGATCCAATTTATGAACATAGAGGAAACTAGGCACTACTACATAGGGAATTCTTAGAGGAAATTAGAAACATGCAGGACTAGGCTAGGCCAAATAAATCTTTCTTTTGTAATCAATAAGACCATTGCTATTCAGATTTAACAATGAAATTAAGATTTCATTCAATTTTGGTTTATCTTTCGTTCTAGATAAGTGTTTATTGTTTGGTTTAGCACTCTTATTAATTCTATATCAATTTATGCTTATTTAAAACTGATGTAAAGTTTTCTTTACACAGTTGGGTATATTTTGAATCAGAATTAAATATTGTATTCAAGAAGACATGCATGTGTTGATAATTGTTTAGCAGTCTAATTACATGCTTGTCTTGATTCTAATTATTGTTATATTATATGAATTGTTTTTGTAATATGATAGGTATGTTTATATCTTGAGTTCAATCACAATTATCTAAATCTAAGTGTATGCATATAAGGATCTGGTAACTACCTATTAGATAACTGATGAGCCTCAGTATTGCAACAAAAATGTTGCAACTCCTAAGGCTGCCAACTTAAATTACCAACCCAGGGTTCATACAAACTTAAGAGGTGTTGGCACTATATGTGCAACATGAAATGTGTCCTTTTTTCATTGATATGATGCAATGAAGTGAATGCCATGAAATCCAAGCCTAAACTAATTGTAGAAATAGAAATATTACTCTATTTGTGGAAAGGAAACATGATTACTTTTGCAGAGAGGAAATCCTAGTTAATTTTGCAAAAATAAAAGGTTATTCTACTTTGCGTGAATAAAATGTTAATCCTATTTGTAGAAATGTAAACATTAACCTATTTTTAGAGTGTAAATGGTACATCAAATGGAAGCCTAGTCTATGCAATAGAAATAGCAATGTTGGAAATGGAAACCATAGCTTAATATGTATGAAATAAAATGAAATAATTCTTCAATAAATATATTCAAGATATATTTTTTCAATATATTTCACAAGGTTCTTCATAAAGTAATCATGAAAATCATCATTATGCTCTTCAAGTCATGAATATGTCCACTAATCCAAACTGCAGAAGTGAATTGCAAGGGAGAAGAGGAAATGCTTAAGAGGTATTTTGGTCTTACTCAATCATATATTCAGATCCTAGGGGTCATTATTCAAGCCTAAGAGACCAAAACGAATATTTTGGAGAAAATATGGTCAAGTTTACACGTGCTACAAGAGTGCTACAGAAGGCCTCGTCTTTCTACAGGAGCGAGATAACTTGTCGAATGCCCAATTAAATCAAATAAAAATGGGATGTGAAAAATTGTGTTATTAAGTAGAATTTATTAGGACTCCATTTTAACTGGAATCACTCTAAAATACCCATGTTAACACGTGCTAAAAAATAGTAGAAAATTACTACTCTAAAAACTTGAAATTCAAGAACTAGTGAGCAAGTTAACCTACCAAATTCCTAATCTAATTAAGTGAAAATGCTATGGAGTAAATTGTTTTATTAAATTGAATGTTTTTTGACCCAATACAAGTGTAATAAACTCAAATGAATCCCATTAAGGTGTTATAAAAAATAGTAGAAAATTACTATTATTTTGCTACAAGGGATTTCCAAAAATTCTAGATTTGTGAACTAGTAGACCAATCCCAGTAGCTCAATGATGAATGTGACTTTTCAAATATTTTCTAAGGATGCATCATGCTTGTGAATTTGTAAATAACCTGTAAAAAAATCACTTCATTCATTTAACCAACATGACCTTCAATAAAACAAGCATGAACAATAAATGCAGAAATAAGAGATGTAAGAGAGAAAGACATTCAAAGGAAATACAGAAATTGTACAAGAGGGATTTGAGGCTCCTGGGATGGCCAAGCCCAAGGAAACTCAGATTCCTATAAAGTAAACTGAGATTTAGAAGATAAAAATGGCACCAAACTTCATTATTTGAATCAATTCAAGTACATCCCTACTAGAAATGAAAGTGGAGCTGCTAAATAACAAGTTCTCTCCATAAGAAGACTAAGAAATACATGCCTCTAGAGGAAAATTCAAACTGGTACTTATAAAAATTGATGGGAAATCATTCTTCTTGAAAAAAGGAATCTTTCCCCTCAAAAATCCATGAAATAGTGGATTTGGTTTCCAACACTAGGAATATGCATTAAATGACAAGGAACATGTTCCTAGATTTTCTCAACCAGTGGAGCTCCAGAATTTATCAATAATTTCTTGATATTCAGATCATTTATTATCTAATATTGGTCCATCATGTAGTAGGGAGAAAATCCCTATATTATCTCATTCATAATTTACTCCATATTCTCTTGATATTTTGCAAAAATAAATAATATTAGGCACATAATATGTAATTACCTCTAAACCTTCCTAAGAACATATTAAAGCCAAAAAAACATTATAAGTGTAGAAGGAGAGATTTAATATAGACTTTATGTGCCTAGGAAAGGTTAGATGGGCCTTAATTTATGTCTAATTTGGAGGCCCGTCATACCCCCTATTGAAATTGTTGCTCATCCTCTGAGAAACCTATCCAACTTCTTGTCATGTTGTTCTTCTTTTATGCCTCAAATTTATTTTCATATACCTTTTTTTATCTAAATGTAATATGATTTGCATGGCTACTTGCATTGGATGGCTTTCATGGACAAACTTTCCATGGTGGAAAGTTGTGCCTCCTTTTCCTATAGTTTCTCTCTAAGCCTCTGCAATTGCTCCTTCATGAATAATTATTTTAGCCCCAAGTCATCCAAATCCTTACCCATTTGTTGCACTTTTTCCTTCATGAGGCCCAGTGTAATACTCCCCGGTGGCTAGCCTACCTAACTTTCTTTCTTTGCATCCATCCGTCTTCCCACCACTGATAGAGGAGCAGCAACTAAACTAAGTCCCTACGCTAGCCAGCCAATCTCCAATTCCCTCTCTTACCGGGTGTGAAGCTCTACAAGCGTTTCATTGAATTCCTTGCACTAGGAAGCGCAAGCCCCTCCGGGACCTTCTTTATCGTTCGTTAACTCGTCCACATCCTCCACCTTTTTGGATTTTCCAATTTGTACCCATATGTGAGTTCTACCTCTTTCCCTTTCTAGCTCAAAGAAGAGTGGTATTGAAAATTTGGTGGGTATAATTCTCCCACCCTCAACAAATTTGTAGTATGATCCAAGGTTAGGTTGTGGATCAGGCTCCTAGAGTTCTTGGAGGTATTTTTCTTCCCCTTTTGATGTGGTTGCCCCTTCCTGTAGTATTCCATGTTGCTCATGTAGCAATTATTTTTATTCTTATAGCAACCCTGTTTTTGTGTGTATCTCCTCTATTTTCTCCTGTAATAGGCTAGATTGTGTTCTAAACCTCCTAGATGTGGCTAATTTAGTGGTGGGCCTCCCTATGGATGAAATTTTCCCTATTGTAGCTCTCTATTAGCTTCCTGTAGAAAATATGTTCTTCTTGTAGAAGTGGTGTTCCTTACTATAGCAACTTTGATCTTCCTGTAGCAGTTTTGTTCCTTCATGTAGCATACAACCTGAATCTTGTAGAAACTATTATTTGCATGCCAAGAGGTGGTGGGTCCCCCCCTTTTAATTTATTTTTCTCCTTTTACATTGCATGAAAAATAAACTCAGAGTTCTTTTTGTTAACTGAGTTGACCCTGACTTACCCCTTCGTGCTTCTTATCCTCCATCATGACTAAATGATTACAACCCATTTTCTCAAGTCCTCTTCAATTTTGTCTTGTTTCTCTCCCACACATGCAGGTGTCTTCGTGGAAAAGTGAAGCTAACTACTAGATAAGGCTGAGGTTGCTCTGCTGCTAATTTTGGCTATAAAAAACCTTTTCCTTCATACACTTGCAATGTTTTTCAAGCTAAAATAATTTCGTAGGAAAGGTTTAGGGGATTGAATACTTGGGCCTTACCCTTGATGTGTTTTTGCATGTGATATTGAGGTTGTTGATATCATTTTTGATGCTACCTTTGGTGGTTTTGAAGATGCTAGTAATGATCCTTTGATGGTTGCATGGACGATATGGACATGGGTGAGGTTGTTTTTTAGTGTCTTTTGTGAGGTCATTGCTTTTTCTCCCTTGCCTTCTGAAATTTCTTGAGAAGAATATAAACATTTTATGTTCTTTGTTGGTTGAAACTTGATGATGCAGGTCCTTTGTCTTTTGTGCTGGTTCTTTTGGAATTTGTTTCTTACTAGGTGATCAAGAATCTCATAACTGATGATATGAGTTCTTGTGTCTATTGAACGATAAAAATTGCAATCCTCAAGTGCTCATGGTGACTAAATTCTAAATATGATGCTTTAGTTGTGGTTTGATAGGGGATGTGTAGACTGCTACAAGACTATGTGTCTTCATGTAGCAGTCTCATATACCCTCCTAGGTTCATTATTTCCTTCAGGTGATACCTTTAAAAATATTAATAATTCATGAGTAATCTGTTGACAAGGATGATAGGCCCTTTTGTGGTGGAAGGGATGGAAGAAGGGGTAAAAATGGGTTCTTTTCATGGAAAAAGATGAAAATGAGACTGGAGAAGAGGTCAAGTGATGTGAAAAATGAATGATGAGGCTATGGTGGACCCCTCCTCTTGTTCCTAGATGAAAAACATAAGATCTGAACCCTTTTTCCATGCCAATCACGCTCCTGTAGCAATTCTGGTCACTCCTGTAGCAATTTTGGAATCCTCTTGTAGAATAATTGTTTTATCCATATCTCTTAAATGATAGATTGGATTGACTTGAAATTTGGTGAACATGTTGTTATCATTCTTATGCATCTCCCCATAAAAAAATATTATCCAATGGAAACACGAATATCGAGAAAAAATAAAAATGGTTGTAGGTGATGGAGGTCAATTTCTCAAAAATTGTGCACTAGAATTTGCTGAAATTACTTGAGCATGTTACCATCATCCATATGCATATTCCCATGAAACATATCAACAAATGAATACACAGTTTTCAAGATATGGTAAAAACAATTTGTGTCTTGTGTATTTTGGCCTCTTGTAGCAAAACAAAACCTTCTTGTAACATTTTAGGATAGCGAGGGAAATGAATGGGAAATGCTTGGAAATGATGTGTGGATGTTGGAAATGGATGACGGTGATGGATTGACATGGCCTTGGTCCTATTGGAGCATCTGGGCAAAGGAGGAGAAAGCTCAAGTTTGACTTTCTTTGACTATTGTTTTGATCAATTTTTTCTTTTGGTGCTAAATTTTTCTTGTTTCTTGCAAAGGTTGGAGAACACATGCATTCATCAGAGAGAGATACATGGAGAAAATATTTTTTCCTTTTCATTTTTTCTTTTTTTCTTTTTTTTTCTAGGCCTATTAGCTGCCTCAATGAGGTTTTCAACTGGTAGGTTTTCCTAGGCGCCTCAAAGGAGGTTTTCGCCTAGGATTTTTTTCCTTTTTTCCTTTTTTTCTCTCCAACCCACTGAACATCTCAAGGAGTTTTTCAATCAATGTGCCAATCTCAAGCGCCTCAAAAGAGGTTTTCACCTTCTATTTTATTCTTTTCCTTTTTTTTCCCCTCTTTTTCCATTTTTTTTCTTTTTTTTTCTATCCTACTCTACTTGAAAAAACAAAATCTCTTTCAAGTGTAAGAATATTTCCAATGGAGCCATGTGCATAATAAGATGACAGATAAACTCATGTGTAGGATCAAAACATATGCTTTGAAATGTACCTGATTATTAGAGACCACATGCTTTGAATTTGATGAAATCAAGCACTATTGAAGAAGAGAGTGATTCTCCATCTTGTTGATTTTATGGAACCAAACCTCAATATAGTTTTGATGTGCTTGGTTCACTTTCTCTTTTGGATCATTCTTCATGTCTTTTTTTTTCCATTCAAATCTTCTAACTTTTTCCCGATTAGTCCCTTTCAAACATAAAGGATTTGATGGTAAGCATAATAAAATCTCTTCAATCTTAGGCTCCAATGGTTGCTCTACATAAAATGTGATACATGATTCTTCTAGATCTTTTTCTTCTAGATGTTGTTCTTCAATGACATCAGGAAAAAAAATTGAAATACTCTTCCTGAGCTAATATGAATACTTATATTAAGAAGAGTTGTTTCGAAGTGTTGTACCTCAGCATTGTAAGTGGGTTGAGTTACTTGATTGTTTGGGTTTGGAAATGGTGGTACAGGTAGTTTAGTGGGAGTGGAACTTTGAGATGGATGTGGTTGGGGTTGTGGTTGTGTTGGAGGTGGATGGTAGGGATAGCATGGAGTTTGGTATGGAGTATATTGAGGAAAACATCGAGGATATTATGGATTTCTCCCATAAGGTTCTTTCCAACCTTGTTTCCAAGATTGGTTTTGGGGTTGAGATGGACAAGGTTTCCAAGGAAAGGGTGTGTTCCAATTACTTTGAGATGGATTTGCATAACCTTGAAATTGTAAATTATGTTCTTGCATCATATCAGGTTGACTAGGATTCCATGGTCTTCTTTGAGCTACATAACATAGCTACTTTGGTGATTGACTTCCTCCATTGTCCACTTGGTAAATTTCCTTCAACCTTGGTAATGATGGGCAACATTCAGTAGCATGTGATTCTACATGGATAACACAAATATCAGCATCCTCTTTTTTCTCATTTAGCATTCTTAACATTTCTACTTGTTCACTTAGATTTCCAAGAATTTTTGTTTTAAATTTATTAAGAAAATTTCCAAGTTAATCTTGACTTACTGATCTTGATGTTGATTTGCTTACCCGTTCCCTTCCTCTTGAGATGTTCTTGCATGTTTCATAAATTTCTTCAAATGATAATTAATATACATCACCTCTTCCCGTGAGATCAAGGAGATAAATCCAATCATCCCTAATTGTTCTAAGTAAGAAGGTTTTTAGTGTGTCAGATCCTAAATGATCTATTTTTTCCTTCTTAACATTATACATAAATCTATCTATTAGATCCTCAAGGATCTCATCTTCTTTTTTATTCATTCTAAATATTTCTTCTTTAATATCACGATCTTTATATTTTTTCAAAAATATCTTTTTCATATCATCCCATGGTCTAATTGAATTAGTCCCTAAACTCATGAACCATTTAAGAGCTCTATCCTTCAATGTTGCTGGAAACAATCTCAACTTTTGAGCATTTAGTAAGTAACCATAAGATCTACAAAAGATTTCAAATTCAAAGAGAAATGTTTCTGGATCCTCTGAATTCATGCCATGGAATTTGGGAAGGAAAGATGGATGGATGTTCTTCATATGAACATTGATATCAGTATCTTGAATGGGAAATACAAGAGGATCTTCCTCATTGTCATCATCTCAATCCATTTCTTCTACCTTCTCTTCCACCTCTTCTTATTCTACCTGCAAAATTGGATGGTAATGTGGTTCTTACTACACCATGTGATCAAGGTTTGGGGGGGGTTGTGGTACTGAAGAATTGTTTTGTTTTTATGATTTTTTTTTAATGAAAATGCTAATCCAATGCAATTTTATCTTTTTGAAATGAAATATACCTACTGATTTTTTTTTGTGTTTGCATAAATTTATCAACTATGGAATAAAACAAGGCATAATTTGACACCTCCCCGACAACGACGCCAAAAAGTGATGAGCCTCAGTATTAAAACAAGAATTTTACAACTCCTAAGGCTACCAACTTAAATTATCAGCCAAGGGTTTGTAAAATCTTAAGAGGTGTCAGCACTATATGTGCAACATGAAATGTTTCCTTCTTTCGTTAATCTGATGCAATGAAGTGAATGCCATGAAATCCAATCCTAAATTAATTACAAAAATGGAAATGTTACTCTATTTGCAGAAAGGAAACCTAATTACTTTTTCAAAGAGGAAATCCTTGCAGGAAGGAAAGAATATTCTACTTTTCATGAATGTAAATGTTAATCCTATTTGTAGAAATGTAAACATTAACCTATTTGCAAAGTGTAAATGGTACATCAAAAGGAAGCCTAGTCTATGCAATAGAAATAACAATGTTGGAAATGGAAACCATAACTTAAGATGTATGAAAAAAATGAAATCATTCTTCAATCATTGTATTCAAGATATATTTTGTCGACATATTTCACAACGTGCTTCATAAAGTAATCATGAAAATCATCATTACATTCTTCAAGTCATGAATTTTTCCACTAATCCAAATTGCAGATGTGAATTGCAATGGAGAAGAGGCAAGGCTTAAGAGGTCTTTTGGTCTTACTCAATCACGGATTCAGAGACTAAGGGTCATGATTCAATCCTAAGAGACAAAAACCAAGATTTTGGAGCAAATATGGTCAAGTTTACACATGCTACAGGAGTGTTATAGGAGGTGCTACATGAGGCCCCATTTTGCTACAAGAGCGACATAACTTGCCGAATGCCCACGTCAATCAAATAAAAATGGTATGGGAACCTTTTTTTATGAAGTAAGATGTATTAGGACTCCATTCCAAGTGGAATTAATCCAAAATACACATGTTAACACGTGCTAAAAAATAGTATAAAATTACTATTATTTTGCTACAAGGGATTTTTAGAAATTCTAGATTTGTGAACTAGTAGACCAATCCAAGTAGCTCAATGATGAATATGAATTTTCAAAGTTGTTCTAAGGATGCATAATTCTTGTGACTTTGTAAATAACCTTCAAAACAACTCATTTCAATCATTTAACCAATATGACCTTCAACAAAATAAGCATGAATAGTAAATGCAAATATATGAAATGCAAGTGAAAAAGGCATTCGAAGGGAATAAAGAAATTGTACAAGACAGCTCTGAGGCTCCTAGGATTTCCAAGCCCAAGAAAATACAGAGTCCTATGAAGGAGACCAAGCTTTAGAAGCTAAAAATGGCACCAAACTTCATTATTTGAATCAATCCAAGTACATCCCTTCTAGAAATGAAAGCGGAGGTGCTAAATAACAAGTTTTCTCCACAAGAAGACTAAGAAATAAATGCCCCTAGAGGAAAATTCGATTTGGTACTTATAAAAATTTATGGGGAAGCATTCTCCTTGAAAGGAGGAATCTCTCCCCTCTAAAATCCCTCAAATAGTGGATTTGGTTCCCAACAATGGGAATCTGCATTAAATGACAGGGAACACATTCCTATATTTTCTCAATCAATGGAACTCCAGAATTTGTCAATAATTTCATGATATTCAGTTCATATATTATCCAATCTTGGTCCATCCTATAGTAAGGATCAAGTCCCTATATTATCTCATTCAGAATTTACTCCAGATTCTCTCAATATTCTGCGACTCCAGCTCCAAATTAATTTCACAATCAAGACTCCACTGGAGAAATGAACCTGAAAGAACAATATGGGAAGATCAAGCTGCTAACTTGGTTTGTTATCCAAGACATCATGTTCTTTCTCATCAAGAAGGTTTTTCAATGTATATTGTATTTTAGAGAAGATCTTAGATTAATTTTTTATTATTTTCCTTTCAAGATTGTAAATATATATTCTCCTTATCCATTTGAGCAGCTTTCTTCTAAATCTTATGATGATCATTTTCCAATTGAGAAGCCTCAAGCAATCAAGACTAATATTACAATCCCCGTACATATTCCTGTACCTAGTAAAATTCCTGATAGATATATGCCCCTCATGTTACCTCCTATACTCCATGAATTTCCTGATAACTATTACAAATATCTCCCCAATCTTGATGGAGAGAATGGTATCACTGCCCAAAAACATATTCAAGGTTTTGAGAATTATCTGAACTTATTTGAGATTGATGAAGATGATTTTATTATCAGACTTTTTTCTCTTTCTTTGCAAAATAAAGTAAAGAGTTGGTTCAAGAACTTACCTATTGCAAGCATCTCAAATTTCCAACAGTTTGTTAAATTTTTCCTTAATAGATGGATAATCAAAGTCAATCTTTTTGTGATCATAGAAGAATATAATCAATTGAAAAGATAGCCAAATGAAACAATACAACAATTTTATGACAGATTTAATCAAGTTTATTATTCAATGCCAGCAAATATAAGATCTCCTCCTGATTTAGATATCTTGCATTATCCAAAAGCATTTGATCCAGAAATAGAATTTCAGCTAAGAGAAAGAAACCCAGCAACTCTTAAAAAGATGCAAAAAATTGTAGTAAATGTAGAAGTTCATATGTTGATTAAAAAGCAAAATTTGAAAGCAGAAGCAAAGAAGAACAACTTTGCAGAGGTAAAACTCGACATTTTGGTAAGAAAAATAGAGGAAATGATACAGAAGATCACCATGCAAGATAATTTTTTTGTGCAAGATCACCATGACCTATTTATTTCAGAAAAAGAGGTTGATATCCATGAACAAATTCCTACTAATTCCAACTACCATAGATCAGAAAATGGATTTACAAATCAATATGTGGAAGAGGAATCTACTGATCTAATGTGTATGTTTGATGACATTCCTTCTTTTAATGATTTTCCTAAGTATGATCAGTATGATGATAATTATGTTCTTTGATTTCAAGCTAACTTAACAGAGCAATCAGAAGCTAGTTTGGGAAATAAGGAAATTCAGTTTCAACATCTTGAAAACAGTGATCAACTTATTCATTTGAGCTATGAAAGTGAGGAAGAAAGTGTAGAAAATTTGAAAATAAGTGAAAGCTCTTTGCCTCTTTGTTTTGCTTCATTTCAGTTCATCAGAGAAAACTTTAAAGTAATCAAAAATCAGCAGTCTTTTGGCATTGTTATTGATAACAAAGAAGACAATGAAACTCTTGATCAAGATTCTTCAGTTTCACAACTACAGTTATCAAATTTCATTGAAACACCTGATCAAATGACACAGGAAAGTTCTATACCACTATGTTTTGAATCATTTCAGTTTTTAAAGGAAATGTGGTATAAAATCTCTAAAGAAAATGATGAGCAACTTGTAGAAATCTATGAAGTTCCATTCAAACCTATATGCAATAAGTTGCAGCAATCCTTCCAAGTTTTTTATGATCCAATAGCTAATATGTTGGATAATGAATGCAATCATAATTTTTCTTCATTAACTAACTATGAGATTCAGGATCAAGATGATAAAGGTTTCATCAATCAAACATTTCAATCAGTAGAAATATCATCACAAAGCTTGTCTGAAAATATGTAGGGGGATAAAGATAAAAATGACATTTCAGTTTCATGGCATGGAGGCCATCCAAAACAATTGTACAGTTGCTTAAATCAGTTGAACAATAGTGTATATATTTTGGAAGATCCTTTTGTACAATTTTTAGAGTCAACAAAGGAAATCAAGTATTTCCTTATCTTCTCATTTGTTGACAAGGTTATATTGGGTTGTAGAACTTCAGTTTTAATCACAAACAAGCACAAGCAGCAAAATCCACCAATGTATATGATGCTTGAATGGTTGCATTGGTTGTTTCATTTTACCTAACCAGCAGTTGGACAACTGATTAGAGTAAGTAGGTAGGATTTCAGTTTGATTAAATTCAATTTTTCAGCAGCAAGTTTATTTCAGATCAGATTTCAGTGCAGCAGGTGTCAGATTTCAGTTTGCAGGAAAGGTTAAGATTCAGTTCAAGATTTCCAGTCACAAAGATTATATAACAAATCATGTGCAAGCTTGGGATTGGCCCAATCGATCAGGCCACTAGTCGACAGTGTTTTTGACATCTCACAAGGAGATGCCATCCCCAAGTGGAGCCATTGTTAGGTTCCTAATAATAGGGATCATAATTTTGAATTAACTATGTTAAGTCTTGTAATATTGTACATACCTTTGCTTTTTTGCAAATGTTTTCCCATATTAAAAAAATAAAAATAGGGTAAGTCCTAAAATAAAAATCAAAGGACTAAAAGAAAAGAATCAAAAAGAAAATAAAATATGAACCCCACCAAAAAGAGATAAAAATAGATCATGAAAGTGTGCACATTCAAATGCCACTACTCTTAGTTTAATTTTTGCAAATAAGATTGTGTGTAGCTTGTCAAAATGCCACAATCCATGATGGTCAAACAGTTTAAACTTGATTCATTCATGCTTTAAATTTCATGCTAATAGATAAAGAATAAAAATCTATTCAAATTGTTTAATCTTGGCATATCAGTAGTTAGGTAGAGAATAATAATGAGCTCATCAATTTAATCTGAGCCATTGGACGTTATAAGATTAGAATTAGATATTTTTCTTATCCAAGGAAAATAAGAGGGTCAGGAAGCCCAAATGCACCCAATAAATGAAGAAAAAATGATGGGTAGGTAGAAGCAGTTTGCACAAGGTATGGAAAGCAACAGTTGGTTTGTTTCCTATCACTAATATCTTACTAATTTCAACTTCCTAATTCCAAAAATCCCTTCCCTCATCATTTTCCCTTATTCTAACATATTTCCCTTGTAAAAAACCTTTTCCCCTTTACTAATTCCCCTTTTCATTTTAACCCACTAAAACCCCCTTATCCTAAGTTTATATAATTCACATGTATCGGGCCCCATTTAAAAATCCTCCCCAATATTAGTTTAAACACTAGTACTTAGTGTATTTTATCATCCCGCTATCCCTAACATCCTGTTATCCCATTTACCCCATACCCCTTTCCTGTTAATGGTTTTAAATTAAATTCAATCACCCGAAGTCGCATATACATCTAACCCCTCCTCATTAAAAATCCTCTAGTCCCACCTATCAGAACCCCCGAACTCCATTCACCATCTGATCTCCCTATTCAGATCTAACAATTAACAATCCATATCACGTTCTCCATTGCCCGATGTTTAACACTTAAAAATCACACCATATGGGTGGTTTTCCCCGCCCACCTTTTCGCTACATGGAAACCCCACATCATATCACGTCCCTCGGAAAAAAACTATTTACCACTTTTGATCCACGCGATAATCCACCATACCGCTATTCCTTCAACTTCTCTTCCCATCCAAGACTACCTCTCGTTCCATAGCATCCCCCTTAGAAGACCGACCTCCAACTGTCACCTCCTTCCCAGAAGCCTCCTCCGACTGCTACATTGTGTATCACCAGAAGCCCTATCATCCATTGTTGTGCGGTAAACTGCTAATCTACCCCTGCACAATGCAAAAAAATTACAGAGTTTCCACAAAAAGAGATTCTACCATTCCCTTACCGCTAATTGAAATACATAAACCTAGAATACCATTGCAAACCAAAGTAAAAACCTCCAATATGTGTGTGTGTGTGTAGAATCCTATTAATATAAAGTTTTAGACTTTATATTAATTTCTCCCCGCAAGTCTGTACTACCTATTCCCCTTGCAAAGTCAACCAATGACCCACCCCACGCTAAGAATTAAACCCCCTTCATTTTTATTTGCCTCAATATTCGTAAAAATAAATGAACAGTTAAAATTCCATATCGCGTTCTCATCTCATCCAACACTTAACACTCAAAAAGCACATGATATTAGTGGTTTTCCCAGCCCACCTTTTTGCTACGTAGCAGCCCCACGTTATATTGTGTGCTCTGAAAAACTACCACCTACCACTCAAAAGCGTTCGATAAACCATTAACTATTTTGGTTTTGAATCTTATAAATGTTACGGGAATATAGGGTGGATTAATTTCAAGTGAAATACAGAGATATGAGAATGCGGTAATATTTCAAAGCTATGGGTGAAACCATACTTGAGGTAAAATTATATAGCTACATGCAATATGAGACTAAGGTTGTGGAATGAGATTCAAAGGTAAAATGGTTTTACAGTGACACATGAAATAAAATTCACCGATGCCATGAATTTATTATAGGAAATAAAAGGGAAAATTTCACATGAAATTAATGTACAGGAGAGCAAAGATAACATTTTGGCATTATGATATAGGTGTTGTCCTTAATGGCAACTCACTCAGATGAAATTTCACAGTGCAGCAGGTCAATAGCAAAGGATTACAAATCAGACTCCAAAGAATGAAGAAAGAGATGTATACGCTGGTTCACTTTGTCCAAGGCACGTATACACGCAGTTTAACAAAAAAAAAGTAGTGTATAACGTATACACGCACTTTCACAGGAGGAAAAGTGCGTACATGTTGGAAAACCAAGTTTTTGGTCCAATGTATTTGATCCAAGGTATTTTGGTCCAAGGTAATTGGTCTGAGGCATTTGGTCCAAGGTATTGACCCTAGGTATTGGGTCCAAGATATTGGTCCTAAGTGGTTTGGTTCAAGGTATTGCGAAAGGCCTAAGAGTATATAAGGAGGAGAAGATCATTAGGCCAAAGCGTGCAAGCAATGAGATTCTAAGGAATACTTCTATCTGAAGTATATATTACGTTGCAGGGTTATGTTTGGCACTGGATCTGAAATATTCATGTGCACCTTGAGTTCAACATTGGATCAGGAATCATGAGACTTGAAATGACTTATTCTTGAATGATCTGATATTGGTTGAGACCAAAACTAATGTTTTGTGCATGTTCTATTTTTTATCTATCATGATCTGGGTTTGTTTGAAGTCTGGAATTGCAACAAAGTTCTGAGTCAAAATTTACAGATCTGTACGCAAGTTCGTCTACGCCAAAGTGCGTGTACACACAGGTTCGACTCTTCCAAGTAGCGTATACAAAAAGAAAAGATTTTGTTCAAATCTGACTGATCTATCTGATCAAATTCTGTTGTTTTACTACTGTCTATCAATGAAGTCCTCTTAGATCTGAACATAGAAATGTTGTATAAGGAAATTGAGTCTCATTGATTGATTGATTGAGAAGGAAGGGTGATCCTTGCTGCTATCTGTTTTTGAACTCTGTAATATGACAGTAGATCTTTAAAATGTCACTGATTGGTACAGTCTGTGGTTCAAAAGTGTATGATTCAGTATCTTTAGAGATATACGTAGGTTGGGTTAAAGGAAGTAGCGTATACATGTAGGTTGGGTTCAACCAAGTAGCGTATACACTCTAATGCATGATTTTTGAGGTTACAGCTGGTTCTGGATGATGATGCAGGGTTCTGGATTCAGCATAGTGTTCTGGTGTCAGTGATCTGATTGTTCAGATTAACTGAATATTGGTTGATGCAGTTTAAGTTTAAAAGGCTTTGATGGGTCTAGTGTGAAAATTTCATGAAACTTGGTCCCTGGTGGAAGAGTGGAGTTTTCTGTAGGCTGACACCTACGTACTAGTAAACATATTGGCTAGTACACGAGCTAGGGGGTTGTATCTCCCTTCCAGTAGAAGCTGGAAAATGAGAGAAGGTTGTAACCTTCTGCAGGTAGAATCCTGCGTACTGGTATGAGTCCGCACCAATACAAGATTGTCAACATATTTTCTTATTATTAAAAGAAGACAGAGACGACAGCTGCAGGTGGTTTTTACCTACATTGGGTTTCCACCTTAAATCTTGGTGTTCATGTGTGTTGCTTATGTGTGATGCTTTATTCTTCTTTTACTACACTGTCTAATAAATCTCGGATATACTGGTTTAAGATCAACACATGATAAACTGTCTAAATCACAAGTTATCTGCATATACATTTGTTTCTTTAAGCACAGTCACGTGTACATGCTAGTTCACTTCACTGAAGTAGCATATATAAATCTATTTGGGAAATAAAATTATTGATCTGATAATAATGATTCACCCCCCTCTCAGTATTATTTCCAACAATTAGTATCAGATCAAGCCCTTCAGAAGAAGCATGATCGCTTGAAGGGAGATCCATCAACATGAATAATCAAGAAAGCATGGGATCCATTAGACCACCAATCTTCGATGGAAGCAACTTTGTTTATTGGAAAATAAGAACCACAACCTATCTACAATCGCTTGGAACGGATGTCTGAGAAATTGTGGAAGGAGGATATACATTTCCAACAGCAATTCCTACAAATACGGCAGGTAAAAAGCAATATGAAACCAATGCCAAAGCTGTCAATACTTTATTAGGAAGTCTATCACAATCAGAGTTTGTCAAAGTCATGCAGCTCAACTTATCCAAAGAAATATGGGACAAAATCGTTTTGAGCTACGAAGGAGACTCTCAGGTAAAACGTGCTAAGCTTCAAACTCTCAAAATTTAGTATGAAACTCTTAAGATGCATAGTGATGAAAACATAGCTAGTTACTTCCTACATATATGAGGTTGTCAATTGTATGAAGAATCTGGGTGAAGAAATTAAGGAAGCTACCTTAGTTGAGAAAGTTTTGAGATCCTTATCTACTAAATTTGAATCCAAAGTGTCTGCCATAGAAGAAAAATAGGATCTGCAGAATATCACTATGACGCAGCTTCATGGAATCTTAACTACCTTTGAGATGAGAAAAGGAGGACCATCAGATATGAGAGAAGCCGCATTCAAAGCTTCAGCAAAAGGAAAGGAAGAACACAATGAATCAAGACATATTTCAGAATAAGAAGACGAGGTAAACTTTGTCAAAAAGCTTCAATGGGGTTCTGGAAGGTTTAAAGGTAAGTTACCCTTCAAATGCTTTTCTTGTGGCAGAGTTGGTCATTATGCTGCCAAATGTCCTCATAAAGATAAATTTGATAAAGGAAAGGAATATGCAAAATGGAATAGAAAACAAGTTGTGAATAAAAGGACTTACTATACTCATGAAGATAGTGATGGTTTATCTAATAGTGATGAAGAAGAAACTGGACAAGATTACAGACTTCTCATGGCTTATGACGATGATAATTTTTGGGATGCTTTAGAAGAGGAAGACCTTCATGAAGAAATAACTAAACTCAAAATCTGTTTAGAAGAAAATAATATGATTATAAATACCTTGACATACCAACTTGCTAAAAAAGAAAAACACAATGAAAAACTTGAATGTGAAATTGTGGGTCTAAGAAAGGATCTTGAGAAAACGAAATCTCTCAATCTTAGATTTGCTAAAGGATCAGAAATTTTAAATGAAATTATCAAAGTTCAGCATTCTTCTCTGATAAAGACAGGTCTTGGATATACTGAAGAAGCATCTCAATCACAGAAGCCGTCAACCTCCACCAAAAGCTATCTTGATGCAGCAAAGACCAATGAATAGTATGACAATCGTCAGCAAAGGCATAAAGCAAATCACCAGGTAAATCAGACTCAATTTACTCCAAGGATGAATAGAAGACACAACCAACCTCAGGTAAATCATACTCAATTTGTTCCAAAGATGAATACCAATAGAAAATACAATCACCAGATCAATAGATTCGATAGTCACAGGAACTTCATTAATAGGCAATGTTTTTCATGTCATAATTTTGGACACAAAGTTGCTCAATGTGTTGCTTACAAAACCACCATGACTAGAGAAGAACGAAATCAAAGGAATGTAACAGGGATCAAGAAAAGTTCCTATAATAACTTTTCTCTTCTTGAAAATGAAGTAGAATGCTCAATTTGTAACAACTTTGGTCATGAAGAATCTGAATGCAGGAGCAAATTTCAGCAATATCTCAAAAGGAGCAAACTCCATTAAATCCTAAGATATGGAGAAGGAAAGAATCTCAAACAGAATTATGTGGTATAGCCTTGTATGCAGAAGGGCAAGAAAATCAGTGGTACATCGATAGTGGATGCTCAAAACACATGACAGGTGAAAAAGAAAAACTTCACTCATATAATGCCTTAGAAAAGGAAAATAATGTCTCATTTTGGAAATGACACTCCTGCTATCATAAAAGGTAAAGGCTCTATTTTCTTGAAAGAAAAGGTTAAAGCTGGAAATGTTATGTATGTAGATGATTTAAAGAATAACCTATTGAGTGTCAGTCAAATGTGTGATCAAGGAAATGAAGTGGAATTTCGATCAAACGGATGTGTTGTTCGTGAGCTTGATACAGGAGAGACCATGATCAAAGGTACAAGAACTCCAAACAACTTATACATACTCAAGGGAGGACAACAACAGTGCTATCTAAGAAAAAATGATGAAAACTAGCTGTGGCATAGAAGATTGGGACATCTAAGCTTTTCTCAAATAAGAAAAGCATGCAGATTCAAGGCTATTTGTGATCTTCCAGATATCAGCATCCCAGAAAATACAATATGCAAACCATGTCAAATCGGCAAGCAAAACCAGAGTTCACCTTATGGAAAAAGAAGGGTCAGCTAGTAAGCCTCTTGAACTTGTCCATACTGATTTATGTGGACCATCAAGGAAAAAGTCACCTCGTGGAGAAGAATACTTTATTTTGTTCATTGATGATTTTTCTAGAATGTGTTGGATAGGTCTTCTAAAGCATAAAGATGAAGCTTTTGAAAAGTTCCAAGCCTTCAAAGCTTTGGTTTAAAATAAATCATATCGAAAAATCAAATGCCTCAGATCCGATCGAGGAGGGGAATTTACCTCGAATGAATTCTTTGACTTTTGTGAACAACATGGAATAAAAAGGCAATTCTCCACTGCAAGGACTCCTCAGCAAAATGGTTTGGTAGAAAGAATGAACAAAACAGTTCAACAAATGGCTCAAGCTATGCTAAATGAATCTGGAACTCCTGCAACCTTCTGGGGTGAAGCTGCATTCGTTGCTGTAACTATTCTCAACCAAGAAAATGTTCGAGTAAATAGCACTCAAACTCCACATGAACTTTGGTATGGTAAGACTCCTACTACAAAATACTTTAAAGTTTTTGGTAGCAAACGTTATATGAAAAGGACTGATGAAAAGCTTGGTAAGTTTGAACCCAGAGAAGATGAAGGTATTCTTCTTGGTTATTCTTCCAAAAGTAAAGGATATAAATGTTATAATAAAAGACTTCGAAAAAATTGCTGAAAGCATTGATGTTGTAGTTGATGACGCACGCAAAAATCCAAGACAGATAACATCAACATAATATTATGACAATGAAGAAGATGGGGATTATTTTCCCACATCAAATCAAAATCATATTGAGGAAGAAACCAATGAAGCACCAAAAGAAGAGATGATGGTAGAAGAAAAGACTCTGTCCAAGTATGTTCAGCAAAATCATCTAGAAACTCAAATTTTATGGGAAAAAGAGGCAAGTGTACAGACAATAAGAACTATTATAGGGACCTCAAGCTATCTAGTATTACTATCCTCCACCAAACCTCAAAATTTAAAAGAAGCATGCAAAGATGAATATTGAGTCAAGGCCATGGATGAAGAACTTGAGAAAATTAAAAAAATGATACTTGGGAATTAGTTCCTAGACCTCATGATAAAAATATTATAGGAACTAAATGGATATTCAAAAACAAGCTGAATGAAAATGGAGAAGTCATTAGAAACAAGGCCAGACTTGTTTGTAAAGGGTATGCTCAACAAGAAGGTATAGATTTTGAAGAAATGTTTGCACCTATTGCCAGACTTGAAGCCATAAGGATGTTTCTTACTCTTTCTAGCTTTCAGAAATTCAAAGTATACCAAATGGATGTAAAATCAACCTTCCTGAATGGAGATTTAGAAGAAGAAGTTTATATTGAATAGCTAGAAGGATTCATTCTTGGAAATTATGCAAAACTTGTATGCAGACTCAAAAAGGCCCTCTATGGTCTGAAACAGGCTCCAAAGGCCTGGTATTACCGCCTTAACAAATATCTACACCAACAAGGTTTTACAAAAGGTTCAGCAGATAGCAATCTATATACAAAGATTAAAACTGATAAATTGCTAATTATTATTGTTTATGTTGATGATATACTTTTTGGTAGCAATGAAGAATCCATGAGTCAGAATTTTTCTTCAGTAATGCAGCAAGAATTTGAAATTTCCTTGCTTGGTGAACTTACCTATTATCTTGGTCTATAAGTTCAACAAAATAAAGATGGTATTTTTCTTTCACAAACCAAATATTTGTCGACGCGTTTCGAACCAACTTGTCCTGACAATGAACCACACTGGTTGGTTCGAAACGCGTCGACAAATGTTTTCTACATGTGATTTATGCCTAAACCCTTCTTAAAACTTTTATGGATCACAGAAGCCTCAATTCAAAAACCAAATATCTCAAAAAAATCTTGAAAAGGCACGGAATGGAAGATTATAAACCTATATGTACCCCAATGGTAACAAGATGTAGTCTCAGCTCAAATGATGAATCAGTTGTAGTACATCAACCAACTTACAAATCCATGATTGGCAGTCTGCTTTATCTAATAGGTACCTAACCTAACATCATGCATGCAATAGGAATAGTTGGAAGATTCCAAGAAAATCGAAAGGAATCACAACTTCAGGCAGTCAAAATAATTTTCAAATATCTTCAATGAACTCAGGACTTTGGTTTATGGCATCCTAGAGATGCAGATCTTACTCTTCATGCATATACAGATGCAGATTCAGCAGGAAGTGTTGATGACAGAAAAAGCACTAGTGGTGGTGCATTCTATATGGGTTCCAAGTTAGTGTCTTGGTTCATCAAGAAACAAAGTTCAATTGTTTTATCCACAGCTAAAGCAAAATATGTGGCTGGTGCATCTTGCTACACACAGCTACTTTGGATGATTAAAACCTTGCAAGACATTTAGATCACATATACTCCACCCATCTCCATTCTATGTGATAATACAAGTGCCATCAGTATTTCAAAGAATCTAGTCATGCACTCCAAGACCAAGCACATACCCATCAAATACTATTTTCTACGTGAACAAGTGCTTGAACAAAAGGTCAAATTGGAGTATGTTCCCTCCAAATAACAGGTTGTTGATATATTCACTAAACCACTGCACAGAGAAACATTTGAATTTCTCAGACAAAAACTAGGAGTAGTTGTTGCATCATCCTGTTGTTAAATCTAATTTTTCAGAGAAAGGTTATTATACGCATGTTTCATGAAGTATAGTCACGTACACATACGAGTTTCTGTGGTTCAAGGAGCGTATATGTTTTTTAGACAAGAAAAAAAGTGGGGCAGGCTCTGATATGGGTGCTCTATCTGATGTTGATGATTACAGTCTATTGATATTATTTGTTCATTAATTTTTATCTAACTGACAAAGATGCCTTGATCATTGACTTGATTAACAATGCACAGGTAGCACAGGTTCAAGGGGAGCATTAGCCTTCACTAGCATTCTACATTGTTGGCATTATGGTTGCTGAGTCCAACTATGATTTCAGATATTTATACTTTTTGTTTCTTAAGTCATGTAAAATTCTAGGGTGTGATATGTCTTCTCATACATTTGAATGAGTCCTATTGGACAAATTCTATAATTTGTATCCCCACTTTGCATGGGATGTATGATGTAATTATATTTCTGTCATGTATAAACAATTGGTATATCCCCACTTGGTTGGGTGGATGAGTCAAATTTGGTATATCCCCACTTGGTTGGGAGATGGATGTATGTATGTATGCGTCATTGGTGATAGGAAGGTCATACTCACATAGTTGATTTATAGAGTCATGTTATTCTTTTGGAGAATATTTTTGCAGACTCTGCTTGTGCTCAGGGGGAGCATGGACGGTTTCAGTGCATCTCAACATGTACAAAGGGGAGCTCAATCAGAGAATTCAGCATGTACTCAGGGGGAGCATGAACAACATAGAGGAGAGAAAATCTTGGTCTACCCTTTGCCCCTGATGTCAAAGGGGGATAGTGTCTTAGTGTTGTCGTTACCATCAAGTCCAAAGGGGGAGATTGTTGGCATTATGATACAGGTGTTGTCCTTGATGGCAACTCACTCAGATGAAAGTTCACAGTGCAGCAAGTCAACAGCAAAGGATTATAGATCAGACTCCAAAGAATGAAGAAAGAGAGGTATACGTTGGTTCACTTTGTCCAAGGCACGTATACACACGGTTTAACAGAACAAAAGTAGCGTATAACATATACACGCAATTTCACAGGAGGAAAAGTGCGTACATGTTGGAAAACCAAGTTTTTGGTCTAAGGTATTTGATCCAAGGTATTTTGGTCCAAGGTAATTGGTCCAAGGCATTTGGTCCAAGGTATTGACCCTAGGTATTGGGTCCAAGGTATTGGTCCTAAGTGGTTTTGGTCCAAGGTATTGAGAAAGGCCTAAGAGTATATAAGGAGGAGAAGATCATTAGGCCAAAGCATGCAAGAAATGAGATTCTAAGGAATACTTCTATCTGAAGTATATATTATGTTGCAGGGTTATGTTTGGGACTAGATCTGAAATATTCGTATGCACCTTGAGTTCAACATTGGATCAAGAATCATGAGACTTGAAATGACTTATTCTTGAATTATCTAGTATTGGTTGAGACCAGATCTGATGGTTTGCGCATGTTCTATTTGTTATCTATCATGATCTGGGTTTGTCTAAAGTCTAGAATTGCAGCAAAGTTCTAAGTCAAAATTTGCAGATCTGTATGTAGGTTCGTCTCAGCCAAAGTGCATGTACACACAGGTTTGAATCTTCCAAGTAGTGTATACAAAAAGAAAAGATTCTGTTCAGATCTGACTGATCTATCTGATCAAATTTTGTTGTTTTACTGCTATCTGTCAATGAAGTCCTTAGATCTTAACATAGAACTGTTGCATAAGGAAATTGAGTCTCATTGATTGATTGATTAAGAAGGAAGGGTGATCCTTGCTGCTATTTGTTTTTGAACTCTGTAACATGATAGTAGATCTTCATAATGTCATTGATTGGTACAGTCTGTGGTTCAAAAGTGTATGATTTAGTATCTTTAGAGATATACACAGGTTGGGTTAAAGGAAGTAACGTATACACGCAGGTTGGGTTCAACCAAGTAGCGTATACACTCTAATGCATGATTTTTGAGGTTACAATGGTTTTGGATGATGATGCAGGGTTCTGGGTTCAGCATAGTGTTCTGGTGTCAGCGATCTAATTGTTAGATTAACTGAATAGTGGTTGATGTAGTTTAAGTTTAAAAGGCTTTGATGGGTCCAGTGTGAAAATTTCATGAAACATGGTCCCTGGTGGAAGAGTGGATTTTTCTGTACGCTGGCACCTACGTACTAGTAAACATATTGGCTAGTACAAGAGCTAGGGGGTTGTAGCTCCCTTCCAGTAGAAGCTGGAAAACGAGATAAGGTTGTAACCTTCTGTAGGTAGAAGCTTGTGCACTGGTATGAGTCTGCACCAATACAAGATTGTAAACAGATTTTCTTATTATTAAAAGAAGACAGAGATGACAATAGCAGGTGGTTTTTACCCACATTGGGTCTCCACCTTAAATCTTGGTGTTCATGTTTGTTGCTTATGTGTGATGCTTTATTATGCTTTTACTGCATTGTCTAATAAATCTCTGATATACTAGTTTAATATCAACACTTGATAAATTGTCTAAATCACAAGTTCTTTGCATATATGCTAGTTTCTTTAAGCACAGTCGCGTGTACATGCTAGTTCACTTCAGGGAAGTAGTGTATATAAATCTATTTGGGAAATAAAATTATTGATCTGATAATGTTGATTCAGCCCCCTCTCAGTATTATTTCCAGCATAGCATTCATGTAAATTCATTTCACCATAGAAGATTAAGGTGAAATCAATTTACAGGCATGGTGAAATAAATTTATAGGTGTGGTGAAATCAATTTACAGGTGTAAAATCATGTTGCAGGTGACAGTAAAAGAGTAAAGTGAGAATACTCTTCCAACCATACAAATCAACACATGGTTTTGTAAAACCATCCAGGTATTCTACAAGGGTTAAAGGAATTTAATACAGATAAAATGAATTTATAGAGGGAGTAATAGAAACAAAGCTACACATGGTTTTCTGAATTCAGGGAAGGAGAAAACAAAACCATGGATTGGTAACAACACATGGTTTTGTAGAAATTGAATTATAAGTTTCATTTAAAATATTTTGGAAATATTATTCATATATATATATATATATATATATATATATATATATATATATATATATATATATATATATATATATATATATATATTATATTTTCCAAAATATTTTGTGACACTAATGGATGATAAAACAGCAAGGCATTCACAGGGCCAACCATTAGTGAGGGAAATCTCAGATTATCAAGCCAGAGGATCAACAAGCAATTGACTGAATTACTAAGAAAAAGAGAGATACATCTGCATCTGCTAGTTCATCTGCCAGCACAACCACAAATTTGGGTCCACATCCTACCTGCTCCCACTTCCACAGCAACAACATTTGCACAACACATTCCACCAGAACTATTAATCTGTAGCAGTTAGAGCTTTTTAGTTCATCTATAATCTAAAAATTTCATGTCTGTTAGAGACAACATTTATTGTAAATAGTTTGTAAATTTTGTATAAATACTTCTGCTTTTGAAGTATTAGGGGGGATTGCTGATCATTTTTATATTCATTTTGATCTGAAAACCTGAGGGTTTATTGTAACATTTTCAAGTCAGCAGACTGGACTGAGTAATAAAGGCATTGCATTACAGGATTCATGTGTTGGGCCACTTCAGTGAAGTATCTTTCATTTTTCAAATTGTCATTTCTTAAGTATTTCACAAACATACATGTTTTTTTCCAATTTGAATGAAATAATTGGAATGTTACTACAAAATTTGTTTAAGTACACTCTGTCTTGAACAATTATTCATTTTTGTGTTTTCTTCTGATATCCAGAGTAGGGATTTCTTCATTTCTCCCTACTTTCGATTGACCTCTTTCAATTCCACCATATCCAGTTTGAGGAATCCTTAACTGCTCCTTGACCCGAATTGAAAAACTACTTCACCATCCAGCCTAAAAGATTTGAATTTACTCAACTACCTTGCCCTGTGAACACTATCTTTAGAACTTGATTCAGTCTTGTTTTCTTGACATTTGGACTCCATGTCCCAATGGTAAAAGACGCTTATCTATCCATCTGA
This sequence comes from Pinus tabuliformis, assembly GCA_031772625.1. Classification (NCBI taxonomy): domain Eukaryota; kingdom Viridiplantae; phylum Streptophyta; class Pinopsida; order Pinales; family Pinaceae; genus Pinus; species Pinus tabuliformis. The sequence goes on along the minus strand of CM062815.1, from coordinate 530,224,976 downwards.
ATCAGTGATTCCACCACCAAATCAAATCAAAAACCAACCAAGCTTAAATAACTAGCCTAAAATCAATTAATCCAACAAAGTTAAATCGTTAAGAGAGAGCCATCTCTGAGCATTAGGAAGGCTAGATCCTGATCTAAAAAGTAGGTTTGTGGTTACCTCTATCATTTCTTTAAACACAACATGACAACCTTAGGGAAATTTTAGAGTGATAACATACATCACCTCTACTTGTGAGATCAAGGAGATAAATCCAATCATCCCTAATTGTTCTAAGTAAGAAGGTTTTTAGTGTGTCAGATCCTAAATGATGTAATTTTTCCTTCTTAACATTATACATAAATCTGTCTATTAGATCCTTAAGGATCTCATCTTCTTTTTTATTCATTCTAAATATTTCTTCTTTAAGATCACAATCTTTATATTTTTCTAAAAATATCTTTTGCATATCATCCCATGATCTAATTGAATTAGTCCCTAAACTCATGAACCATTTAAGAGCTCTATCCTTCAATGTTGCTAGAAACAATCTCAACTTTTGAGTGTTTAGTAAGTAACCATAAGATCTACAAAAGATTTCAAATTCAAAGAGAAATGTTTATGGATCCTCTGACTTCATGCCATGGAAGTTGGGAATGAAAGATGGATGGATGTTCTTCATATGAACACTGATATCAGTATCTTGAATGGGAAATACAAGAGCATCTTCCTCATTGTCACAATCTCAATCCACTTCTTCTACCTTCTCTTCCACCTCTTCTTCTTCTACCTGCAAAATTGGATGGTGATGTGGTTCTTACTACACTATGTGATCAAGTGGGGGGTGGGGGTGGGGGTTGTGGTACTGAAGATTTTTTTTGAATGAAAATTCTAATGCAACGGAATTTTATGTTTTTGAAATGAAACATACCTACTGAAATTTTTTTGTGTTTGCATAAATGTATCAACTAAGGAATAAAACAATGCATACTTTGACACCTCCCTGACAACGACGCCAAAAAGTGATGAGCCTTAGTATTAAAACGAGAATTCTACAACTCCTAAGGCTACCAACTTAAATTATCAACCAGGGGTTCTTAAAATCTTAAGAGGTTTCGGCACTATATGTGCAACATGAAATGTTTTCTTCTTTCATTAATCTGATGCAATGAAGTGAATGTTATGAAATCCAAGCCTAAACTAATTACAAAAATGGAAATGTTACTCTATTTGTAGAAAGGAAACCTAATTACTTTTTCAAAGAGGAAATCCTAGTTACTTTTGCAGGAAGGAAAGGATATTATACTTTTCATGAATGTAAATGTTAATCCTATTTGTAGAAATGTAAACATTAACCTATTTACAAAGTGTAAATGGTACATCAAAAGGAAGCCTAGTCTATGCAATAGAAATAACAATGTTGGAAATGGAAACCATAGCTTAAGATGTATGAAAAAAAATGAAATCATTCTTCAATAATTGTATTCAAGATAGATTTTGTCAACATACTTCACAACGTGCTTCATAAAGTAATCATGAAAATCGTCATTATGTTCTTCAAGTAATGAATCTATCCACTAATCCAAATTGCAGATGTGAATTGCAATGGAGAAGAGGCAAGGCTTAAGAGGTATTTTGGTCTAACTCAATCACAAATTTAGAGACTAAGGGTCATGATTCAATCAAAAGAGACAAAAACTAATATTTTGGAGAAAATATGGTCAAGTTTACACATGCTACAGGAGTGTTATATGAGGTGCTACAGGAGGCCCCGTTTTGCTACAGGAGTGACATAACTTGCAGAATGCCCACATCAATCAAATAAAAATGGTATGGGAACTTTTTTTTTATTAAGTAAGATTTCTTAGGACTCCATTTCAAGTGGAATTACTCTAAAATACCCATGTTAACATGTGCTAAAAATTAGCAGAAAATTACTATTATTTTGCTACGAGGGATTTCTAGAAATTATAGATTTGTTAACTAGTAGACCAATCCAAGTAGCTCAATGATGAATATGAATTTTCAAAGTTGTTCTAAGGATGAATAATTCTTGTAACTTTGTAAATAACCTTCAAAACAACTCACTTCAATCATTTAACAAATATGACCTTCAACAAAAGAAGCATGAATAATAAATGCAGATATAAGAAATGCAAGTGAAAAAGGCATTCGAAGGGAATAAAGAAATTGTACAAGATGGCTCTGAGGCTCCTAGGATTTCCAAGCCCAAGAAAATACAAAATCCTATGAAGGAAACCAAGCTTTATAAGCTAAAAATGGCACCAAACTTCATTATTTGAATCAATCCAAGTACATCCCTTCTAGAAATGAAAGTGGAGGTGCTAAATAACAAGTTTTCTGCACAAGAAGACTAAGAAATACATGCCCCTAGAGGAAAATTCGATTTAGTACTTATAAAAATTTATGGGGAAGAATTCTCCTTGAAAGGAGGAATATTTCCCCTCCAAAATCCCTCAAATAGTGGATTTGGTTCTCAACACTAGGAATCTGCATTAAATGACAGGGAACACATTCCTATATTTTCTCAATCAATGGAGCTCTAGAATTTTTCAATAATTTAATGATATTCAGTTCATTTATTATCCAATCTTGGTCCATCCTGTAGTAGGGATCAAGTCCCTATATTATCTCATTCAGAATTTACTCCATATTCTCTCAATATTCTGCAAAAATAAATAATATTAGGCACATAATATGAAATTACCTCTAAACCTTCCTAAGAACATATTAAAGTCAAAAATACATTATTAAGTGTAGAATGAGATATTTAATATAGCCTTTATGTTCCTAAGAAAGGTTAGATGGGCCTTAATTTATGTCTAATTTGGAGGTCCATCAATAACTATATATGCATATATGCTCGAATTGCTTAAGGCAATATGAACTTTTTCTATGACTTGTTTGTTCATCTCAACCTTAGGTTCAATCCTAGTCCCTTTCACCTCTGTTATTGATTGAGGTTGGGACTACTCATTTCCTTAATCAAGATAGAATAGATTGAGTTAGCTTTGGATTAGTGATATACAACTCTTATATTTTTTGCATATTACCTTAGTTTGCATTTTCATTTAGGAGATGATATTTGAAAGTCTCTCGTTTTTAGAGTAATTCACTTAGTGGCAACCGAGCCCATATACTAGTCGAAATCACCATCCCAAATGGACAAGGGTCTAATTGGAGCCTTGACCATGTGATTTCTCAAATGTTGATATGGTCATTTTTTCCCATCAAACCCACCTATGATAAGGAGATGTATTATATAGTGTAGATCTGTCAACAATGGAAACGTTATATTCTGTGGAAGGAGATAATCATCCACAAAAATCATAAACCTCTACAGTATGTGCAGACATAAGGGAATTTATAGAATTACCTCCATTAGAAATGGTATGCATACCTACAACAATTCCATTTGAACATCAAATATAAGAAAGGTAGCACCCATCATGTTGTAGACTACCTCTATCAACCCTCGATTATTTCACTAACCACAACTATCAACTCTTATGGGTATGAGACCTCTATGAGGCCACAATTATACAATAGTGATCCGAAATTCATTACCACATACTATATGTTGATGGTAGGAAAGGAAGTTGTAGATTTATACCTCTAGGATGCACTATTGTGTTACTTGGGACACCTTTTGTGTTCTTTCAAGCAAGTGTGTCAAGCTAATCTTGGAGGCACGTTAGATTTTGGTAATAGTGCACTTTTGTATGGAGAATAAAGTGGAAATACTACATAATTATTTTTGTTGGCTAAAATTTTGACAGGATGTTGGAAAGTATATTTAGTCCTGCACCAGTTGTGTCATTTCCAAACCAATCATTAAGAATAAAGGCTTATACACCCCTTTGCCTACTCTTAACTGGCCTTTGGAATCCATATCAATGGACTATATGTTTGGCCTTCCTTTTACCTAGCATGGTAATGACTGTTTTTGTTTTCATTGATAGATTTTTTATGATGTCCATTTTGACTGCCTGCAAGAAGAGTATCATAGTAGAAGCCACTCCTAAGATATTCTTTGAATGGGTGTGGGAAAATTTTGGGATCTCATAGACCATCATATTAGATTGAGATAACATGTTCCTGAGTGCATTATATTTAAGCATCTGGTCATTATTGGACACCAAGCTCACCAAATCAACTACCTTCCACCCCCAAATTAATGGCTAGATAGAGGTCGTCAATTTGATGATCATGCACATTTTTTGCATGTAAAACTCCAAGAATACACACACATGGGATGATAGTATCCATTACTTTTAGCACAACTATAACAGAGCTCTCCATAGCTCAACTAGCCACATCCCTTTTCATGTGGCCTTGGGATTTCAACCATTAGGTCCCATTGATGTTGCACTTCCCCTTGCAACTACACAAGAAGAATCTGCACATGTTCAATCTGGATCCAACAAAACCACCGAGTTTATTGAAATAATTTAGCACATCTTCCAGCATTTCTATGATATCTTGCAAAAATCCAATACTAAGTACAAACAATGCCATGATAAACATCGGGTGCTACACAAGTTTCAGGTGGGAGAAAAGGTTTGATTTCATTTGTAAAAGGAACACCTTACACAAGCCCATCTGAAGCTTCAGCCAGTATGCTATGAACCTTACATAATCACCAAGGTTGTGGGTGACAATGATTTTGAGTTGAGTATCCCCCCTTCCTCGACCATCACCTAGTGTTCAATATGGATTTCATTCAACCATACTTTCCACTATTTATGGACACATTCGAAATCACTGAGCAGCTAACATCAACGGATATCAACTCATATTGCATTGAACAAGCCACAATTGATCATATCACAGACACACAAATTAAGAGTACTCACCAACATAGGATCCAACCGTATTAGGTTGTCAAAGCAAGCCATCTCCTACACCAAGACAAGTGGCTCAATAGGGACCAAATTCAACAGAAGCTTCCCCATCTAATGGAGGAACTCGATACAATGGAGACCATTTATTTTAAGGGGGGAGGACTGATCACAATGGATATTGATGGCCACCCACCTACTCCATTGGCTCATAGCACAATTTTCTATGTTGATTTTTTTTATGGTTTTTCAGTTCCTAAACTTCCAGAGTCATTTTGAATCCCTAAACGACATTTTTAGGGGAAACAAGTTATAGTCATAAAATGTAATTCTCAGTTAGACCTTTCCAACAATCTATTGTGTGTGTTAAACATGGATCATATGCCAAAGTTGTGATCCCAAAAATTAATGTTCCAACTTACCTCATCGGGCCCACAAGCCTTTTGGCACTTCATCTCCTAGGGTTAGTTTTTGGATGTTTTGAGGGTTTCTCATTGCTTATTTATGATAAAAAGGCCTCTCTCCTCATTGTAAGATAGTTTGATGAAGGATGTATACTTCACATCTCTTTTCGGAGATAAAGTACAATCATTCGAGCTAGTTTTCTTTCATTCTACATTTATATAGTTTCAACGATTTCCATTTATTTATGAAAGTAAAATTTCACAATATCTCAGTGTTTTGGTTATAAATTTGTTTATCATTTTGTTCCCTTCATAAATATAGATCAATTCAACCAACTAAAAATATAATGGATTTATGAAAACACATCAATCGCCTTGATATGAATAAGAGGAAAAATGTTAAAAAACTCTACAACTGAATCTTTTATTAATGTGAACCATACATAAATAAATTTATGGATGACTCTTGGTTTCATCTTCTACGAGGCCCTCTGACTCTTGATATTCACCTATGAATATTCATATTTCCCATAAATCTTATTTAAAATATACCATAACCCCAAGGATTAGGTATCCAATAGAAATGCATGTATATATAGACAATAAATATAGAATACTGTAAACAACCCCCACCTTAACCGAAGATGAGAGTGTTCACTTGCTAATTCAATCCATCTTGTATGGCTAGAGAGATGGGATAAAATATTTTTATTTTTTCCTTTATAACTTGAAATGGATGTCAACATTGTGTTCGTCTCGGTGAGATGATTCTGGTGATATAAAATTTCACCCCAATCTGACCTCTAGATTGAGAGTTATGACTCTTTAAAGTTTCCATTGACTCATCCTCCTTCTGCCATGTGGCAACCATGTGGCAGCCCAATCATCCTTTACTACCACTTGGCGTGGTCCTAATAGTTACCAACCTACTCATATCATTGGTCCTAACAAGCCATGCTTATATTTTGACCTAAGCAGATAGACTATTCTATTCAACCATATATATATATATATATATATATATTGATTGACGGATTGTCCACCTATGTAACCCCTTCGTTACATAGGCCTGTTACCTCAACCTTTACACCTTGGGCCTCCAAGAAATACTTTGGGGTCTTCCCTCCAAGTTGACTTGTCAAATGGACCACACCGCACGAATGGGAGATGAGGTGGGACCATGTGTTTACCACCATGTCTTGACCCTACATCACCCTGCGTCCTCGAACATGCCATTGCTTTTAAAACTGCTAAGGGCTCACCTTCGACTTATGTGTACTCGTGGGACCACCTTGCACCATTAATAATCATGCCAGTCCTATGTACTCACCGCCACAACCTATCTTATGTCATCCCATTCCCCATCTAATGTGCACTCTTGTATATGCTCTAGGAAATAGCATGATGGCTAATGTGGAGCATGGGTCTATGCCTCCCTGTGTGGCCCAGCTCACAATTGTTCCATTGCATTATTCTTGCCATGACTTCCTGTACTAACCCATCATGACTCTACTCTCCTATCTCTTTGTCCGCACATCTCCTTCTTAATTTTCAGGAAGGAATTCTTAGGACATGTCACCTTGAGTCCTCCCACCATATGCATTAACATATGCCTGACCAAAAAAAAATTCTCCACGAACGAAACCTGCCACGTATATCTAACCACGTCATCCTGGATCCCTTCTCCAACGCATCAAGGCTTACATCTGGGTGATAGAGTCAAAAACATCAAAAAAAAAAAAAATCATTTCCTACTGCACTTAAGTTTCTTCTATCCAGGCCCCACCTAACCCTTAACATTCTCTTATGTTGCGGTAATGGTTTCAACCACAAACTAGTACATAGTTTCAATTCACCACAACCTCCTCCTTGTTGTCGTCCTTGCAAATATGGTTTATCCGATCGAAGATATAAGGTTACGATTATGCCTAAATTCACAGCAATTCCAGTCATAGAAAGACTGTACGCATAGCCTAATTAAGGAGGTCTTATCTGGATTCATGAGAAGTATGCTCTATCTTGAATCTAATGATTTTCATAAGGGATCACTCCCATTCTACACTACATGCCTTTTATTCAGTAACTCAAGCATGGCTTAGTCATGATGGTTTTACAAACATCTAAACTTACACAAGATTCCAACCATGTCTGTCATGGTTTATTAAGGCGTCCATTGGTGATATACTTCTTGAGCTTACGATAAAGCCACTCTCTTTAGGTTCAAAGTGTCTGTGGTGGAGAAAACTAAACATATACTTGTCCATTTAGGCCAAGGACCTTTCAATATAGTCCCTCAAGGTTTTGTGGTCTCGGTGGTTTTCAATGCCTCACCCGGATCAGTCAAATCTCGGCTTAGAGACCCATAGGTCTCATCAAAGGACCAAATATATGTCGTAAGAATATAAGAGAAACTGCAAATCATATGGTACCAAAAGGAACACAAGGAGATCAGGATTTCTCCTGTTAATTCTGATTATGAGCCTATACGTATTCCCTTTATAGGAACCAGGAATTGCAAGCATAGTTGCACCTATCATTGTATGATAACCTCTACTACAGGCTTGGTGACTCCTTAAGAGCCTCCAATGCTCATGTTTCATACCATAGTGCACCCTAACATGTATTACCACTACTTGGAAGTTAGGTACCCACATATAAGCATTCTTCTACATAACAATCTAGACCACAACCACTTATTGCGGGCTTTTGAGGAAACTCACTACTATAGTGTCCTAAGTATAAATAACGAATTGGAAATGTACCAATCAATTTGAGCATTGTTGTTGAAGCCAACCTTCCAAACCAGGAAGTACCCCATTATCACAACACTATAACAATAGACAGAGTAAGACTCGTCTCCTTGAGAGATTCAACTTCAATGCATATATAAGGGAATGCATCCTACGTGAAATGCAAGGGATATGAAATCAAGTCAAACCAACTCATGAAGTTGTGCCATACACAATAGAGCACATGGATCCTTTGGACCAAGTCCTGGGTAAAATGGATGTGTAGACCCTACATTCACCAGGGTACACATCACTGAAGGCTTGAAGAAGCCGCTCATGTAAAGTCATAGGTCAAAGAGAATGAACGAGGAGGAGATCCTCAACACTAGCACATTGCACATAAAGAATGTCATTGTAAGTTGACTCCAATGTAAATATTGTACTGTAATAAGAAGAATTTCTTATGTTAAATTGTGTTGCAATGAAAATAAGATTTTTGTAAGTAATTTCAATGCCTTGAAACATTGCACCATATTTTTGTCAGTTGTGTATTACTAATAATAACACATTTCACACAACAAAAACATTTCAAATCAAAAATGTATCACCCTTCATTATCAGGAAATATACATAAGGAACACTTATCCATGGAACACTTATCCATCTCCCTCTTATAGCTATCACCCCTGAGTCAGATTCCAGAGATTGAGATGGATTTCTTAAGGGATTGTTTACCAATTGTTGGTTGAAACAGGGACTCCAAAGTCCTCCTACCTTTGCCCACCATCCAAATAGCAATCAACAAGTCTTCAAGGAATCGAGAGGACTATCCCCTCTTGTTCTTTAATAGCTAATGAGCTCCAAGGAATAGAGAGGCTTAACCTCCACCCTAAACATATCACATAGTGATTCCAAGTATTAAGGGGACTCAAGAATCCACTGTAAAACAAAATGAAACAAGTAAAGGAGACTCCAAAACCTTCTACCAGGATTCCAAGGGCTTAACCTATACCCATGTTGTCAAGAGACTATAGAGAAAACCCATCTCCACCTTCCAGCCCCTTGGGTGTCTTGAGATTTACCCTCACCTAGAGAGGCTCCTCCTGTACCCCTATTTCTCAACCAAAAAAAATAAGACAGCTCCTTCAAGGGCCCTGGAAAAAACCAGAAGTGCCTTCGTTGTTACACTTCACTGTTAATAAGATCTTCCTCCGTGTACTAGTGCATAGGAAATCTTCCATTGCTTATCCCACTCTCTTCTATGTCTCACTAATCCTTTCTTTTTCATGCTACCAATCCTCCCGAGCATTCTCAATTTCCCCCCTTGTTTTCTCCTCCTTTTTCTCTAAAGTATTCCCAAAAAGAAAAACTCGAATTGAGGCTTTGTGTCCCCTGGATAAGCGTTCTCTCCCTATGCGTTGTCATCCATGGTGGGTCTTCTCTGCTAGAACTTGTCTGATATATTGCTGACTATGTTCTTCACTAATTTTTGCCCCTTCATTTCATTGTTTCTTTCCCCAAGAAATATGGGCCTATGTACTCATTTGCAGTCCATAAATCAAGAGCATCAGTGTTATTAAAAGCATAACTAGCCTCCAATGGTTGTCCCAAAAGAGTCCAATTCCTCTTGCAACAAGAAAACTGAACATCTTAATCAAGTAACCACCCAATCTCTAGAATTTGTGTCCCTCACTTAGCCCATAGTTCCTTTATGAGAATATTTACATTGAAAAATTAGGTTAAGCAATTGGGGTTGTCACAAACCCCTCCCCCTTAGGGGAACACCATCCTCGGTGTTCTCTTCCCCCCCCCCAACCACCACACACACACACATATCCATATATAATACGGGAAATAAAATAAATACACATATTGTTTTCTGGAGTTTTATATGTACAACTCTGTACAGTATTTAAAAACATATATACATTGCTTCAACCAGTAAACAAAAAAGGATATGCTTCCTTCATTGAGTCATCCATTTCCCATGTGACTTCCTCGGGCTCAAAGTGCCTCTACTACACTTTGACTTTCTCTATTACTTGATTTTAGAGTGTGATGCTCCTCCGATCTAGGACACCTAGGGGCTCTGGCTGGAACTCTCCCTCTGGTTCCACCTGTAGCACAAACCAATCAATCACATGATTAGAATCTTGTACATATCTTTTAAGTAAAGAAACATGGAAAACATCATGGACTTTAACTGATCGAGGTAAGAAGTAGAATTTTTTAGGTCTAAAATGGGTCTCCTAAGGAATATTATAAAATAATAGTGGAAATAATAAAATAATATTAGATTACATCATCAAATTTTAGAGGGATAGAAGAGAATAGTTTTTTCAACTCGTATTTTCAACTTATCTCCCTATGTTTTTACTCAAATTTTTATTTGGATCACTCGTTGGATGCAGAATTTAATTTCTCATCCAAGGAATATCCATGTTACATACTTCTGATGGACCCTACTACATAAAAAATGAGAAATAAATGAAAAAATGTGATTGCAATCATGTTTTCCATGTATTTCTCATTTTTCGTGTAGCAAGGTCCATCGATAGTATGCAACATGGGTACTCCTTGGATGAGGAATCAAATTCAACATCCAAAAAGTGTTATTGCTCGGAATTTGAGTAAAATCATAGGGAGATAAGTTGAAAATACCAGTTGGAAAAAAAAAGTACTTTTTTTTAATCTTTTAACTTTTTTACTCCAAAAATGGTGAACCATCCCCCATGGTTGACATCATCATATTGAATCCTATTGGTTCTTAGAAATTTTATTTTGCTTGTACATTTTTGTTTTGAGGCCCATTTTAGACTTCAAAATTTCTTTAATGGCTACCCTATAAGCCATTGGCCCAATCCTTTCAAGGATTTCAAATGGCCCACAATACCATGGTGCCAGCTTGGCACATGACCTAATCCTCAAGGAACTTTTCTTGGGATTTATCTGGAAATAAACGTGCTCCCCAAATTGGACCTCTTTATGCACCTTATGCTAGCCTGCATATCTTTTATGCATATCATGTTCCACCTTCAAAATATGTTTGATGACCTATATTTGTTGCTCCATTTCTTTGAGCATATCAAGCCCGATAAGGACCCTGCTTACTGGATCACTCCAGCTGATAGGAGTATTGCAACTCCTTCCATATAATGCCTCAAATGGGCTCATATTCAAGCACTCTTGTTAGCCATTATTTTATGCAAATTCTACAAGTGGAAGATACTCTTCCCACTTCTTTCGTTGTTTCATTATGTATATCCTCAACATGTCTTCAAGGATTTGGTTTACCCTTTTATTTGTCGATCTGTTTGTGAATGATAAGATATACTAAAGGCTAACTTTATCCCCAAGCCTACAAATGGTTCCTTCCAAAACCTTCATGTGAACTTGGCATCCCTATCTAAGATTATCTTCTTGGGGACACCATGTAACCTCACAATCACATTTATGAAAATTTGAGCCACCTCACTAGTTGATGGATTTAACCACCACAAAATGAGCCACCTTGCTCAAATTTTCAATCACCACCATAATTGCATCATGTTGTCTAGAGGTCCTTGGTAAGCCTAAAATGAAATCCATGGAGATCACCTCCCACTTCCATTATGAAATGGGAATGAGATGCACTAAACTTGTTGTATGTTTTCATTCATCTTTTACTTGTTGGAATTCTATGCATTTAGAAACAAAATTAACCACTTATTTATTCAAATTTGGCCAATAATAAAAAAAATTAATGGTTGTGAGAGTCTTTTGGTATCTATGATGGCCTAAATATGGTTTGTCATGGAATTCTCTCATGATGAGCCTCTTCAAATCATCACTATTTGGTACATATATTCTATTCTTGAATCTGATTAGACCATCACCTGTGAGATGACACTCTTCATCTTCACCATCTTGTTGAAACTTCTCGTTCATTTACTGGTATTTTTCATCATGTTGTCCTGCATTTTTTAACCCTTTCAACTAGGTCCACTTCATAAGAGCTTAGGGCTTCTAGAAGATTCAGTTGAATCATTTTTCTAGGCGCATCAACGAACTTGTTCTCTTTGCCTTTTATGTGCTTGATTTCAAATTAAAACTCACTGAGTATATTTAACCATCTAGCATGTCTTGCATTCAACTTGAGTTGAACGAATAAATATTTGAGTCCACTATGATTTGTCATAAGTGTAAATTTTATGCCGAGGAGGTAACGTCTCTACATCTTTAATGCATGAGTGATGGCAACCAACTCTATATCATGAGTCATGTAATTTACCTCATGTTCATTTAATTTCCTTGACTCATAGAAAACTACTTGTCCTTCCTACATCAAGACTTCATCAAGCCCTTCCTTGCAGGAATCTATGTATACCACAAAATCCTTATCAGGATTGGCAATCCTTAACACTGGTGTGTTTGCGAGCAATTGTTTCAATTGCTCGAAGCTTGTTGCACACTCAGTTATCCATTCAAATTTATTTCCTTTTCTTTGCATGGATATGATAGGATGGCCTATCTTGGAGAAGTTTCAGATGAATCTCCTGTAGTAACTTGCCAATCCCATGAATGATTGGACCTCATCCACATTCTTCATTGTTAGCCACTCCATTATGGCCTTGATATTTTCTAGGTCAACAGATTTCCCCTCCTTGGAGACAATGAACCAAAATAATGTATCTATGACTAAAAAAAGTCACATTTGTTGAGGTTTGTTAGAGCTTGTGTTCCCTCAACAACTGTACTATTGTATCCAGGTGCTTATCATGCTCTTCTTTGTTCTTCAAATATACCAATATGTTATCAACAAATACAATCATAAACTTATCCAAGTAAGGACGTAACACATTATTCATTAAATACATGAATGTGGCAATGGCATTAGTAATCCCAATGGGTACCACTACAAACTCATAGTGCCCATATATTATCCTAAAAGTAATTTTGTGGGTGTCCTCTTCTTTGATGCGCACTTAACGATACCCAGACCTCAAATCAATCTTGGAGAACACGGTTACTCCTATCAACTGGTCAAATAATTCGCCAATATGTGTCAACAGATATCGGTTCTTGATGGTCGCATTAATTAACTATATGTAGTCAATATAGAGCCCAAGTCTCCCATCTTTTTTCTTTACAAACAATACTAGAACTCCCCATGGTGAAACACTTGGCCGAATGTAGCCTTTATGTATCATTTCTTTAAGTTGTAGCTTCAACTCAATTAGTGTTGGCATACTCATCTGATATGGTGCCTTAAATGTTGGTGTAGCTCTAGGAACCAACTCAATCAAGAAGTACACCTCTCTTTGAGGAGGAAATCTAGTAATATCCTCTGGAAACACATCTATGAATTGTCGCAACACGAGATACCTTTGTAGTATTTCACTTTCTTCCTTTTCAATGTGGCTATGAGACTTTTCATCACTAGTAATTTGCACAACAAACAAATGACAACCCTTCTAGTAGTTGTGCTTGGCCTGCATGGCTATAATTTGCCTAACCAAGATGACATTTTTCTTCCCTTGCAATATTATTTTCCTTCCCTCTTCATTTAGGCACACAATTTCCTTCTCATAATAATCAACTTTTGTATGGTGCTTATATAACCAATCCTTACCCAATAATATGTTGTACACCCCCAAAGGTAACATGTGTTAGGTGTGTTGTCATTAGCATTCCTTGAATCTCAATCACACATTATATAACCCAATGGCTCACTCTTCTCTTCATTCTTGTTGCTAATTGAACTAGCCATGGTTATGTCTACAATTCCTGGGCCATATTGCATTTTTCCATAAGCTCTGAACTAACATAATTATAGTTAGAACCAGGATCAATTAAAATGGAAACAAATTGATTATACAACTTACCTTCCTTATCAATTATGGATGATTGGTGGTCTTCCTCGAAGTTTTCCACTGCTACGAAATTCTAGGTAAATTTTAAGCTACATCACCCACTGTACGAGCTTCCTGAGCATTATAAAAAAAAAAAAAAATCCAGTGTTTCATTGGAGTGGGAAATCCATTTTCCAATAGTTTTCACCACACATCCAACATTTTAGTGGTTCTTTAAATTCATATTTTCAACGCAATGTTGTTGGCTTCTACATATTTCCCTTAATAGCTTGGTTGAGTTTCTGCTGGAACCGATTTATAGCAATTGGGTGCTTAATCTCATTTTTATTTGTGGATTTCTTTGTCCATTTCTTTTTATGTTCAACGTTATCCTTGGCCTTCTAGTTTCTTTTAATTTCTATTCAATGTTTTGCCTTCTCATAGCAGTGTTTCAATTTATTAATGGCATCATTCATTGTCTAGCATTCTAGAATCTCTATATGATCCTTGAATGCTAGAGATAAGCCACTGATGAACCGTTGTATTTTTTCCTTCTCATCCTTGAGATATGGAACGTGTCTCTACAACTCTAGGAAATTGGTGATGTATTCCTCATATGACATTTATCCCATTATGAGCTCATAAAATTCCTTTGCCTTACTATCATAATATCACTTGAACAAATATTGATTCCTAAAAAATTTCTCAAATTCACTCCAAGTAAATTCTTCTTCAATTATGCCTCTAAAATTTTTCATATCATCCCACCATATGTTTTCCTTTCCTTTCAAGCTATAGGTGGAAATCTTGGCTTTCATATTTTCAGAATAATAATGAATTATGAAAATTTTCCTCATGCCCACCAACCAGGCTTTTGTATCTTTAGATTTCTTCATTTCCCCATCAAATGTGGGTGGTTTGGTTTTCTTAAGCTCCTCTGGCATATAATCATTTTCTATCCTTCTATGTTGATGATGATGATGATGATGAGAGTGATGATGGTGCCTCCTGGTAGTAGAGCTAGAGTATCCATCAGATTGATGCACATAAGTGTTGGCTCTTCCTTATAGGGTACTCAGTGGTGCATCTCCCCTCATGTTGTCTTCACTTTCCTACCTATGTCTCCTCCTGGACCTACTTTCTCTTCTGACCCCCAAAGGTTCTTCTTGTCCATATAACTAGCCCCCATCTCATGTTGCCTCTGTCTCTATAAATTTGAAAGGATTTGAAAAATAACTACATTTATATCATATTTCCTCTCTTGAACTCTCACCATCCTTTCTTGTATGCCTTGAAGCTTTTGACTTCAGCCCTTAGGCTCCTCAAATTATCCAACCAATCATGAGAGTTTGACCCTCCCCCTTGGCCAACTGATCTTTCTTCTTCATTTGATCAGGCCTCTTCATTTCCATGTTGTGACTAATCAAATCTATATTGCACCATTCTGGTCCTCATTACTTTGTATTTTATTGTTTTTTTTTTTGTGATGTGCTTTCAACGACATAATTTTTAGACACATAATAATAATAATAAAGAGATGGCATCTATTACACCCACGATCCTGCTTTTGCATATCTGTTATGGAAAGTTAGCTTAAAAAACAACCTATATTAGCAATCTAGTTTCATTCCATCAACAAATTTTTAATACATAGGCCCGCATAGTCCTAAAAGTATACATCTCGCAAGACATCTATTAGATACATCATGAGATAAATAAATAAACAAAATCATGACCATGAACTTGCATTTATGGAGCTACCATGGTGAACTTTGTTGTAACAAAACAAGCCATGTTAGTATATCTATGATAATCAACATCAAGCCACCCGCATAACCACCTTTGCATTGCATATTCATCAATCACATATCAATCAACACCAACTATTAGTGCCATGTTTCATATCTAAATCACAATATAACGATATCATTTGTGCATGCAATCAAACAACTATAGATTGACTTTTAACACTTAAACATTTGTTCGGTTAATTTCTAAAAATCATCATAAGGCCTTCCAGCATGAGTTATGTTGTTACTTGCCCATGATAGGGACCATCCAGTCCAACTATTGAACCTGGATGCTCTAATACCACCTGTAAACAACACCCACCTTAACCCAAGGTGAGAGTGCTCACTTGCTAATTCAATCCCTCTTATACGGTTAGATAACTGGGATAAAATAATTATTTTTTTCTTTAGAACTTGAAATGGATGTCACCATTGTGTTCATCTCAGTGAGATGATTCCGATGATATAAATTTTCACCCCAATATGACCTCTGGATCAAGAGTTATAACCCTTTAAAGTTTCCACCATCCCATCCTCCTTCTACCATGTGGAAGCCCAGACAGCCTTTATTGCCACATGATGTGGTCCTAATAGTTGTTAACCCACTCATAGCATTGGTCCTAACAAGCCCCACTTATATTTCTATCTATGCATTCAGCCTATTCTATTCATCCATATGTGTGTGTGTGTGTAGGCTATCATATATAAATATATTGATTAATAGACTGTCAACTACTTGAACCCCTCTATAACCCCGGCACGTTACCTCGGCCCTTACACCTTGCACCTCCATGAAATACTCTAGGCTCTTCCTCCGGGATGACCTGTCAAATGGGCCACGTTGTACTAATAGGAGATGAGGCAAGACCACATGTTTACCACTGTGTCCCAACCATACATCACCTCACACGCTTGAACATGCCATCACTTTTAAAATCATCAGGGGCTCACCTTCGGCTTACATGTACTCATGGAAGCGGCTTGCACCATTAACAATATTTTCGGCCCTACATACTCGCCACTGAAACTCGTCTTATGTCATCCCACTCCCCATCTAACCCGTGCTCTTGTAAATGCTCTAGGAAATATACTATGGGCTGACATGGAGCACGGTTTTGCACCTCCCCGTGCGGCCCCACTCACGGTTGGTCCACTGCATTATTCATGCCACGACTTCCCACACTAAGTCATCCCAACTCTACTCTCGCAACTCTTCCTCCACAAATCTCCTTCTTAAGTTTCGAGAAGGAATTCCTGGGACATGTCACCTCAAGTCCTCCCTCCTGATGTAATAACATATGCCCGACCAAACAAAACTCCTCCACGATGGCAACCTAACACATATACCTGAACCCTTCATCTTGGCTCCCTTCTCTAATGCGTCAAGTCTTACATTTGGGTGACAGAGTCAGGGATGGAAATTTTTTCATCACCTGCTACACTTAAGTTTTTCTATGAAAAACCCGATGAACCTTTAGCATTCTCTTATGTTGCGGTAATGGTTTCTACTGCCGACTAGCACACGTATTCAGTTCACCCTAGCGTCCTCCACATTGTTGACCTTTCAAATAAGGTTTATCTAATTGAAGCTATAAGGTGCCCACAGGGCTTTGGATTGACGGTGAATGGGTGCACTGTTAAGGTACTCCTTATGATAGGTCATTAGTTCAAATCCCCCGTGGGTGCTTACCTACCAAAAAAAAAAATAAAGGAAGCTATAAGGTTAAGGTTATGCCTTAATTCGTAGCAATGCCACTCATAGCACAACTTTACCCATAGACTAATTAAGGAGGTCTTATCCATACTCATGAGTAGTACAATCGATCTTGAATCTAGTGATTTTCATAAGGGATCACTCCCATTTTGCATTACATGTCATTTGTGTAGGACCTCAAGCATGGCTCGGTCGCGGTGGTTCTAAAAATGTCTGGACTTACCCTAGAGTCCAGCCACATCCATCGAGATTTATTAAGGCACCCACTAGTGCTATCCTTCCTGACCTTATGATAAAGCCACTCTCTCTGAGTTCACAGTGTCTGTAGTGGAGAACACTAAATAAGGACTTGTCTATTTAGGCAAAGGACCTTCCAATCTAGTCCCTCAAGGTTTTGTAGTCCTATAGGTTTCCAAGTGGTGTAGGAATATCCTCTCTGCAAACAGAGACGATCCCTCTAGCCCAAGAGAGTGGGTCTAGCCACAAACAAGACAATCTAATGTAAATTTCCTTAGATTAGAATGGAATAAGAGGGCCTACCTCTTATAATGCTAATCCACTTGATGGCGATCTTTCTTCCTTTCTCTAGCTTCCTTTCGTTCCTTTCATTCAAGTACCTGAAACAAACATGCAAGAAACAACAAAAAATGTGATAGCATAAAATTGAATCCAATCTACTTAAAAGGTCAAGGCGTTCTAAGCTATAAAATGTAATATTACAGCCAATATATGAAATAAACCATTAGTTGTATTAAAATAAAATTGAAACAGAAATACAACCGAATCATTGACATTGGAGATCTCCTTTGCGGTATCCAAGTCACACTACAAGCATTTTCAACACTCTTTTCCTCCTCTAGCTTGACATGAAATGGCTTCCAAGCTCTAACTCTCTCTCCTCATGCTTTAGCTACCAAAGACTAGTCTTTTTTCATCTAAGACTAATCTTCTTCTATTAAAAGCTATAGATTTCATAATTTTGCAGCTGGTTCTATCTCTCCACCATTTTCACTATGTGTTGTATTGTAACTAAAAAGGATAAGAGGAAGTGGTTTATATAGGGAGAGGAGGATAATAATGAGATCCACTCAAGGGGGAAGAAGGTCTTATCTCCTTGGGAAGGTCCACTTTTAAGGGGGAAAGAACCTTATATGGATTTCTCGTCCCTTATCCAACCAAATGAACATCCAACACATCACGACTAGAAGTTTCTAGACGTGAAATTCTGCTTCCTTTTATAAAAACAGTCCAGAAGTAGACCTGCGTGGGTATTTGGATAACAGTAGCACCGATCAGCATGGGTCACAGTGTAAAACTCTGCCATCGGTGCAGGTGAGATACTAGGAAAGAGCGTTGATCTTAAAAACTAGGTTTTAAGAAGGATTCTCTGGAAATGTTCTAAAGGGATTGGGAACTACTTTCTTCAAACTTCAAGGGATGCAAGAGCATAGGTTTCATGGTGAAAGTATAACACTGTAGTCACTACTAGGGTTCTCCAGGATCAAGAATGGGGAGTGACAAAAGAGTAACAAATTACTCTGTAACAGATGCCCCCTAAAGTATGAAGTCAAAGCTGAGAGCAATGGCTGAAATCTTTAAGACAAAGCAAGGACTTGGAATACTAGCATCAGAAGACCTGCAACTCAAATATACATGTACATATCTGAAATTTGGTAGTCAGGCTTGATAAACATGAGAGACATATAACAATACATGAATCCATGGTATAGGCACAACTATCCATCAAGAAAAGGATCATGTGCATGGATCCTCAGCATAGATGCAGTCATCCAACTAAAGGGATCATATGAAATAGATCCATGGCATGGGCATAACCATCCGCATAGAGAGGATCAAAATGAAAAGACCCATGGTATGGTCGCAGCCATTCGACTGAGCAGGATCAAAATGATACCCATGGCATGGTCGCAACCATCCATCTAAAGAATCATGTATATAATCATGAATGAATCATCACTCCTCGCAACCTAGACTTTTGTGATCTAAGCCTAGCATCTTGCGCTCCAACATGACCCAATCAAAGTACAAATTCTAACATGTGAATAGACGTGCTAAAGTCGAACATGCTAGAAAATCACTTGATTACTAGCCAATGATGTGAACCGTTAACAAGCGCGAGAGAAACCACCCATAATGTCAATGGCTCTCAAGGTAATATCAATACAATTCACGAAGTATGAATAAGGAATTGAAGTCAAACACTTGTGAAATCACTCGATCGAGGGAAAATGATGAGAACCTGTCGTCGAGTGTGAAGAACTTGCCATTGAGGCATGCAAGCTCTAAGGTACTAGAAAGGAGTTTCTAGATCAACTTCCTGGATAATGAGTTGAAGTCGATAGGAAGCGATCCATCGAAGGAAGGTCATAATGGATCCTTCATCATTGGCATGAAATGGGAAACATAATGAATGAGAGTAATCCAAGAATGTGACAAATGATCAGACAATGTATAAGCAAGAAGACTTCTCTTGAACATGTGGATGACACGAATCCGGAGTTTGGCAGCATTTTACATCATAGGATCAAAGGTGATGGTGACATGGCAGAGATCAGATGATAAGTTAAAATGGATAACACAAACCCAGGAAGGAAAGTGACAGAGTGAGGATGTCCCAAAATTCGACACGAACAACATATGAGTGTCAATGTTCAAGAGTGACACGCTGCCTCAAGTGAAGAATACAACTGATGAATACTTCCAATTTTCCCCCACCATTTCTGGAAAGTACCCTGGTTATTTTTGAAACACAAGCTTGAAGGGGATAGCATATGCTTGTAATATAAGCCCATCCTTTGGATGGATCCCACCTAGTAAATTTTAATGAGCCCTAGGAAGGATAAGCTCGGTCTCGTCATAATGACAAGTCCTATGTTGTTTAATATTTAACAAATCCAACAAAGGTGAAACTCATAATATTTTTCATGTTTAGAGAGTTTGAAAAAGACACGGAAAATAAAACTCCAAGGGTCCCTTTCGTAAAGTTGTCTCTTAAACTCGAAAAGATAGAAAACAATATTCAAGAGAACCTCCTATTCATGTTTGACTAAGGTACCTTTTTCATAAATAGTTTTATCCCAGCCCGAAAAAGGGGTAAACGTATACTGGGTAAAAGACGTTTCGCAGCCTTTAACGAGTTCAAAATGACAAGAGCTCAGCAATCTTTTCATATTTTGAGATTCAAAAAGAGCTCAAAGATGACTCCCTACTTTTATTTTCTTTAACGAGTCTAAAAGGGAAAAATAACTCGGCCATATTTTCATTTTTTACGAGTCAGAAAAGAGCTTAAAGGTGATTCGTCCTAGAGGAACGAGTGGTGTAAAGGGTAGCAATTGGTTCCATTTATGGTGGAACTGCTCAAAAAATAAGAGGTCAAGAGGCTGGCTAGTAAAACCACTCATCTCTACGGTTCCTCAATAAATGGTAAAAAAACCAAGTGAAAGTGAATTATCGGCCAAAGAGATGGTGGCAATGGAATGGAGAAAAAACCAAGGCTTATCTGACGGGAGAAGCTCATAAAAATGGAAATCACAAGGGTTAAAATGGAGATGGGTTCATTTTTATACACGCCTGAACCATGGGGAACTACGCTTGGATTTGGTTTCATGTTTACACAAACTTGAAATGAAAAACTATGCTTGGATTCGGTTTCATGTTTACACGAGCTTGAAATGAAAAAACTATGCTTGGATGAAAAAATGGCATGCCCCCAGCATGATGAGAGTCAAGGCACATGTCCCCTAAACTTCATTTCATTCACCGAAGTAGACATCTGGTTGCTAAAAGGTGGATGGAATGAATTTTTACTTTCGAGATCAAGGAAAGACTCGATTGGAATTTGACGAGATCTTAATCAAATACTCAACTTGGAAAAGGAAGTTGTTTCATTTTTTAACGAGGTTGACACAGTAAAAGAATTATCCTCAAGACTCCTTGTTTCATTTTTTAAGGATCTTGACACTTTGTTTCATTTTTTAACGAGGTTGACACAAGATTGGGAACTATCCTCATGACATCTGTTTCATTTATTAACGAGGTTGATACAGAAACAAACTATCCTTGAAATCTGTTTCATTTTTTAACGAGGTTGACACGGAAAAAAGAACTATACTCATACACTATTTCATTTTTTAACGAGGTTGACATAGAAAAAGAACTATCCTCGTAATAGTTGATCATGGACCATATGAGAACATGGCCCCTAAGAGGTCCTCACTGGATGGGAGAACTACGCTCTAGGAGGAACACATGTCAACTGGTACAAATGACAGATCAGGTTCCAATGCCCCCAATACATAATGTACCATGCCATTTGTGTGATCATTAGCAGATGTGGAGACGGAACAGGTAGCCACATAATTGACCTGTGGCAGGGAGGGTACTGCTTGCAAATGAGAACCAATAGGGGATGACGGTAGGATTGGAGCCATCTAGTGACCGATGAATGATAATTGATCAATGGTCACTATTCTCCCTTCATGTGGAAAACAAACCACATGGAAGAGCAAAGAAACAAGAGCTCCCATGACATAAACATAGTCGCGCTCATGGAGAAGATTGAAGTCTAAGGGACCTTGGACTACCATCATGTCTATATAGATGGTCTTTCCTCCCAAAGTAATAGGTAACTTTGGAAGGATCCCTAAAGGTTGATTGGCTCCTCCATTGAAATCCAACAAATTCTGAGTGACATGCACAAGCTGTGGGGATCCCAAAGCTTGCCAAGTAGTAGAAGACATGATGTTAATAGACGAGCCTTCATCTAATAGAGTGCCATGTACTACCATATTATAGGCTTGTACCGTAATATGGAAAGGCACATAATATGGGAGGCAAAATGCAGTCAATTGACTCCAATCAAAAGAAACAATAGAACTACTTGGTGGGGGTATCATAGGATTTCCCCCATGCTTTACAGGAATAGGAGCAAGACTCTTAAACAACTGGGACGGGAGGGCCACTCTTCGATTCATGAGAATCAGAGGAGACAAGAAGAACATGAGTAGTATGATCACTACTCCATTCGAGAACAGAGTGAACAATTGAAGGCGCAGCCAAGTCGACAGTATTTTCAACCAATGGTTGGTTGGGAACAAACACAAGAGCATCATGCTTAGGAAGAGTAGGATGGGCAAGAGATGAATCCAATTCAATCTCTTTACCAGATAGGAGAGGGTTAGAGGAAAGCCTCTGATAACCAACAAGAAGTTGGGGTTGAGGAGCTGTAAGGTTTTCCAAAAATTTGGAAGCTTTATCCATAAGAGGACAAAGGTGAAGAAGATGCTCTCCTTCACATAAGCTACAAGGGAATTTAATTTTTCCTTTCTTCTTACCATCGCTAGTCGAGGGTGTAGCATCAACATGATCTCCAGAGGTCGATGGGGATGGTCAATCTAGATTTTGAGACCATACCTCTAAGACTCTAGGAATACCAGGATAGTCTCGAAGGAGATGGTCACCCTTACATAGCCTACAAGGGAATTTTACCTTCTGCAAAGGATCGGAAGGTTTGTCGACGGGAAGTGCATTTGGAGAAATAGTTGCACGGTTGGCCTCTCGCTTATCTGACTTCTTCTTCTTCGTCTTCTTCTTCTTCTTCTTCTTCTTCTTCTTCTTAGCCTCCTAGCTATTGGATTTCAAACTTTCACTGGGCGAAGCAGAAGAGGAGGGTGAAGAAATAGGTGAAGAAGGTAGGAGGTCAACCTTAGAATCAACATGGTGTTGTTCAGGTGGAGGAGATGGTTGGACAGAAGTTGGGACACTTGGGACCATCGAGGTCGAAAATAACCAGACAAGTAGAACAATAGTTAACCCAGGAAGGGACAACGTTGCCATATAAGGAGTGCCAGCGTTTCAAAAAGAAGGAAAAGGACCAGGACTCCCATCGGAGGGGAATCCTTGACTGGTAAAATCCGGAAATGTTGCCATTGGAATCAACCCTAAAGAATCACTAAGGAAGATAAATTTAACCAGGAATATTTCATGGGCAGTTAATTTTAAGACACTGAAACAAAACTTTGCCTTTTCATGTTTTAAGAGTCGAGAAAAGGAGGAAAGGTGACTCTAGTCACTTTCAGATTTAACGAGGCTGCTCAAAAGGACAAGTGCTTGATGATCTTTTCAAATTTAGTTAGTAAAGATAAAAAATGACTACTCAAGGTACTCTAGGCATAAAGGATTACCAAGTAACCGTGAACTACAGAATACCTCCCGACGAACCGAAAAGTACAAGCAGGCAATCTCCCCAAATGTTGTGTTTGGTGTATCATGTTTACAAGGAGGCAGACTCGACTTCCTATGGATAAAATATTGCAACCTATAAGGGTCTCCCTTTATATACAGGAGGGTATGGGGAGCACAAGTCCATGCTATTGCTATCTAATGCAAGATCATTGTGAATGACAGCAGCTAGGTTTAAAGACGCCGAAACACGTCCCAGAACACTAAATGTGAGCATTAAGTTTCAATGCTTCCTTAGGTTAATTCAATAAATTTTAACGGTTTATCTTGAATTAGTTTTCAATTTCAAGGCCCTACCGCTGTCATCAGGAAATTTCTATATGCAACTATATGAGAAAATAAATGTTTGTCTTCGATGAAAGTTTACATTAATTGAGGGGTAGAGAACACACAATCAATGCAACAACCAAAGAATGAAATATTTTACTAATACATGTCCTAAATGGATTTAGTCTTCCTCTAACAGCAAAAAAAAAACCTATTTCATTTCTCATGCCTATGATGATGCAATTCTAGCTTCTCAATAATGTTGCTAATGCAATATTTTCGATTAAGTAAACTAGAATGATGTTCTTCTTTTCATAAAATGCAAAATGAATCTTTCACATAAAGCACTTTAATGAAAATTTTTACAATTTTGAACAAACAAGCATCGATCAAATCCAAAGCATGATAAATGAAACTAAAAACAACTTCTTCCCTGAATAGAACAAACCAAACACATAAATGCTTCAATCGGCAAACCAAGCAATGTAATCTATGCTCGGAAAGAGAAAAGAGACACTTGAAATAAGATAACAAACGAGATTCTTTCACTCATTCAATTGAAAATGAAGCAATGAAGATGATGCGACTGAAAGATGGATTAAATGAAGTAGAAAATCAGAAACTTGACACAATGAGTAAGAAAACAAATGAACGGTAATTGACCTAGATGCTCTAGGGTCATAGAAACCATCCAAAAAACTCAAAAAATCAAGCAATGAAACTTCAATCCAATCAATCAATCAAACCCAGCAAACAAAGCATCCTAGTCACTTCTGGGCAGAAGAAGAGAGTCTGAGGGTCAACACACACTAGCACTAGAATGGGAGAAACTCTACTTTTTCCTAACTCAGAAACCGGCATGACTTTTTGGCTGAAACAAGCACTGAAAAGGGGTCTCGCGCGACTGTCAAGCTAGAAACTGGCGTTGATCGACGCGACTGTTTGGCTGAAACTAGCACTTATTGGGGATTGACATGACTGTTTGGATGAAACTAGTGTTGATTGAGGGATTCAAAGAAAAAATAAAAAAGAACTTCACACAGGGCCATACTTAACACATCAAAGGGTGAGCTAGTGTGTGTATGCCTACAAACAGGTCAATATAGATCCAAAAGACCATAAATAAACAAACTAGGCACACAAGTAGAAAAAATAGAGTGATGAAAAAGAGATGTATTTCCCCAATGGAGTCGCCAATTTGTGGTGTAGGAATATCCTCTCTGTGGACAGAGACGATCCCTCTAGCCCAAGAGAGTGGGTCTAGCCACAAAAAAGACAATCTAATGTAAATTTCCTTATATTAGAATCGAATAAGAGGGCCTACCTCTTATAACGCTAATCCACTTGATGGTGATCTTGCTTCCTTGCTCCAGCTTCCTTTCGTTCCTTTCGTTCAAGTACCTGAAACAAACATGCAAGAAACAACAGCAAATGTGATAACATAAAATTGAATCCAATCTACTTAAAAGGTCAAGGAGTTCTAAGCTATCAAATGTAATATTACACCCGATATAGGAAATAAACCATTAGTTGTATTAAAATAAACTTCAAAGAGAAATACAACCGAAGCCTTGACGTTGGAGATCTCCTTTGCAGTATCCAAGTCCCACTACATGCCTTTTCAGCACTCTTTTCCTCCTCTAGCTTGACATGAAATGGCTTCCAAGCTCTAACTCTCTCTCCTCATGCTTTAGCTACCAAAGACTAGTCTTTTGTCATCTAAGACTAATATTATTCTATTAAAAGCTAAAGATTTTGGAATTTTGCAACTGGTTCTATCTCTCCACCATTTTCACTATGTGTTGTATTATAACCAAAAAGGGTAAGAGGAAGTGATTTATATAGGGAGAGGAGGATAAGAATGAGATCCACTCAAGGGGGAAGAAGGTCTTATCTCCTTGAGAAGGTCCACTTTTAAGGGGGAATGAACCTTATATGGAGTTCTTGACCCTTATCTAACCTAACGAGCATCCAACACATCACCACTAGAAGTTTCTAGACATGAAACTTTGTTTCCTTTTATAAAAATAGTCCAAAAGTAGACCGACGTGGGTATTGGGCTAACAGTAGCACTGATTGGCGCGGGTCATAGTGTAAAACTCTGCCATCATCACGGGTGAGACATTGGGAAAGAGCACTGATCTTAAAAACTGGGTTTTAAGAAGAATTCTCTAGAAATGTTCTGAAGTGAGTGGGGACTAATTTCTTCAAACTTCAAGGGATGCAAGAGAATAGGTTTCATGGTGAAAGTATAACACAGTAGTCACTACTAGGGTTCGCTAGGATCAGGAACGGGGAGTGACAGGAGAGTGACAAATTACTGTGTAACACCAATGCCTCACAAGGATTAGTCAGATCTCAACTTAGAGACCCATAGGTCTCATTCAAGGAACAAATATATGCCATAATCATATAAGAGAAACTGCAAAGCATATGGTTCCAAAAGGACTGCAAGGAGATCAACACTCCTCAAGGAGACCAAGATTTATCCTCTTAAATCTAATTACGAGCCTACAAGCATTCCCTTCATAGGGATAGGGAATTACAGGAAAATTTTCACCTATGGTTGTCTGATAGCCTCTACTATAGGCCCGATGACTCTTGAAGAGCCTCTAATTCTCACACTACATACCATAGTATTACCACTACACAGAGGTTAGGTACCCACATATAAACATTCTCCTACATAACAAGCTAGACCACAACAACTTATGAATGGTTTTCCAGGAAACTCACTGCTAGATTAACTTGAGTATAAACCCAATGGAAAGGTACCACTCAAGTTGAGTACCATGACTGAAGCCAACCTTCCAAGCCAGGAATTACCCCATTATCACAACAATAGAATGACAGACAAAGTAAGGCTTCTCTCCTTGAGAGATTCAAATTCAATGCATATATAATGGAATGCATCCTAAAATAAATGTAGGAGATATGAAATCAAGTCAAACCAAATCATGAAGTCATTCCATACACAATAGAGAAAATGTATCCTTTAGACTAAGTCCTAGGTAAAATGAATGTGTAGACCCATGCACCACGGTACGCATCACTGAAGGCTTGAAGAAGCCCCTCATGTAATGTCATAGGTCAATGTGAATGAATGAGGAGGAGATCCTCAACATTATCACATTGCAAATAAAGAATGTCATTGTTAGTTGAATTCAATGTAAATATCATAACCTAATAAGAATAATTTATTATGTTAAATTGTGTTGTAATGAAAACAAGTTTCTTGTAAGTTATTCAAATGCCTTGAAACATTGCATTGTATTCTTGTTAATTATGTATTACTAGTAATAATCACGCATTTTGCACAATAGCATCATTTCAAATAAAAAACGTATCACCCATTCATTATCAGGAAATATACATAAGGAACACTTATCTTATAAATCCTTGGGCAACTGAATCTGGAACTATGACTCTCCAACCATCCATAGATAGTTGCAACCAACTCCCTCTTACAATTATCACCCCTAAGCTAGATTCGAGAGACTAAAATGAATTTCTCAAGGGATTTTTTACCAAATGTTGGTTGAAACAGGGACTCCAAATGTCCTCCTACCTTCACCCACTAGCAAAATAATAGTCAACAAGTCTTTAAGGAATCGAGAGGACTACCACCTCTGCCCCCTTGTTGTTCAATTGTTGATGAGCTCTAGGCAAATTCAGAGGCTTAACCTCCACCCTCAACATATTACATAGTGATTCCAAGCATTAAGAGGACTCGAGAATCCACTATAAAACTGAATGAAACAAGCAAAGGAGACTCCAAACCTTCTACAAAGACTCCAAGGACTCAACCTCTACCTAGGTTGCAAGTGACTCTAGAGAAAACCCATCTCCACCCTTTAACCTCTTAGGTGTCTTAAGATTTACCCTCACTTGGAGAGGCTCCCCCTATACCCCTATTACTCAACCAAAAAAATAAGAAAGCTCCTTTGAGAGCCCTGGAACAAACTAGAAGTGCCTCCATTGTTACACTTCATTGTCAATAAGATCTTTTTTTTTCTTACTAGTGCATAGGCAATATTCCATTGCTTAGCCCACACTCTTCTATGTCTCGCTAAACCTTTCATTTTCGTGATACCAATCCTCCCGAGTATTCTTAATTGCTCCCCTTATTTTCTCCTTCTTTTTCTCTAAAGTATTCCCAAAAAGAAAAACTTGAATCAAGTCTCTGCGTCCCCTCACTAAGCATGCTCTCTCTGTGCATTGTCATCCACAATGGTTCTTCTCTGCTAGCTCTTATCTGATCTGTTGCTTCCTGTGTTCTTCATTAAATCATGTCACTTCACTGCATTGTCTTTTGCCCCAAGCAACATGGGCCTATGTACTAATTTGGAGTCTATAAATTAAGAGCATCATTGTTATTAAAAGCACAGCAATCAGCCTTCAATGGCTATCCCAAAACAATCCAATTCCTCTTACAGCAAGAAAACTAATCATCTCAAGCAAGTAACCACCCAGTCTTTATAATTTGTGTCCCTCACTCAGCCCATTATTCATTTATGAA
Organism: Pinus tabuliformis; assembly: GCA_031772625.1. Lineage (NCBI taxonomy): Eukaryota > Viridiplantae > Streptophyta > Pinopsida > Pinales > Pinaceae > Pinus > Pinus tabuliformis. The sequence continues at coordinate 530,196,623 of CM062815.1, read as the reverse complement.
AATATTTACATTGTAAAATGAAGTTAAGCAATTGGGGCTATCACAAATACTTTGTTTGTTCTAATAGAAACAAATGCTTTACTACAACCTAAGGGAAATTTAAATCTTAATTATAAAATTAAAATCAAATGACCAACTAATGATAAAGATTTTGCTACAATAGTAAATTCAAGTTATTATCTTTAGAGGGACAAATATTCAAATTTGTCATTGTCACCATCATCCTATAAAGGATGACGACTTTCCTTTGTATAAGTTTTTGTAAGATCACAATAAAATACGTTTTAATTCATTGAGCTTAGATTATGATCTATATATTGGATATAAAATGTTATTAAAAGTATATATCTAAAATAAAATGTGTCATCTAGGTTTTTGAAATGATAACTCAATTAATATGTCTTTTTAATTACCTTGGTATCTTTTCATTGTGGCATTTCAATGATCTCTTGTCTTTTGTTATCCTTTGATCTCATTATTTCTATTCACATTTCAGGTGCTTAAAAAATTATTATAGATTAAAAAAGAAAGTCAAAAATTCATTACTCTATTTGTCTGCACACTTATAAAGCATTTTTGCATTTTTGCATTTTTGAATATGACCATCCAAATAAGTAAAGAAAAAATAAGAATTCAAATTTTATAAGTTATAGTTTCTTTTTCTCTTTATTGTTACTTCAAATTTTCCCTTAACTCATCTGTCATTGAAATGAAAGCCCCATTTTCATGAAAGATATCCAGCAAATTAATTTTATTTTTCTACTTAAATGTCTTTGAATTATTTATCGTAAACACGGGAAATTCTTGAATGCAACCATCCTATAAAGCATTGAAAAACTTTAAACTCTTTCCACACAATTTTAATATATACATATTGTCATCTATCTTGGCATTATTATCATCTACCACATGCATTGAAGCTCATCAAAGCTCAATATGAGTTAATATGTTGTTTGTCTCCAAACATTATGCCCTTAATAAATCATCTAAATAATTAAATCTTCTAAGCACTTGAACTTGAAAGTATTTTAAAATATTTTTCAGAATCCATTTAACAAGATAAATCTTACTTTTAACTATAAAAGATAAGCAACTCTATTAAATATTTAACAATGTTCCATGGTTAATGATGTGATCTATCATCAATGACATTATTTTTTTATATTAATGATCTTTGTCACAGTTAAAATATCCAAAAGATACTTAACATTTGCATTGTCAATTTTTTTTGAAGATTATAAATACTATTTAAGAAAATTGCAAAAAAAAGATAATTTTAAATAAATAAATGTATTTCTACATAATAATAATAAATAAATAAATAAAAATATATAGAATAATTCTTTTTTTCCAATATTTTCATGTATTTTTAGGTGCCATACTCTATTATATAAGATGATGTCCAATAAAAAATATAAAAATCTATATTTTGAATATTTGAAACACTCTAGGTAGAAATCACATTAGGAATGTTTGGTCAATGCTTTTTGAACCAACCAGTGTGGCTAACCAGTGTGGTTGATGAACCATATGGTTCATCGTCAATATAAGATGAAAAATCAGATCATGACAATGGGTTAAATAGATAAATAAATCTTTTGGCTCGGTCAAAAAATAAGTGAAGAATTAATTTAATTAATTTAATCATAATTTAAATAATTACATCAAATATATATAAATAAATATTAAAATTATTTTTTCTTTTACTTACATAAATTTGAAAAAAAAAATTACTAGACTAAGAAAAAATAATCTTTTAACTATATTTTTAATAATTAATTATATATAAATATATAAATTAAAATCGCAGATTCCAAAAAAACTTTTGGCTTGACTAAAAATTATTATTTTTCCATGATGTATTATTTTTCCAAATTTAAAAAGACAAAAACAGTGATAAAAAGGCCCTATTGTTCTGATAGAGCATTAAAATGTTTGAAGGGAATTACAATGTCTTGTAATGAAAAATATCACGTGTTGTAAATGACATCATTGATAACTTTTAGGGAATCCCTATAGCATTATTTACATAATTGTTTTTGTTACTCATTAGAGTAGTTGTTTCCACATTTTTTTCAGGAAGAAAAAGTTGTATATATATTAATACATCAGAAAGATAAACTATACATTTTGTAGATTGTATCTGTATTCTGTCCAGTGGCAGGAAGATAGCAAAAATACAAAATATAACAAAAACCTGATGGTTTTTTCCAGTATATACTTATTTCTGAAGATTGTTCATTTTCTGCTTAGTAGGGAGTATTTTTTTTTTAACTGTAACGGTTATGAGTTTTATTTATTTGAAAAAGATAGGAGGGGTCTTTGCCAAGGCAGCCCCAGTTACAAAGAAAACAGCCAACAAATTCAACTTTTAAGTTACAACATTTTCAAGGAATTTGAAAGGAATTGTCGTCGTTTATAAATAGCTGCCCTTTCATGAGAGAGCATCCTTTGTTCGCCATCTGGTCCGCTTCACCATTCAGGTTTCTGAGAATGTGATAGAACTTGTAGGAGGTGAATTCTTGAAGGACTCTTTTCAATCTGCCCAGAATTTTGTTGAGACTAGCATTGCTGAAGAGGTCCTCCGTGTTTAATTTTTTTATTAGAATCTCCGAATCTCCGAAGACTTGGAGGTCTTTGACCCCCTTTTCTCTTGCTATAAGACAAGCTTTGAGAAGACCAAAAATATCTGCTTGGTTGTTGGTTTTCTGGCCTAAACCCCAACAGAAGCAGTCTCTTGAACTCCCATCCGAAGAATAAATGACCCCTCCAGCACCAGCATTCCCGGGGTTTCCTTTGGAGGCCCCATCGAAAAAGATTGTGGTAAGATTTTTGGACCTCCACCAGTTTATGAAAGAATCCTCAGGGTCTCTTTTACGCCATTCTGGGTTTGTTGTTTGAGGAGTGAGAAGGAACTTTCGAGGAGAAGGCTCGAGGGGGCAAAGCCATCTCCTTTCTTCAGGAAGGAGCAATGAATCTTCTTTAAAAAACTGTTGTTGGGCTGCTTCCAAGAGGAATGCTTTAGCTTTAACTGCGACCTGAAGAGGGGAATGTCGAAGTCCATTAAAGATCTGATCATTACGAGCCAACCAGAGCTGCCAGCAAACAAATTTGGGAATAGCTGTCCAAACTTTACGCCAGAAGGATTTGATGGGGATGCTATGAGGATAGAAATTGCTCCAAGAGGCGAACAGATCAGCAACAATGCTCTGAGGGAAAGCGGGAATCTGAAGATCCAAAAGAGTGAGACCCCACACTTCCTTAGCAAAATTGCAATCCAGGAATAAATGTTGGGCAGTTTCAAGGTTGCTTCTGCATAGCTCGCACCTATGAGGCCCTGCAATGTTCCTTTTCTCTAAATTGTCTCCTGTTAGAAGTTTGTTGTGAACTAGCGTCCAGAAAAAGAAATTCACTTTTGGAAGAGCTAGATTGTCCCAGACTAGTTTCCAAAAGGCCGGAGAGTGACTACTGTTCTTTGGGTCCTGAAGAGCTTTGTAGCCTGCTACTGTGGAGTATGTGCCTGACTGTCCCCAAGCCCAACTGTCTTTCATATATCAGTTTTCAGGAGTGGAGCCTTCCAGCAGCTCGGCAAGCAGATTTTTTTGGGGTGTTAACCAAGCAAGGACGCCATGGAAGTCCCATCCGGCCCATTCTCCCCGGTGATCCCAAACAGAGAGATCGTATAAGCTGTTTATGCCTGCACGTATCAACCAATCTCTGATGTCTGCAATATCCTCGTTCCCCTCCAAAGGATCGCGCCCCATTATTCGGTCCTGCCACAATTTAGTTCGCTTGCCATTGCCCGGCACTCTGTACAGTAATTTTTTAAAGAAGATACTGCTTTTACAGCAGAGACTCCAGACCTGCGAGCTGTTGACAGGGGGGTTGAAATGCAGGTTTCTGAAAGACGAATTGTGGGCATATTTTGACAACAGAGTAGTGCTGATCGGATGGTTGGGCTCGTGTGCCATTTTCCACAGGAGCTTTCCTCCCAACGCAAGGTTAACGAGGGAGGGGTCACGGATTTGGAGGCCACCCTCTGCGATCGGCCTTTTTACCAGTTCCCAATTAGCTAAGTGCATTTTGCTTTCATTACCTTTCCCTCCCTGCCATAAAAAATCTCTTAAAAGTTTAGATATCTGATCCATAACATTTCTGGGGGCTAGTAAGAATGCAACTTGATAAATTGGGAGCGCGGACAACAGTGACTTGATTAAAATAACTTTGCCTCCTTTAGTTAACCAGAAGCCACCCCAAGCTGCTATTTTTGCTTTGATTTTACATATGATGTCTGTCCAGAGCGACCTTCTGTTAGATCCATTTGTGATGGGGAGTCCAAGGTATTTGATCCGATCCCAGTGAGCATGTCCTCTGAACCCCAGGAGGTTCGAGATGCTTATGAGCTCTTGTTGACCTGTGTTCCAGCTGTAGATTTCACTCTTACTCTCATTGACCAGTGCTCCTGAAACTCTACAGTAGCTTTTTAGGACCGAGTCGAAGGCTTTGGCAATTCTGGTGGACGCACCTCCGAGGAGAAGTGAATCATCTGCAAAGAGCGCATGGTTCAGAGGATCGACATCTGAGGAGGGTTTGAGACCAGGGAGGGAGCCAACAATTCTTTCAGCTGTGAGTTTTCTACTGAGGGAGTTGGCCATTAAGATATACAGGAAGGGAGAGAGAGGGCATCCCTGCCTGATGCCTCTCCGAGCTTGAAAAAAATTTGAGGGGCGGCCATTGACAAGGGGGGCGATCCACGGGTTGTCGATGCAGGCATTTATAAGTTGGACAAAATGGGGAGAGAAGCCGAAGGAGAGGAGAACCTTAATGAGGAAAGAGCGATTAACTCTGTCAAACGCGTTCGCCATATCTAATTTTATCAACATACCTTTCTCTTTTCGTTGTTTGCTGGAATGGATTGTCTCCTGAACTTGAATGACATTGTCGAGGATATGCCTGCCTTCCACGAAACCACCTTGGGGACTGGAGATCAGCCTTTTGAGCAGAGGCTTGATCCTGTTCGCTAACAATTTGGCCAGAATTTTGTAAGATGCGTTACAAAGCGATATAGGTCTGAATCTAGCAAATGTTTCTGGATTGGAGTCTTTGGGAATTAAGGCTAGATAAGTGGAGTTGGTTCCTCCACCGATCTTAGCTTTTCTCATGAACCCCTTTATCATTTTTTGGAGATCAGTTTTAATGATATTCCAGCAGGCTTTATAGAAATGAATTGTGAATCCGTCTGGGCCTGGAGCCTTGTCTGATTCCATGGACCAGATAACTTTGATGATTTCCTCCTCTGTTACCTCGCTGGAAAGAGCAGCATTATCTTCAGATCTGATGAGATGTGGAATGTTAGAGAGGAAATCTGTTGTTTCCTCCTCGAAGACCTGAGTTCCCTCACTATATAAATTCCTGAAATGGCTATCCGCAACAGCTTTGACTTGGGTGAAGCCTTTGCTGACATGGCCCTCTGTTGTTTTTATTTCTGAGATGTGATTCCTGGACAGCCGAGCTCTATATTGTCTGTGGAAGAAGGAGGTGTTCCGATCCCCTGCTTTTAGCCACAAACTTCTGGATTTGATTCTCCAATATTCTTCTTCTTTTCGGAAGGATCGGTAAGTTGAGCATTGGGCCTTTATTTCTTGTTCCAAAAGGTCCGTTGTGATCTCTTTGCTTTCCATATCTGCTTGCAGGGTCTCCAAAGTATACACTGCTTCTTTTCTTATGCTGGTTGGAGTAGGGACTGGTTTCCTTATCCACTCCTTCAGAGCATGTTTTGTGGCCTTAAGTTTTTGCTCCCAAACAAAACTTGAGGACCCTGAGAAGGTTTTGGCCCAGGCTTCTTTCACAGTATCGGTGAAGCCTTCTCTCTCAATCCATAAGGGGCTGAAGCGGAATGGAAGAGGGCCTAGATCTTCTTCATCTTCTAGGAGAAGCTGAATCGGCTTGTGGTCAGAGGTCAGCTTAGGTAGAATTTTGGTCTTGATTATCTTTTTATTCATCATAAGGGAGCCTTGGACCAGAAATCGATCCAGGCGAGCAGAAATATGATCCAGCCCAGATCTATTATTGGACCAAGTGTAAAGACCACGGACGGGATTGAAGTCTAAAAGGTCCCATTGCTGAGAGAGTTCTTCCACAAAGGCCAGCATAGGATCTCTGCTGCTGGAGCCACCCCTCTTCTCTTTTGTTTTCAAGACTATATTGAGGTCTCCTGCTATGATAATATTGCTTGGATTATGCTGTTCTAAAAAAGCTGAGAGGGAGTTCCAGCATTCTCGTTTTTCAGAGTATATGACAGGGACATAAAGATTAAACAGAGAGATAGTCAACTTACTTGCACAGTGTGTCAGCTCCGTGAAGATCCAGTGTTGGGTTTCATGAGATTTTTTTAGCATAAATAAATCTTCTGTCCAAAGAGTTGCCAGCCCTCCGGAAGATCCCCTTGAACTTACTGCTTTGCTTGCGCTTTTCTTCCATTTTGACTTGCTGATATCTAGAATAGCTCGCCCTTCTATCTTCGTCTCTTGGACCATGAGGATGTCTGAGGGTTCTATTTTTAGGAGATCCATAACTGCTTCAGTTTTAGAGGCGTTCCCCAATCCTCTGCAGTTCCAAGAGGTGAGCTTCATAATTTACTTGAGGGGGGGATAGGGCCTCCCTTAGAAGGCCTTGGTCTGGTGTTTCTTCCAATGGACATTTCTATGGTGGACTGGCTTCCTTGAACTTTGAGTCGTTCAACCTCCTCTTCCCTTAGTTCTTTGTGAGATTTCCTGCCTGCTCTTTTGGAAGGACGCTCGAAGGTTTCGTCCTCTGAAGAACCTGAGCTATCTACTGGTTTTTTCCTTGTTACTTCAGCATAAGATGGGTTGGAGGGGCTACCTTGTGAGGCCTCGACCTGTATAGCTTCTTCTCCATCTTTGTTGGGAGGAGGGACTTCTATGTGTTCCAGATTTTCCTGGATCGAGCTTGCAGGTTTGGTCTGGGCTTTTTCTGCGTCGTTCGGGGTTGCATCCTTTTCTTGATTGAGCTTGGAACTGCCTGGAGCTCCGGACGTGTTCCCTTTGCCATTTCCCTTTTTTTGATGGGCAGTTTTTTGGACTACTGTCCATTGTTCCTCGTTTGTTTTGTCTGCCTGCTCCTCTGCCTTTTTCTTGCAGTGCTTTGCAAAATGACCATGGCCATGGCAGTGTCTGCATTTGAAAGGGAGTTGTTCGTAATCCAGTTCCTGGACGTGAGTCCACCCAGCAACAGTGAGCTTAATTGCTTCAGGCAAACCCTCTTCTAGATCAACTTCTACACAGATTCGGGCACATGAGTACTGGTCTTTTCTTGCAGCTTGATCTATGTATTTTCCTAGAGCACTACCAATGATCTGGAGAGTTTTTTGGTTCCAACAGTGAAGAGGCAGATGGGGAAGTCGCACCCAAACCGGGACAGCAGAGGGGACGTCCTGGGAGGGATCAAAATCAGGGGACCATTTGTTTAGATACAGACCTTGCGGTCCCATAAAATAAGGACCATTTCTGAAGATTAGGCTTCTATCATCCGGGTTTTCGAAAACGAATACGAAGAATCCTTTGCCCACAAAATAGCTTTTGACCCCCTCTTTAATCAAGGGAGACCAATTTCTTTGAGTCCAGTCCTCCACCGACTTGGGGGAAGGCCAGAGGCCCGTAAACTGGCCTATTAGCCCTCTCTCAGCTAGATTCAGAGCAGCTTTGCAAGTTTCTTCTTCAGGAAGGGCAACCGTGGGGATAGAGTCTAATTTCTTGACAAATTTCTGCTGACTAGCCGAGGGAGGGCGCTTCGAACTTGCAGCAATCATTGCTTTGAACGCAGAAACCTCCGGAGGCGGGATGAGGGGGGGGACAGGGCCCCCGCTGGACTCCATGAGAAAGGCGCTGCTGGACTGAGCGAAGAAGCGCTACAGCCGCAGGGCCGCGCAGGCAGACACCCGATAGCCAAAAGCACACTGCTCTCTCCAGCATGCAGATCTTTTGGGCGAAGTGCCTCGAAACACCTTAGTGGGGAGTATTTAAATAGAGAAAAAAAAACAAAAAAGTTCCATGAGCTAGAAATTTTGATCGAGATCTTGAAGCATACCAGATTTTTGACGACACTATATGCCCGGCATAGTGAAGGGATGAGTATAGTATATAATGGAATCAACAGATATGCTCAGATGCCACATACCGCATGGAGATTGCAAACCTTTTTTTGATAGTTCATCCGCCTCCTCGTTTTGCAAACGCTTTATGTGTGAGATAGGGAAGAGAGAAGGATTCCAAAGTGTTGCAATCCTGTTCATCCATCCAGAGAGGTTGTCATTTTTTATAGAATGTTTTCCAATGACGTGCTCAATAATGACTTTGGAGTCGCCATATATATGGATTGGGCCAATATCCAAGAAGGAGCAGAAAATGAGAAGTCCATGGAGGGCCATGGCCTCAGCTTTGTTGTTCATCCCTAGTCCACCGTTCCAATAGATATAATACTGCAGGTCCTTTGCAATGTATATATAAACTCCGCAAGCACAAATGCCATCTTTTGATGCTCCATCGAAGTGTGCCTGAGGGATGGAGAGTTGTACTGTTGCCGACAAATACTGAGACTGTATTTGATGGGGAATATTAGGAAGGATTGTTGAATAATATGGAATAATTTTGTCATATAAATGCCCAAAATCCTCCTTGCTGTTTTCAAAAATTCTTTTGTTTCTCCACTTCCAGACGAACCAGAAAACTATGAGTGGGATAGGCCTCCATTCGATTTTCTGGGAACTCCACCATTGAAGAGCGTCCATTATAGAGGAGTGTGGTGTGACAGAAAAACCGAAGTGTGTTGCCAAACGATTCCATAGGATCTGTGTGTTATGGCAGTTGAGAAAGATATGCATGTTGTCTTCTGATTCTGAAAGGCAGATTGTGCATATGGCTGGCCCGTGCCAGTTCCTTTTCTGTAGATTATTCCATGTGAGATTTCTATTGTGAAATACTAGCCAAGTGAATAGAATGATTTTGAGTGGACAGCCTGTTTTCCATAAGGTCATGGGAAATATATTCCTGGAGGCGTCCATTAAATGTGCGTTCATAGAGAGATATATGTCCTTGACTAATACATTGGACTTTCCTTCCTTTATCTGCAGGACAATGCTGTCATTTTCCTCTATTTCCACATTATATTATGAAGTTTTAAATCCAGCAAACACTAAAATCATGTAGAGTCAATTTTAAGTATTTTTTTCAGTCTCTCAACACACCTATGCATATTACAACTTGTTACATCAAATCACACTTCCTCATAAATGATTCTACCCCAATTCAAGCCTTAGTTTTTGTTTATTTTTAAGAACATTTAACATGATTGGTTCTATGACTTATTTTGCTGCTTTAACAATGATAAAGTCATCCTTAATTTTGATGATAACGTGAGTTTAGATTCAATTTGGAATTCAATCTCTAGGATATTGGACATTTTTTTAAACTTTAAACATGTAGTAAAATGGTTCATCTATTTACATATCAATATTAAAAAAATTTATTACATTTAATATAACAACTGCTATTTATAAGTGCAACCATTATTCTAAATTTATAAATATACTCGCACAATTTCAAAATTAATAAAAAAACTACAAACACAAAATTCCACAAGAAGCTTACTCTATACAAAGAGTAAACAAGAAATACAAGATAATAGTAAGTAAACAGAGAAACAAGATGATAATAAACCAGAGCACATCTATCGGAGTATCGTCATAGAGTTGCAATATGGAGGAGCAGATTGCAGAAATGTTGAGGCTGTGAGAAGAAGGGAGAATGATCGCTGGCATGCATTTTGAATATCTTCTCAGGAGGATTCTGTGCCATGGAGTATTCCTGGTACTTTGGAGGGAATAACCTGTCCTTCATTAACATGATGTAAAATCTTCTGATACTCCCATACCTCTCCTTGGATAGCTTCAGGAGCTCCACCGAGACTGAAAATGGCGTCGGAGTTAGAAGAGACTGTGCAAGGTTCACGTCCTGTCCTAGCAAGTAACACAGGGCAGAAACAGTTCATTCATGAGCTGAAAACAGAGGGAAGAGGAGCTTATATGGTCGTAAAAACAAACACACCGTGGGCATATTGGAATTTATGTTCTCACACATACCCACATCACAGAACTGCGCTAGAATCCAATGAAGAGAAATTCAAGAGTTAAATACCTCATCAGGGCTCTCGTTGTAGAGATAGGGTTTGACATGGTCAAGAACCAGTGAAGCAGATGTGGGTAACTTCGAATCTGCTTTCATGTTTAGTTTTACTACTTTTTCCACCAACCTGGGGAAGGTCTGCACACACATAAAAATCCATATTCCAAAACGATTCAATTCACCGTTCAAAGGGACTGAGCACCTAAAGTAGTCTGCATGAATTTCAGGATTAAAAGAAAGAAAGTCTGCAACACACCTTTAGGTTCACAGAGCTGAGGAAGCTCTGATTGTTGCTAGGCATAAATGCAGATACGAAGATTGCCTTAGAGATCTTGGTTGAATACGTCTCCATCGCATATGATAATGGGCATCCAGCCAAGCTGTGACCTACAAGAATCACCTGCCACACATTTTTTCCAATGACTTCAGTGCCCTTGAAAGGCCATGATAAAATCAAGAATAAGAGAGCTTTAAAAACCCATGATAAAGACCAGTGCTCTCCAAAAGCCAGTTTATGGATAATAGAAGGTTTCAACTATTCTTACAACCTAATGAACCAGGTCTGAACGGCCTTATCTAAGGTCATCTATACCACGCTTCTAAAAAGTACCTACCCTTTTAGCCCAAGTCCAGGTCTGCAAAGGTCTTAAGGTCTCACCTGACCTTGAAGGGTTGGTTATTTTAACCCAGTAATACCTCTGTGCAACCAGTGAACATCAGAATACTATTCAATATTTGGTTTTGAACTCTTGAGCTGGTCTGAGCCAGGCCTCAAAGGCCAACTCCCTCACTTTTTAATTGCCCACATTCTCTCTGTGACTTGGCAGGTCTGCGCGGGTCATTTGTCCTAGTAAAATGGCATTCTTCAATTAGCCTCCTTAGTAGCAGCCCCCCTGTGCTAATCAACTAAAAGTCCATCTATCACATAACAAAAGGTTGAGCATATTTTGTTTTCCAAATATGAAAACAATGTAATGGGAACATCTTCAGAGACCATTCTGAAACTTCCCAAGCCAACATGGGTACTCAATTAAAGTGGACTAAGTTTGAACCCTCATCTTTCTCAACTTAAAAAGTGAAATAAAGTCCAAAAATGGCTTAAAATGCTTGACCTTTGTTGCCTACTTTTTGAAGGCCACATCTATTATAGTAAAGATTGCAAAGGAACAATAAAGAGAAGCATCCTGAAAACTTCTAATATGCATAACTCGCTTGGACATTCACAGTCCTGTCTTCACTTTGGGTTTAGATTCACTGTTCTCAAACCTTAAAATGACAGGTTAGATTCCAGAGAGTCCAAGTACCTTCTCATCATTGCCGAGGTTGCTGATATAATCTAGCAGTGGCTCTGCATAGTGTGCAATTGAATTGACTTGATCTGTAGAGGCTGCCCTGTTTATCCCATTGGAAGTGAGATCCAGGGCAGTCACTTTGTAACCCTTCTGCTTAAGCAGAGTTACAACCTTATACCAACACCATGCTCCATGCCCAAGTCCATGAATCAACACAAAGTGCTGTTGTCTTCCTTCTCCCTCCTGATCCATTTGAATAAAAACAAAACTCAGATCAGCTCATTCTGAGGTTGCAATATTACAATCCTGCAAGTTGGAAACCGAAATAAAACAGACAGAAGAGGTTGGTGAAGTTTTAGGATTCTATTACCTTTACATGAATAGAAATAAGGAGCAGTATGACACCAAGGCACCAAACAGTCCTACTCCATTGCAGCACCATCATAACAGAGGAGCAGAACAGAGACTCCAGTGTCTAACTTGTTCAGAGGCAAAACTCTGAGAATTAGGCTGACGTTCTCTACAAGGGAGCATTAGATTCCTTGATATATCGGGTAAAGGAGATGAGGGCCAAGAGCTCTTTACCCTAAGTATCTCAAAATAATTAGTCACATGGATGATGGATGTGAGTATTGCAGAGAATCATTGAAGGATGTACGAGCAAAGTGGGAGTTGATTTGGATATTTAAAAAAATACCTATGAAAAATATGACAGTGTATTGGTTACAACTCACCAAAATTCGAAACATGCAGTTAACTAGAGCAGAAAAACACCAATGGTAGAGAGTCACAGACCCTGAGTCCTGTTGAAAATTGAGAACACTCTACCTATTATTCGAAAGTTTGATTTTGATTGGTCTTTACATATATCGATGATGAATTTTCCATCATTGAAACGACATGGGACGAATGTGCTGGTCTATTCAGAAGTGACATGCTTATAAGTAATTTTTACTTTAAATTATAAATTAAAGTGAATTAATTTATATCAAGAAAATTAATAATTTTTAAATATATTTAAAAATTATAAAATAATATATGTAATATCATTTATTAATGTTTTGAAAACTAAATCAAAATAAAAATCAATTTACTTTTATAAACTAAATCAAAACAAAAATCAATTTACTTTTATAGATAAAAATAATAATATTTAAATCTAAATCTAAATTAATTTATTTTTATAGATAGATAATAATAATAATATTTAACAAAATATTATGATGGCCATCATTAACATTTATTATTCTATAAATTATAATTATTATATTAAAATAATATTTCACCCTTTAATAAATAAGTATATGTTTAATTATTTTTTTTAATTATTTACTTTTAAATTTTGTGATTTTTATTTTCCAAAAAGAATATCTTAAAAATAATGGAAAATATAAGAAAATACATATATTAATGCATAAATTCTTGTTCAATGGATTTAATAGTTAAAAACATTTGTTTTTTCCATGTTTAAATCGAGAGGGAGTAGAGTATGTATATCTCCATAAACTTTTTATTTAGCAAGAAATTTGATGAAATTAGTTTTAACAACCCACAAGCCTTATGTACATCTCCATAAACTTTTTAGTTAGTAAGAAATTGGATGAATCTAGTATCAACAACCCGCAAGCCAATACTAGCAAGAACTTGTCACTTGGCTCACTTGGCAAGGGCTAAGGTGTCTGGAGACACTCCCATCAATGATCACTTGAGGGTCTCATACGAAGGGGATGCCTACCCCTCAAACTTCATCACATCTGGCCAATATTATTCAATCAACATGTACAAAATCTACCCCCATTTGGTTTTGAAAATGTGACCTCCAAGGAGGAAACACACAGACACACACACATATAACCAACCTAGGTCCACCTTAAACTCAAATATATCAATAACTAAAAGGGATCAAATTTCTTATGTGTAACTTTTTTTAAGTTGATTCCATGTCTTATGTTAATTCTTTCATATTAATTGATTAAAAAAATTACACATTAAAAAATTTGATCTCTCTCGATGTTTAATAGATCTAGGTTTAAGATGGATTTAGGTTGGTTTAATTTTTGAAGATGTTGTCACATACATATGCATGAATATAGATATTTTTTATTTTTATTTTTTAATATAATATTATGTTTGTTCATGACAAAATATCTCTCATACTAGGTTGTAGAGCACTCAATGCAATAAAGAAAGGAAACATAGTTTTTACATATGTATTGGTTTCAACCCAGACCAATGCATAAGAAAGATACACACACACACACATGAAGCAGTAACTCATTGGAGTAATCAAGGCAAGCCTTGAGATCAAGCCTTTTGATTGTCACTATAACACCAAGAGTATATCCAACAACCCACATGCCCAACTTACCAATAACTTCTGACTTAGCAAGAGTCGAGATGTCCCAACCCCACCGAAGTGGGATCTATTCTAAGGATCACTTACTCTTCAAGCCTTACCACAACGAGCCAAACATGTCCCTTGGAACTGAACCTAGGTGGATGGGAGAACAAATTGTGCTCCTAACCACTCAAGCTACTAACGTAGGACAATGCATGGGAATGTTATGGTCCTAACAATGTTTTTAGTTGAATTTCTCATCATATAAAGTGACTCCCCATTATGTGCTTCAATTAGACATGGAATATGGGGCACTTAGATCACCCAATTCCTATCTGCCGCTAAAATTAAATAAACATGATTCCCATCTTGCAAACCTCTGTCCTTGTTCACTGAAAACTGGCCTCCCTTTAGCATCATATATCCTACATGGATGCCACCAACAATTCAACAAATGGGTTGCATTCAATTCATTATCGACTCACCACCCACTTCTTATTAATTTCAACCACTATCTTCTCATTACTGTCGATCTACCACTTCATTGTAATTCAAAATCTAACCAAAGACCAAGGAAAAGGGAACTCTGATATAATTTGATAACAAATTGGAGTGCTTTAGTAGTGCAAGTCACTTATAGGTTTAAACCCCAACGATCCATAACCATTTTGAAGAAGGTTATATATATATATATATATATATATATATATATATAGTGTGTGTGTGTGTGTGTGTGTGTGTGTGTGTGCTGACTTTTTTCTTCCTTGACTAGCCACTCGACCTTCCAAACTCTATTCCTACTCTGATAAGGTTATGTTGTTCAAACCTTGAATTTGGAAAATGTAAGTACTCTATCCAATTTCCCCATCAAATTGAAACACATACCTAAGGTACAATTATGCTTTAACATTCAAATAATGTTGTGCATCATCCATCTTAGATTTTCGAATTGAGGCTCATTCACTATAGAAAGCAATGGGCTTCTCATTGTCACCCTCAAGGTCCAAAGGCAATTTAAATTTCCCCAAAAGCTTCCCTAAAGACAAACCACAAGTTGTCCATTTCCTTCTAACCTATATTACAATATCCAAACATAGATTCGAGGACCCAAAATAGATAGGAGATCACATTTTTAACCCAATATGCTCAAGATGGAAGTTGGATAAGATGTTGTGGACATTTTGGTCATAGCACCTTGAGAAATCAGTGTGGGTACTACAGTCTAAGGGGGGATATTGGGCAACCTTATCTCACAAAAGTATGGAAAATTAATGTGACGGAAGCCTATTCAAGTAGGATTAGATGATGTTGACGGTGCTAGAAATCTATCAACCAAGGGGATCTCCCCAATCTGAAGTCCTAACAAGACCTCACACTGTTTGGTGTAGGAGTCCCATCCAGTATAAAGGCTTGATTTCCATATACTTAGAGATCTTCCCTGGCTCTAGCTGTCAGCACATGAGAGTGTTACACTGGTGTCTTCAAACAACAAGATAAGTGTGCTTGGTGAGTACATAAAGTAATTGTGTCAAGGTTCTCTTACTGCAAAAGGAGGGAGAAAAGTGAGCCTCTAAGAGAGAGGTAATAGTACCACCCAGGAAGAGACACACGCAAACCAGGAAGGTCCATCCAGCATCCAACAGAATAGTCCACAGCGGATGTGGAAACCGTTAAAACCAAAGTACAAGGGAAGACTCGTCCACCATCCAGCGGAGTTGTCCACAACGAATGTGATGGTCGTTATAACCAGTAAGAAAGGAAGGTTTGTCTAGTATCCTGCAGAGTATTCCACAAGGATGAGACAACAGTGATAACCAATACATCACATTCCCAACAAGGTAAGTACTAAAACAACCAAAATAGTTCTACTATCTTAGTACATGTGAAACAAACATGAATTACAAATGTCAAAAGAATAGTCTTACAAACATCCACAAGACATGGCACATAAAAGCATGCTAGCATTAACATGATTATGTATTAAGAAAAAGTTCCAAGACACATATGTACATCATACATCACTAGCCCCAGTAGTGGGACTTGGAGCCACTCCTCGCTCCTCAAATAAATGACTGAAAACTCTCTATTCTTCGTGGGAGGAGTCAAGGTGAAAAGTCCTTTGATTGTACAATGAGGGGGTATATATAACCAAGGGTGATGCTTGACCCTTGTGATTCTTTGACTACCCTCATGACTGTTCAGCTTTCTATGACTTTTCAACTGACATGACTCTTCATATTCATGTGTGTCCATTGGACTTCCACTTTACATTACATTCGATTTACAATAGACATGGCTCATAATAGTGATGTGCCCTTTGACAACTCATGACACGACTTGACATGACACTGCTGACATGGACTAGCTTGTTGAGGTGGCAATGTCAAGTTGTTGTTGCTGAGTGATGGATGTGCTTTCTCTTCTCCTCCACATAGCTTGATGATGTGGGGTCACCAACAATCTTTGGTCTTGAGAGGTGGTTGCATGCATGTGTTCCCTTTTCTTGTGTATGATAAGCTTCTTTGTCCGTCCAATTGTAAGTGAGTCTTCTAGCATTTTCTCTCCTCCTTCTCCTTCTTCATCATCTCACCATGATTTAATAGTGTACATGTTCCTACAATTCACTCATGACGGGACGAAATCAAATCCAAAAACTCCCTATTCTAAGATTATGCACTGTTATCCATGGATTAAGCCCAGGACGGGTGACAGGCTGGGAAAGAAGGCTCAGTAACTGGGCATCGCGTAGTTTCAGGTGACAGAGAGGGAGATTGGTTACTGAGATTACATAGAGCACAATTCAGGCTTGGCTGAGGATCTTCTTAGCATAGTCTTCACTACTGGGAAAAATTGTGCAGAGGCCACTGGGAGACAGGATTGCATAGTTGGGATAGTCAGTGGTTGCTGCAAGATGGGACCCTAGGAGGTAGGTCTGCACAGTTCTCAGAGGCAAGGTAGGACTGGGCAATAGAGGGGCATGGGAGGACATTTCTGTGGAGTTCTGGAGATCAGTGAGTCTCGGTTGAGGGAGGAAACTGGGGGACACTTCTACGCAGTTTTGGGAGGAAAAGTAGGTCGGGTTCTTTGTGCATTGTGGGGTTCCAATAGGTAGGGAGGAGGCTTGATGACTGATTTTTTGAAATGCGCAATTCAGGTTAGGCTTGAGGCAACTTCTGCACAATTATGGGAAGGAAGGCAGGGAAGGCAGGCTGCTCAAATTTGGGATTGCGTAGTGCAACTTCCTTGGGGGTAAGTCTCTGTGCATTGTGCAGTTCTAGGTAGCAGAGCAACATCACTGAGGGCTGAGACTACGCAGTGTGCAGCTCAGTCGGGGTCCGTTGAGAGAGAGTTGTCCAGTCGGAAAGATTTTCATGAAAATGGATAAGTGTGGGAGGCAAGTGGACTCGTCAGGAACTTGACATTGTGATCACTCACTTAGCATACTTCGACGACATGACAACATAGACCATCGGGACAACAAGACAAATAATTACCCTTTGTGAGACAATCTAGAACTAAAAGATACAAATGTGACACTTGAGATAGACCTTAGGATGACCGTGACGACACTTGTGCGACAAGGCTTAAAAATTTGTGTATGAATGCGGCAAATGTTTACATGGCTAGGACAACTTGTATACACAAAGACCAACCTTTGAGGTCACTAGAAAGGCTCGCAAACATGACGTAACAACCAAACATGACAAAAGATGACAATTGACCCAACAAACAAAAGGGAGCAAGACACTTAGAGGAAACACATGGAATGATTGGCAGTGCTTGCAACCATGCATGTCATTGAAGACATGATGATATAAAAATGATAAGTGGTCCTTCATGCTACACTAAGAGGTGTATTTCAAAAGATATGTTTTGTTTTCCATACCTACCCTTTAAAGGGTTATGCATCAGATGGAGTCTTCATGCGGTCTTGATCTTCTATCATATCTTGGGTTCCTTGGTCTCGTTCTCTTTCTCCTCAACTCCTTGAGAGTCATCTAGCATGTCATTTGTCTTCGTGGCCATTGAGAGACACAATTGTGTAGTTTAAGTGAGCAGCGACTACTGTAGGATAAGGCCCTGTGAGGACACATATGTGTAGTTTTAGGATGCAAAGAAGACTTGGCAGCTGAGATGCTCGAGGGACAAAACTACGTAGTTTTTGGAGACAATGGGTTCCAGCTGAGGGAAGGACACTGGAGGAAACCATTGCACAGTTTTGGATGCCAAGGGAGGCTAGGTTTTCTGCACATTGTGCAGTTCCAGCAAGTAAGGGAAAAATCTTGAGGCTTTCATATGCGAAGTGCACAATTCAAGAAAGCTAGATGAGGCTAGGTCGCTAGGGAAACTCCATAATTTAGTTAAGTGTGGGATTGGTGGAACCGATGTGAAGAGTGATAGAACTTGACTATGATCACACACTTGAACACTTAGTGACACAACATAGACCATCCAGAACATATAAAAACATGCTTCTCTTAATGCAACAACCTTTGCGACAGCTTACGACAAGTGCAGCTTTGATGATATAATTTGAGAGGATAAAGGAAACACTTGTGCAAGAGTGCGCGAGATGAGTGCGAAACATGTCTATGTGGTGAGGACAACCCATTATCACAAATATTTCCCCTTGAAAAAAAACAAACTTCCCTTTGCATGACAAGTGATGATCCCCATGCCTAAGATGACACATACTATATAAAGATAAAAGCGTGCACGACTCTTAAGATCGAAGAGGGGAGCTTGAGATCATCAGCTTACTAATAAGTGACTAAGGAACGATCGATCACAGGATCCATGGTAGGCTCCGAAATTTAAATGTAGGCCAAAATTTTGGAGGGTGTTGCATCCACTACAATAGATGACAATGGGATCCTTAGTGCTAGTCTTCCAACCAAAGCCCAAGCAATGATCCATTATTATGTTCATCTCTTAGAGTGTTACATACTTCTAGTAACATATTGAGCTTTGAATACAAGTTTTACAATGCTCAAATAGGCCTCTAATGCTACAAATGTCTCTCCCTTTCAGTTCCTTCTATGTATCCAAACAAATTATTATTTGGACTCTCGTTTTATTCCCTATGAATACCCAAATAGGCCTCTTAAAAATTGTAGGTATGATTTAAATGCAATCATCATACACCCAAATATTTCCTAATATGGAAAGAATGCCCCATTATTTAGCACTTCATTGAGGAACAAACAAGATCCCACAAATATCGTAATGAGATGATATTACAATGGGGATCCTACCATATTATGGCTTTGATTGCACACTTTGTAATGCCCAATTGAGCCTCCACCATACAACACAAGCAAAACCTAAAATGAAGCATATGATTAGCTATGTGTTATTATTATGTTTAAGAAGACAAAGGAATCTATGTGCATTTCTATAACTATAGAAATTGAATACAGGTTGGGTTGATGATTAGGGTGACAACATAAAGGAAACTAGTTAGAAAATTAACATGAAGAACCTATTGTCAACTTGACTCTTATCTCCTAAGATACACTCAACTTACAATTCCACATATAGAAACTCTTCAGTGGTTGGAACTTCACTAATCTTCCATAGAGTTTCCTTTGTCAATTCATCGTCTATCCATGTTGCCATGATAGTCGTCCTCGTAGAAGTAATTTTTCCAACACATAAAGTTTGCAATAACATTATGTGATCCTAGAATGTTTCCCACTTTTCTAATCATGCTAATTTGATCAATTTTCCCCATTATGTATTATTATGTTGTAAAAATATCAAGTGCTTCCCATTTCTGAATCAATTCCAAGTAATCATTACTGTGCCTGATCTTCCAAATTTTATTGTTAACTCGATATGCTCTAACTTTCCCTCCTCATACAAGAGGGGAATCTATGTCGTATATTAGCTAAATTCATTAAAAAAAACTAGAGCACAATAAAATTTAGTGCAATAAAATAAAAAAATGATATCTTAAAAATTTAAATATATAATAATCTATTATTAATAATTTGTATATAGAATGGAGAAAATTTGATAAATGCATGCCATAATTTATTTAAAAAGAAAATAATGAGTTTTAAAAATTGAGATAAATAGTGATCTCTACTAAAGACGTGCATGGAGTGTAGGGACAAGCAAGGAAAGCTTGACCTATTCAAGCAACATTTTTTTTGTAAGCTTCATCAATTGATTTCCATTACTAATAAAAGATGTTACATTGATAGTAGTTCATGCTCCATGTTACAAAAAACCACCTTGGGAGGCCATTACCTCAACCAAGGGTATCCAAAATAGCACCATTTCTAACAGATAAAAATTAAGATAAAAGGCTTCGACTGTCACAGAATCAGGGAGACCTAACTATACTTGTTATACTTTTCCACTGGTGCCCTTTAACATTTTCAAAAACTAGGGAAAAATATATTAAGACGACTATTCTAAAGCAATATTACAAGTGCTATAACATCCTACAGAAAGCAAAAAATGAAGGTTTATACAAAATCTAAAGCAAAGAAAATCCAACTGTGTTCTAACTACATCTAGAGTGTTATGAAGAGTACGAAGTAAAATCCAACTGTGTTCCAGAGTGACATGCTGGAAACCAACTATAAAGACTAGTGCAAAAGCCGTCAAATTCCCAACTGTAGATACAAGTGCATAAGACTTCAAAGACCATTAATCAGAGATAATAACTGGAGAAAGGGGAGAGGCTTTTTTATGTGGAGAATTGCCAGTGCGAGAGGAGACATTGAGTGGGAGAGTGGTAATGACTGTTGGTGCTTCATTAGGCTCCTTAGTCTCATTTTTTGAATTCAAGACCACAAATTTCTCCACCCTTGCTAGTCTAGTTATGATGTCATCCATGTTGTAGTGAATATTTTGAATAATTCGCCTGATATCCTCTTGTCTTGAAAACAATTTGTAGTTGTCTACATGCTTTTCACAAATAACCATTCACTAGAGAAATGCTTGCATTTGTTGGTGCACTGTGAGCGAATGAAGGAAGTGGAGCCTATGCTTCCTGAATTTCCCCGAATCAAGAACCCACTCGAGGCAATTACCTTCAATTTCATAATCAAAGAAATATATCTAATCACCAAACTCCTTTGACTCTAGGAGGAGAATCTCCTTCCCCACTTCTATTAGGCTTGAGTTGAAGTAGTTCGCCACTGAATCCCATCCAAACAAAAGCTGACAAGAGGAAGATGAACCAGTTCCACCACCTCGACAACTCAACTTTCTCTACCTAGGATCCATAATTACAAAGGGAAATGACCGATACAAAATAGATAGAAAACAGAGGTGAGAACTTTGGGAGTTAGATTCTCAAGTATAGAATAATCGACTCAACAAGAAGGGCATCATCTGTAAAGGAACAAATAAAGGAAAGTGCATTCGGTCGAGGGGTCAGGTGTAAAGAAATTCCACAAGGTTTCAACAGGCATACCAACCCTAACTCCTAATATATCCCAAATTTTGAAAGATATATACAAAGGAATATCAGAGACCTTAAGTATACTATGAGACTAAACAGACAATTAACACCATCAAAACCAAATGGAGAAGGTACCTGGGTACCAAATTCTGCAAACCAACACTAGTCAATTGAAAGAAATGCCCGCAAAATCAAAACCTTGAAGTGACAAAGTGGGTAGAACTGCCACCAGTTCAAAGGATGGACCAATCCTTGTATTATGGAGAAAGAGGACAAAAAATATTGACCCCTGCATAAACTCATGAAGCTATATGAAAGGTACTAGAAAGCTAGTTGCTTAAATAGTGAACAAAAATGACAATAGGGAAGATAATAGTAAGGAAACAAACCGCCCACATATCCTGGGGAAACCAACAATAGCATTCAAGAGAAACATGACAATTTGAAACCCTCTTCCCTAGCACAGATAGCATAGCTATGTCTCCACCCTGAGAAGTTTCCCATGCATTTATAAAGGGGCATGGACATGAGAGGACTCATCGTTTGAAAGAGAATACCAAAGTGTTCGAGGTCCACATAAGGACAAGCGTATGACCTGGAACACTTTTTAAAAACCACAAACTTCGCATAAATCGTAAGCTCATGAATGAGAAATATACACTATATGTTAGGATCTCTTCCGCCTATAACCAATCTGGCATGAGAAAGCCTAATCATCTCAATTTCTAAGTGATGATACCAGATGGAAAAGGGAATAGAATACTCCATTACATATGCGACCACCTACATGCCTTTAAAACAACGAAACCAGAGTAGATGATATCAAGTCTGTGAACAGTAAAAGTGCCACACAAGAACCAAGAGGTGACAAGTGGAGAGTATGGCTCTTGTTCCAAAGGTCACCAACCCTTTCTCTGTTCCCATGTTTGGAATGTTAATCATGCCTCCTGTCAAAACTGTGACGCTTAATAACACCCCCATCGGGGACGTTAGCTTCCACTGAGGACCTATATTGTTTCACCCGCTTTTTAATTCCTTGGATGTCCTCCATTAATGACACAACCGACCAAGGTTCATCCAAGGCTAAGTTTCATTTGTGGCTGCCCCAATTTGCCAATGCATTCACTACTTTGTTTCCTTCCCGTGGTATATGTCAAGGGATAATATAATCAAACTTTAATAATAAGTCTTGAATATTTGAAATGACTTCCTGTAAATGCCAATTGTGCACCACTTTAAGTGTGGAGTGGCCATTTAACAATTGATGTATGCATTGTTTGAAAACCTGAGAATCTCCATGGACCTGAATCAAGCGATACCCTTCTCTAGCTGCAATTGGTAAACCTTTTTCAATAGAAAGTAATTCTACAAGATTGTTTGTGGTCACACCACACGAACATGTGTATATATGCAGAGGATTGGATTTATCATCACTAAAAATCCCTTCGTAGACAACCGCACAAGGGTTTCCCTTGGAGGCACCATTGAAACTCAATTTCAAGAAGGAGCTTGGGGGTGGTGTATATGAATTTTCGATAGGATGAGTATGACATAGTAGATTAGATGGGTAGGGATTAGACATAGAGGGATGAAAATCAAGGCTTTTTAAAATATGTTCCTCAAACTCCTCCACTTGTCAATTATCAATGGTCCAAGAGGACACAAGAATAGTCTTTAGGATGTTGATAAGGATCACCTCTTTTAATGTTGATTTTGTACTTTTTTTCATATTAAAACTCTAATATTTTGTTATTTCCACAAGTTCAAAAGGGCAAAGCCTAAAGCCAATTGCCTGCCATGTGAAACAACATGGTTTTTGAACTTTCATCCTGAACATTATTCCAATAAAGTTTTCAAATATCCCAAGCAGGGTAGACTAAATCTAAAGATTTACTGGAGGAATTCCCAAATGTGTTATAGAAAGAGGCATGTAAGGCAAATTTTCCCTGCTAACTCATCCACCTAGAAGCATAGTTGACATAGTGACAACCCCTCATATCCCTTTATTCGAAGGCTGATCAGGTGCTCATGTCCTAAGTGTCGTAAAATGCTCAAAAATTAAAGTGCTTAGAACTAGTTCAAAGTTGAATGACTGGAAAGTGATCGTCTTCCCGATTCCGGTGCCGCAAACGGTTTGAAAAATGATCACCATATGAGGAAGTTATGGCAAAAAGAAGAATTTGTCCATAACATTAGAAATTTTAATTTTTCAAAAAAAAATTAAAAAAGGAATATTCCGCCTGGCACGAAATCCGAGGCAACCACCAAACATTAAATTTAACTGTAGTTAAGTTGGCAGAATTTTGGCAGGAGCGCCAAATTTGGCGGACCCGCCATAATTGGCGAAGCTATCTGGAGTTAACTAAAGTTAGCTGGAGTTTTTCTAGGAAAAAACTGGAGAAACTTTAAATGGTCATAACTTTGGCTAGGAAAGTGGGTTTTGGACGAATTTCTTTTTGATTTTGGGTATTTTCGACCTTCTGAAGCCATTGGTGCAGGTTTTACAGCCATCTGAGGTCATTTGTAGAGGTTTTGGAGCCATGAAAGTTCTAGGAGCCACCAGGGCCCAGTTTTGTGAAGACTGTATAGGGTTGCAGGTATCCATTGGAGGTGATCCAATAGTCAATCCTGAAGGATTCAAGTGTTCTGAATCCATTTTTACCATATATTTCTCCTGTAGATGATTCTATTCAGCTATATTTTCAATTTTAGCATTTAATAAAAACAAGGACAAGCCCGGTTGGGAGCTTTGGACCCAGCAGACGTAGCCCTGGAGGGGGTGAACTGCTTTATCAACTTCTTTTGCATTTGTGGTTGATTTATTTTGCAGATCAAATTCATTTTAATGTGTTAAACAGTAAAAGGAAATAACTCTGCTATGCTTAAATGGGTCATGAACAGCTGAAAATTTCATGTGTTTTCTTTCTGCAAGACATGGAAATCTTTTAAACATGTTTAATTCTGAATTGAATACCTTGCAAACAAATTTCAAGTAGTTTCAAATTCAGATCAAGTTGGTATCAGAGCTCAGGGTTTTGTGCAAAGATCTTCTAACTGTCTTGCAAAGTATTGATGCTTACCAGGTTGAAACTCAAAAGAGGGGAAGGACAGTTGACTAGAGAACGAGAGAATCCTCAGTCAAGGAAGGCCAAAGAGCCATCACCTCCACCTTCAATTTCACCCTCAAGAGTCTCAGCAGAAGCTTCAAGGATGTCTGAACATGAAGGAGAAATTCCTATAGAGACAGATCCAAGAGAAGAAGAAAGAGTCTTCAGAAAGGCTTTCTTAGACCTCACTAAAATGGTGAGGATATTGTACCAAGAAAGAAATGAGAAATTGGCTGGAGAAGGGTCCAAACATCCACATGAAGGAGAGGGCTCTTCAGGAGGTAAGAAGGATGATGATCATTCCAAGAAAGGACATGGAGGAAATGGTGATCCACCACCCCCATCTTCACCTTCTTCCTCTTCATCCTCGTCTTCTTCTGTTCATAAGCATAGATCCTCTGGAAAAAGTCCTTTTTTGAAGCTTGATGTAAAATTCGAATTACCTATGTTTAATGGTGAAGTGAATGCAGAAAAGCTTGACAACTGGATTAGGCAGTTGGAATTTTACTTGAGGATCCAAAATATGCATGATGATGCCACAAAGATTCAGTTGGCTTCTTTGAGAATGGATGGAGCAGCATTGGTCTGGTGGGAGGCCAAGACTAAAGAGGAGATCAAGAAATTTGGTAAGGTTACCTTAACATGGCCTGAATTTTTGTTAGCCATTAAAAAACAATTTTATCCTCTTGCTCACATGCAGAAGGCCATTATGAATTGCCAAAATTTCAGACAACTTAAGGGTCAGAGTGTCCAAGACTACACCCAAGAATTTAGGAGAAGAGCTCTCTTGTTAGGGGTAGATTTGCAAACCCAAGAAACCTTGCTGAAATACATTGGTGGCTTGCATAGCTACCTTAGACACACCATCTTGATGTTTAACCCTACTAGCCTGGACGAGGTTTGTGTCCAAGCTACCCATTTAGAGGCAAGGGGAAAAAACACATTTGAAGAGGGTAGAAACAAGCCCCCCAAGGGGAAAAACAAAGAGAAAACCTCCAAGGGAAAGGGTAAAAAGAATGCATCTGTCAAACAGGAGAGTGAGAAAGTGATCTGTAAACACTGTTCTAAACTAGGTCATGAGGAGAAAAACTGTTGGAAATTATATCCTGAAAAAAGACCTCAATCTAACAAATCCAAAGGGAAACAGAAAATTGCTGCTACTACATCTACACCACAAGATTTAGGGGAAGATTCAAGTGATGAAACCAAAATTGCAGCCATGGGTTTGAAAAACTTGAAGGGAAAAGAAGTTGAAACTCAAGCCAGCACTAGTACCTCAAACTGCCATGTACAAGCTCCTAATGAGGAAGAAAGAATTGAACTGTTTCATGTGAGGGTGATTTCAAAAAATACTAAAATTGACACACTTTTTGATAGTGGGTCACAAGCAAACCTTATATCAGAGGACTTGGTCAAGCAGCTTAAACTTGAGACCGTTCCACATCCGAAGCCATATCCACTTGGATGGATTTGCAAGGATGCAAATTTACAAGTTTCAAGAAAGTGCACATTGCGCTTTGCAATTACTGCACATTTTATTGACACAGTTGAACTTGATGTGGTACCTTTTGATATAGCAGGAATTGTTTTGGGAAGTCCTTACTTGCTTGACAGGAAAGCTATCTTTCATCACCATGAAAACAAATATCATCTGTTCAAATATGGCAAGGAGTTCATTGTTAGAGCTCATCGCAAGAAGACAAATATAGCGATGGTGAATGCAGGACAGGTAAAGAGGCTGGTCAATTCAAGTAAGAATTTTTTTCTTCTTATGATTAAGCCCAAGGTTGATGTGAATCATGAGTCATTTGACAATTGTGATCCAGAACTTAAATCAGATCTGTATGATGTAGTTGATGCATATCATGAGATGTTTCAGGAGCCAACAGGTTTGCCTCCTAAGAGGGAGATTCAACATGAAATCCATTTGCATCCAGATTGTCCTCTTCCAAACATAGGCATGTACCGCATGTCTATTATGGAGAATGCTGAAATAAAGAAGCAAATCAAGGACTTGTTGGACAAGGGTTTCATAAGGCCAAGTACTTCACCATGTGGGTCACTGATTGTATTGATTCCAAAGAAAGATGGCACTTGGCGTATGTGTGTTGATTTCAGGGCCTTGAACAAGATAACGGTAAAGAATCGTTACCCACTCCCAAGGATAAATGATTTGCTAGACCAGCTGAAAGATGCTCGATATTTCACTAAGCTAGACTTGCGCAGTGGATATCATCAAGTAAGAATTGAAGAAAGTGACATTTGGAAGACAACCTTTAAAACCAAAAAAGGACTCTTTGAGTGGCTTGTGATGTCGTTTGGTTTGTGCAATGCACCTGCAACTTTCATGTGGGTAATGGATGATGTCTTGCGTCCTTTTCTTGATGATTTCGTTATTGTCTACTTAGATGACATCTTAATTTTCAGAAAGTCTAGAGAAGATCATGTTATGCATGTTAGAAAAGTACTTGATGTTTTGAAGAAGAATTAGTTATTTCTTAAAATGTCAAAGTGTGAATTTGGAAAGACTTCTTTGGTTTATTTGGGACACATAGTAGGAGGAGGTGCTTTGAGAATTGATCCTGCTAAGATTGAGGCTATTGTGAAGTGGCCTACTCCCAAATCCATAACAGAGGTAAGAAGTTTTTTGGGTGCAGCTCAATATTGGAGGAAGTTTATCTCTAACTTCTCTTCTATAGCAGCTCCTATGCATGCAGTGACAAGTGTGAAGCATGCTTTCCAATGGGGAGGCAAGCAGCAAAAAGCTTTCGAATCTTTGAAAGAGAAGATTAGTTCAGCTCCAGTCCTTGCATTACCAGATTTGAGACAACCATTTGAGATACAAACTTATGCTAGTGATTATGCTATGGGTGCAGTTCTTCTACAGCATGGTAAGCCTATTGCTTTTCATTCTGAAACTTTTAATGGTGTTGTTGTAAATTATCCTACATATGATAAGGAGTTGTATGCGTTGGTACAAAGCGTCAAAAAGTGGAAACACTACTTGATGGGCAAAGAAACTCTTATACATACTGACCATCAGCCCTTACAGTACTTGCAATCACAAAGCAAGTTACAACAGTCACGACACTTCAGATGGATGGGCTTCTTGCAACAGTTCCATTTGGTAATAAGGTATAAGAAAGGTACTTTGAATAAGGTTGCTGATATGCTTTCAAGGCCTATTATTGGTGTTGTTACTTTACTTAAGAATGCTTCCATTGTACATGATAGTTACATAGAACAATATGCATCTGATGATGACTTTAAAGATGTGTATGCTAACTTGAGTAAAGGGAATCATGTAGAGGAAAATGACTATCACATGCATAACAATTTGTTGTTTCATTTGGGAAAGTTGTGTATACCACAGGGGGAGAGGATAAATGTCATAAGAGAAGCTCATTCTTCTCTTATTGCTGGCCATTTTGGTGTGAGCAAAACAGTTGCACATCTACAGAGGTATTGCTATTGGCCTTGCATGGTAGATTCTGTTTCAAGGTTCATAAGAGGTTGTTCATTATGTGCTACAAGCAAGCCTAGCAATAGGAAGCTTGGGTTGCATACTCCTTTGCCGGTACCTTCTGTTAGCGCTTGAAATTTCACCTCAGGCTGAGAAAGGTAAACTTCAAGGCAACATCAAACCACTTAGCCTCGTAGCTAGCCCTACGGGGTAGGAGAGGGCTCTCTCCGGTCTATCTCAGTAAAGATCTTCAATGGGCGAGATGACCAATAGGAAAACACTGATTTTAGGCTAGTAAACTGATCAAGAGGTTTAAATTTGGGATTTTTAAATTTTTGGTGGAAAATTGGGGAATGGCAATTTCAGGTGCGGGGATTGGACACAGTTTTCGCAGGGAGTTCTTTGGGGCGAGGTAGGAAACAATATTGATGCGTTTGATAGAGATGGATGGATGAGAATGACTGGTGAGGAGTTAAGGAGAGCAAGCAATAACCTTGAATTCCCCTTAAACAGTTGAAAACATTGATATCAAGCAAACTTAAAAGCAGAGCATGACAGTCATGAATTCTACTTTAACACTTCATTTGCCTAATTTGCAGAAGGAAAAGTAAGGAAATGATTCACATAAAACACTTACAAGTACAAAGAGAAACACACCATCAATACATGTGACCACAAGAATCCCAAAAAGGACTGCAAAACCCTGGTCTTCCTTTGCCAAAAATTGCAGAGATAAGTGAATAATACAATAGAGCTTATCCCTCAAGAGTCCAACCTTCCAACCCCTGAAAATGACTAAGAAAATACATAATATAGGCAAGCTAACACCTTTCCTTGCCTCTAGGGGTCGAGCTCATCCTTCTAGGAGCTGTTTCAACCAATTCTAAACTGAGCACTAAAATCTAGGCAGTCAAAACAACTTGCCTCTATAAGCTAGGAAACCAATTCATTCATTAAATTTTCACCTATTTCATGAATGAATCTTCTAGAAGAGATACATAAGTGTAAAAGTGTCATAAAATTACATTATTTACATCAAGTAGGATGACAATCCACTCCAAAAAGTCAAACATGGTCAAAACTGCGTTTTGCTGAGCTATACACTGAAATTTTGAGAAATTTGCCTGATGGGTCGCGCGCCAAATACTGACGAGTCGTGCGCCTTTGAGAGAACTTTTGGGGCCCTTCCAGGTTTCCAAATGCGGCAAGAGTAGACTTGTTGGAAAGGTCTGTGAGTCTACTTTCCAAAACAACTGGAATTTCTGAATTTGGTTGTCATTTGCCCCTCCAAAATTGCAATCTCCCAAGACTGCTTTCTGTGTGTCAAAAATGTGGCAGAAAGTCATTTTTTGCTTGTTTTTTGACTTTTAGGAGGCCCAAAACTTCATAAAATCTCTTGGGAATGGGTGAGCATGTGTAAATTTTCATGCCAAATCCATAAATGCTGAGTTTTTTGAAAATAGAGTTGCCAAGTGAAAGGGTCGCGCGGGGGGTGAGACCCGTCAAGCGGAAAAACCTGTTTATGGCACAAAAAATTCACAAATGACAAAAGTTTCTCCAAATTTCTTGAAATTTGGGCTGGGAGTCCCCAATAAAGTACCATGCTCAGTCAAAGAGGTTTTGGCCAAAATTTGGAGTGGATCGGGCCTTTTCCGTCGTTTTAGTGCCCTGGCCAACCTCCTTGGATCTGACGATTGCAATTTTGACATTTCTCTAAAACCATGACACCTGTGCAAAAAGTGAAGGAGTTTTTTCTTCTTTGGCATGTTATGGACAAAAACCTCTCTCAGTTTTCCAAAATCCATCTTTTATTGCTCTGGAACATCATTTGAGTGCGACTTGTCCCGATGTGTGAAACAAGGAATTTTGTCGAAATGGAGCGAAATGAAGGGGATAGGGGGCTTCTAAATTCTTGGGGAAATTTTTGGGAGTGGGGAGGGATGTTAGGAAGCAGGGGAAAGTGGAATCTCAGAGATTGAGCGAGGGGAAGGGGTCCAAAAGGGAAAAACACAGGCCAAACCTAGAAAATTGCCAGGTTGTAGCTAGAAACTAGGGTTTGTGCAAAAATGAGGAATTTGGGGGATCTCAGTGATGGGAAGCATTTGATAAGGTACATGAAGGATAGGGGAAGGTGTATGAACATCTGGATACAAGTTTTGCCAATGATTTGACCGCCCAAGAGAAATTGCCTTCAAAACCCTAGGAGAGAGAAATGACCTTGCCTAGGCGCAACTGAAGCATGAACAAGATGTAAAATGACTCATTAGACATTGACATGATAGTGACAACCCTATGAATGATGATAAACTCAGCTGAATAGTGACATAGATTGGCATTTGGGCAACTTTGCAAAGAGTGAGAGCCAACCCTAGACCTAATGCCTAGTGACCAAATTTTGCTTGAAGACTCACTGAAATAACAAAATTTGACCTTGACACTTCAAAATCACTTTGTAAGAGCACATTTGATCACTGGAGGAAGGCTGGAAAGACTGACACTAACACCTTCTAGACCATGGGAGAGCATCTCTATGGATTTTGTAGGAGGTTTGCCAAAATCTCGAAAGCAGCATGATTATTTATATGTAGTAGTTGATCGTTTCAGCAAAATGTGTATACTTATGCCTTGTAAGAAAACTATAACTGCTGAACAAACTGCTGAATTATTTTTTCATCATGTATGGATTCACTTTGGTTTGCCTACTTCCATTATTAGTGACAGGGATTCCAGATTTGTGGGGAATTTTTGGTCCAACCTATGGGAGATGATGGACACAAAGTTGAAGAAAAGTACTGCTTTCCATCCGCAAACAGATGGACAAACCGAAGTTGTGAACAAAACCATTGTGCACCTCTTGAGAGGTTATTGCAGCAAGCATCCCAAGCTTTGGGATGAACATTTGCACTACATACAACATGCTTACAATCGTGCCAAGCACTCTTCCACAAACACCTCACCGTTTGAAGCTTGTTTTGGTTACTTGCCAAAATCACCTCTTGATTTCATTCTTGAGAAAGATGTTGCCATCTAGGGACATAGTGACATTGACAAAGCTCATTCATTCATTGAAATAATTTAGCAAATACATCAGCAAATTCAAGAACAGCTTGAGAAGAGTCAAGGAAAGACACGACA
This sequence comes from Pinus tabuliformis, assembly GCA_031772625.1. Classification (NCBI taxonomy): domain Eukaryota; kingdom Viridiplantae; phylum Streptophyta; class Pinopsida; order Pinales; family Pinaceae; genus Pinus; species Pinus tabuliformis. The sequence continues at coordinate 530,165,669 of CM062815.1, read as the reverse complement.
AGCATAGAGTCAATCACAAGTTTCAAGAAGGAGATGAGGTATGGCTGTACATTAGTAAGGAAAGGATGCAAGGAGAAGGTAAAAAGTTGAAGCCTATTCGTTATGATCCATTCAAAATCCTCAAGAAGGTTGGAAATAATGCTTTTCAATTAGATTTTCCTTCCTACATGCAAATGTATTCTGTTGTCAATGTGGAGAAATTACGTTTGTATGAACCTCCTTTGATTGTTGATCATGAAAATGTTGTTCAGCTGCCATCTATAGAAGATTTCTCGCCAGAATTCTTAGATGAGCTGAAAGAAGATACAATCCTTGACAGAAGGACACGCACTTCAAGGAGGGGCAGTGTAGATTATGTTCGGGTTGGTTTCAAAGGCAGCAAACCGAACAAGGCAAAGTGGATGGAGGTGGACAGAGTGAGGGAGTTGTACCCTCACCTCTTTAACAGGTAGTTGAAGGCTTTTGGGATCCAAAAGCTTCCCAATGGGGAGGCGTGATCAGGTGCTCATGTCCTAAGTGTCGTAAAATGCTCAAAATTTAAAGTTCTTAGAACTGGTTCAAAGTTAAATGACTGGAAAGTGATCGTCTTCCCGATTCCGTCACCGCAAATGGTTCTAAAAACGGTCGCCGTATGAGGAAGTTATGGTAAAAAGAAGAATTTGTCCATAACATTAGAAATTTTAATTTTTCAAAAAAAAATTAAAAAAGGAATATTCCGCCTGGCACGAAATCCGAGGCAACCACCAAACATTAAATGTAACTGCAGTTAAGTTGGCGGAATTTTTGCAGGAGCGCCAAATTTGGCGGACCCGCCATAATTGGCGGAGCTATCTGGAGTTAACTAAAGTTAGCTGGAGTTTTTCTAGGGAAAAACTGGAGAAACTTTAAATGGCCATAACTTTGGCTAGGAAAGTGGGTTTTGGATGATTTTTTTTTTATTTTCGGTATTTTCGACCTTCTGAAGCCATTGGTGTAGGTATTACAGCCATATGAGGTCATTTGCAGAGGTTTTGGAGCCATGAAAGTTCTAGGAGCCACTAGGGCCCAGTTTTGTGAAGACTGTATAGGGTTGCAGGTATCCATTGGAGGTGATCCAATAGTCAATCCTGAAGGATTCAAGTGTTCTGAATCCATTTTTACCATCTATTTCTCCTGTATATGCTTCTATTCAGCTATATTTTCAATTTGAGCATTTAATAAAAACAAGGACAAGCCCGGTTGGGAGCTTTGGACCCAGCAGACGTAGCCCTGGAGGGGGTGAACTGCTTTATCAACTTCTTTTGAATTTGTGGTTGATTTATTTTGCAGATCAAATTCGTTTTAATGTGTTAAACAGTAAAAGGAAATAACTCTGCTATGCTTAAATGGGTCATGAACAACTGAAAATTTCATGTGTTTTCTTTCTGCAAGACATGGAAATTTTTTAAACATGTTTAATTCTGAATTGAATACCTTGCAAAAAAATTTAAAGTAGTTTCAAATTCAGATCAAAGGCAATCCCAGGTGAGATTACGCCCCCAACGTATCAACTAGAGAAAGGTTGATAGCTTTGGCCACCATGAAGCAACCCATATCTGATTCCATACAGTTTCATTATCCTTTTGTTGAAGAGCATACTAGTAAGGAGTAGGATTCTTTGAGTGAGAAAGAACTAGATGATTGTTGACCCCATCGTAAAGTGTCCTTCTAAGAAAGCCAAATCTTCTTATTCTCAAGTATCTTCTGAAACTCCTTCCAGGGATAGGTGGTGTCAACAGGGGGGCAATCACTTTTGTCCTTCCATTGTCACCACTGCTGATTATTGACTAGTGGTTTCCATAAGTCCTTTATCTTATTGTCTCCCAAAGATTTTGATAAGGTTTGGATAGGTTGTAAACATTATTGCTCCCCCAAGCGAGGATGTTGTTGCCAAGCGTCCTCCCAGAAAGATGCTATATTTCCTCCTTTTACATATCAGAATGCATATTGTCTAACATATTCAAGCAATACTTGCTAGCGCACCAAATAGTTGATAAATATTACATTGTACTTGCAAGACACAAGGCTCAAATGACATGCAACTTAAAAGCTTAAATAGTGTGCAACTTAAAATCTCTGATAAAAATGTTATTAAATAGAATTTAATTTTTTAATATAAGTGTTATTAGACAACATTTAATTTTTTAATATTGAAAATTAGTGAAATTTATAAAAAAGCAAGTCAATATTCAAATTTATTTAAGTTATTTTCAACAAGCATTTCATAAAAGTGTTTTCATTTATTTATTAAGACAATTTCAATTGATTTCTAACATTATTATTTTTTATATTATTTATTTATAAGAATTTAAGAAAATGAAGGAGAATAAAGATGAATGGATGCAGTTAACCAAGATACTAAACAAATGTTTAATTGTTGTTATTTTGTTTTTTTTTAACACATATAAGTATATTTTCTATTAAGTCTGCGTCCAAGCACAACAAAATATATGGGAAATGATTACATTGTTTTTTCATGCTTCCGTTCCTTTAGAGGAGGACTGGTAAGTGGTTTTAAAATTTCCAACTGGAAATATACTACAAAAAATGATTGACATACATATATTTTGCAAATTTGACCCAATAAAAGACAAACTTACAATATGAATTTATAATCAAAAGGGAGTGGGATCTTCTGTGAGAGGTTTGCTAAGATCAATCTACAAATTATTAGGACCTCAAATGAATGCATTTCTTATGGAGCTTTGGTTTTGGATTATCTCCATTTGCATTTGTATATCATTTAGTTGCCTATGCAAGGCATCAATTTTGTCATCATGGAAATTAACTTTGGCTTTGAGTTGCCATAATTCGTCTACTAGAAAAATTCTTGTGTTTTTTTGTTGTTGGATTTTCTATTTTATATCCATATTATCAAGGTGTAGTTCTTCAAAAGGTTGGGGATGCTTATTTCATCCCTACTACCACATGCAACTGTTGGGGTTTCTTTTCTAAGCAACATTGGACAATTACTAAAGAAGGAGGCAATTTATAGTGAAGACAATGATCAAATGAACCTAAGGGCCAATGCAAAGGAAGCAAGGCAAGGCTAAATCATTAGCATTAGAAGAAACACCATTGGAGTCACATGGAGGAAACTTAGGAACACAGAGAAGACCAGGAGGAGAGCCAGAGGACACAAGCCACTAGTTATACAATAAACAAAGAAGAGAATATCCAAATGGAAAGGGGGAATTTTTCCAAAAAGACTAAGAGTTATACTGAAAGCGAGATGCCTGAGAGCTTGAGGTTAGTAAGGCTACCTATAAAAACTCCTGAGGAAGAAAAACCAAAATTCAATTACAATGTCTCTACCTAAAATAAGGTAAATGGTGGCTTCCAAAACTAGTCAAGAGGATCGAAATGGAATAGATAAGGAAATTGTTCTCCCACAAACAGGTCTAATGAGAATTTTACCTTCCTAATCCAATAGGAATCTCAAAAATGAGCCAAAGAAGGAAATTAAACTATCATGAATAGGGGTAAATAAGATTTTGGATTCAAATATTAGCAGAGAGACCCACATGTTGAGAAATCAATAGGGCAGCAATTAGGATGATTTCTCTTTACTTGATAATTTCTTGTGAAGATATGTTGTCTTCTTATTAATTCTATTATGATGTCTTCATCAAACAATTACCAAAACCATAAACCATGAATATCATAAAAAGACAATTAGCACACAATATAGGCTCCAAGCCAGGGAAAACCCAATCAAATAGTTTCTTCTTATAGAATCATATCAAAGTGAGAAATTCAAGACACAAAAACCAAGATCAAGACCTCCCATAAGACCCAAGTCATCCTTCCTTCCAATCTCTTCCAACAAGTCAAGGTCAACTAAAGTCAGCAATAGTCAAAGCCTTCCAAACTTGCTCAAACTTTAGATTTTTAGCCCCCTGCAACAGGTCTACAACTTTCGACCCCCTCCAACTCCTGCAATTTCACATGTGTGGCAGGAACTAGGGAATATTTTTGCACGTGTGGTAGAAATTATTCCTTCTTTGACACATGGTCTCTCTCCTTTGATTTTAGCTCTTCTTCTAGACTTCTTCACTAGAATTCTCTCACTTCTTGGTACAAAAATCAAACTTGCTTGATATTCTCCAAATGAGGATGAGTTGTACTGTATTTATACACATCTAAGTGGTCGAATGGGTCCCTTCTAGGGTCAACTTGTCTAGGCAGGGATGACTTGGTCTTGTGGGGAAAAAACTGACATATTTTACTCGAATAAAATTATCTTTCCACTTTCTTTCAAAAGTCAAATTACGACTTGACTTAAGTACAATAATTTTAATTATGAAATGTAACACCCTCCTCCCACATTTACCCAAGCTAACCATTCCATCGGGGTAAAAATGTGACAAAGAGTTACTGTGATACGATTCAACTCCCCATGTATAGTTAAGGAAGTAGAACTGACAAGGCAAGATGAATTTGACCTTCCTCAGGAGCTTCAGAACCTTCAAGATCCAACCAACCCCTCCAGGTGTCCAACCCTTGGGCAAAATTGATGTTTTGTTGAACTATACCCCCAGTCACTCCTCCTACAATCCTTCCATGTGACTAGGACCCTCTAGCCGCTCCCACATCAAGACATCAATGCAATTGTGGCCCTTTTCGAGAATTTTTGTGCCAACAACCTCAGATTTTGAGCCACTTTTTCAGGGCTAGGACTCAGGCCTCTTCCCAGAACTTCATGAAACTTTAAGATATGATAAATAACAATGAAATAAGGCTACTAATGCAAACACTTGAACTAGAATGTGATCCAACCCCTACCAGCCATGACAGGCATTCTATCAAACATATCATAAACGTGTAATGTAGAGGTCATATAAACACGAGATTTGTTAAGTTTTGATTCCCTCTCACAATAGCTGCATTATCATTTATTACGCCATACATTCATTAATAGTTAATTTTCTAATCAAAACATCATGAGAGCCATAACCAAAGTATGTCATAAACCATGCTTATAACCAACATATAACCAACAGAACAACAATGATAAACAACCATTAAAACCAAATATTACCAAGTATATTTACACATGGAACACAAGAGGAAAAGAGCTCTTATTAACATATGCAAAAGCCAACCAAGTCAGGTATTTCCACGTACCACCAGACCATAGATTGGGCTGAAACAAATCTTTCTTTCAACCAATCACCCCCTTGTCATATTCCAAGCTTGAATGCGAGACTCCCAACAGAAACAATCAAGGCTTCCTTAGGCTTTACAATGTATCCCAAGGGATTCCTAGGTCCAAACAATAAACATACACCACAAGATTGACCACAATCCCTCCATATATTGGTCAAGGGATCACTAGGCCCTAAACAACCATAGATGTCTCCACCTAAATCGTGAGGAATTTGTCCATCTCCACCCTCTAGGATTTACCATGTATCCCACCATTACCGGTCAAGGGATTCCTAGGCCTTGTGATTTTTCCTGACACCACCCCACTCAGTTTCAAACCATTAGGAAATTCAACTCAACCAAGTAAAAGAACCCCATCACACCATGGATATCCGAAAATGGCAAGGCAAGGCTGAAAACCACTGTCACACTTGGCAAAACCTATGCCAATGAAATAAAGAGAACAAAATACAGACATGCATGTACCATGCATGCCAAAACTAGCAAGGAATTCATACATGCAACTTGATACCTGCAAGTAATCATGTTTTAGCCGCTTGATCCCACTCTTTCTTGCTTGATCTTTGCTTCCCTTTGCTTTCTTGTCCTTCCTTTGCTTTCCTTCCTCCAATGTTAGAGTGTTTCAAGAATACTCTAAGTGTATGAGGGTATGAGAGAGCAGAGAGAACAAGGAGAGAGCTCTAAAACTGAATTGGCAAAAGGTTGTGAACTCATCCTCAGAAGCATTTTTATTAATGAGGCCTCTATTTTCTTCATTTTCCATCATTTTTCCTTTATTTTCCTCCTCACATGCAACCTCTGACCTTTCACCTAACTTTTCTCCTAATTTCAATTATTTTCATAAATAAAATGCCAACTAATGCCTCTTTTCCTTTCTAAATCCTTTGCCATTATCTTTTCCAATTCCCTTAGCCATAATAAACCAAATGAACACCCACACTAGGATTTTTTGACCAACATTCAACTTGGAATACATGTCCCGTGACATTGATCTATACTTTATTAAATTTATTACATGGATTTTTAATCCAACGATATTACAAACCCCTCTTCTTTAGGGGAACACCATCCTCGGTGTTGAACAACACCTACAACCACCAAGACCATTGAAAAGAAAAACATACTACCCATGGAGCTTTATACATTAGCTCAATGCAGTATTTACAATGATCAACTTACTGAAAATCAAACCAACATGACAACATAACAACATGACACCCACACCGTTTTTGGAACTTTATAACATAGCTCATTGTGGTATTTACATGCATATACATATATACATATACCAAAACTTATTTGCCTCAACCAACAAACAAGGAAGGATACATAGCATGCATTTGATCAGCCATCTCCCATGTAGCTTCACTGGGCCCCAAGTGCTTCCACTGCACTTTAACCTTCTCGATTTCTCGGTTCCGAAGAATGAGCATATTTCTCTGTAAAATACACTGAGTTTCTGGCTTGGAATTCTCCTTCTGGCTCCACCAGCAATATAGACCAAGAAATAACATGATCAACATCTTTTACATACTTCTTAAGCAATGAAACATGGAAAACATCATGGAATTTCATTGTTGGAGGCAATGCAAGTCTATAGGCCACTAGTCCAATCCTCTCAAGGATCTCGAAAGGCCCGCAATACCGAGGTGCCAGGCTCGTAAATGACCCAATCCTCAAGGAGATATTCTTGGGCTTGATGCGCAAGTACACACATTCCCCAACCTAAAACTCCTTAAACAAATTGTGTTTTCAGGATAATATTTTCTATGTGTCCTGTGTTTCCTTAAGATTCTTCTTGATAACTTGGATTTCTTGTTCCATATCTGCTAGCATGTCTGGTCCTATCAACACCCTATTCACTAGATCATTCCAACTGATCATAGTATTACAACTCCGCCCATAAAGTGCCTCAAACAGACTCCTCCTAAGTGACTCTTGATACCCATTGTTGTAAGAAAACTCAACTAGAGGTAGATACTCTTCCCACTTTCGTTGTTCGTGCATAACATACATTCTCAACATGTCCTCTAGAATATTTTTGACCCTCTATGTGTGTCCATCTATCTACATATGATAAGTTGCATTGAAGGCCAACTTTGTACCCAAACTTGCAAATAACTCCTTCCATAACCTAGAAGTGAACTTGGCATCTGTGTCTGACAAAATCATCTTCGAAACACCATGAAATCTCACTATATCTCTAATGAAGGCATATGCTACTGTTGAAATTTGGCAACAAGAATATTCCGATTTAATTTGTCCTTGAATTAAATTGTGAATTAAAATCGAATTTAGTCTTAACAGCTACTTGGAAATAATTAATTAATTTATTTTAAATTAATTAGTTGGAGAAATTCAAGTTAGAAGTCTTTCTAAAGTCATGCAAGAGTTATCCCTTAAATTAAGGAGATAATATTGAGTTATATTTGAGTTGTAATTAGTTAAATCAATTTACTGAGTTAAGTCGAGTTAAATTAGTTCCAAATTGTTTGAGGAACTAATAGTGAGTTAACAGTCAGTTGATGCATTAATGCAATCAACTAGTGCTACTCCAGTTAACTGAAGATTCCCTCATCAGAAACTCATGCATGTCTATTCTGAGAAAGACCCAGTTGAGACTAATGTTCAAGGACAGTGTACTATTAGTTGCATGTGTTTTATCATGGAGGAAACTCATGCATGCAGTCAATGATTCATCCTTGGGGATTGCGCAGTTTTGAAGGCTTGTTTTTCCATGTGGTAAAAGGCAAATCATCCACAAGGAACAGCGCAAGGAAATAGGGGCTTGGAGGGTAGAGAGGAAGGCTGGAGAGAAGCCAAGATTACCTATGAGCATCTATGAGGATTGTACTAAGAGCTGGCTAGCTGTGAGAGCTAAGGCTTTGTATAATTCCTATGTGTTTCCACCATGTATGATAATACAATAGTGTGGGGTTTTTATCTCAGACTTTCCCCAAAAGTATTTTCATGTGTATTGTGCCATTGATTATTATTCTTCTGGCTATATTGTTCAGCTCGATCTTTAAGCTTCCACAAATTGAAAGTAGAAATAGGTTATAGTATTCTTCTTTGATTTATATTGCATTATCGGGTTAACCTATCATAGATTTTCTACATGGTATCGGAGCTGTGAACAGTATACTGAGAAGAGAATTCGAAGTTTGAAGTTCGGGGTTGTAGGTGCAAATCGAATTCATATCATACTTCAAGGTTAGCCAATGGCGTTCTATGGCTTGAGACTCGAGTATGCCTTGGAAGGTAGCTCGAATTACATAGCATGGAAAGATAGAATGGAGGCTGTATTAGAAGACAATGGCTTGAAGGAATTCATTGATCAAGAAATCCCAAAGCCAACTTCAACTAATGCACAAGATTTGGCTGAGTGGAAGAAGTGTGTGGCGAAGGCGAGATGGATCATCCTTGAGGGAGTTTGAGACCATATTGTCTCAGGTCTCCATGGGAAGGATACTCCATTTTCAATGTGGAAGACATTGAAGGACCTCTACTAGAACAGTAGCGACCAGAGGAAATTGGCACTCAAGGATAAGCTTCAAAGAATCAAGATGGAGAAGGGCGATACTATTTCCACATATCTGAACAAGCTCACCACCTGCAGAGATGAGCTTGGCAGTGTGGGAATAACTACTGCCGATGATGATATGGTGAGCCTCGCTCTCCTTGGCCTTCCAAAGAGTTGGAATAGCTACTAGGACTCTGTGAATGGAAGGGAGAAACTGTCGAATTGGGAACGACTGTGGTCGGATCTTATGCAGGAGGAGATCAGGAGGAGCACACGAGATGGTTCTTCATCCAAGAATGATGATGAATAAAATCTGGCCTTAGCAAGTAAGGCAAGGAAAGGGAAGGGGAAGGCTTCCCATTTCAAATCAAATTCTTCTCATGGAGGGAAGAAGGGTGACATGTCTAAAGTAAGATGCTTTAATTGTCACAAGATGGGACATTATGCGACTACTTGCCCATCAAATAAGTCCAAGAAGAGTCCTCGGAAGGATTGGAAGGTGAGGCATTAGCCTCTCAATTCGAAATGGACTTTACCTTCATCACATGCATGGTGTCATCGATGATGGGTTGTGTCTGGTATCTTGACAGTGGAGCCTCATTCCACATGACTGGTGATAAAAATTTATTCAGTGCCTTGGAGGAGAAAGACCTCAAGATGCGCATAGAGATGGGTGATGATGGAAGGTATAGTGTTTCAGGAGTGGGCACGGTTGCTTTTCAGAGGGATCATGGAGCTCCTCTCACCTTGACAGATGTGATGTATGTGCCTGGACTGAAGAATAACTTGGTATCGGTCGCGATGTTGGAGGACAAAGGCTACGATGTTGTCTTCAATAAAGGAAAGGCATTCCTAAGACACATAGCCACGGGTCAGACCAAGAGGATAGGGATTCAGGTGAAGAATCTCTATAAACTAGAGGTAGATGATTGTGCAACATTGAGTACGAAAGCAGAATTGGTGCAAAGCCAAGACGTTGGTGTTACAGGGAAAAGTGTCTATATAGAACTGCTCTATCCCACTAAGGTGTGACAGCTGCCTTAGAAACAAACAGAGAAAAGCTACTTTCATTTTTCCTTTATGAATTATAGATAGAGAGGAACAGAAAGATGAACCTCTGTCTTGCGCTAATCTCCTGATTTGATCCCTCTCTTCTTTGATAGTCTTCAGCTACCTGCTCCCTTGCACGCCCAGCTTCACAAAGTACCTGTAAGATCACAGAAGAATAGCACTATACAAAGACATGGATCTATAATCATAAACAATCTAGGATCATATGTAAATTGACCATACAAATGTAACAAGCATCAACGACACAAAAGCATGGAGGAAAAATCGAATAACTTTTATTGATAAATAAGAAAAGAGCCAAGAGGAGTTACAACCAGTTGTTCTGACCCAGCATCAACCTCCCAGCAAAGAAGCCCCTCTTCACCTCAAACAAAGCTTAGATCACCCAACAAGCTGATGTTTGTCTCAAGAAACCAACAGCAATTCCTTACAATATGCAAAATTCTAGCCTCTGGATCTCTGGGATGAGGGATCCATATATAGATATCTGTAAGGGGGATGAGTCAACTTGTGATTTGATTAGTGTCTTCTCTCTGATAGTTCTTGCTTCCACTTGGAGACTGATGGCCTCTTACTCATCCTTGGTCGAATTCAGTGAGGCAAGTGTCATAGGAGAAGATTCTGGAAGCTTCCCTTGCCTCTCCACCTCGCAGAATGACATTGCCATTTGTCATTTCTCGCCCATCGCACCCCACAGAAGGGATTTTTGAAATGCAACGCACCCACACAGTGCATTTAGGTGAGATGCAACGCACTTAGCCAGTGGAGCAGCTGAAATGATCCTGTTTTGACCAATTCTGAGCAGTTTTTCATGGAGAACTTCTAGGAGAAGCTGTAATCTGCTGACCTTGTTCCTTTAGGGGTTAGAACAACACTTTTAGGGACTTAGGAGCCCTTGGTTTATGGACATTTCATGCTTGGGGTTGTAGGGCCAAAAATGTCTATAACAGTTTCCCCCTAAAGCATGAGGTCGTTAATCTTTTGATGTCGGGTGAAATGCTTTATTATGAGGATCCGAAGTTCTTTCAATGCTGGGAGGAGACCTGTAATAAGAAACAATACAATACATTATCTTCATAATATTTTCATGATCTAGCTGAGGCAGGCATTCCCATGCTCAGCTTTATAAATTCATTTTCATGTACATAGGACAGACAATCGTCTGAATGTAGACTGATGATTCTGATAGAGCCAACATCCTTTTGAGTGGATGATTATCTGTGCAGCAATGATGTACATTTAATGTCTTTATTTCCCTGAGTATATATCGCAGCCCAGATGGATGAAACTAGATCCGGGGTCTTCAATCTCGTTCGATCTTCACTCGAAGTACAAGTCGATCCATGTGAGAAATGTTCTGAAGTCGAACATGGAAAGACATCGCTTGATTACCAGCCAATGATGTAAACTGTTAACAAGCGCGAGAGGAATCACCGATAATGATAATGACCCTCAAGGTACTGCAGTACAATTCACGTGGTGTGAATAAAGGACTTGGTGTCGAACACCACGCAAAATCTTTCGGTCGAAGGCCATTCATGTAAACCTGTCGCCGGAAGTGAGAAACTTTCCATTGAGGCATGCAAGCTTCAAAGTACTGAATGGGGTGTTCCTAGATCAACTTCTTGGATAATGAGCTGAGGTCGATAAGAAGTGATCCGTCACAAGAGGGCCTTAATGAATCCCACATCAATGACATGGAACGGAGCAAATGATTTTAATGGAGGTGAAAACGATCTGGTGATATAAGGTTCAGGGTGGCGGTCATGAAAGAATGGAGCATAAATGTATGGTAGTGGGTGAGACACAGGTGAATTCTCTGAATGACTTCTCTTGAACATATCGGCGACACCGATGTGATGGATTGGTAGCATTAACCCCAAATGTGGATGGTATGATGTGACCATGGTGATGTGACCGGTGAATGAAACAACCCAACCTGACTCGGACACGGAGTGGAAGTGTCATGTTCAAGAGCAACTTGCTACCAACAAAGTTTCTTCAAGTTTTCTTCCCAATTTTCCCCACTCATTGCTGACCAGTACCTCTTTATTTTTGTCAAGCTTGAGGAGGATAACATATGCTTGTTCTATAATTTGCCCTTCAGGCAAACCCATCGCTATGTTTTAATGAGCCTAGCGATAGTGAAACTCGTTCTCGTCTATAGACAAGTTTGTCGCTATTACACTTTTAACGAGTTTAACGACAAAGATAACTCGGTCCTTTTCAATTTTAGAGAGTCTGAAAAGGAACGTAAAGGTAACTCCAAAATTCCTTTTTCGTCATCTAATCCCTTAAGTCCGAAAAAGTATAAAACAATACAGAAGAGATGAATTTTCGATACTTTTAACGAGCCGAACAAAACAAGCGCTCGATCTTTTTGTGTAATAATCCCTCAGGTCCAAAAAGATTAAAATCTAGAGGAGGGATAGAACTTCATGTCCCTTTAACGAGCTGGAGAGGCCAATGGCTCGACAATCTTTTCATATTTTACGAGTCAGTTGAAAAGAGCTTAAAGGAGACTCGTCTTTTGAGGAACGAGTGATAAAATGGGTAGCAGCTCATTCCAGGTAAGGTTTGGAATTTTCCAATCATGGCAGTGTCACAAGGATGGCTAGTCAAATCACTCTTCGCAGTTGTTCCTCAAAATGGGTAAACAATCAAATGGGGGTGAATGATCGGCCAATGTAAAAGTGGAGGTGACGGTGCAAACACGACCAAGGCTTTAATGGCTGAAGTACTACATTCACGACAGTTATTTATCGAGGAATAGTTCATTTTTTAACGAGCTTAAATGTGGGGGTAAACATTTTCTCATGGCTTATGTTTATTTTTTAACGAGCTTGAACTATGTGCTAAAACTGCTCGATTAATTCAGTCGTGTGATAAGAATGTCTCATATAAAACGGAAACTTTTAGAGTTTTGCCCCACATCCTTTCTTTATGCAAGTTAGGAAACGACCAATCCTACGAGTTTAAAGGGTTAGAGGACCTACAAATTTAAAAAATAAATAGTCGCTCTTCGCTTGCACGCCAAAAGGCTTGCATGCCCCCAGGTATAAAACAGAGTTTCAAGGTTACCCCTTCTTTAGTCCGTTAAAACATTTGTTTTATCGAGAGAGGCCTACCTCTTAAAAGTTACCCAAAGATTGCTCTATTCACAGCGCAAACAAAACACTTCCTTGGCGATGTCTATCGAAATAAACAAAGGCGAGTAGAGGAGGTTACTCCACTCATGCAACTTTGACAAGAGAATCTTGTTCTAGAATAACCCCCTCTTCCAATCATGGACGGGAGTACCGACTAGTCATATTCTCTCGCGGAAACCTACCCTATACCCGAAGTTTTCATGCCGAAGCAGACCAGGGTGCATGCCCCCTGGGTTTCAGTCATGTCCCCCCGAATCACTCGCGCTCATCGGGTGGACGGACTGGGGATTGAGACATTTCTTGCGTGAAAAGACCATTCAGGGATGGTACATGACTATTTGCTATGCATGATCCGGGAAATGAAAGCTGGTCTACGAGCCTGACCACTCTTCCTTCGTGCGGAAAACACATCACTCTAAAGAGTGATGAGACAATGGATCTCATGCAATAAATATAGTCTCGTCCAAGGAGTAGATTGTAATCCAGGGGTCCTTGGACTACCATTATGTTCATGTGAACGGTTTTCCCTCTCAATGTTATGGGCACATTGGGAAGGATCCCTAGCGGTCGACTGGTTCCTTTATCAAAACCTGTTAGATTTCTCATCTCAGGAAAAAACGATGGCGAACCAAGCGCTTTCCAAGCAGTTGAGGAAAGGATACTCACAGAAGCCCCCTCATCTATGATGGTACCGGCCATAACCATTCTATATGTTTGAACAATGATTCGGAATGGTATACTAGCTGGTAAACGGGGTCTGCCTAGTTGATTCCAGTCGAAGGAGACAACTAGGTTGCTTGGAGGTGGGACCGAATAGACGGCCGGGTACAACTCTGACGAACTTCCTTCCTGCGATAAAGGAACAGGTAAATTGTCCCCATGTTCGTTGGAGTCTGTGCTTATGAAAAGAATTTGGACGGTGTCATCCTTGTTCTCTTCGGTGATGGTATCATCTGAAGATGGAACCTCTGAAGGCAAGACTGGGTCAACTGCCGCCTCGACCTTTTGATTTTCATCTGGTATGGGTTCATATGGTTTGTCTTCAATGATAGATGCTTCAGCCGACCACCTGAGCGGGCCAGCCAAATTTTCAACTAGTGACGGACTCGGCAAGAGTTTTTTATATCCAAGAGGAAGACGTAACGGTGAAACCGGACGATCGTCCAAAACTATTTTAGCCTCGTCTAAGAAGGGACAACGGTGGATGACATGATCGCCTTCACACAGTTTACAAGGAAATCTATATTTTCCTTTTTGTCCCGGGGCTTCACTTTCACTAGGTGACAGTGTGTTTTCAACATGATCATCAGAGGTTGATGACACCAGGTTGTGCAAACGAGGAGACCAGTCCCTTAAGATCCGAGGGATCCAAGGCCAATCTCCGTGATAGTGGTCTCCTTTGCAAATGACACATGGCGATTTAGGCCTGGTCGATGCAGTGTGTGGATTTTCGCTAGACGACACTCGTTTGCCCCCATTCGCTTTTGGCTCCTTCTTCTTTTTCTCTTTCTTCTTCTTTTCATTCTTCTCGTTAGGTACTTGACTTTTGGCTTTACCAGCCCCATCAAGCGAAGAGGAAGGAGGAGAGGAAGAATTAGAGGAAGTAGAAGGTTGGTGGGTAACTCTGGACTCGTCTAGTTGCTGGTTCGATTGTTCAGGAATTGTGGTGTTCTGAACGACAGAGGTTGAGAAGAGCCATACAGGCAAACCAATTGTCAGTCCTAGAAGTGACAATGTGGCCATATGGGGTGCACCAACATCTCCCCAAGAGGAGAAGGGACTAGGATTTCCTCCAAGGGGAATTCCTTGGTTGGTGGATTCCATTTTCTCAACCCAAGATCAACGTAGGAAAGGGGTAATGAATATTCCGTTTAAAATAAATTTTAGACGCTTTGACACAACTTGTTTTTTCAGTTTTTAAGAGTCGAGAAAAAACAAAAGATGACTCTAGTCTCCTTCGATTTTTAATGAGCCTGAAGTGACAAGTGTTCAGATGGACCTTTTCTGTTAAGGAGTCTGAAAAGGAACGAAAGGGACTGCTCTGGAAATCTAGGTAGAGGGATTACCAAACCAATCGCAAAACTGCAGAATACTTTTTACGGTACGGCAGTCAATCTTCCCGAATGATGTGTTCAGTGCATTGCGATCGATAGGGCGGCAGACACGGCTTCCTATGGATAAAGGATTAAGCCTATTTGGGTCTCCCAAAATATACTCGATGGTACGTGGGAGCACAAGTCCGTACTGGCACTTATCGTCTCAAAGTGGAGGAATCACCCAACCATCAGTGAGGACAACAGTTACCAGGCTTTACGACGCCGGAATACGTCTCTAGCCTAGACTTCTAAATGTTGTGCGTTAAGTTCCAAAGCGTTGTTAGATTCATTGAATTTATTTTAAGTTGATCTTGTTTATGAAGTTTGCCTTTCAGGTTCACCACGAGATGTAGATGTAATTCCTAAAATGCAATCTAAGATGATAAACAAACTTTTTATCTTCTTTGTGCAATGAAAATCCTAGCTACTAGGGAAAAGAAAGACAGAATCTTTTCACAAAGAGCAAAGAGCACACTCTAAATGCACTTTCCTAAATCAAGCCAATCAGACTGTCTATATGCAAATGCACATACATGTATTTAGGGTAGAAATAGTTAGAAGGAATACAATAATAAGACTGCAAAGTCCAAGAAACAAGGGACGGAGTCACTCACTATTCATATGGTGAGGGAATAAATCAAAATCATTTCAAATCTGATTGACGGTCATTGTCGATAGCCGGTTGTCATTGTTCCAAGATCCTTGCCGAGAGACGGGAGGCCTAGCCTGATCATTCCAGGTGTCTAGGAACTCCTGTTCCATATTCGTAAGTGAGGTAGAGGTTCTAGGTAGAGGGTAGAGGTGAAGCTTAAGGGTCGAGGTCAAGGGCCATGGTTGGGTCTAGGATGTTTTCGACTTTCTTAGTATATGAATGCTAAAAAGAAAGTTGATGCACAAATCTGAATTTCTTTTCAAGTGACAAATATCAACAAGTTTCTTTTTGAAATCAAAAAATGGAGACGATCACAACACCTTACGATTTTGAAATGAATACTTGTTCTAAACACTAGAAAATTACAAATTCAGACCAAAAGCAATAGTAACAGGATAATCGACCATCAACAGCAATCAAACTCTTTCCTACGATTGAAATCGACACTTGTGACAGTTTCAAATCAAAGGACGACAGTACGATTACGCTACTTTTGCAAAGGAGAACTGTAAACGACTCAACAAACACACAAAAACATCTACAGTTCTTTTGTACAAAGGAGGTGGAATAACAGCAAGGAAAAAGGGTTTCAAACAGACATATACTGATCACAGGCAGCAAAATTCAAGAATAGAACTGGAAAGAATGAATCACAGAAGCCAACACTGCACAGAGCTAATCTGATCAGCGCACCTGTAACACAGAGAATCTGAAATGTAGCGCGGCTTGTCCACTCGGGAAGTGCGATGAAGTTCAGAATCTCTGAACAGTACCTGCGCTGGGCCAGAAACGAGGCTCTGTTCGGGTTTCGGGTCACAGTTTGCAATTCATTTCTTGGGTTTTGGCCGAGCAAAAAATAATCAGTAATGCAACAATCAGGGGTAGATCTAATGAGGATCTAAGAGCTATCACAAGGGCAATCAGATAGTTTTTGAATCAGTTGTTCAAAATAAACAGATCCAGTGGATGGATTGAAGCAGCAGTTATCTACTTTGAATTTGTTATGGCAAATGTAGTTCGAATGCTACTTGTAAGTTTATGAAACCAACAACAAAGAATGATAAACAAACAAACTAATTATCTCCCCAGCGGAGTCGCCATTTTGTTACAGGGAAAAGTGTCTATATAGAATTGCTCTATCCCACTAAGATGTGACAGCTGCCTTAGAAACAAACAGAGAAAAGCTACTTTCGTTTTTCATTTATGAATTATAGATAGAGAGGAACAGAAAGACCAACCTCTATCTTGCGCTAATCTCCTGATTTGATCCCTCTCTTCTTTGATAGTCTTCAGCTACCTGCTCCCTTGGACGCCCAGCTTCACAAAGTACCTGTAAGATCACAGAAGCATAGCACTATACAAAGACATGGATCTATAATCATAAACAATCTAGGATCAGATGTAAATTGACCATACAAATGTAACAAGCATCAACGACACAAAAGCATGGAGGAAAACTTGAATAGCTTTTATTGATAAATAAGAAAAGAGCCAAGAGGAGTTACAACCAGTTTTTCTGACCCAGCATCAACCTCCCAGCAAAGAAGCCCCTCTTCACCTCAAACAAAGCTTAGATCACCCAACAATCTGATGTTTGTCTCAAGAAACCAACAACAATTCCTTACAATATGCAAAATTCCAGCCTCTGGATCTCTGGGATGAGGGATCCATATATAGATATCTGTAAGGGGGATGAGTCAGCTTGTGATTTGATTAGTGTCTTCTCTCTGATAGTTCTTGCTTCCACTTGGAGACTGATGGCCTCTTACTCATCCTTGGTCGAATTCAGTGAGGCAAGTGTCACAGGAGAAGATTCTGGAAGCTTCCATTGCCTCTCCACCTCGCAGAATGACACTGCCATTTGTCATTTCTCGCCCATCTCACCCCATAGAAGGGATTTTTGAAATGCAACGCACCCACACAGTTCATTTAGGTGAGATGCAACGCACTTAGCCAGTGGAGCAGCTGAAATGATCCTGTTTTGACCAATTCTGAGCAGTTTTTCATGGAGAACTTCTGGGAGAAGTTGTAATCTACTGACCTTGTTCCTTTAGGGGTTAGAACAACACTTTTAGGGACTTAGGAGCCCTTGGTTTATGGACATTTCATGCTTGGGGTTGTAGGGCCCAAAAATGTCTATAACAGTTGGTGAGTTGTGGCATAGGCGAATGGGTTATTTGCATCATGGGGCTTTGAAGATAATGCAACAGATATCTACAGGACTTCCCAAAGGTAAACTTGAGCAAGTTGACACATGCAAAGGTTGTACCTTGGGAAAGTACACCAAGTATTCCTTTCATGATCAAGACAGTCGAGCAGAGGCTATCTTAGAGCGAGTTCATACTAATTTGTGTGGACCATTCTCGACAGCATCCATAGCGAAGCAAAGGTATTATGTGATTTTCATTGATGACTGTTCTCGTATATGTTGGATTTATTTCATGCAGAAGAAGGACCAAACCTTCACAAATTTTTGTGAGTTCAAAGCTTTGGTCGAGAAAGAGTCAGGGAAGAATATCAAGGCCTTGAGAAGCGACAACGATGGAGAATATGTCTCTCAAGAATTTAAGGACTTCTGTGCAGCGGAAGGAATTAAACAAGAGTTGACTGCACCTCATCACCCATAAAAGAATGGGGTGGCCGAGAGGAAGAACATAATTATTGTAGGGGAAGCACGAGCAATGTTGCATGACCAAGGCCTACCACTTCACTTGTGGGCTAAGGCATGCAACACAGCAATCTATTTACATAATAGAAGCCCACATCACATACTTGGGATGAAGACACCAGAGGAAGCTTTCTCTTGTAAGAGACCAGATGTGGGTCACTTCAGGATCTTTGGCTCATCGGTATATTTCCATGTGAAAAAGGATGCACAGAAGAAGCTTGAGCCGATAGCAGAGTTGGGGATATTTATGGGGTACACTGATACACCTCACAAATATCAAGTGTACTTGCCTACCAGTCGGAGGACAGTCGTTTGCAGAGATCTCAAGTTTGATGAGTATAAGGCCATGCGAGTTTCCCTTGAGAGGGAGCTCCAACTACACGTTGTGGAGGAACTGTTGGTTCCTAAGGAGGAGAAGCCTCGGAATGATGCAGAGCAGCCGCATGCAGAGGTTCCAGGAGTTGAGACATCCACTCAAGTAGAGTATTCCAGAGATGGATGGAAGCACACAAGAGAAGCTGACAGATTGTTGGAGGATGTGAGAGAGAATGTGGGAGCACCATCTTCTCAGCGTAGATAGAGGAGGTCACTTGAGAGGTACACTGGATACATGGCCCTTGCCGGGTAATGCGTTGAGACCGAGCCATCTTCCTTTGAGGAAGCAGTGCAACAGCCGATTTGGGTTGATGTTATGGTGGAGGAGTATGACTCCATAGTTCGTAACAGTGTTTGGGACGTGGTTCCGAGACCGGAGAACAAGTCAGTTATGAGTTCTCGTTGGCTTTACAAGGTAAATAAAGCTGTTGATGGTAGTGTGGAGAAGCATAAGGCAAGATTTGTTGCCTGTAGCTTTTCACAGAGCGAGGAGGATCATGTTGCTACAGCATATTTCAACAAAGGAGCAAGATGCTGACATTTTGACAAAGGCATTGTCAAAGTGTAAATTCGAGTTCCATAGAGACAGGATCAGGGTGGAAGATAATCCCTTTCTTGTTGAGAGGGAGTGTTGAAATATGGCAACAAGAATATTCCAATTTAATTTGTCCTTGAATTAAATTGTGAATTAAAATCGAATTTAGTCTTAACAGCTACTTGGAAATAATTAATTTATTTATTTGAAATTAATTAGTTGGAGAAATTCAAGTTAGAAGTCTTTCTGAAGTCGTGCAAGAGTTATCCCTTAAATTAAGGAGATAAGATTGAGTTATATTTGAGTTGTAACTAGTTAACTTAGTTTACTGAGTTAATTCCAGTTAAATTAGTTCCAAATTGTTTGAGGAACTAATAGTGAGTTAATAGTCAGTTGATGCATTAATGCAATCAACTAGTGCTACTCCAGTTAACTGAAGATTCGCTCATTATAAAATCGTGCATGTATATTTTGAGAAAGACCCAGTTGATATTAATGTTCAAGGATAGTGTACTATTAGTTGCATATGTTTTCTCATGGAGAAAACTCATGCATGCAATCAAGGATTCATCCTTGAGGATTGCGCAGTTTTGAAGGCTTGTTTTTCACTTGGTAATAGGAAAATCATCCACAAGGAAATAGGAGCTTGGAGGGAAAAGAGGAAGGCTGGAGAGAAGCCAAGATTACCTGTGGGCATCTGTGAGGATTGTACTGAGAGCTGGCTAGCTGTCAGAGCTAAGGCTTTTTATAATTCCTATGTATTTCCACCATGTATGATAATACAATAGTGTGGGGTTTTTATCTGAGACTTTCCCCAAACTTATTTTCATGTGTATTGTGCCATTGATTCTTCTTCTTCTGGTTATATTGTTCAGCTCGATCTTTAAGCTTCCGCAAATTGATAGTAGAAGTAGGTTATAGTATTATGCTTTGGTTTATATTGCATTATCGGGTTAACCTATCACAAATTTTCTACAGCTACATCATTAGTTGAATAGGTAGACTTCATTGAAATGAAGTGTTCTACCTTTTTCAACCTATCCACCACAACCATGATGGAATCATGTTGTCTAGATGTCCTCAACAAACTTGTGATGAAATCCATAAAAATGACCTCCCATTTCCACTCTGGAATTGGAATCGAATGTAGTAAATGACCTGGATGCTTACACTCTTCTTTTACATGTTGAAAATCCAAACATATAGTCACAAACCCTGCCACTTCCTTCTTCAAATTCATCCAATAGTAGAAATTCTTCACTGATGTTAATGTCTTCTTATAACCCATATGACCTTAATACGGCTTAGCATGAAATTCCCTCAAAATAAGCTTCTTGAGCTCTCTATTGTATGACACATAGGTCATGTTTCTAAATCTGACCAAGCCATCTGTTGTGAGATGATAGTCCACATCCTGATCACCTGTACCCTGTTGTAATCTATACATAAGCTCCCTGTACCTGTCATATTGTTGTCCTTCCTATAATATTTGATCATGTAGATCTGTCTCATAAGAACTCATAGCTTCCATATGATTCACTTGCACTCTTATGCTAAAACATCTGCAACCCTGTTCTCTTTACCTTTAATGTACCTGATTTCGAAATAAAACTTACCAATCATGTCCAACCATCTAGCTTGCATGGCATTAAGATTCAGCCAATCAAACAAGTATCTCAATCCGCTGTGATCACTCATCAATATAAACATCCTGCCAAGAAGATAGTTCCTCCACATATTCAATGCATGGATGATCACTGCCAACTCAAGATCATGTGTCACATAGTCCTTCTCGTGCTCATTCAAATTCCATGATTCATACCATACTACCTATCCTTCCTGCATTAGGACTCCACCAAGTCCTCTCTTTCAAGCATCTGTACATACCACAAACTCATTGTTCGGATCTACAATCTTTAGAACTGGAGCATTTGTCAACAACTTCTTCTACTGCTCAAAACTTGTTGCACATTCCTCTGTGCATTCAAATTTCTTCTCTTTTCATTGCAATGATGTGATAGGATATGCAATACACGAGAATTTCCTAATGAACCTCTTGTAGGTTTAACCTATTAACCCCATAATTGACCTTACCTCATCCATATTCCTAGGAGCTTCCTATTCCATGATATCTCTTATATTTTCCGGATCCATTGTTATGCCTTCCTGGGAGACAACATGTGCCAAGTAATGTAACTTTCTCTGAAAAACTACGCTTTCTAAGCTTGGCATACAAATGATGCTCTCTTAGCAATCTCAACACTGCTACTAAGTGTTTGACATGCTCTTCCTCATTCTTAGAATATATCAATGAACACAATAAGAAACTTTTCCATATAATGGCGCAACACACTATTCATCAAGCACATAAAAGTAGCTGGAGCATTAGCTAAACCAAATGGAACTACAACAAACTCATAATGCCCATACTTGGTCTGAAAAGAAATCTTGTAAATATCCTCTTCTTTGATGTGTACCTGATGGTATCCAGATCTCATATCAATCTTCGATAACACTGTTGCTCCCTTCAACTGATCAAATAAGTCATCAATCCTTGACAACGAATACATGTTCTTGATGGTTACCTTGTTCAACTACCGGTAGTCAATGCACAACCTAGGAATGCCATCCTTATTCTTTACCAACAACATAGGTGCACCTAAAGGTGATACCCTTGGCTTGATGTATCCCTTGTCAAGAATTTCCTTCAACTAAAACTTCAACTCTATTAACTCTGGATGTCCTCATCCTGTATGGTGTCTTTGATGTTGATGCTGCCCCTAGTACCAACTCAATGGAAAAGTCCACTTCCCTGTGAGGTGACAACTCAAAAATATTTGCAAGAAATACATCCTGAAACTACTGTAAAACCGGGTACCTGCTCAATACCTCTACATCCTCAACATTCTTATCTTTATCACTAGAAATATGTACTGCAAATAACACACACCGTTTTCTGCGACTGTGCTTTGCCTGCGAAGCTGTAATGATCCTTACTGATGTAGCCTTCTTACCCTCAAAATTCTTTGTTCTCCATTGTCATCTAAACTTTTAGTAGCCTTGTCATAACAATCTACTTTGGTCCTATGAAGATACAACTAATCCATACCCAAAATCATATTATATGACCCCAACAGAAGTACATTTAGATGCACTGATGTAGGCATACCATTCAACTCAAATGCACAAGCTCTTACCTAATGATGAACTCTTTTTTTGTACCAATATCCAACTGCACTAACCAAGATTATGCATGCACTTCTTTCTTCAAACCACACTTATCCATCAGGTTAGGATTAACATAATTATAATTAGTTCCAAGGTCAATAAAAATAGAAATAACTTGATCACAAAGCTTAGTGTCCATCTCGATAATAGATGTACAGTGATTTGCTTGCCTATTATCCAATGTTGCATAGATCCGAGGGATGCTCGTCCCAACATCCCCAACTGTTTGTGGTTCCTGTGCACTGTAAATCTGAGGCCTACCACCCTGATATTACGGGAAATCTCTCTTGAGATGCTCCTTTCTACATATCCAACATTGTAACTGGCCCTTATCGTCACCTTTATTTGGCTTCCCTCCCGGCTGTGACCCATGTCCTTATCCAACTACATTAAAATTCTTTGAAGGAAAAACATTCTCTTTCTCACCTACACCTTGAGGTCTTGTTCACTTCGATGGCCACTTTCCCTTAACTTTTTCTTTCCCTTTCCAACCTTTTTGATATTTTTTCTTACGCTTTGATTGCTCATAATGGTGCTTCAACTTGCCAATGACTTCTTCAAGTGACCGAGGCTCATCATACTTAATCTGATCTTTAAATTCTAATGGTAATCCATTGACAAACCTCTGAACTTTGGCTTTCTCATCCTTAAGATACGGTACATACCTCAACAACTCCAGGAACTTGGTCATATACTCCTCATCTATCATCGATCCCATATTTATCTCATATAATTCCTTGGATTTAATATCATAACACCTCTTTGACAAATATTTCTTCCTGATAAGTCTCTTGAATTCATGTCAACTCAACTCTTCTATCTTGATGTCTCTAACCCGCTTCACATCTTCCCACCAGATGTTCGCTTTCCCTTTGAGGCTGAAGATAGTTATTATGGCCTTCATGTTCTCTGTGTAATCATGAAACTCAAAGAACTTATTCATACCGAGTAACCATGCTTTTGTTTCTTTCAGCCTCTTCAAATTCCCATCAAAGGTAGGTGGTTTTGCTTTCTTGAACTCATTTGGAAAATATTTCCTGTCATTCTTGCTGTAATGATGATAACAATGATGACCATGGTACCTGTCAGAACCAGAAATAGAATAGAACCTGTGTCCATTACCTCTCCTATTAGGTGTATCCAAGAACCTGCCATCTCTGATTGTGTCATCTCTATCTAACTTGTGTCCACCATGAGACCTACTACCATATGCCCCATTAGTCCTATCCTCCTAGCCATGGTTGATCCTATGCACCTTGTCTTTGAAAGTCTAGTAAACTTTGAAGGATAACTGTGTTAGCCTCTGCTTGTTTCTCCTATGCCTGAATGATTTTGTCATTATCTGCTTTGCAACTTCTTATTTTTTCCTTCAAACTTCTCAACGTGTTTTCTATGTTGGGAGAGTGCCCATCACCATGTTGTTCATATGATCTATAGGGAGAGTGTCGTGAACTATAGTCTACCATCTCGGTACTCATCTTTGATCATCTTCCTACAAGTATACCATGTTAGTTAAACCAAAATATAAACCAAATCAACATATCTCAGTATATCTCAGGGGAGGATATCTTGTCTACAAGATCAACCAGATTAGCACAATACATGTATAATCATAGTCATATCAATATATAGACACCATTTCAACCATTATCCAGTTACCATGCATGACTATACCATAACCATGACAATGCATGCATAAAGACATATAAACACTGACATGTATAACATGCATAACCGACGTGTACTCATGACAACCACATCCAACAACAACACCATCAAATTCCACGTGGTGACACAACTACAACAATGACCACCACTATGCATACACAACAAGCACATAGAACAAAAGCATAAATAACTCATACGCAACTGACATGTATGCATGACAAACACATTCCACCCATTTAGTCCAAGAGGTGAACCTTGGTCAGATACCACTCTGTAACACCCTCCTCCCACATTTACCCAAGCTAACCGGTCCATCGGGGTAAACATGTGATGAAGAGTTACTATGATATGATTCAACTCCCCATGTACAGTTAAGGAAGTGGAACCGACAAGACAATACCAATTTGACCTTCCTCAGGAGCTTCAAAACTTTCAGGATCCAACTAACCCCTCTAGGTGTCCAACCCCTAATCCAACTTGATGTTTTGTTGAACTAGACCCCAAGTTGCTCCCATGACAAGCCTTCCATTCGACTAGTGCCCTCCAGTCTCTCCCATTGCAAGGCATCCATGCGACTGTGGCCCTTTTCAGTCAGTTTTGTGCCAACGACCCTGGATTCTAAGCCACTTTTTCAGGGCTAGGAATCAAGCATTTGCCCAAAACTTCATGAAAATTTTAGATATGATAAATAAAAATGAAATAAGGTTACTAATGAAAACACTTGAACAAGGAATTGACCTAACCCCAACTAGCCATGATAGCCATTTCGTCAAACATATCATAAACATGTAATGTATAGGTCATATAAACATATTTGAACATAGGGGCCTCATACTTATTTGAGATTCGTCAAGAAGGTCTGATGCCCTCTCACAATAGTTGCATTATCGTCTATTAGGTCATACATTCATTAAAAATTCATTTACTAATCAAAACATGATGAGATCCATAACCAAAGTCTGTCATAAACCATGCTTATAACCAACATAATAACAATGATAAAACAACCATTAAAACCACATATTAACAAGTATATTTACACATGGAACACAAGAGGAAAAGAGTTGTTATTAACATATGAAAAAGCCAATCAAGTCAGGGACTTCCACCTACCACCAAACCATAAATTAGGCTAAACCAAATCTTTCTTTCCGCCAATCACCCCCATGCCATATTTTAAGCATGAATGTGGGATTCCCAACATAACCAATCAAGGCTTCCTCGAGCTTTACCGTGTATCCCACCAAGGCATGCTTAAGCCCAAATAATAAACATACACTATAGGCTTTACCGCAATCCCTCCATATACCAGTTAAGGGATCAATAGGCCCTAAGCAAGCATGGATGCCTCTTAATCTCTCCAAATAAACCGTGAGGAATTTGTCTGTTTCTACCCTATATGCTTTACCGTGTATCCCACCATTACCGTTCAAGGAATTCCTAGGCCCAACGAGGGTATTCACAACCAGGATTTACCGTGTATCATGTCATTACCAATCAAGGGATTCCTAGGCCTTGTGATTTTTCCTGAGACCACCCCACTCAGTTTTGAAACCATCCGACAATCTAGCTCAACCAAGTAAAAGAACCTCATCACACCATAGCTATTGGGAAAAGGAAAAGCAAGATTGAAAACCATTTGTCACACCCAGAAAAACCCATGTCAATGACAACAAGAGAACCAAATACACATATGCATGTACCATGCATGCCAAAACTAGCAAGGAAATCATACATTCAACTCGATACCTACAAGTAATTCTATTGTAGCCACTTGATATCACTCTTCCTTGCTTGATCTTTGCTTCCATTTTATTTCTTATCCTTCCTTTGCCTTCCTTCTTCCAATGCTAGAGTGCTCCAAGAATACTCTAAGTGTATGAGAGTATTAGAGAATAGAGTGAATAGAGAGAGAGCTCCAAAACTGAACTGAAAAAATTTTGTGAACTGATCCTTAGAAACCTTTTTATTAATGAGGCCTCAATTTTCTTCATTTTCCATCATTTTCCTCCTCACATGCAACCTTTGACCTTTCACCTTCCTTTCCCTAAATAAAATGTCAATTAATGCCTATTTTCCTTTCCAAAGCCTTTTCCATTTCCTTTGTCAATTCCCTTAGCCATAATAAACTAAATGAACACCCACACTAAGATGTTATGCCCAACATTCAGCTTGGAATACGTGTCCCATGACCTTGGTCTTATTTCTTTTATTAACTATATTACATGGACTTTTAACCTGAGGTTGTTACATGAAAAAAAAAAATTTGACTCAAAGAACCCTAGAAGCATGAAGAACATGCTTGACCTAGATAAAAATTTGACTTGAGCATGAGACCCATGCCTAAAAAATAATAATTCTTTTTCTTTGTTTTCTTTTATAAGAAATATATAATGACACATATATAATGAAAATTATGAAGACCGAACCTATTACATTTTCCAACACTCCCTCTCAACTAGGGAGTTATTCATAATTACATAATTGGCACAAGGACACTCTTAAATTGAAATATTCTCATAAGAAGATTCGAATTGATAAGACAACATCATAACCAACATTGTCAAATTGAAATATAGTAAGGCCTTGACTTGACAAGCTCTAACTTTCCACAAGACTAGACCACAATGCTGGGAGGCATACATATGGACACAAGCACCACATCCTCTTCGATGCTCGTACCCCATCCAGATTTTCACTGGGTATGTCTTTTATAGGACTATTCTTACCCTAGATTCCCAATCCTCAAAGAATATCAGTCCTCTTTTATTACTCTTATCTTGGATACCCTATCAAATCCTTCAAGAGTATCGATCCATGGGGACTACTACATATCTTGGATTCCAAATCCTCAAGTTGTACCAATCTCATATGCTTATCCAATCCTCCATTATCCCTACTAGTGCCTTCACTAGACTGATGATTGTTAGTCCTAGCCTAGTGCATGACACATGGAGAATATTATGTACCACATCACTAGCTCATCAATTAGGGAGGTAGTCCTTACTCCCTTTGAAACAAGGAAAAAATCCCTCACCCCCTCTTAACCATGGAGACATCATCACAATCCTTACCTTGTCTCATCATCAACTACTTATTCTTTCAGGGAGATCTAGATGTAGCTCCAAGGCTCCTATCTCATGTCATCATATCAATCTTGAGCTTCGACCTTCCTTGATTTTATGGAGCCAAACTCTTACGCAATCTATTTTTGTGATAGGGTTCTTGCCATCAATATTTTATATCACTTACCATTAAACATTATTTATAGTATCTTTTTCATCAAAATGTCATTTCAAACCAATCAATGTAGAGCTAATCATAGCTCCCTTTGTCTATCTAGGAAAGTGAAATTCTTCATCAAATCCAACATGACCAATAGTTTATCTCATGACTTGCTACCTTTTCTCCCTTTATGGTGTACACATTTCTACCACATATTTTTCTAAGCCACAATGTTGTCCACTCAATCCACATGTTATTTGAATTGAGTTGAATCAAATAGTTATATATTCAATTGTTATCTTTTTAGTCTATCCTTCTGCAACATGTTCTGATAGGTAGCTAAATCATTTCTCAAACAAATCGTCAATGTCAGAGTTATCAAGTCACGATAACCTCTTATCAAGTTGTTAAATTCTACTAGTATATCCCTCTGAGATCAACATACTTTTCATGGTATATCTTCATACTAGAATCTTTCTTCATGCTTTTCATCTATCAATGTGTTCATGGAACAAACCAATCAACAAGCTTTAATATTGTATCCATCAAGATCTTATGAAGTTATCATTGTTATCTTTTCTTCAAGAGACCATATCAGATGTTGATCAATACCATGCTTCATCTATCATATCTCTAAGTATATCAAATAACAATATGGAAGAGTTCTGACCTTTTCCAATCTTAACCAAAACATGCCATGCTTATGCTTTCAAGCATATTTCTACATCCAACTCTTCCTACAATACTTTTTGAAGACATGAATCTTCTTTCTAATGAAGAGCTCTTTTCTAAAGATATGCATACCTCTTCCTTTCATATAGCCATCTATTTGACTTCCTCTTGAACAAGCTTCTTCTTTCCTTGAAGATGAGACTCCTTTCTTAAGATGAGAATGCTTCAATTATATCTTCTTGATGCAACTTGACTATCTTCATACCTACAAGCTTCTTTGATGCCTACTTCCATAATCTTCTAGTAGAATATGCTTCTTTCATGTTACTATGAATCTAAATAACCTTCTCATAATGATGATTTGGTTATTCTTAGGGATTCTTGTGATACTTTCCTGCTGGAACATTGTTTCTATAACAACATAATGCCAAAAAGTAATTGTATGAAGTGCTAGATGGTCCAAATCCTTCTATCCTTTCCTTGCTAGATGACACTTCCAATAAGATGCAACTGAATTTGTAGACTCTAATCCTTCCAATGCTATATGCTTCTTTCCATGAGGCCATAATTCACAAAAACCAAGACTCTTCTACAAATGTAACTGCATATGCTACTCACTACCATCTAACAAAAGAAAACAAGTTGCTAGTAAACCTGGTAGAGGTGTAGTTCTTCAATAATAGAGATCCTTACGATCTTCATTCTATGTCTTCTTTTCAAGTTCTTAATTTTCTTCAACTATATGATCTCCACTCCTTTCCTTCCTCTTATTGTTATTCTTGTTTGGACATATCTTTTATTCCACATGGTTGGTTTTTGTAATTGTTGTTCTTTCAATGAGTTTGAAACCTTCCAAACTTTCCAGTCTTATTATTTGATCTAGTAACAAAAGCTTAGGACTTTTCATTGGGTTTGGTGTCATATTTGTCTTTCAATCTTGTCTCTTCTAGAATACACAAAGACCACAACTCATCGAAGTTTGGAGTGCCCTTTCTTGAATAGATGCTTGTCACAAAACTACTCCATTCAAAAGGTAAAGCATTGAGTATACAAGTAGTTAATTCATAATCAGAAACAACTTCTCCAAGCCCTTGTAACTGAATATTGGATTGGAGACCATGCATACCCAATTGGTATAGAGAGAGCCTTTCCCTTTTCCTCTGTATGCCCTCAAACCTTTCCTTTTTCTCCACACGCACAATGAATCTAAACTATATTTTGCTTAGATATGGTTATCCCTCCCTATCAGCAGCTCTCCAATCTATTCTCTCATTCTCCAACCAATTATGACTTGCTCGCCTGGTTCGTCAGATGAATGGAATGCTCCGATGATGAAATAAATATGGATAATGGACTCACTTAATTGATCCTTCAACTATGAGACCCTTATAAGATATGATTACAAGTCTTCAACCTTTGATAACCTAGTATTGTAAACTTGATTCCTCAAATATATTTTCCGACCCGTGGTATTGACTGAATAACGGTTTCACCAACTTGTCAAAGACTTCTTCAGATGTGCCCAAATATGCAACAAAGGGGATAAGATTATATTTGATGGATTCAATGAGAATCCTTTGAGCCCTAGCTTATCCTTTAGTGTACTTGGCCCATTCCTAAGTCTTATCCTTCTTTAGTTTTTCAACTTTTCCTAGAACATAGTCCATGAATTCAATTTCTATGAGCACCAAATCTATTATTTTCTTCCATTCTTGAAATTTTGATGACCCATTGAGCTTATTGCCTTCCTTATAAAATGAATTTATTTGATTCGAAGATTGAGACATAGAGAATAATATAGTACTTACTTTTCAAAAGAGTGACCTGCTTGATGATGATGTCTTCAAATATTTTGATGCTTCAACATTTTCCAAGATACTTTAAAGATGTCCTAAAAAGATTACTTCTAGGATGGCTAGTATGTAACAACCCCTCGTTAAAAGTTCATGTAATAAAAGTTAATAAAGGCAAAATAAGACCACATTTAAGGGACATGTACTCCAAGTTGAATGTTAGGCAAAGATATCCTAGTGGGCATCATTGGATGTGTTTATGGCTAAGGGAAATTGGCAATGGCAATGGCTAAGGAATTGAAAAAGGAAAAAAGGTATTTTGTCACATTTATTTATGAAAATAAAGGAAATTAGGAGAAAAGGAAGGTGAAAGGTCACATGTTGCATGTGAGGAGGGAAATGAAGGAAAATAATGGAAATTGAATAAAATAGAGGCTTCATTGATAAAAAGGCTTCTGAGAATCAGTTGGTAAGCTTTTGTCAGTGTTAATATTTTTCTCAACTTTGGAGCAAGGAAGGGAAAAGCAAGCAAAGAAAGGGAAAGGAAAAGAAAGGAAAGAAAAGATCAAGCAAAGAGCAGGAGGATCAAGCAGATTCAACATGAATACTTGCAACTAACATATTGTATGTGTGATTTCCTAGCTGGTTTTGACATGCATGGCTTTGCACGTTTTATATGGTTCTCTTGCTATTGGTGGCATGGTTTTGTCAGGTTATGATAGTGGTTTTCAGCCTTGCCTTGCCTTCTTCCAGATAGCCATGGTGTGATGGGAGTGTTTTCTTGGTTTTGAGCTTTGGAAATACTAGATGGTTTCTAAATCTGGGGCGAAGGTGGTCTCAAGAAAATTCCCAAAGGCCTAGGAATCCCTTGACCGGTTTTGGAAGGATACATGGTAAAGCCTGAGGGTGGAGTCTCGGTTTAGGGTCTAGTGATCCGGTGTGGATTGCGGTAAAGCTTGAGAGATTGGTGTCTTGGTTTAGGGCCTAGTGATCCGTTGTGGATTGTGGTAAATCCTGAGAGAAAAGGAGACAGAAATTTCCTCAAGGATAGTGATGGAGTCTAGATGCATTCCTAGCTCAGTTTGGTTTTGTAATCTCAGTGCTGGTTTTGGCGAGATCATGGTTTGGTGACGGTGGAGGTGGTTTAACTTCTGGATTCCTTTCGTTGTTTTTGGATTGGTTTATCCATGAGGCCCCACATTCATGCTTGGAATATGGCATGGGGGTGAATGGTTGAAAGAAAGATTTGGTTCATCCATGTCTATGGTCGGGTGGTACATGGAAGTCTCGAACCTGGTCGAATCTTACCTATGTTTAATAAAAGCTAAGTTCTCTTGCTTTTGTACTTGTTATTATGTGGCCTTAATATTTTTTATCTCATTGATGTTTACATGGTTTAATGTTCGTTATAAGCATGGTTATATGATTGGTTATTGTTATGGTTATTTCATGTATTTACTTGTAACTAAAAGGATAATGGATGCAAGACCTAATTGATGTCAAAACAGTAAAGAGAAGAGGGTGTTGATCCTTCTTGTCAATTCTCATATGAGTTATCAATCATTTATGATCTATCTTCTATTCATGTCTTGTAGATTGCATTGATACCAAGTGTTTTACAGAATGTTAGTCCTGGTTGGGGATGGTCAGTTCTAATCATGGAATCAGTTTTTGATTTGTAAGTCTTGTCATTATGTAAATTATGGATTTTGAAAGCTACATGGGTTTCTAGGCTTGAAAAGTGGCACAAATCCCGAAGTCGCAGGCACAGGTCTAAGGATAAAAGTCCCCAGACGCACGCATGCCTTGTTGTGCGAGCGTTTGGGGGTTTAACCGTTTAAAACTCAATGGGACCTAGGGGGCTGGTCAGGGGAATGACTAGGATGCATTATGGGAGTCATGTAGCAGGTGCAGAAGGTTTGGCATGGTGTCTTTATGTCAGTTCCACTTCCTTAACTAACACATAGGGAGTTGAATCATATCATAGTAAATTATTGTCACATGTCTACCCCGGTTGTTCGGCTTCTCGAGTAGATGTGAGAGGAAGGTGTTACAGAGTGGTATCAGAGCATGGTTCACCCCTTAGACTGGATGGGCAGTGTGCTGGTTATGCATTCATGTCAGTTGCATATGTGTTTCTTATGCTTGTAGTCCATGTTTTTGTTGTATTTTCATGGTGTTGATCATGGTTGTAGTGATATCTCCATGTGAAAGTTGATGGTGTTGTTGTGGGATGTGTCATCATGAGTGTATGGTTTTATATGCATTTGTTATGCATGTTAATGTCTATATGTTGTTATGCATGCATTTTCATGGTGAAGGTTTTGTGCATGAGTTCATTGCATACAATTAGGTCATCATGATGCTATTGGTATGTCATGATGCTAATGTGTTGGCTAAGACAGAGCAGGAGAAGCAAATCATCAGAATGAGGTTGCAGCATTATAATTTGGGGTAAGAGCCGGTCTCCATATAGGTATTGTACGTTTGGCATGCTAGTATGCTAGTTAATGGATTGTTATATGCATTAGGGTTATATACATGTTTGTCATTTATTGTTGTTATAGTTATGTGTATGCCTTTCATTCTATTGATGTTATAGTTACATACATGATAGATGTTAGTTGATTAGTGTAGTCATATGCACATGTCAGATAGTCATGAATGATAGTAACTTGTGGTTGTAGGAATTGCTATTATTGTTTTATGACAATTAACTTGATGATTATGTTATATGTTGTTGATGAGCCTGCTATATGTTAACTTATTGTTGTTATATGTTAGTTAACTTAATGATTAGGGTTATTGCAACTAAGATCTTGATGTTATATGTATCATGCTAAATTAAATTGGCCTATGCAAATGGTTAGGGTTATGAAATTTAGGTATGACTTAACTTATTTGCGACATTGTGTTGTATTAATCTAGATTGACTGTGCATATGTGATTTCTATGCATGAATGACAAATTTTTATGAGCTTATGATGTGAACATGTTAGCTAGTTATTGTTATGGATATCATGACCTTATTTATGTTGAGTTGATATGTTGTGAAGATATATCTTGCTAATATCGATTGATTGTGCAAAAAAGATAGCCTCCCCTGAGATACATTAAGGTATGGGTTTTCTTATGTCGTCTATTTGGTGTTTGATTTTTTGGTGTATATTATGTCGTCTAATTTATTTATCTAACATGGTACATTTATAGTTTGTTGAATGTTTGATTAATTTCATGATATGAGTATGTGTAGGATTGCATGAAAGAATGATCTTGATTTAAGATGGTTGTACTAACACATATGTGTTGAGCCAACTAATATATACTTGAGTGTAAGTAGGTGTTAGTAGTAGCATTATGTCTAATGACTATGAGTTGACTATGGATTATGACATGATTGTTAGTCTTGGTAAAGGCTGATTTCAAATTAGTAGATATGTTGCCTTGATCCTTGGAACATGTGGTCGACATGTATGAGAAGTTGCAGGGAAACATGCTTGGCGCAACAAGGTAAGATAATTGGTATGTTGTTACATTTATTTATGCACTAACAGTTATGTGTTATGGCAGTATGATACAGAGAACTGCATGGCAAAGAAATCGCCATGGAATCTTGAAGAAGGCTCGGGTTGAGCTTTCCCTTGGAAGCACTGGGAACCCATGGGGATTGAGTCATGGTGTCTATTGTTAGTCTTGTGCTTTTGATCTTTTGAGATTTGTTGAGCTTTATTTGCAGTTTTGTTTATATCTAGTGAAAGGCCTTGACACTTTGTTTGTGGTGTCATATTGTTATTGGTTTTCATGGTTTTCTCTTGCTTTCTTCTTAGTACTGCCTTTTATGTTTTGAGAGTCTTGCTAATTGGTTGGGAAAGAGAAAAGTTAATGGAGCTCGAGAAGATTTGAATGAAACCTAGCAGGTAATGAAAGACATGGATGAAGATGGTGCATGTGTAAGGACATCTAAAGGTAAGAGTATGACAATCAGCTAAGTTGGTTTGGTCCATTAGTGTAAATGGATGGTGCCAGTATAGTCATGAGCAAGGTAATCAGGAAAGGTAATGTGAATGGATGTGAGGCATTCCAATTCCTTGGCTATATAGGGAACGGTTGTTCTCAATGTTGTGCATGTTGTGCAATAATAAAGGAAGTTCTTTTAACCTTGGCCTTATGATATATAGTAATTATGTTGTCATCATGATTGCTTTATGCTAATGTTTATATACATATATGTATATATGTATGTTGTTATCTAACAAGGTCATCGAGGATCATGACTGTTTTATGTTGATGTTTATATGTATACATGTATGTATTATGTCATTGTTTGACAGGGTCACCAGGGATCATTCTTGTGAAGGAATGATTGCTTATGTAGGTGAATGGTATGAAGAGATTCTTAGTTTATGAGGAATCAAATGGGAAGAGTAGACTAAAAAATCCCTGAGGTCAATATCATGTGGATATCAATTGATAATATGTGATTATACTATGTCTATATGATGAGAGATACATCAGCAAAATGAAAACAACGTGATCCACGTCATGCTAGGATACAAATGGATGACAAAGAGACACTGGAAGCAAGGTCACTTGGTAGAGGCAGTGTGGTTTTGGATGTGTGGTACTACTATTGTGTATGGTACAGATAGGGTTGTGT
This sequence comes from Pinus tabuliformis, assembly GCA_031772625.1. NCBI lineage: Eukaryota > Viridiplantae > Streptophyta > Pinopsida > Pinales > Pinaceae > Pinus > Pinus tabuliformis. The sequence continues at coordinate 530,131,170 of CM062815.1, read as the reverse complement.
GAATATTGCATATGCAGTGTTGGGTATAGATGGTGCTATGTACATGTCGGATATGTGGTGTTGTGTACATATTGTACTGAGCACACGATGGATATGTAGTGTTGTGTACATAGGGTTCTACGTACATGTTATATATGCAGTGCTATGTACCTATGGTGTTGTGTACATGTTGTACATGTGGTGCTATGTACATATGGTGTTGTGTGCATGATTGTACACGTGGTGTTGTGAGCATGTGGCATCATGTACATGTTGTATATGTGGTGTTGTGAGGAGGTGGTGGTGTGTATATGTCGTGCATATGGTGGTATGCACATGTGGTGTCGTATACATGTGCATGTGGTTTTGTATACGTCTGGCGTTATGTACACGTACAAGTGGTACGATGCACATGTGGCGTTGTGTACACGTTGTGCAGGTGGCGTCATGTACATGTGTTGTTGTGCACGTGGTACTATGTACATGTTATACATATGGTACTAGTGTACATGTAGTATTGTGCACATGTCGTACATGTTGTGTTGTGGACATGCGATACTATGTATGTGCATTGTGTAATTGTGGTATCATGACTTGTGTATTCGTTATGTTGTACTATGTGTATGTATATCTATTGTGTTGTCTTGTACATCAAAAGTAGGTGTATGTGTTGTGTTTTGTTGTACACTGGGTATAGGTGTATGTGTGGTATATCAGGTGTAGGTGCATGTATTGCATGGTGTTGCATCTCTTGTGTGGTTGTATGTGTGTGATGCACACTATGTGTATGTGCACATGGTTGAGGAGAAGGCACTGGGTGTTTGTCAGGTGTGGCAACCGATCTGATGTGCATACGAAATAAGGACAAAGGTAGAAACTAATGATCGATTAAAGCATAAGTATCAGTGTTTTATTTCAATTTTATTATGCACATGATTATGGTCTATGATGATTACATGTGATCTATGAATTTGGTTTATGATGGTTACATGTGATTTATGATTTTGATCTATGATGGTTGTGTTTTGAGCTACCCTAATGTCATATGTTTATACATGACGATTTGGTCAAAGATGATAGCTTGACTTGTTGTGACAAGAAGTAAACAGGATTGCAAGTGTACCTTATTGACGAGCTACCAATGAGGTATGATGTGAATTTATTTCAATTTATTTTAAATCTAATGGAAGTTATGTGCTTGGTACAAGAAGCATGGAAATTCTCAGTTGGGTGGTTGAAACTGAATATAAGAATTAGCAGCGTCAGTGAAAGGAATTGGAACATGCAACAATGTGTTGGTAAAGCACTTCATGAGCAAGGTCATTGTGGGACACTAGTACTCAATAGTGTCCACTGATTTCCATGAGCATGCTATGACTAGTATGACGGTTTTGAGGCAGGTATATGCCTTGTTTGTTTGAACTTTCGATGTGAGGAAGCTTTGCCAAGGGATGGATGGTCCAGTATGTTAGCACCTAAATCTGCCTTAGGCTGAAGGAAGGCAAAATTCAAGGTAACCACAAACCACGCTCAGTCTGGTAGCTAGCCCTACCAGAACAGGAAAGGGGTCTCTCCGAGTCACGCTCAACGAATAAGTAAACGGAATGGTCTGAGATGACTAATAGTGAAATATTGATCTTAGGTTAGTAAGTAAATATGGATACAAGAAGAATTTTTTTATGAATGACTGAGTTTCTGGGATGGTATGGAACCAACGAACAACAATGAGCAGAGAATTTAATACAAAGGCACAGATTATTTCGTGAGGCAAGATAGGCGGAAAGTCTAGCAATTTAGTCTGAAATAACACAGAATGAAGGAATTGCTTAGGAGGGTGAAAAGGGAATAAGTACATGTATCCTTTTCAACAGAAGAAGAACACTGAACATAAAATTTTCCCACAGGAAGAGAAATAAAAATGAATTCTACCTTATCTAACTTAGAAAATTTCACTGGAAATGAATATGAAATGAACTATGAAACATTACGAAATACATATGAAACATAAGAGACACATTTTCTACACTCACAACCACAGGAATCTCATGAAACAGAGCCGCTGCCTTTCATTAATCCTCTGTCAAAATATACAATGAAGAACTGAGTTTCTCTCCCACAGTCTCCCAGAAATTACAAACAAACCAACCCATTAAAAATAGTTTGCATACAATATATAGAATGTTCCATGAAGAGATAGAACGCCCAAGGGTTGGGGAGTTACTCGAATTATTACAAAATGGAGGTGGAAAGCCAACCATTAGCTACAGGTGCAGCGTTACAAACATGACAAATGGCTTGGGTGACTGTTCGCCTTCATTCGCCACTTGGATAGAAACCAATCTAGAGTGAAAATACTTTAAATGCCACCTTAGGTGCTGAAAAAGTGAAATGTATATGAGCGGGCCCACTTAGAGAAGTCGTGAATCGAAATTTCGCGAAACAGAGGTGAAATTGGCCTTTTTCCCTATATGCACCGCACCACTTTGGAGCCTGTTTTTAGGCACTTGCAGGAGTCCAAAATGTGCCCAAGTGTGCTTGTTGGAAAGCCTGGCCTGTCTACTTTCCAACCCAAGTGGAATTTTTGAATTTGGTGCTCATTTACCCCACCAAATATTCATTCTCCCAAGACTGCTTCCTGTGTGTCAAAATAGGGGAAGAGAGGTCATGTTTTGAGTGTTTTTGACCTCCTGGAGACTCAAATCATGTCCAAATTTCTTGTCCAAGCACTAGTAGTCGTAAATTTGCATGCTGAATCCAAAAATGCAAACCATTTGTGATTTGGAGCTCCCAATCCTAAGCGTCGCACCAGTGACATGGCGCACAGGGAGAAAAAACCTGTGTTGTGACCAAAAATTTGCCATGTGACCAAAATTGCCCCAAATTTCTTGAAATTTGGGCTAGAGGTTCTCTATGAAGTGCTATGCTAGGCCAAAGAGGCTTCGGCCAATATCTGAAGTTGATCGAGCTCCCTTTGCCTCTTTTTCTTCTTGATTGCTTTCCTCAATTTAGCCTTCAAATTCCTGATTCGGGCCTTGCATACTTTGTTTCGCGCCATGTAGTGGAAAGCCATGTGTCTCAGCAGTGCATGGTCCTTGTTGGCCTTGTCCAGCAGCCTCTCCAAGTGCATGTTAACTCTCTCGAGGTTGGCCTCCCGATCCTCATTAATCTCTTGCTCCAATGACGTGAGCTCAACTCTTCTCCTTTGTGCAGCTTGGCGATGCTCACGAATGTTTTGTAGCTCCATGATCGCTTGCTGATCCTCCAGCTGTTTGTTCCTCTGCTCTAGATATTTCATGTTCCACTTAGCCCTCTCCAAGTCAAGGGATAAGGCTTCGATCTCTGATTGCTACTCCTGGATGATCTCTTTGAGTTGTGCACTTGTCAATTCTGTATCTGTATCATCAACATGAAGGAGAATGAATTTGGTCTCTCGTTCACCTGATGGCTCACCTGAAGGCCCCTCATCCTGCATTGGCTCCTTACCTCTGTCCTATACCTGTAGTGCTGATGTTGGAAGCGAGGTCCCTTCCACCCCGGGTGGAGATAACACTCGCTTTGCTGCTGCAAACACATGTCTAGCACCCCTCTGATATGTGATGAAAACCGGCACACTACCAGTCTCATGGCACTCATACCGACGAGAAGTTTCACCCTCATGCTTAACCTCTGATAATACCTGTGAAGTGCGGAAGAATTCACGGGAGATGAAGTCATCCCAAGTAATGCCCTGCAATCCCAACTGATGATCCACCAAAATCTTAATAAGAGCAAAGTGATAAGCACTGTTAAGTTGCTACTGAAGGGTCTTATGTTGCATGAAGGTGTTCATCCTCTCTATATTCCTACAAATGAAAAATGGGATGTTCATCATCCGTACCCTGGTAAAGTGCATGAGCAACCTGATGTGATAGGCATATAGACGAGAGAACCTCCCCTCACAGCTGAAATACTTCATGATCAAACTCATGAGTGGAGCATATTCATCTTTCAAATATCTGAATGGAAAGACTCTTGTGAGATGCCTCAAGCAACTAGCCTTAATGTAAAGCTCATAATGTTTCCGATCAACTTTCTGTTTCTTGTGCCATGGTTCTCCAACATTCGGTATACCGGTTGCTAATGAGACAGTTTCGGGTGTCAGTGTGAAGGTGACCCCAGCCAAGATAGAGTGATCTCCATGTAGGTGAAGCACAAAAATATGGGCCAACTCATGATGAACTCGAACATTAGCCACTCTTTGACAAAACTCAAAACATGATGGGTGCTGGAAACATGACATAGCAAGAGGACATGCCTGCAATTCTGCGAGGGTGGTTGGCTCATCCCTAACATGTTTGCCACTCTTGTGATGTCTCCTGGGAGCCTGCTCTTCCGAGGATGAGTCACTTTGTGTCTCCATCTCATACTCTGATGAATGTTGTGATGCCATGACTACTGCGTGTATTGTATTTAGGCTGCCCTTTGATGATGGTGTGAAGCTGGGTGCTTTTGTGATATCTGCCACCAAGGGGAACAATGAAACAAAAGGGAGTATTAGGAGGGGAGTAATGTGATGGGAATAGGGGTTATGGGGAGAAGTTTGTTTAGGGATATGTAGGGGGTTTGGGTATTTGATAGGGTAGGTTTTTGGGGTGTTATGTTGACAAATAAGACGAGGGGAAAGAGAATAGGGTTTGGTAGTGTTTTAGGGTAGGGATAATAGGAAAAATGAGAAAGGGAGGATAGGGAAAAATGGTAGGTGAGGGAAAAATGGTGGGTAAAAATGGAACCTTGGCCTCAATACCACAATTATGCAACCTTAGCAACAATGGCCTTTGGTGTTTTCTTGTGGTTGATTTTATGAGTTTTGTTGCATTTCAAACATAGCCATAAACCACCATATCATTTATAAACTTTGATGAAAAAGTCATGTCATAGAACCTACCTGTCAATTTGGGGGGCTTCACAAAAAATTTGAGGTGATTTGGCATGGTTTTGGCCCTCTGTGGGTGTGCGCCGCGCGCAAAAACCAGTGCGTTGCGCCTGTTATATGTGTCGTGCTCGTTGAAAAATGCACTGAGGGATGGCTTTGTGTGCGCTGCGCCCTCTGTGTGCGCCGTACCCCTGTGTATATGCGTCGCGTCCTGAAAACTGCCTCCAACCTTGCTCCAAACACGCACGATGCACACTCAAACCCTTTGGAATGTTTCCCTATGCACTTGATTTGCACAATGAATTTTATTTTGGTGGAAACTTGTATATAAAGACTTGGAAGTCATGGGTTAAATTTTTGCTTCTTCAAAATCCCATTTTTCTAATGTTATGTTTTGACACTTTTTTCACTGACTTAAAGCAACACTGATTTTCACTTTCCCTTTGAAATTTTAGCTCAAATGATGAAATTTCGGCACTCTTTGCAGGGATTGCATGACAGGACATTTGGCCACAGAAACCATGCCTGCATCTGAAGAAATCAACTGACGACTTTTTTGAAAATTTTATCACCAATGACCCTGTTTGACTTTTCTTCAAAACATAGTTTTGAAGAACAGTCGAAGTTTATCAATATGACGATGAAACTCTCTGAATCATTACTTTGTAAGGGCCTCTCTCTGGCCTGCATGGCTTTACTGGACATATTCAAAGACAAAATTGATTAATCCCTAGACCTAATGATCGAAAATGACTTTTGTCCTTTAAAGGACCAGACCTTGACTGTCATGGAATTTAGTGATCATTGACAAAAGACCTAAGCCAGCAGGAGCCAGACATGAGGGTAAATGACTAGCATGACCTTTTCCGTCAGATTAAGGCATGCTCCTAGTGGAATGCAGCGGGGTAAATGGAGCGGGACTCCTAAAAATGAAATTCATAAAGAGTTTTGATCTCTGACAGAGGACTGACCAAACCGACTCTAACATTGGCTCCAATGGGGGATGGTAGCTCCTTGGAGGTGCCAAGAACAGCAGATCTCTGGAAGAGCTAGACAGTGCCTTCGTGCATTGGGCTATGGAGTCATTTTTTCTACAAACAACATAGGACTCTGACTCATTTATGAAACTAAAATGACCAAAAAAATTGACTCAAACTTGACATTGAAATGACTTGAAGACTAAATTGACAAAATCAAATCAAACTGAAATAAAAATGGTATTTACAATGACAATGGAAGCAACGTTAAAACTCAGAAATGGTACCACTTGAGCAGCAGACCATTGATCGGCCCTCCTGGATAATCCTCCCCGTTCATTTCCTTCAGAAGAAAGGCATTCTGACCCCGATATGCTGCAATCTTGAAAGGACCTTTCCAAAGATTTTCGAACTTACCGTGCTTACCTTTTTCCTCATTCCTTGCATCCCACTTCAGCACCACATCATCCAACTAAAATTTATCCTCCTTTGCTTTTCTGTCATAAATTTTCTTGATCTTCTCCTGCAACTTGGATGTGTTCTTGAAAACTTCTTCTCTGGTCTGTTGCAAGTGGACCATTTGATTCAACCTTCTCTGCATGGGATCTTCTTCACTGCCAGCCTCTTGAAGAAGTTTGACTATCGGGGCAGCGAGAGAGGTAGGAAATACTGTATCAACTCCATAAACAAGCTCAAACGGTGACGTACCAATGGATTTCTTCTGGCTGACCCGATCTACCCAAAGTGCATTGACCAACCTCTTATGCCAGCTCTTCTTATTTATTTCCAGCAGCTTCTTGATGATGTTGACCAATGATTTGTTCGAAGACTCCGCCAATCCATTGCCTTGCAGATGATAGGCAGTTGAGTGACCCAAAATGATGTGATATTTATGACAAAACTCTACCATCCTTTTTGATTTGAAAGTTGCTGCATTATCAGTGATTAACTTATTCGGGCAACCAAAGCGAGACAAGATGTTATTTTCAAGGAATGAAATGATTACTGCATCAGTAGCTTGTCTGGTGGGAATTGCTTCGATCCATTTCGTGAAATAATCTGTCGTTGTGAGGATCCATCTATGCTGACCGGAAGAAGCGAGATGAATTGCACCAATGAAATCCAATCCCCATTGCTGAAAAGGGGCACTCACCTCAATAGGCTTAAGTGGCAAAGGTTGTAACTTCTGCTTTCCTTCGAAAATATGACACTTATGACAGCGCTTGACCATCTTATATACATCAGCAAACAATGTCGTCCAATAGTACCCTGCTCTCAGAATTTTATTTGTTGTTGACTTCCAAAAAAGGTGACCACCACAGTCTCCTTGGTGGCAGTCCTCCATGACCTGCTTTGCTTCTTCTTCCACCAAACAATTCAAAAGAACGCCACCGGGATCTTTCCAATAGAGTGCAGAATTAAGAATGAAAAACTTGGCAGCTTTCAACTTGAGTGTTCTTGCTTTGTTTCTAGTCATGCCGGGCGGTGGTGACAAATTTTTAAGCACATATATAATGTCTGAATACCACGGAGAAAGAGCAAACATTTCCGATACCTGAATTGATGATGCTTCCTCATTCTCATCGGACATAGTAGCGATCAGATTTATGTCCAAGGCGTGCAAGTTCGATTCGACCATTAATTTTGCCAATCCATGTCCTTTAACCAGCTTTGTGGGCTTTATTTCCACATCATATTCTAGCAAGGCTGCAATCCATTTGCCTCGTCTTCCTTCCGGATCGGTCTGCACTAAAACATCTTTGACAGCAGCGTTAGGAACATAGGCCAAAATATGAGAATGTAGAATATATACCCGGAAATCTTTCAATGCCTTCACAAGTGCAAAGGCTTTCTTCTCAATGATGTTGTATTTTAAGGCTGCATCTCTTATAGCTCTGCTGAAGAATGCAATGGGTCTTTCATGATCATCTCTTTTCTGCAATAATACAACTGCCATAGTGTGCTCTGAAGCAAATGAAAACAATATGAAATCCTGAGTGTAGTCCGGGCTGACTAGAACGGGAGCCGAAGAAAGAGCCAATTTGACTAAATTGAAAGATTTTACTGCCTCCTCCGTCCACTTCACTTGGCTATCCTTCTTAAGCATGTTTTTCATCTCTCTTAGGTGCTCAACAAGGTTAGGCACAAAGCGGCATAGAAAATTCATTTTTCCATTGAAATATTGTATCTCTTTCTTATTCCGAGGCAGATTGATTTGTTGAATTGCTTGCACACGTGCTGGGTCAATACGAATGCCATCTTTTGAGATAATGTTCCCGAGTAGTTTTCCTTCCTCCATGGTGAACAAGCTCTTTTTCGGATTTAGTGACAAGCCATATTTTCTACACTTTTGAAAGACAGTTTTTAGATGGTACATGTGCTCTTCATCAGATTTGGAAAACACTGTTAAATCGTCCAGGTACACAACCAAAAAGACATCCTTCTCATTCGCAAAAGCCAAGTCCATTGCACACTGAAATGTGGCACCCGCATTCTTTAAACCGAAAGGCATTTTAACGTAATGAAAGGTTTCTGATGGAGTGGTGAACGTTGTCTTGTCTAGGTCATCTTCATGGACAGAAACTTGGTTATATCCGAAATAACCATCAAGTAGTGACATACGAGATGCTCCCACTACTCGCTGAAGTATATGGTACATTTTGGGCAGCGGATAATTATCTTTCAACGAAACTTTATTGAGATTTATAAAATCAATGCATAAGCGAATCTCACCTGTCTTCTTTCGTACATGCACCAAATTATAGATCCAATCTGAAAATCTGATGGGAACAATGATCCCTGACTTGTACAACCTGTTTATCTCCTTTTCAATAGATGGCAGCAACTTTGGATTAGCCTTTTCAACTTCTGTCTGAATGGTTTTTGATTGGGCTTGATGGGTATAGTGTGTTGAATTATATTGGTATCATACGTCTTTAAGTCAGAATAGTCCCAAGCAAACACATCTGCAAATGAAGCCAGCAAACTGATGTATTTGTCCTTGATCTTTGGTGGCAATGCTTTGGACAATTTTACCAACTTAGGATTAGCAGTTGTTCCGATGTTGACCTCTTCTACACCCTTCTTTGTTGGCTGCAATGTTGGCTTGCGGGCTACATCATCTTGATCAAAAAGTTCTTCTAAAGGTATCAAGCCTTTAGGAATAACGTTATTCTTCAGCTGCAACACATCCATTTCATTGATCTGCACCTCATCTGTACCATTACCTTTACCATCGTCATTTTCTACATCAATTGAGGTCTCTTTGAACTTGCCTTTGTTTTGCAGAAAATCATCAATCTCCTCATCATCTTGGAACACTTGCCAATATCTCTGATTGTCTGGAACAGTTGGACGATGCTTGACATGGATTTCGAATTTATTGCTAGAGTTCATTGGGATCTTCAAACTACTTGCTGCCTTGGCAAGAGCGTCAGCAATACTATTTTGTATACGAGGCACACATGTCAAGGTGTATTTTGAAAATAATTTTAGGATGTCTAGAACTGCATTACGGTAAGCCCGCATCCTAGGATGCTTTGCTTGATACTCACCTCTGACCTGCTTAATTACCAATTCAAAGTCGCCATATACTGAAATCCTCTTAGCATTCAACTTTCTTAGAATCTTTAGGCTAGCAATCAGAGCTTCATACTCAGCTTCATTGTTTGAACACTCAAAAGCCAACTTGTAAGAGCATACCCGCACGTTACTAGGCACTTTGTTTGGGGCGGAGAAAGGACTGCGTACCCAAATTCCAATTCCAGCGCCATCATTTCCCACTGCTCCATCGAAATCCATGGTCCACAAACCTTCTTCCTCCTCTTGCAAGTGCTGGAAATCTGTTTGATGTGCCTTGTCTACTTGTTGTCCATTACTTTCAGCTGATTGCCCAACAATGTTCTGTTGTTCTTGTCCTTATTTCTTTAAAATTTCTCTGAAATTTTCTGTTATTTCCGGAATATCATCTGCTTCAACTAACTGACTATCTATATCATTGAAACTATCTGAATACAAAACAAAAGACTCTAAATCTGTATGTACATAGTTAATTGGATGATTTATTGGTTTCTCCTTGCTTGTGATCATGTATTTCATTTTTTGTTCCCGATACAATTTCCTCATTTGTCCAAACACTAGAATCATTGCATAGGAGAAATCTAGCTGTAGTGTCCCTTTCAATTTTGCTACCCAAGACCTGGAAAGAAGCATGCCAAACCTGGGAGGAATATCTGCTACAACAACATCCATCAAAACATTCTTCATTGGGAGCTGATCCAGACTCACAACCAAGTCTTTGATGAGTCCTATACATCTTACTCTACTGGAATCAAACGAATAGAGATCATGGTATTGCCGGGTGATGTCCAGACCAAGCTTATCCATGATAGCCTTGGGCATGAGATTGTGAGAAGCTCCGGAATCGAACATGGCATTATGTAACACAAAATCATGCAACCTTAAACTGATATAAAAGGGTGGCACATCACTATCAGGAGACTCACCATTCGATGCTGGCCCAAAAATCATTTCAGGTTGATCGTCTTCGACATTCACCATGTCGGACATTGGGTCCAAATTCAACATTTTAGATACTTGCCCTCTATAACTGTTGTTCCTCATTATTTCAGTCAAGGGGATGGATATCTTTAATTTAGAAATCTCATTCTCTAAATTAAAAGCGGGAATCTTTTCTACCTCTTTGACTGGGATTTCTTTCTTTTCCTTTTCTTTCGATGCAACTTGCTGATGTGATTGTTCTGCTGATGGTGATTTGCTGCTCTCCGGACCAACCGCCTCCTTTCCTTTCCTTTGTGTAACTGATGAATCATTATTTGATGCCTCAACATCCTTCCTTTTCTGAATTGGTTTGACCGGCACATCTCTGTTTCTAAGTGAATATCACTGCTGTTGGGCGGACAGAGCATTCATATAGCCTCTTTGGTACTCATCTGATTCTTCCTCCAAGACGGTGTCATTGGCTAGAATGAAATCTACATCTTTGTGTGCAGCCGAACTTTCTGCATACTCCTCCTCCTCAGTGAGATAAATAGGCAAATCATCAGGAGTAAAGAGGTGGTTTTCTTCACCTATTATATTCCCGTCCTCATCTGACTCCGGTCCATGCACAAATTTTTGTTGCAAAGGTGTTTGTACTGGCTGTTGTGCTGTCTGCTCTTGGGCTCGCTGATCTCTCTGTCTTATTCTATATTATGGTTGTTGCTGACCACGAAAGTTAGGATTTCTAACTTATGGCTTCGGCTTGTCAAGTTTCACCCTTTCAAGCATCTGCTCTACCTTCTTGAGTAATTTATCCATCGAGGAAGACTCTTCCTTGACTATGACCTTCTTTTCTGCTTTCGCTCTAGCTCTTTTGGACAGTAGATTTGCTTCAACTCTGACTGCTATCTTCTGCATGTCTTCCATTGTGGCTGATTCTCTCTCTCTTAATTGATAAGCCATGTCAGCATCAAAACCATTTGGGAACTTCACCATGGCTAGTCCCACAGGTGGCCTTAGATGATCTGGAATTTCGTTATAAACTGAATTGTATCTAACGCAATAGTCTTGGACCGACTCACCAACGTTTCGTTTGATTTTCTCATATTCAGCCAGAATTTGAAGAGGATTCTTTTTCACTTCCCATCGGTTTATGAATTGTCTTTGTTGGTTGGCCAAGGTAGCGATATTTGCCACAAGCAAACCTCTGAACCATTTCCTCACTTCACCTGCAAATGTCTGTACAAAGAGTCTCATTGCCACATTCTCCGCATCGATCTCATGAAGTTCATAGAAATCTGCCATTCTGTCCACATGTTGCTGAGCGGTAATGCTGTTAGGAGTGCCATCAAAAAACAGGATTTTGCTTTGATAATTTGAGGGCATATCATCTAGAACTTGAGGCAGAACCAAGGGTGCAAAACGGGCAGCCATCACTCTTGGTGGATTTGGCCTTGGAGGTGTTGGAGGAGTGTGCACAGTTTATAAGGGGCTAGCAATTGGAGTTTGAAGCTGAGCTATAATGTAATTATCAATTGACCGGTTAGCCCTTTCCGTCTCCAAGTCTACAAGGAATTGTGGATTGGGGACAGTATAGTCAACAACCCTTTCGGATTTGGTCTAGAACAACAATAGTTCAAACTGCTCATCAAACTCAAGCTCTTCAAGATACTCAAAAATGTCAGGACATGAATGGGATTTGAACACGGGAGTTATAGTGCTCTCTTGACGAAGGAGTCTTGGAATCAAGTTGGGGTTTTCATAAATATGAGGAGGATCCGGATCTGGATTGGCTCTGGTATATCGTCTCGAAGCCAGCATGCTATTTTCGAAAAAATCAGAAGGACATGAACAACTTACTCAGCCTATCAAATCCTAAACTTATCATCTGGAAGCTTAGAATTATCAAGAAGTAAGGGGATTAATTTCGTCCCCAGTGGAGTCGCCACTATGTTAGCACCTAAATCTGCCTTAGGCTAAAGGAAGGCAAAATTCAGGGTAACCACAAACCACGCTCAGTCTAGTAGCTAGCCCTACCAGAATAGGAGAGGGCTCTCTCCGAGTCACGCTCAGCGAATAAGTAAATGGAATGGTCTGAGATGACTAACAGTGAAATATTGATCTTAGGCTAGTAAGTAAATATGGATACAAGAAGCAATTTTTTATGAATAACTGAGTTTCTGGGATGGTATGGGACCAATGGACAACAATGAGCAGAGGATTTAATACAAAGGCACAGATTATTTCGTGAGGCAAGATAGGCGGAAAGTCTAGCAATTTAGTTTGAAATAACGCGGAATGGAGGAATTGCTTAGGAGGGTGAAAAGGTGTTAAAATTGGAAACCAGGGCAAAACTTCATGTGGGTCATCTTATTCATGGCTAATAATATTTTTATTAGATTCCTATCATTGAAAGGTGTAGGATTGATATAAAGATCATCCAATTCTGATAAGTATTCATGGAGATATGAATTTATTTTGATTATGGAATTATTATCAAGCCGACCTACAACTCATGTAGGCTCAGAAGCCCAACAGTCGCATCTATTCACCCACCAACGTTGTGTATAAATATAAGAGGACTTTTCCTCATTTAGACTCACTCATCTCATCACATCTCTCTCTCTCTACTGCGCAGATATGAGTCTCTTCTCTACTGCGCTAAAATGGGTCTCTCTCTCTCACACATGTGAAGCCGGAAGCTGTTGAATTTGAAGCTACAACTGCAGAAGTAAAGATTGACTTCTGTGGCCTAGAAGATCTCCTCTTTGGAACTGTGCTGTAGGTTCATCTGAACCTCCTCTGAAAGCCGCAACTTTTGGTGGTGGAATGAAGTCAATCCGATGAACGGTTTGCAAGATATCGACTGCCCTAGTTTGAAGCCGGAAACTGTTGAAACTGAAGCTGCAACTGCAGAAGAAAAGATTGACTTGCGTGGCCTAGAAGATCTCCTCATCTGAATTGCGCTATAGGTTCATCTAAACCTCCTCTGGAAGCCGAAACTTTTGGTGGTGGAATGAATTCAATCCGACTGTCGGTTTGTGAGATATGGTCTACCCTAGTTTGATAATGAAGCCGCTAATGCTGATGCTACTGATCTAGAGTTTGCTACTGCTGATATGAATCAGATTTATTGTACTATTTCTCTCTACTGAATTATTGAAGATAAAAGAAGATTTGATCAAAGGGTTTCCCCACACATTGTGGAGTTTGTCCCTGGCTAGCCGCCACATCTTGTGTCTCTTGTCTTGGCTTGTTTTCTGTCGATTATTTAATGTTCTATCTGCACTTTACTTTATGTACATGTGATTGCTAATCGGTGGAATATAATAAGAAAAAGAAGTAAATTGTTATAAGCATAGAACATACCATAACTTAACAAAAGGGCATAAGTACATGTATCCTTATCAACAGAAGAAAAGACTGAACATGGAATTTTCCCACAGGCAGAGCAATAAAAATGAATTCTACCTTATCTAACTTAGAAAATTTCACTGGAAATGAATATGAAATGAACTGTGAAACATTATGAAATACATATGAAACATAAGAGACATATTTGCTACACTCACAACCACATGAATCTCATGAAACAGAGCCATTGCCTTTCATTAATCCTCTGTCAAAATATACAATGAAGAACTGAGTTTCTCTCCCACAATCTCCCAGAAATTACAAGCCAACCAACCCTTTGCAAATAGTTTGCATACAATATATAGAATGCGCCATGAAAAGATAGAACGCCCAAGGGTTGGGGAGTTACTCGAATTATTACAAAATGGAGGTGGAAATCCAACCATTAGCTACAGGTGCAGCGTTACAAACATGACAAATGGCTTGGGTGATTGTTCACCTTCCTTCGCCACTTGGATAGAAACCAATCTGGAGGAAAATACTTTAAATCCCACCTTAGGTGCCGAAAAAGTGAAATATAGATGATCGGGCCCACTTAGAGAAGTCGTGAATCGAAATTTCGCGAAACGGAGGTGAAATTGACATTTTTCCCTATATGCGCCGCACCACTTTCTATATGTGCTGCGCCACTTTGGAGCCTGTTTTGAGGCACTTGCAGGAGTCCAAAATGTGCCCAAGTGTGCTTGTTGGAAATCCTGGCCTATCTACTTTCCAACCCAAGTGGAATTTCTAAATTTGGTGCTCATTTGCCCCTCCAAATCTTCATTCTCCCAAGACTGCTTCCTGTGTGTCAAAATAGGGGCAGAGAGGTCATTTTTTGAGTGTTTTTGACCTCCTGGAGACTCAAATCATGTCCAAATTTCTTGTCCAAGCACCAGTAGTCGTGATTTTTCATGCTGAATCCAAAAATGCAAACCATTTGTGATTTGGAGCTCCCAATCCTAAGCGTCGCGCCGCACAGGGAGAAAAAACCTGTGTTGTGACCAAAAATTTGCCATGTGACCAAAATTGCCCCAAATTTCTTGAAATTTGGGCTGGAGGTTCTCTATGAAGTGCTATGCTGGGCCAAAGAGGCTTCGACCAATATCTAAAGTCGATCGAGCTCCCTTTGCCTCTTTTTCTTCTTGATTCCTTTCCTCAATTTAGCCTTCAAATTCCTAATTTGGACCTTGCATACTTTGTTTCACGCCATGTAGTGGAAGGCCATGTGTCTCAGCAGTGCATGGTCCTTGTCGGCCTTGTCCAGCAGCCTCTACAAGTTCATCTTAACTCTCTCGAGGTTGACCTCCCGATCCTCATTAATCTCTTGCTCCATTGACGTGAGCTCAACTCTTCTCCTTTGTGTAGCTTAGCGATGCTCACGAATGTTTTGTAGCTCCATGATCGCTTTCTGATCCTCCAGCTGTTTGTTCCTCTACTCTAGATATTTCATGTTCCACTTAGCCCTCTCCAAGTCAAGGGATAAGGCTTCGATCTCTGATTGCGGCTCCTGGATGATCTCTTTGAGCTGTGCGCTTGTCAGTTCTGTATCTGTATCATCATCATGAAGGAGAACGAATTCGGTCTCTCGTTCACCTGATGGCTCACCTAAAGGCCCCTCATCCTGCATTGGCTCCTTACCTCTGTCCTGTACCTGTAGTGCTGATGTTGGAAGTGAGGCCCCTTCCACCCTGAGTGGAGAAAACAATCGCTTTGCTACTGCAGACACATGTCTAGCACCCCTCTGATATGTGATGCAAACCGGCACACTAGCAGTCTCATGGCACTCATACCGACGAGAAGTTTCACCCTCATGCTTAACCTCTGATAATACCTGTGAAGTGCGGAAGAAGTCACGGGAGATGAAGTCATCCCAAGTAATGCCCTGCAATCCCAACTGATGATCCACCAAAATCTTAATAAGAGCAAAGTGATAAACATTGTTAAGTTGCTGCTGAAGGGTCTTGTGCTGCATAAAGGTGTTCATCCTCTTTATATTCCTGCAAATGAAAAATGGGATGTTCATCATCCGTACCCTGGTAAAGTTCATGAGCAACCTGATGTGATAGGCATATAGACGAGAGAACCTCCCCTCACAGCTGAAATACTTCATGATCAACCTCATGAGTGGAGCATATTCATCTTTCA
Source organism: Pinus tabuliformis (assembly GCA_031772625.1). Taxonomy (NCBI): domain Eukaryota; kingdom Viridiplantae; phylum Streptophyta; class Pinopsida; order Pinales; family Pinaceae; genus Pinus; species Pinus tabuliformis. The sequence goes on along the minus strand of CM062815.1, from coordinate 530,115,261 downwards.
AATATCTGAATGGAAAGACTCTTGTGAGATGCCTCAAGCAACTAGCCTTAATGTAAGGCTGATAATGCTGCCGATCAACTTTCTGTTTCTTGTGCCATGGTTCTCCAACATTTGGTATACCAGTTGCTAATGAGACAGTTTCGGGTGTCAGTGTGAAGGTGACCCCGGCCAAGATAGAGTGATCTCCATGTAGGTGAAGCACAAAAAGACGAGCCAACTCATGATGAACTTGAACATTAGACACTCTTTGACAAAACTCAAAACATGATGGGTGCTGGAAACATGACATAGCAAGAGGACATGCCTGCAATTCTGCGAGGGTGGTTGGCTCATCCCTAACATGTTTGCCACTCTTGTGATGTCTCCTGGGAGCCTGCTCTTCCGAGGATGAGTCACTTTGTGTCTCCATCTCATACTCTGATGAATGCTATGATGCCATGGCTGTTGTGTGTACTGTATTTAGGCTGCCCTTTGATGATGGTGTGAAGCTGGGTGCTTTTGTGATATCTGCCACCAAGGGGAACAATGAAACAAAAGGGAGTATTAGGAAGGGAGTAATGTGATGGGAATAGGGGTTATGAGGAGAAGTTTGTTTAGGGATATGTAGGGGGTTTGGGTATTTGATAGGGTAGGTTTTTGGGGTGTTATGTTGACAAATAAGAGGAGGGGAAAGAGAATAGGGTTTGGTAGTGTCTTAGGGTAGGGATAATAGGAAAAATGAGAAAGGGAGGATAGGGAAAAATGGTAGGTGAGGGAAAAATGGTGGGTAAAAATGGAACCTTGGCCTCAATACCACAATTATGCAACCTTAGCAACAATGGCCTTTGGTGTTTTCTTGTGGTTGATTTTATGAGTTTTGTTGCATTTCAAACATAGCCATAAACCACCATATCATTTATAAACTTTGATGAACAAGTCATGTCATAGAGCCTACCTGTCAATTTGAGGGGCTTCACAAAAAATTTGAGGTGATTTGGCACGGTTTTGGCCCTTTGTGGGTGTGCGCCGCGCGCAAAACCCAGTGCGCCGTGCCCGTTATATGCGTCACGCCCATTGAAAAAATGCACTAAGGGATGGCTCTGTGTGTGCTGCGCCCTCTGTGTGCGCCGCGCCCTCTGTGTGCGCCGCGCCCCTATGAATATGCACCGCGCCCTGAAAACTGCCTCCAACCTTGCTCCAAACATGCACGATGCACACTCAAACCCTTTGCGATGTTTCCCTTTGCACTTGATTTTCACAATGACTTTGATTTTGGTGGAAAATTGTATATAAAGACTTGGAAGTCATGGGTTAAATTTTTGCTTCTTCAAAAACCCATTTTTCTAATGTTATGTTTTGACACTTTTTCACTGACTTAAAGCAACACTGATTTTCACTTTCCCTTTGAAATTTTAGCTCAAATGATGAAATTTTCGCCACTCTTTGCAGGGATTGCATGACAGGACATTTGGCCATGGAAACCATGCCTGCATCTGAAGAAATCAATTGACGACTTTTTTGAAAATTTTATCACCAATGACCCTGTTCGACTTTTCTTCAAAACAGAGTTTTGAAGAACAGTCGAAGTTTATCAATATGACGATGAAACTCTCTGAATCATTACTTTGTAAGGGCCTCTCTCTGGCCTGCATGGCTTTACTGGACATATTTAAAGACCAAATTGATCAATCCCTAGACTTAATGATCGAAAACGACTTTTGTCCTTTAAAGGACCAGACATTGACTTTCATGGACTTTAGTGATCATTGACAAAAGACCTAAGCCAGCAGGAGCCAGACATGAGGGGAAATGACTAGCATGACCTTTTCCGTCAGATTATGGCATGCTCCTAGCAGAATGCAGTTGGGAAAATGGAGCGGGACTCCTAAAAATGAAATGCATAAAGAGTTTTGATCTCTAACGGAGGACTGACCAGACCGACTCTAACACAGTATAAGGGATGACGGGGAACTTGGAAGGTGGGTGGCTGCACGGAAGGGGGTGACCGGATTGCCCGAGGGACTATGCAGTAGAGAAGGGAAGGTCAGGGATGGATTTTTTTTTCATTAGAATTGCCAAATGAAATTAGATGCACATTGGGAGTGCTCCTAGAACAATGAGTTGGTAACTGTTCACTGAGAGGACAAGTGGCGCGGGATTATAACACTGATGCAGATTTGACCTTGCAGTGGATTCTAGACTTCGTGGGAAGGAGGTGAATCCTAGTATTACTTTGAGGGTGGAGGTGTGGCCCTCAGGATTCCCTTATTGCAAATGCAGACATTGTATCATTTTATTTGTTGGTTGAGAAAATGTGCATATGTGTATATGTGTGTATTATTGTAAATATTGTATCGAGTTGTATTTATAAAGCTCCATAGATAATATGATTATTTGTTGGGTGAAGCAAATATGTATGTGTGTAAATGTGGTTATTATTGTAAATACCATAATGAGTTGTGTTATAAAGCTCTAGTAAAGGTATGTATGTCATGTTTTAACAGATGGACATTGTAAACACTATAATGAGCTAAGTTATAAAGCTCCATGAACAGTGTGTTTTCTTTTCAGTGGTTTTCCTGAGGTCTTGGTGTGGTTTAACACCAAGGATAGTGTTTCCGAAGGGGAAGGGGTCTGTAACAACACCTAGTTAAAATTTCATGTAATAAAACTTAATAAAGGCAAAATAAAACCACGGTTAAGGGACACATATTCCAAGCTGAATGTTGGGCAAAGATATCCTAGTGGGCATCACTGGATGTGTTTATGGCTAAGGGAAACTGGCAAAGGCAATAGCTAAGGCATTGAAAAAGGAAAAAAGATATTTTAACACATTTATTTATGAAAATAAAGGAAAATAGAAAAAAAGGAAGGTGAAAGGTCACATGTTGCATGTGAAGAGGAAAATGAAGGAAAATAATGAAAAATGAAAAAAGTAGAGGCATCATTAATAAAAGGGCTTCTGAAGTTCAGTTGGTAAGATTTTGTCAGTGTTAAGCTTTTTCTTAGCTTTGGAGTAAGGTGTTATGAAACCAGCTCAAGAAAAGATAGAAAAGATAGATCAACGCCTTAGAATTCAGCCTCTTCGAGGGGGCAACCTCCTTTACATTACATAAATGAACAATTCTTGGATGATTCAAATCACAAAACCTCCTTTCTATATATAAGAGTCTAAGGAGTCACAATATAATCCAGCCGACCTAACAATAATAATATAAAGCCACAAAAGATATTTTAACACATTTATTTATGAAAATAAAGGAAAATAGAAGAAAATGAAGGTGAAAGGTCACATGTTGCATGTGAAGAGGAAAATGAAGGAAAATAATGAAAAATGAAAAAAGTAGAGACATCATTAATAAAAGGGCTTCTGAAGATCAGTTGGTAAGATTTTGTCAGTGTTAAGCTTTTTCTTAGCTTTGGAGTAAGGTGTTATGAAACCAGCTCAAGAAAAGATAGAAAAGATAGATCAACGCCTTAGAATTCAGCCTCTTCGAGGGGGCAACCTCCTTTACATTACATAAATGAACAATTCTTGGATGATTCAAATGACAAAACCTCCTTTCTATATATAGGAGTCTAAGGAGTCACAATATAATCCAGCCGACCTAACAATAATAATATAAAGCCACAAAAATAACAATAGAGGGATTCTATGGGGCACAAAAATAACAATATGGGGGTAATAGGGGCACAACAATATAAATAAGGGGTATAACTACAATAGTAATGGGGTAATCACTAGTATTATAGGGACCCAACATGCCCCTCTCCTTCAAAAAAGTGTTGTCCTCAACGCTTGAGTAGTTCTGGATACTTCTGCATAAAATTCTCATCCTCCCATGTGGAATCTTCAGCGGATAAGTTCTTCCACTTGATAAGATACTCTGAAATTGATCGATTTCGTAGCTGTCGAGTTCTTGTTTCTGTGACTGCTTCCGGTTCCAATATAATTTTTCCTTCCTCGTCAAGTTCTGGCAATATTGTTTGAACTGGGAGCTTGTCGCCTATAACCTTCTTTAAACATGAAACATGGAAAACTGGGTGCAATCGAGAAGCTGCAGGAAGCTCCAATTTGTATGCCATAGTACCAATCTTTTGCAACACCTTGTACGGACCATAATACTTTGGTGATAATTTATTATCCTTCTTAGCTTGCTTTAGGGACATTTGCTTATATGGTTGTAGCCGTAGGAATACCCAATCACCTACATCAAAACTTCTTTCACTGCGATGTTGATCTGCCTGTTGTTTCATTCTATTTTGTGCCAACACGAGGTTATCCTTTAAGAGTTGGAGGACTTGTTGTTGATGTTCGATGTGATGTTCCACTGCCTGAACCTTAGAATTTTCTCTTAAATATGATGTGATGGATGGTGGTTGATACCCATAAAGTGCCATAAATGGGGTCATTTTTGTTGCTGTATGGAAGGAAGTGTTATACCACCATTCAGCCAGAGGCAACCATTTGACCCATTGTGTCTGTTTATCAGATACAAAGCAACGAAGATATCCTTCCAAACATTTGTTTACTATCTCAGTTTGCCCATCAGATTGAGGATGATAAGATGAGCTATGAGCTAACTGAGTACCAAGACAAGAAAATAATTCTGTCCAAAAATTTCCAGTGAAAATGGGATCTCTGTCACTTACAATAATCTTTGGGTTTCCATGTAGCTTTTGAATTGTTTCCATAAATGCAGTAGAAACTGTACTGGCTTTAAATGGATGTGATAATGCACAAAAGTGTGCATACTTGGTAAGTCTGTCAACTACCACCATGATGACACTCTTTCCCTCAGACTTGGGTAAACCTGTGATAAAATCCATTGAAACCTCCTCCCAACGTTGGCTTGGAATGGATAAAGGTTGTAATAGACCCGGTGTCTTAATTGTTTCAACTTTATTTTGTTGGCAAACCAAACATTCCGCCACAAACTTTTGAATATCTGATTTAAGGCCATCCCAAAAAAATTCCTTCTTAACCCTGTGGTAAGTTTTTAAAAATCCTGAGTGCCCTCCTAAGGGAGAAGTGTGCAATTCCATAAGAATCTTTTGTTTTAGCTGGGAATTCTTACAGAGGTATAAGCGATCTTTGTACCATAACGAATCATTTTTCCAGCTAAATGTATCAGACGTACTGGAATCTTGTTGTAGCTTTCGAATAAGTGCCCACACTTCTTCGTCATTCTTCCATTCCTCCCTTGCTTCGTTTATCCAATCTGGTTGGATAATAGAAATGGCGCACAACAATGCTTCCACATCCTCATCCTTTCTTGAGAGTGCATCTGCCACCACATTTTGCTTCCCTTTTTTGTAGATGATTTCAAAGTCATAACCCAACATCTTTGTGACCCACTTTTGTTGCTCTTCAGAGGATAATCTTTGTTCTAAAAAGTATTTAAGGCTATCATGATCCGTTTTTACCTTGAAGTGTCTTCCCATTAGGTAGGGTCGCCATTTCTTAAGTGCATGGAGTATTGCCAACATTTCCTTCTCATAAATAGCTTTGCTTAAAAACTTTCCCTTGATTGGACGACTTTCAAAAGCAATGGGTCTTTCATCTTGCATTAGAACAGCACCAATTCCATTTCCTGAAGCATCACATTCCACAATAAAGGTTTTTGTGAAGTCCGGTGTAGCTAAGACCGGTGCTTGGCACATTGCCTCTTTAAGATGTTCAAAGGCCTTTGTTGCTTCCGGAGTCCATGAAAATGCATCTTTCTTCAATAATGTTGTTAGAGGTGCTGCTATTCTCCCATAATTCTTAACAAACTTGCGATAATACCCTGTCAACCCAAGAAATCCTCGCAGATGCTTTATGGATGTGGGGATTTTCCATTCCTTAATGGCTTTAATTTTGCTAGGGTCTACCTTAACTCCTTCATGAGATACAATATGACCCAAATATTCCACCTCCTGGACTCCAAAGAAACATTTGGATCTTTTTGCATATAATTGTTTCTCCTCCAATAGTTGTAGCACCCTGTCAACATGTTCAACATGATCCTTCCAAGACTTGCTGTAGATTAGTATATCATCAAAAAATACTAACACAAATTTTCTAAGGAATGGTTTGAAAATTGAATTCATCAAACCTTGAAATGTTGAAGGTGCATTGGTAAGGCCAAAAGGCATGACCAAAAATTCATAATGACCCTCATGAGTTCTAAATGCTGTTTTCGGAATGTCTTCAATCTTCATTCTGATTTGATGATATCCCGAACGAAGATCCAACTTGGTGAAGTAAATTGATCCATGCAATTCATCCAGTAATTCATCAATGACAGGAATGGGGAACTTATCTTTAATAGTGAGCTTGTTGAGCTCCCTATAATCCGGACACATGCGCCATGATCCATCCTTCTTGTGCACCAATACTACTGGAGCAGAGAAAGAACTTTGACTCGGTTGAATTATACCAGCCTCTAGCATTTCTGCAACCATACGTTCAATTTCACTTTTTGGACATAGGGATATCTGTACGGCCTGATGTTTGGAGGAACACTTCCTGGAATCAGATGAATAGCATGATCATGATCACGCATAGGTGGGAGACCTTTGGGAGTCTCAAATACCTTGGAATGATTGTCCAGGACTTTTTGGAGATCTGGAGAAATAGATGATTCCGATGTGGAAACATCTAGCGAACATAATTGTGCAATTACACCTCTTTGCTCCTTTTTTAGAAGCTTTGTCATACCATTAGAGCTGATTATCTTTCCTGGTTTCCCTGCAATACCCCTTAATTCAACTTCCTTTCCTTCCGTAGAAAATTTGATGAAAAGTTCTTGAAAATTAAAAGCTATTGTACCCAAGGATTGTAGCCATTGGACTCCTAGTACAACATCAGCACCTCCCATTGGAATGGAAAGCATTGGGCTAGTCAATACATATTCTCCCATGGATAGCTTGATATTATGGCACTTTCCAGAGCAATTTATTGTTCCTCCATTTGCAATCATCACTTGACACTCTGGTGCTGGATATAGGAAGCAATTCAATTCTTTTGCTACCCTACAATGAATAAAATTGTGGGTGCTTCCTGAATCAATCAACACTATTACCTTTTTCTTCTTGATTTGTCCTTCTATCTTGATGGTTTGAGGAGTGGTAATTCCCGCCAATGCATTACAAGATATGGTCGGATTTATTTGTTCTTCATCTAGGCTTTGTTCCTGGAGTATATCCTCTTCTTTTGACCTTTCTTGCTCCTTTTCTTCTTCCTCTTCACAATCTATGTAGAATAATTTCTTCTCAGCACACTTATGACCTTTAGTGTATTTGCTATCACAACTGTAACAAAGCCCTTTTGCTCTTTTTTCTTCCAATTGTTGTGGTGTCAACCTTATAGGTTGTGGAAGACTAGGGGCAACAACACTTCCATCTTTATAGTTGTGAGTGGTATGCTTCCTAGTTGCCATAATTTTGCTTTCCATTTTTCTTGCTAACCTGAATGCCTTCTCTAATGAATCAGGTTCCCAAAGGCGAACATCATGTTGGATATTATCCTTTAAAGACCCTATGAACACATCAATCCTATGCTCCTCTGGAATATCTTTTACCCTTATGTTCAATTTTTGGAACTCCTCAATGTGCTCCATTACTGAACCCTTTTGTTTGAGACTTATCAATTGGCTAAAAAAAGTGTTGCTTTTTGTATCCTCATAATGTGCTATCAATTCTTCCGTAAAAATTGCCCAAGTGATAATTTTTTACGAGAGCAAAGCCATTGATACCATACAAACTGATTTGGTTCCAAATATACAGTTGCCATACGTACCTTTTGTGTGTTTTGCACATTATTGAGATCGAAGAATTGCTCCATCTGTAATATCCATGTGGCAGGATCCTTGCCATCAAACTTCCTCATATCGATTTTTGGAATATGGTGAGTCTTCGATCCAACATTAGCATCTATGGAATCATGATTAACATTTCTTTTGTTCTCATCATGAGTTTCCTTTACTACCCTTTCACCTTAGTGCCCATTTCTTGTAGCAACTTATTCATATTTATCTTCAATTCGTCCATGTCTGTCTTCAAATCTGCCATGTCTTTCTTCAAATCTGTGTTCGAATCATCCATCTTAGCTTCCATGCCCTTTATCTTAGATTCCACACCATTTATCTTAGCTTTTATTAGCTTTTGTGAGCGTGACATTTGTTGCACTTGTTCTTGTAATTTTGATATATCATGTAGCATTTCTTCCTCTTCTTCATGAGTCATGCTAGAGCTTTCAGGTTCCTTACTAGGTGTTTGCATTTTCTTTCCTCGGGGCATCAGTTACCGATAATAATGCTTTACTATGCCCTTTGAATTCCTTCAAACCAAGCTTATGCAAAAATTTAAGAAAAAAACTACACACCTTTTTTCACTTTGTAGAAGCCTGATATTGAATCTGATGTATCTCTGTAATTTCGGATCATTCAATTCTGAAATTTTGACCTGTAGTAGCCTTCTGAGTCCTCTTTCCAATGCCACAAGTCTGACCCAAATTGGTTTCTCCAAGGAAGAGTTATGCGAAATCTCTCACAGTGACTTGCTTATAGACTAGTTCAGTAGAGTAAACTTGTACGACGTGCCACGAGTCATTGTTTCGACCTATGGATCTGAAAAATGCATACAAGAAACTACAGTCCGTCCTCTTTCTGTACCTTCTTACTAAATTTCAATCCGATCTTCATAAAGAAAGTTATGACGATTTTCCCCAGGTCACCTGTTTTGAATGTAATTCAGGAGTCTGCAAAAAGACCAACTTCCTCAGATCATATCTCCGAAAATATCGCGTGAAAAGCTCTGAAATTCGGACCCAAGGTTCAGCGCGATTTCTTCTCAAATGGGTTTTTTTTGCGACTTCTGAAACATCACAGAAAAATAGTTATAGCAAAAATGCCACGATGACCTGTTTGGAGCAGCGAAACCCTAGAATCCAAAGCTCTGATACCAAATGTTATGAAACCAGCTCAAGAAAAGATAGATCAATGCCTTAGAATTCAGCCTCTTCAAGGGGGAAACCTCCTTTACATTACATAAATGAACAATTCTTGGATGATTCAAATGACAAAACCTCCTCTATAATCCAGCCGACCTAACAATAATAATATAAAGCCACAAAAATAACAATAGAGGGATTCTATGGGGCACAGAAATAACAATATGGGGGTAATAGGGGCACAACAATATAAATAAGGGGTATAACTACAATAGTAATGGGGTAATCACTAGTATTATAGGGACCCAACATAAGAAAAGGAAAAGCAAGCAAAGGAAGGACAAGGAAAAAAAAAAAAAGAACAAAGATCAAGCAAAGAGGAGTAGGATCAAGCAACTTGAGTAGGAATACTTGCAGGTAACATATTGAATTTGTGATTTCCTAATTGGTTTTGACATGCGTGGCTTTGCATATTGATATATGGTTTTCTTGTTGTCATTGGCATGGTCTTGAAAATGGTTAAATAATCAACATTTTAAAAAAAAATGTGCATACTTAAGACAGAAGAAAATTTAATGTATAAAAAATATGCCTTAAAAAATGTTGATGTTTTTCAAAATCCGCATGAAAATCACCATCATTTAAAAAAAATCATCCACACTTAATATATTATAAAATTTAAAATGTCAAAAATAAGACCTCTAAAAAAGGGGGTTGATGTTGCATCAACATTTTTCAAAATCAGCATGAAAATCACTAACATTAAAAAAAAATCGTTCATACTTGATACATAAAAAGATTTATATGCTCCAAAAAAAAATGTATTCTGAATCAACACGTTTCAAAATCGGATGAGTTTTTGCTACGTCAAAAAAGAGGTTACTTAATATTGTTCTCGTTTGATAGTTTACATTATGTGTTGCAATTTCATTAGCATAGATATATGTTTTTCAATTCTATCAACATATATTCATCTTAGTTTGGATAGAGGAATTAAATTTCTTGAGGTGCAAACCCCTTTTAGAATGCAAAATTTGAGAAAAGGTTTGCACCTTTGGAGGTTTGATAAATCCGAGGTAAAATAAATTTATGATATATGTAAATATACATGAAATCTATATTTCAACTCTATAAAAAGAATTCCATGTCTCTTTCATTTTGAGCAACACGCTAATAAAATGTTATAACCATAAGAATTATTTTACTTTTAATTGAGTAAAAAGTAAAAGTCAATAAATGTTTTTTTTTAGGAAGGGATTGAACCTATCATTTTTTGGGGAAGGAGAACTCTTAATTTTAATTTTGGAAGTACTAACTGAGAAAATAAAGCATCAAACATAATAACTAATAATCAATTTTTTACTAGTACTAATAGTGTTAAAAAAAAATTGTAAAATAAAAAAATTATGCGTATTGCAATTCTATCAACAGATATTCATCTTAGCTTGAATTGAAGAATTAAATTTCTTGACATGCAAACCTCTTTTAGAAAGCATGTAATAGGATATGTGTGTAAAATACTACATGTCAACTCCATATTAAACATCCAAGGTGAGCATTGAAATATTTTATTTATGGTAACATTAAAATATTTTTTTGCTCTCTCTTTGCAATTGATATTGAAATATTAGTTAATAGGGAGGTTTAAATATTTTATTCAAAGTACACATTGAATAATGGAGGAATTACTCAACTAGCTCATATTGTAAAAGTAAAAATATAAGATTTTTTTAATTTTTTTTCCATTTAATTTATGTATCTCTCTATATAAAGTTTATATAAAATTATGTTACTTAATATGGAAATTGAAATGTTATTGTAAAAATAAAAATATAATTTTTTACATTCATTTTTTTTTTTTGTTATTAATATTTTTTTCAAACACTAATGTTAACTCTATGTTGAGCATGGAATGAATTTCACATCTCTTTTAATATCAAATATTATTCTAAATGTCATGTAATCTCCATGTTGGGTAGTGAAGGAATTATAGATATACCCCATTAAAATGTTGAAAACACTTATGGATGAAATTATAACTTTTTTGCTATTAATTAATTTATCTCCCTATATATAAAGTTGATGTAATTATGTTATTTACTATGAAGATTGAAGTGTTTTGTTTATGGAAACATTGAAATATTTTTTTTTTAATTAATATTTATGTTATTATCTTTTTTTTGTTATTTATTAATATTTTTTTGTTATTAACATTTTTTAATTTTTCAAATATCATTTTATTTCCTTTAATGCAAGGTTACATGACTATTAGTCAAGAGGTTTTCAAAAACTACATGTCATTTGACTAAGAGAGGCCCTCATAAATTAACTACATACCCAGTGTACAAAGGAACTAAACAGAGTGTGCCATGCAACATTGTCAGCTAAGAAATGGATGAAAAAAAAATATGATCATACAACTTCTCATAAAACAGTGCCTTGTAAAATAGTGCTTCTACTTACTCCTTAGAGCTTAAAAGAAGTAAGGAACCATTAGAGGAGCTATAACGTGAACTCCATGGACTTATAAAGAAATTCATAGATCCCAAAAGAGGCAACAAGAAGAGACAAAGTTTTTTTTAAAGCTTGTAAGCTTTCAAGTTTAATTTCATGTAAATATGCCTAAATGAAAGCCAATCAAGGGACATAAAGGATTCCTAAATGATTTGTAAAAGAGGGCCTAGAAAAAAAAAATCCAACGAGGTACTCTTGAAGACCCATTTAATGACTAGCTATGAGTAACCTAACACTTAGAACTTCTTGATACCTTGTGTTTGGCCACCTCAAGCAAAGTCCATAGAACCAATAATTTGCCTTGTTATTGGAACCCCTACAAGGGGCATATCTAACATGGACATAGTGAGATTGAGACAAGAAAAATACCACACCAATCCCATCGAAGAGAGGGTACCATTGGCTTGCATCATCACAAAAACTCCAAGGAATATTTGCAACCAAAGTAGGCATGACCAAAGTCCTTGGCTTCTTGATTTTGAGATGAATCATATACTCCAAAGTCATTCTAATAATCGAACCATCTAATGATCAAACTAACTTTACTTTTGAGAAATGTTTGTAAGGACCCATTCCAAGGTCCTCAAACTTCGATAAATTTCCATAATTTCACAACAAATAAAGAAAAATAACATATCTAATAACAAAATTGACAATACATAATTAAAAATTCATTTATGGGTATTTTACATAATTAAAACAAGAAAAATACCTAGTTACAGTGGCTCATTTTTAGTTGTCACATTGGGACCACCAAACTGAATATGTCAGCTCGCCAACTAGGAAGGCCTATCAGCGTTCCTAGCCCAGGGAACCTCCATAGCTTCTTCAACCCTCTGAGCCCAAGTCCAAAACACAATTATAATGTGTTTGAGTTCCCTGTGTCAACACCCCTATGGTGTCCAACAACAATAGCCACCACTCTCTATGACACCTCCAAAATCCTATCCAACTCCCAAGTTCCTAAAACCCTAAATCATTCCCCCTCCCCCTCCAAGTTTTCCCAAAATCCATCGAACTAATGGTCCCCCTCTCCCAAGATTCCCTGCACTTATCCTCCCCAAATCCCTTGGTATACCCCCACACCCCCAACCCCCCATCAAAGCCACCAACCTCCATTCCCTTCTCAAACCCACAAACCCTCATTCATCACTCCAACCACCCCAACCTATCCTCTTATCCTTAAAATAATTTGGAGGTCAAACTTTTCAAGCCATAAAGAAATGATAAAATAATAATAATAATATTTACTTTAAGGGTCAATCATATCAAAATGGATTCTTGAGAATCCTAATTAATTCAATATTGAATTATTTATAATAATTATAAACCATTGTTTAATTATTAATCAATATTAATGGTTAATCAATTAATCAATTAATCAACCACTAATTAAACTTAACTATTTATCAAGCTTAATACTAATCATAGGATACTAATGTATCTATGTGAGGTGTGGGTATGTTGCTCACATACACATACCTCATATGTATACTACTAATACTTGTAAGAATTAGTCACAGATGTAAATCACTCAACGAATGATTTAATAACCTAACATAAGATAATAGGACCAAGGATTGGGCATTACATACACCCCTCATTCAGAAAAATTCATCCTGAAATTAGAGTTAAGAGGATACAATCAATCATAAAGCAATTTGACAATCAGACATAACAAAATAGTGATAAAGTTGTAGTACCCAAAATTTAAGTAAATCAAACAAGAATATCACTTCCCATATAATTTTTCGACTAACGTATAACCTCCTATCCTCCCTAACCTACTTTTTCCCCCATCCTATCTATCCTCTGTTGTAACTTCCCCAGTAAGCAACTGGAAATCACCATCACATGTTTAGGGGAGTGTGTCCATCACCAACCTCCCACGATTCTAGGCTTGGAGGTCACATGGTGGGAAACACCTCCACCCCTCCTTAAGTACTAAGATGAACACCCTTTTATGGACCACACTACAAAGTTAATTTGGATGCTTGTCATCGAATAATTCAATTGTCTAGGATCATCCTGATTACAATAGATTATTGGACACATGGATGAGATTCTTTCATGGATTCCTGAAAGTAGAACTACTTGAAAGTATCGATATGGAAATCTTATTGCAATAACGAAGCTAAAGAATTACAAGGGGTATCATTTCCCAAGTGAACCATATACAAGGTGTGAAAAAGATGATTGTCCAAATGAATTAGGCCAAATCAAACAGAGTGCAAGTAATAGTTGTTATGAAAATGTCAATACAGGTAAACATGCAAGTAATAACAAGATTAATGGGCAAGTTGGACATAGTAGTGGTGAAGTACTGCCATTGTCACATGAATGAATGGAGAAAGTGGGATTGTTAATATGATGCCTACTACAACCATAAGTAGGCTACATTTGAAAAGTTAGACGACTCTTTGTTGTCAACCCTATCTTGTTTACATGGAGACATGCATATGTGTAGACATGGGGGATCTGTTGAGTCGCCAATTTGACATCTTTTTCAACATCCAAAACACCCATTTTATGTCATTTTATCTCGCTTCTTTACTTGTCTATTACCATTCTTAATGCATTTCTTCGTAATTATACCATGACAATCTTACAAATGTTAATAGCATTATTTTCCTTCATTTTTAATGAATTAGAGATGATTATGCTTAGTTTTACTAATGAAGGTTTTGTCTAGCTCTATTCATGTAGCTTCTATGTAGTTCTTTTAACCAACCTCTAATATATGTAGCTCTAGGGGGGGATTCTGCAACATGGGATTTGTTTCTAGGAACAATTACATGGTTTCATGTTATCTACATTGCACCTAGGTCGATTCTAGAAGCCTCCAAGTTATGACCCACATTTCAGTGAGTTTGTGCCAAGAAGAAATGAGTAACAAACTTTGGACACGATTTCTAAAGCAATAAAGAAAAATCTAGAAAATCCACGACATGGGTTTTCTTTAAAATAACCCCAATTAGGTGACAAACTGACATACTCTCCAAAAAGTGTGTGAATTAGAAGATACACACAATTCTTTCAAGGATATATTTCTTGTTACGGACATTTCCAAATTGTATCCCAAACAAAACAACTAGCCAACAAAACAAACCAAATCAAGCTATTCTTAGATGGTTTTAGGTTAGATGAATCACATGTAATATGATGTTAAGTTGTTTTTGTTGGAAAATGTAACTAGTTTCGGTCTTCATAATTATCATTGTAGTTACATTGTCAATATGTATATCTTATGTTACAAGAAAAAGAAGAAAGAAAAATATCAATTTTAAGCATGGGATTTAAGCTTATTTTGATTGGTCTTCTAGGTAAAGCATGTTAATCAAGCTTTTAGGGTTTGTCATGTCATAATCTTTATTGTCATGAGTCAAGAGAGTCAATATCATTTGTACAAGACCCTATTGGGCAATATGTAACTTGTAAAAGAATTTATTTTGAGTCTAGAAAGTCCTATGAGCCTCTAAGCACAAGTCGGCCTAGGAGAGGTTATTCAACCTCATGGAAAGCCTATAAATACAAGCAGCTTCGACCTCATTTGTCACCAATTTGACCTACACAAGAACAAAGTTCGATTTGAAGCTGGAAACAAGAAGGAACCAAGAGCGAAGGTCTAGAATAAGAGAACATCCCAAAGAGAAACCAAATTTTGATTTTTGTGACTATCTTTCTCTCACACATGCAAAGATCTAAGGGTTTTGTTGCAGCTACAAGGTAGAAATTGCATATATTGTTGCAGGTCCGAAACTTTGTAAAAATGTCAACACTTGAAGCTAGAAGTCTACAAGAAAGAGAGCAAACTAAAGTGAAGGAAGGAGACCTATATTTGATCTCTTCTACCCACACATGTGGTAGGGTTTTTGCAACTAATACAGGGCTAAAGATTGCAGGTTGAAGTTGTAGACTTGAAGCTAGGCGCTGAAGTTGAAGTTGGAAGTTGATTTAAGAAGAATTAACCCTTGTTGAATTGGTTGATCTTCGATCTAATTGGAAGGGATTCTTGGAGGGTTGACTTGGTGCTTTAAGGAGGACTTGGTCTAGGGTTTTCAGTCTTGGTTTTCTCATTTAAAGCAGATTCTATAAGAAGAGTAGATTCTTTCTAGGTTTTCCTCCTAGAGGGGTTTGCCCTGATTTTGAACCTACTTCTTGCATCTATTGTCCTTACTATTTTTTCTCTTGATAATTGTTTGATGAAAAGATCTAATAAAGAAGCATAAGAAGATGAACAAAGTTCACAAGCAATTATTAAAGGAGAATTTGAATTAATAGTTTCCCTACTACATTCTCCAACAGTTTCCAACCAAGATATACTAAAAACATAGAAAGGGTATTTTGTAAATTTGTCCAAGATTGATAGTCCAGATTTGGAAGAATTAGTTCCAATTCATCCCCTCCCTCTTTTGAGTAAATGTATGGTCAGATAGCAAGTTTAGCGGAGGAGAGGTCAATCTGTAATGTCATTATTGTGACTCAGTTTCGATCAATCCAATCATTAGGGATTTGTTTACACTCTATTGATATGTAATTTTTTGAGGCAAGCTAATGATATGCAATGCATTGGTGTTATCTTGAGTATGTTCTTTATGTAGATCCATGCATGGTGTAGCTCTTTAGAATAGGTGATATAATTGGTTAAGGGGGTCACCAATCCAACTATGTTTTCCTTATATTATATCACTTGTTAATTTCTTGTGTATGCATGGTAATACCCTATTCTTATGCTCAATTTTGATTTGATTCTAATAATAGTTATATGCATGGTTATCTGACTTTCTACATGTTTCTTATATCATTATTGTTTTGTATGAGTATGTACTAATGATTTTGTGCTTGCAGGTATATGATGTCAACACTTTATCTTTTCCAAACATAGTACAAGTGTGTATAACCAAACTATGTATGATCTTTGTAGTGAAACCTTGGTCAAGCCTCTCTTTTCCCATGCATGGATAGATAGGTTTACTTTCCTTGGGAAATTTGGTGTTACTTCAAGTTACATAGGATTCCATTTAAAATTGCAAAGTGTGAAGTGTACGCACTGAGGGAATTATCAAGCTTTGCTTCCCTCACGGTTGTACAATGGCCTTCTAGCCCAATCAGTGTGAGATAGAGATCGTGTCAATTAGGGACATCATAGGCAACCCTTGTGACCTCGGTAGATTTAGGATCGTCTCCCTTTCCCTACCTTGTTTGGTGTGAATCTAAGGACCTTTAGCTTCCACAGTGAATTGAATTCATTTGAGATTGAGTTTAAGGTTATGTGAATGAGATATGCATCCAACTCTGGATCCACACAATACGATTGTCTCGTGCAATACATATAACAATATTCCTTAAACTGACTTTCCAAAGGGGGAGTTGTTTGTGGCTTTATTTTTCGCAAAAGTGTTTTTATATAGTTGCTACTATTGGGCTAGGTCTCATTAAGGATAGGGTTTGAGCTTGCTACAACGAGGTACAATGTAATTGCCCAAAAGATCTTGTGAAATCTATATAACAATCTTCCTTAAGCTTATTTCCTATTGTAGCCTTGGTTGGAATGTTGCTCAGTTTTATTTATATTATGCAACGATTAGTTACAAAGACTAGAAATTCTCTAAACTCTGCACATATAATGTAGCATCTCTAAGTTTACGAACTCCTGGTTAAAAATTTAATATCGAACATTTAAGCAATTAAATCATCAGGCATTATTCATATGCAACATATTTTTGTTGGACATTGGATAAACCAATGCTCCCCATGTGTTTAGCGACATTGACTAATCGCCTCTCATGGATCCTTGTCTCTAGCGATGCGATCATTGACTAACACTTGCGAGTTTTGGTCTAACAACAATCGTGATTCCCAACAATTGGTATCAAAGTGTAGGTCACGAGTTTAATACATACCTGGATCGCGTTTGGGGGGTATTGTTGGACATTGGATAAACCAATGCTCCCTGTGTGTTTCACGACATGGACTAACCGCCTCTCATGGATCCTTATCTCTGGCTATACTGATCCGAATTGGATCCTAAAACACTCTCTAAGTTTTCATGAACTCTGTAAAATTCATGCCAAAGTTTCAAAGTCTTACAAAGAACGAGCTTATCAGAAATATCCTCGAAACAGTTGTAATTTGTGAACAACGTGGAGCAACGAGGACCCTCAGTGAAGCGCATAGACCATTGGCCCATGGTAACGCGCGTTGTCACGAATTGGCAAAACGGGAGGTCATTTTGAGAAACGGGGATGGTTTTTGATATGTGATTAGCGACAAGTCGTTAATCGCATATCGTCGGGCAAACCCCTTAGAGAAGGAAAAGCCCCGAGCGACCCAGACCCGAAAAGTTATAAAACATAACAGATATCGCATCGATTCCGTCAGAGGCGAGGTCGCACAAAACCGACAGGATATCGGAAGGGCTTCGAGGTGGTAAGTGGTTTCAACCAAGTCCCGCCTGATGCCACACAGCGAGTGACACACGTCTGGCAGAAGAGAGAGAAAAACCGCTCACATCGGACAGGAAAATGTCGTGTTACTTACCCGCCCGATATGAACAACGACCGTAGGATCTGGAGGCTCCAGATCGACGGCGGAGACGCAATCCGATGGATGACTGGATTCAACGGGGTAATCAGTCAAAGTCGTATAAGATTTGAAGTCCGACGTGGACGATGCTTTGGCAAAAGATCGTGTTCGCGGGCATTCTTGGAGTTAACGGTAAAAACGGTCGTTTCAATGACGTCCAAAAGAACTGACACTCAGTTCATTATGAAACAAGTGGCCACCTCCCTGTGAGGCATTATACAGTGATGATGACGCATAACAGAGGAATTCAAACGGACAGAGGCAGGGGAACCGGAAAGTCGGGAAGCGGAAACGAACAGTCGAAAAACAAAGTGGCTTTAAAGCCACAGACTGACAGAGAAAGAAGGAAGCGAGTTAGCGAGAGTTAGTTAGATGCAAAAAGCTGAGAGCAGAGAGAAGAAGCCAAGCTGACCTGCAAAAGCAAAGGTAGTATCGAGCCAGACAGAGATAGAGAGAGTCAAAGAGTCTGTGTGCTCCAGAGAAGGCTTGAGAGGTTCAAGCGAACTCCTCTGTATATGCCTGTCATGTGTGAGTCTCAGATTGGGCTCATACTACGGTGACCAATAGAGGTCAAGTTTTAGTAAGGAGAGTTTATGTACTCCAGAGACTTGGGGAATCCAAGTACAGTCTTACTTAATTGAATCTGCTATGTGAGACTCAAATTGAGCTCACTGTTGTAAAAACTCTGCTTTTGAAAACATAATAGAGAGGCCACCACTGAAGGTTGGACCAGGAGACGTAGCCCAGGAGTGTTGGTTGAACTCCTTATTAAACTTGTTGTGTTTACATGTTTGCCTGTTATGTTTTTTCTAACTGCTTCAGTGCCTGTGTATTTCGCAATCTTATCGATTCGTTGCATAAAATAACATAGGCACATCCATGCACATGAGTCTGTAATACCTTAATTGTTTATCTTCGATCAATTTCAGATCAAGTGGTATCAGAGCTCTAGGTTACTAAGGTTAGACAAGCTTGTGCTGGATTCTTTTGTTGAATGATAACTAAATCAAAGCTTAAATTAGGAGGAGTGTTGGTCGAAACTAACCCATAAATCAGGAGAGTCTATCCTACGAGGAAAATGTCAGAAGAAAGTCCCTTGGAATCAGACTCCCAATTCATGGATAGTTTCATGACCATGAGAGCCATGGTTGAAGAAATGTATAGGGAATTTAAGAAAGGTAGAGGTGAAGATTCATCAACCTCCAAACAAGATAAAGGAGTAGAAGAACCTCTTCTAGTTGCCCACCCAGAAGGCAAAGGAAAAGAAGAGAAAACCTCTCCACCATCTCCCCCATCATCACCTTCATCGTCCTCTTCTTCACACAAAGAAAGCCTTGAAAAGAAAAAGAAGAAATCTTCTTTGATTAAATTTGATGTGAAGTTTGATTTGCCAATTTATGACGGAGAATTGAATGCAAAAAAGCTAGATAACTGGATTAGACAAATTGATGTATATTTCAGAGTGCGGAACATCGATTTAGAAAGGAGAAAGATTCAGCTGGCTAGCCTACGCCATGGTATGGTGGGAAAGCAGGACACAAGCTGATCTAAAGAAACATGGTAAAATTCTTTCTACCTGGAATGAATTTGTTTTTTCAATTAAAAAACAATTCTATCCACTAGCTTATATGCAGCAAGCTATGATGAGTTGGCAAACTCTTCGCCAATTGAAAGGGCAAAGTGTACAAAGTTACACCCAAGAATTTAGGAAAAGAGCTTTGATTCTAGGCATTTCTTTAGACTCACCTGAAACTTTGCTGAAGTATATAGGTGGTCTACATAGTTATTTAAGACATACCATTCTCATGTTTAATCCCACTAGCATAGATGAGGTATCTATTCAGGCTACACATCTAGAGGCTAGAGGCAAGAATGTGAACCCAGAAGTTGGGGGATCATCAAAACCCACTGAAAGCAAAAGCAAGGAAAAGAGAAAACAAAAATGGAAAGAGAGGAAGACAAATGTTGTGCAAAAGACCAAGCTTTCATGCACTCACTGCAAGAAGGATGGACATGATGATAAACACTGTTGGATTCTGCATCCAGAGCTGAGACCCAAGAAGTTCGATGGCAAAAAGAAGAAGATTGTTGCAGCTATTCAAAAGGATTTGGGGTCAGGCTCAGGAGATGAAACAACAATCGCAACCACAGGTATAAAAGGTAAAATTTTTGAAGCATCTACTAGTAATTTTTCACAAGCTACTGATAATGAAGAAAACGAGAGGAAAATACATGAGCTTTTTCATATTCGAGTTATTTCCAAGCATCAAAAGATTGATACTTTGTTTGATAGTAGCTCACAAGTAAATTTAATTTCTAAAGCAATTGTAAAGAAGCTGGGATTACTAACCACACCTCACAAGAAGCCATATCCATTGGGTTGGTTATGTGATAAAGCAAAGCTACAAGTGACTAGACAATGTAAACTTAAGTTTTCTTTTGGGTCAGCATTTGTAGATGAGGTTGAGTTAGATATAGTTCATTTAGATATATGTGGAATTGTTTTAGGAAGTCCTTACTTGTATGATAGGAAAGCTATTTTATATAGAGATGAAAACAAGTATCAATTCGTTAAAGATGGAATCGAATATATTGTAAGAGCTCATAAACTCAAAAATAATTATACTCTCATAAACTCAGGGCAGATGAAAATAATTGTAAATTCATGCAAACAATTTTTACTGATGGTTGTAAAGGAAAAGAAACCTGATAAAACCAGTGCATTTGAGAGCTGTAATGCTAAACAGCAAGCTAATTTAGAAAAAGTTGTTTTAGAATATGATATACTATTTCAAGAACCTAAAAGTCTGCCACCCCAAAAGGAAATAGTACATGATATTAATTTGCAGCAAGATGCTCCATTGCCTAACATCGAAATGAACAGGTTGTCCGCTTTAGAGAACGCAGAAATCAAGAAGCATGTACAGGAGCTACTCGAGAAAGAGTTTATAAGACCTAGCACAACACCTTGTGGGTCTCTAATTGTCTTGGTGAGAAAGAAAGATGGCTCATGGAGAATGTGCATTGATTACCGAGCACTGAATAAGATAACGATCAAAAATCGTTATCCCCTTCCTCGCATAGATGATCTATTAGATCAATTAAAAGAATTTGTTTACTTTTCCAAGTTGGACTTACATAGTGGCTACCATCAAGTCAGAGTTGTAGAACAAGATGCATGGAAGATTGCTTTCAAAACAAAGCAGGAATTGTATGGGTGGTTAGTTATGCCTTTTGGCTTAACTAATGCTCCTGCTACTTTCATGAGAGTAATGAATGATGTACTCAGGCCTTTTATTGATGATTTTGTCATTGTATATTTAGATGGCATTCTTATATTTAGTAAAACATGGGAAGAACATTTGAAGCATGTCACGCAGACTCTAGATGTTTTGAAAAGAGAAAATCTCTATGTTAAGCTCTCAAAATGTGAATTTGGCAAAACATCTTTGAATTATTTGGGTCATATTGTAGGGGGTGGTAAATTGAAGATAGATCCCTCTAAGATTGCAGTCATTGTAAATTAGCCTAAACCCAAATCTGCTACAGAAGTTAGAAGCCTCTTAGGAGCAGCACAATATTGGAGAAAGTTTATTGCTAACTTTTCTTTGATTGCAGCTCCCTTACATGCTTTAACAGGATTGAACAAGATATTTCAGTGGGGAGACAAACAGCAGAAATCTTCGACAACTTAAAAGAAAAGATTAGTATAGCACCAGTACTAGCACTGTCCGATCTTCAAAGACCATTTGAGATTGAAACGGATGCAAGTGACTATGCCATGGGAGCAGTGTTGATGCAACACGATAAACCCATATGTTATCATTTTGAGACATTTAATTCTGCAGTAGTTAATTATCCCACATATGATAAGGAATTGTATGCATTAGTACAGAGTGTGAAAAAGTGGAAACGTTATTTAATGGGAAAAGAGACAGTTATACATACTGATCATCAACCACTTCAATATTTACACTCACAAACTAAGTTGCAGCAATCAAGACACTATAGGTGGATGGGTTTTCTACAACAGTTTCATCTTGTCATCAGATATAAAAAGGGCATACACAATAAAGTTGCAGATATGTTGTCCAGACCAATCATAAATGCATCTACTATACTTGAGCATAATTCAGTATTGCATGAAAGCTACATTGAACAATATGCTCAAGATATAGATTTTAAAGATGTATACGCAACTTTAAGTCATGGCAAACAAGTAGAAGAATTGGATTATCATGTTAAGGACCAACTCTTGTATCATTTGGGAAAGTTATGCATTCCTCAAACTGAAAGAGTAAAGATAATTCGAGAAACACACACTTCTCTAATATCAAGTCATTTTGGTGTATGTAAAACAACTGCACAGCTACAAAAATTTTGTTATTGGCCAAAAATGAATGAGACAGTTTCTAGATATGTAAGAGGATGTACTATGTGTGCTAAAAGCAAGCCCAGCAATAGAAAACTAAGCTTACACACTCCATTACCAGTTCCTTCGCATCCTTGGGAAAGTATTTCCATGGACTTTGTTGGGGGACTGCCTAAATCTAGAAAATGTCATGACTATTTATATGTTATTGTGCTTAGGTTCAGCAAAATGTGTATTTTAATACCTTGTAACAAACATATTACAGTTGAACAAACAGTAAAGTTGTTCATTCAGCATGTATGGGTTCATTTTGGATTACCCACTTCCATTGTATCCGATCGAGATACCTGATTTGTTGGGAAATTTTGGTCGAGTCTGTGGGAATTGATGGACACCAGACTAAAGAAGAGCACAAATTTTCATCCGCAAACAGATGGCCAAACAGAGGTGGTCAATAGGACAGTGATCCAGTTGCTCAGAGGATATTGCAGCAAACATCCCAAGCTTTGGGATAAACATTTATGTTATGTGCAGCATGCTTACAACCGTGCTAAACATTCCTCTACACAGAGATCTCCTTTTGAGACCTGTTTTGGTTTCATACCAAGGTCTCCCTTGGATTTTGTCTTTGGTAAAGACATAACAGTTGATGGACACAGTGATGTGGACAAGGCAACCAAGTTCATTGAACAAATCCAAGAGATTCACCAGGCAGTACAGGAACAGCTGGAAAAGAGCCAAGCCAAGTACAAGGCAAGGCATGATAAGCATCGGACTGAGCATAGTTTCCAAGTTGGTGATCAAGTATGGCTGTATATCAGCAAAGATAGAATGCAAGGTGAAGGTGAGAAGCTAAAGCCAATAAGGTATGGACCTTTCAAGATACTTGAGAAAATCGGTGAGAATGCTTTTCGCCTTGATTTACCAGCTTACATGCACATCTACTCAGTTGTCAATGCAGATAGCTTGAGACTATTTGAACCTTCATTGATTGAAGATCCTGAAGAGCAGAGTCAGTTGCCTTCTATTGATGATCTGTTGCCTGAATATCTCAATGAGTTGCAGGAAGATATAGTTCTGGACAAGAAGATGAGAACTACTCGCAGAGGGGGCGTTGAATACCTTAGGATTGGGCTCAAAGGTTCAAAACCAAGCAGTGCAAAATGGATAGAAATTGGGCAAGAGAAGAATCTATACCCTCACTTGATTGATGCTTAAAAACCAACTTTTGGTGGTCGAAAAGCTTTTTCAGTAGGAAGGCAGTGATCCGAATTGGATCCTAAAACACTCAAAGTTTTCATGAACTCTATAAAATTCATGCCAAAGTTTCAAAGTTTTACAAAAAACGAGCTTATTAGAAATATCCTCGAAACAGTTGTAATTTGTGAACAGCGCGGAGCAACGAGGCCCCTTGGTCAAGCACACAGACCGTTGGCCCATGGTAACGCGCGTTGTCACGAATTGGAAAAACGGGAGGTCCTTTTGAGAAACGAGGGTGGCTTCTGATATGCAATTAGCAACAAGTCGCTAATCGCATATCATCGGGCAAACCCCTTAGAAAAGGAAAAGCCCCGAGTGACCTAGACCCAAAAAGTTATAAAACATAATAGATATCGCGTCGATTCTGTCAGAGGCAGGGTCCCACAAAACCGACAGGATATCGGAAGGGCTTCGAGGCGGTAAGTGGTTTCAACCAAGTCCCACCCGATGCCACACAGCGAGTGACACGCGTCCGACGGAAGAGAGAGAAAACCGCTCACATCGGACGGGTAAACGTCGTGTTACTTACCCGCCCGATATGAATGATGACCGTAGGATCTGGAGGCTCCAGATCGACGGTGGAGACGCAATCCGATGGATGACTAGATTCAACGGGGTAAACAGGCAGAGTTGTATAAGATTTGAAGTCCGACATGGACGATGCGTTGGCAGAGGATCATGTTCGTGGGCATTCTTGGAGTTAACAGTAAAAACGGTTGTTTCAAAGACTTCCAAAAGAACTGACACTCAGTTCATTATGAAAGAGGTAACCACCTCCCTATGAGGCATTATACAGTGATGATGACGCAAAACAAAGGAATTTGAACGGACAGAGGCAGGGGAACCGAAAAGCCAGGAAGCGGAAACGAACAGTCGGAAAGCAGAGTGGCTTTAAAGCCACACACTGACAGAGAAAGAAGGAAGCGAGTTAGCAAGAGTTAGTTAGACGCAGAACGCTGATAGCAGAGGAAAGAAGCCGAGTTGACCTGCAGAAGCAAAGACAATATCGAGCCAGACAGAGACAGAGAGAGTCAGAGAGTCTGTGTGCTCCAGAGATGGCTTGAGAGATTCAAGCGAACTCCTCTTTATATATCTTCCATGTGTGAGTCTCAGACTGGTCTCATACTACAATGACCAATAGAGGTCAAGTTTCAATAAGGAGAGTCGGTGTACTCCAGAGACTTGGGGAATCCAAGTACAGTCCTACTGAATTGAATCTGCTGTGTGAGACTCAAATTGAGCTCACTGTTGTAAAAAATCTTCTTTTGAAAACATAATAGAGAGGCCACCACTGAACGCTGGACCAGGAGACGTAGCCCAGGAGTGTTGGGTGAACTCCTTATTAAACTTGTTGTGTTTACATGTTTGCCTGTTATGTTTTCTCTAACTGCTTCAGTGCCTGTGTATTTCGCAATCTTATCGATCCATTGCATAAAATAACATAGGCACATCCATGCACATGAGTCTGTAATACCTTAATTGTTTATCTTCGATCAATTTCAGATCATATATGATAGTTGACTAACACCTGCAGGTTTTGGTCTAACAACAATCGTGATTCCCAACATCTGGTATCATAGTGTAGGTCACGACTTCGATACACAACCAGTTCGCGTTGTGGGGGACATTGTTGGACATTGGATAAACCAACGCTCCCTGTGTGTTTCGCAACATGGATTAACCGCCTCTCATGGATCCTTATCTCTAGTGATGTGATCGTTGACTAACACCTGCGGGTTTTGATCTAACAACAATCGTGATTCCCAACAATTTCTTGCTAGCTATAGCTCCAAGTAAGAAATCTTTAACAAATTTCATCTTATTAAATATAAATTTCCTTACCTAGATTATTTAAGTAACTTGTGAACTAACTGCATAATCCTTTGGGATATGATAAGGATATTGTTGTAATTTAGTTATTATATTACTTATTTATACTAAAAAATTATTGACGTTCCCAAAAAAAAATGAATGTGGAAAGAAAAACCAAACATGAATCTATGTTAGCATTTTCAACTACTTTTAATTGATTTTAAAGAATTTGATATTTGTTTTGAGTTGTCCCATCTTGCAACAAAAAATGTATAATAAAATTCAAATATTACTTAAACAAAAAGACTAATATGAAGAGCATCCCTTAAACAAAGAAACTCCTCATAAGATTCAAGATAAAATACATTGAATAATGCAAACAACATTAAGGAAATTCTAATGTGCAAAGAATAAATTATCAAGTTTATAAAATATGTAAGCCATATAGGCATTACCTTTCCTTGAATGGGTAAAATAAATAAGAAGATGTATGTATAAACTAAGAGCTAAATGTCATACACCTCATAAAGTATCTTCTCATTAACAATATATTTGGTTATTTAATTCAATGCATCTTAAACTTTCAACAAAGTATTCAACATTGTACATACAAATATTTTGAGAAGTTTTGTATAGTATTAAAGAGAGCAACTATTATTTAGTAGTCAATGTCTTTGCAAAAACATATAGCTTCTCTTTGCGTAATTTCATTTATTTTGAAAATCATATCAATAAAATGATAATGTAATAGAACATGTACCATAAGTTGATGTGTATGTCTCAAAATAGATTTCAATAAACTGGGTTAACAAATTTGAAAATTATACAAGTTTTATATTTCAGAAGTAAAGATGGCTCTATATTGGGATATGAAGAGATGCATTCAAGAATACTTAGGAGAGAACATTCCACCAAGTTTTCGAGACAAGGAGATGTAGAAACAAGGAGATGCACAAAGGGACATATAAGAGCACCCCCCAAATTTTAAGGAAATTCAGGGAGACGTAAGAATGGGGAGACACATAGGGGAGATGTGTGAGCACCCCTAAATTTTAGGGAGATTTTAAAATTTTACCAATAAAATGATAATGTAATGAACATGTACCATGAATTGATATGAGTATGACACAAGACAGATTTGAACAAAATGGGTTGACAAACTTGAAAATTATTCAAGTTTTATATTTTAGAAGCAAAGATGGCTCTATAGTTGGATATGAAGAGATGCATTCAAGAATCCTTTGGAGAGAATATTCCACAAAGCTTTCGAGACGAGATGTAGAAATGTGGACCCCTAACTTTTAAGGAAATTCAGGGAGATGCATGAATTGGGACACACACAGGGGAGACGTGTGGGAGCACCCCTAAATTTCGAGGTGTGTGTGTGTGTTAAAAACATCATTCAAATTCAAATTCAATAATGAACTACATGATTCATACATCATAAATGTTTCAATGATATAGAAATAGTAAATTGTATGCATTGATTTAAATTCATCATTCATTATTCTAGAATCTGATTAGTAATAAGAAAATAAGTAAATATTAAAGTCTGAAGAATGGAATAGTAAATTGAAATTATTAAAACTCAAAAATAGTAAAGAGTAACGAGTCAATGACTCAGTGTGAGGCCTTCAGTATCTAGTGTCAAAACTCAAAAGTTAAAATTGAAATTAACAATGGACAATGAACTAATGTTATCAGAACTACACCGGTCATCAAACTAGTCAATGCCAAAATAGGAACTGGAAAAAAACTAGAACTAGACTGGTCATCGAACTAGTCAACACCAAAACTAGGAACTGGAAAGAAACTAGAACTAGACTGGTCATCGAAGTAGTCAACGCCAAAACTAGGAACTGAAAAAAAAACCAGAACAAAAACCCAGTGGACCAATAAATACATAAATATTCATGCGCATTCATATGTATCCAAACCATTATACACAAATACACAAATTTTCTCATGTATATAGCAAGGGTGCATATAACCAAAATAGCATAAAGTACAATCCATCTTTGAAACAAAAAAATTACATCAACAAAGAGGTTCTCGATGACCTCTATAGTCCAAAAAAAAATCATGCTACAACAAATATTTATATATCATCAAAACCATTGCCTATATTGGGATCCTTATCATCAATATCACCCTCTAAGCATTAAAATAAGATAGAAAATTCCTAACAAGTCAAATTGAGATTTTACTTAAGTGAGAGGTACATTTTTACTAAGGTCACCCTCTAAGCATTAAAATAAGATAGAAAATTCCTAACATATCAAATTGAGATTTTACTTTTCGTTTCATAAAAGCGTATGCACTCTCTGTTCTGCTAATGGATTCTAAGCAGTTCCTAACCACTATTTTGTCATTTTATTTTTGATCGAATGCTTAAAAAATCATTAGATGGTTGCATGTTAGACTTTAAACTCACGTATTGTGGTTTTCAAAGGAAAGGGAAGTCAAAACCCAAGTTCCGTGCAGTCTGCCTTATCTCTCTCGCTGTCGATTTTGCCACTGCTACATGGGGTTCATCTTCTTCCACGCCAATTATGTTTGCACAGAAATCTATCCCAAGACTTCTCGTAGCTGCATTTGCAGCTATTAGCCCAGAGACATAAGATTTCTCCTGAGACAATCCTCGAGCTCCATGTGAACCCGGGCCTTGCTTCAGCCAATCACCCGCAATAAATAGATTTGAGAAACTCGTCTTAGTAGATGCCATATACTGGTGTGAACCAGGCCCAAAAAGAGTAACAGCTTCTTTGTATCGAAGCACACTACTGTCCACAATTTGAGTGTCCCCAAAACGTTCGTCACATTGACTCAAATACTTCATGATCTGGACACAGAAGATGAGTTATAACTATCTCAGCAAGAGTCGTGAATTACATTATTTAATAGACCGAATGCATCAGAAAAGGGAAGAACGGAATTCTATACCTTCTCAATAACCACCTTATCTGACAAAGGCATAAATGGATTTGCATGATACAGATCAACCTCCAGGACACTTCCCATTTCTTTTGCAAACTCTTCCTGACAAATGCAATACTCAAGTGGCATGCATATCATATATGCAGCGTAGTAATGAGGCATTCAGTTAGTTCTCAATAAGGGGTGAAGTTCGAACAATGTCATTTTCTTTTAAATACTAAGATTTCTAACAGATTACTGTTTTCATATTTTTAACTAAATTTTGCTTAATACTGCAAAGTAGAAAGAGAAACCCCAGTTTGGTACCTGCAAAGTATTAAGGTCAAATAATGTGGCACCAATACCAGGTCCAATGCCAGAAAGAACATTAGAAGGATTTTTAAGTTGAATAAATGAATCCAACCATAATCGAATAGCCATTACATCTACTGTCCCAATATTTGTGGTTGAAGAAAACTCATGACGAGCTGCTAAAGCACCTGATGAGGCCACAATTTTCTGCATGATGACATGGCAAATTAATTAGAAGCACTCTCCTGCAGCTCTGTGCATGGTTATCATATTATAATTTCCCTTTTCTGTAACTCACTTCTATACATCGAGATCACTTTGTGAGTTAATTTTTGTGTGATTCAAAAGTACAGTAACCACAAAGAAATGAAATGAACCGCTGCATGGGAACATATGGTCAACCACCTACGTTGCAAGTTCAAATCTTTAAAAATAGCATCTTCTGGATTCTGTGTTTGATTTTCCAACTGTATTTTTATTCCTGTTCATGACCTGTAGATGGATTGCAAGAAGCCATGTTTTGGTGACAAATATCTCTTGCTATTTTTCTTTTCTAAGCTTATCACTTAGATATCTTTCTGTATTTTTTGAAAATCACACCCTTACTCCTAGTGTCAAATATAATACATAAAGAAAGTACAAAAATATGTAAACAGTACAATTAGATGCATCTGTATTGACAGTTTCATTGCCCAGGAAACTCGTAGCTTGTTTTATGCAGGATCATGCACTCAGCAGCAATGTTACGATAATCGCGATCGGGATTAAATTGGCGAGGGTCCAGAAAAAGAAAAAAGGGTAAAAATCGGGATAAAATCAGTAAAAATCAGTAAAAAAATCGGCAAAATTTAAAAAAATACAAAAATTAGGAGTCCTTTTTACAACTTTTACTGATTTTATCAGCAGTCACGGCCTTTTCTTTAGGAGTTTTAGCCCTTGAGAGTCTTGAAATTTGAAATTCTGAATGAAAGTCAAGTCCTTTTGGTAACTGCCCTCTTAATGATGGAAATGGACAGTTAACAGTTGCACATGCATGGGTTCCTCCACTAGATAGCTCTAATAGGTAACGGGTCATTGTTCATTAACTACTCATCCCATAAACCTTTTCTAGTAGATGTTCTTTCAGCATCCAACACACTTACGCACCCAAAAAATGATCCACAATACATTTCCAGGATGCTGGAAAGGCTCTGCCTGTTTTTGGCTGTTTCGAACCACTTGAACCGTTTCTTGGTTGCTTCTAGAAACAACCAGAAGCTGCTAGGCATTTCCAGCAACCTTCTTTTTCAGTTAGAGAAAATGTATCTAACCTAACCCAAAAAGGCTATTCTAACCCTAACCAATGAAAATAAAGGCCTTTTAAGCCAAAAAAATGTCTCAAAAAGGAGAGGACAGATTTCTGATTTCACAAAAAATAAAAAATAAAAAAGCAGTTGACAAGCAAACAAGAGTGCTCAACCAGGTTTTTGGGTAGAATTTTCAATTTTCATAGAAAGAAAAAAAGAAGGGCATAATCCTCTCAACAAAGGGTTTAGGAATCAAATGCATCAGATTATTATCTAATTTCAGAAGGGAAAAGTATGAACCAAGGAACACCATTGATGAAATTTGTGACCAAGGTGACCATAAGGCCAAGAATACAAGGGGCACCAACTTGTATAGGTGTACTTGTATAGGTGTAAGTCTTGAAACGAGGAATTTCAAGGAAGCTATACAAGACTAAAAAACCCATTTGATACATGAAAAAGGGTTTGTACTCTGGAATTAAAGCTTCTGAGAAGATTCCTCAAGGACAAGTGCTAGGAAACATCATGCAAGATTACCTATTGCACAACAATAATTTTGAGTATGTAACTAGGTTCAGTCTTCATAATGTCCAATGTAATCTTGATTTTATGTACTTGATGTAAAGAGAAAGAAAATTTATTATTATTATTTTGTAGCATGGGTTTCATGCTCAAGGTCATTTTATTTATAGGTCAAGCACCCATTGAGTGCTTCTAGGGCTTTCTCATAAGGTCTAGGAGTCAAAGAGTCATTGTAATATGTAAAGACCCGATTGGGCATCATTTATGAAGTCAAAGAAATTTATTTGTGTCACAAAGACCCTCCAAGATCAAGTCGGCCTACAAGAGATGTCAAGCCGGCCTATTTAGGGCTCCCTAGAAGCCTATTTATTAGAAGCACTCGACCTCATTGATAGCTAATCCAATAAACTCGTTGAAAAACAAGGAAGATATCTAGAAGAAGAGCGAAGAAGAGGAGAATAAAGAGAAGATAAGACCGAAGTTTTAGAGGACCGTTTTGGACTATTCCTACCACACGTGTGAAGATAATTAGGGCATTTTTTAGTGGCAGCAAGACCGAATTGCAGTCACATAAAAGGAGCGAAAATAAGGTGTCAAGAAGATCAGTTTGCAAGCCGAGTTACCTAGGGAAGAGGATCAAGCCAAGTGAATGAGAAAAGGAACATAATTCTGCCCTAAACCACTCACATGTGCGAAATTACATAGATTGTAGGAGGGCCGAAAAATGCAGACTTGAAGCAGTGACCCTAAAACTGAAGAAGAGGCTGAAATCTGAAGTGTGAAGCTAGTTTGACTTGGGTTGACTTTGTGGAAGAGAAGTTTCATCTAAGGAGACGCTGACTTGGTCTTGGAGGGGTCATTATCAAGGGTTTTAGGTCTTGGAATTCGTCATTTGAATATTCTATAAGAAGAGAAGAATTCTTGTGGGTTTTCCTCTCAAGAGGAAAGGTTTTGGACTTGGCTATCAGCCTATATCTTGTGTCCTCTTGTCTCATTGATGACAATTGTTTGGTAGTTGTTTGATGATAAAAGAACACTATAATAATCAAGATAATAATAAGTTAACTACAAGTACATCAAGTAAAAGAACATCACAAGCAGTGATCAAAGTAAGAGAAATCACCCTAATCTAGCTGCCCTTGATTTCTCAACATGGTATCAAAGCTAAGGTGACAAGAAGAAGAGGCAGCTTCAAGATCATCCAATCAAAGAAGAATACATAAAGGCCGAGCATCAAGGAAATCAACAAGAAGAAGAGCATCAAGGAGGACTATCCACCACATCACAAGGATCATCACAAAAGAAGAAGAAGACCTCAAGGACCCTACCTCTATTCAAGAAAGAAGAACTCTACACTTAAAGTCTTCCTGGAACCCTCCACATGCTACAATCATCAACCAAAGGAAGCAAGAAGAGCACTTCAACATCATCAAAGAAAATCAATGAGATCTCCCTCTTATTCCTCTTATTGAAGAAAGGATCTCATCTCAAACATCTTTGAAGAAGTTCATCTCCTCTTTATCTTGAGTAAGGAGCATTGCCATCTTTGAAGAAGGAAGACATCATCAAGGAAGCAACTAGTGGAAGAAAACATGAAGGAGGTATCTTCATTTGAAAAGTAAGTACTTTATATTTTATGTCTCAACCTACAAACCAAATGACTTCTTTCTACAAGGAGAACAACAAACTTGTTGGGACATCAAATTACTTTGCATGGAAGAAGAGAATAGATTGAATTCTCATGGAGAATGAAGTTATTGAATATCTAAAGGGTTCAATCACCAAACCATCACAAGAGCAATCTCAAGCACTATCAAAGTACATGAAAGGAGAAATAAGGGCTCAAAGGATCCTCATAGAGTCAATCAAGGATTCTCTCATACCTTATGTAGCAAAGTTGAAGAAAGCGAAAGATATCTATGAAAAATTGGTGGAATTGTTCTCTGTAAGAAGAAATTATATCATTAAGAACCAAACTATACAAGATGAAGGTATCAAAGGAAGAAGGGGTAGCCTCATACCTTATGAGGGTATCTCAAATAAGAGATCAACTACAAGAGCTAGGAGAAGTAATGTTTGATCGAGAGATGACCACCATTGTGCTCAATGCACTACCTAATGAATGGGGCAACTTTGTATCAAGTATCTATGAAAAGAAGGAAACTACCCCATTCAATGATCTATGGTCATTATGCAAAATTGAAGAAACCAGATTGAAGGCAAAGAACGACATTGGATCAAGTGATCAAACTCAAGCATATGTAGTGTTAAATTTATGAGGCAACTTAGGGAAGAATTTCCCTTGATTCCCTAAAGTGAATTCTATTTGATTGACAAAGTTTTGAATTTAAATTATTAACATCTCCAGCCTAAAATATGCAAAGTCATCTTCAATATGTAATTGGAGGGAAATCTTTTAATTTTAAAATTCAAATTTAAAGGTCAGCTTCAAGATCAGCTCACCCAAGGGTTGTGACCTTTCATCTATAACAAATCGTTATATATACCCCATTAGGGTGCTCCCTAAAAGTGCGAATTTGAATTTGCAATTTCGGATATCTACCTCAGAAATTTTGGGTGACTCTTTTATGTGCATACCTCTGTAATTTCGGATGGCAATCTTTGTGGTTCAATAATTCTAAGGGTTTGATAGCTTCCTCAGAGCTTGAATGACTCTGATATTTTTTATGACTTCTTTGGACCTCGCTTCCTACAGTATCATGACCTGTTCTTCGCATTCTCCTCTGTCACGAACTCCATAGTGTCTCGACATCTCAGGCTACTCGCATTCTATGAAAAGCTTTCTCGCTCTCTATAAATGGTCTAATATATTTATTGTGTTGATTTATGTAGCATTGGATGTGCTCTAGCCTCGAGAATTTGCAAAGAGGCTCAGACACATGCATTCTCCAAGGCCCAGAAATCATTTGGGAAAATTCCACCTAGAGATGGTTTAATTAAAATAATTAATCATTTTTAACATATTCCTAAGTTTAAACTTAGGAAATGTGATTAATTAAAGGATATTAATTACATCTAGTGCGAATCTTCTAGAAGAAGACAAGGATCAACTCTCAGTTAATATTAGCCTTTGATTATGTTTTAATCTTGGCCATTGAAGCCTCAACGAGAGATTATAAGAAGGATCTTGATGGGCACTTGGAGAACACACTGAGATAGTGAGATCTAGAAATCAAATTTCTCAAGAGTAGCAGCGCCGAGTTGCTAGAGAGAGATTGAGTGATCTTCTTGTAGTGAGGGGCAGGGATAGTAGACCAGAGGGGCTTTTTCCAATTTCGGATAGTGCAAGGCAGAGAAGGCATTGAGAGGTTCAGAGAGGCCGCGCAGTGCCACGCAGAGGCAGTGCAATGCTTCAAAGGGAGTTTGTACTTTTGCTGGGAGCAATCGAGATCTAGTGTCAAAAACTAGGGTGTGAGACCAAAGGGTCAGAGAGTCAAGTTCCAACCAGCAAATCAATCAGCTAGAAGGGTGACGCAGCTCCTAGAAGTTGTGACGCAGAGGCAGCGTAAGCCCATGCAGAGACTACACAAAGATAGTGTGGGGCTAGCCATCCAGAGCCTGGATCAGATTCAGATCGCCTGTAATAGTGTGAGAATATTTCTCACTACCTCTTTGCCAATTTATTCTCTATATTCGATTGCTAGTTTGGGCATCTAAAGATTTGTACTCAGAAATCACTACATAATAATAAAACCCTCGACTGTTGCACCAACTTTCCCACATTGGGTTTTTCTGGGGACATTGGTCCAAAAACAATGGTGTAATTGTGTGTGTGTGTGTATTTCTCTCCTATGCAGTGTTTTGTTTCCATAGTATTTTATGTTTTGAAGGCTGCAGTAGATTTTATTTCGATGTTTACTGTGTAACACTATAAATAATTTGATTCAAAAATTAACAAGTAGGAGAAATTTAATCAATTTTGCAATAGGAAATCGGGTCACAGATTTTTCACATGGTATTAGAGCACAAATCGTAAGCAGGAGAGCTCAGCGCAGAAGGAAGGAGGCAGTTCAAATTTCTGCATAGGCAGCAATTCGAAACCCTCAAGGATAGCATATTTCTTTGGCCAAGAGGGTCAGTTTTTCATGGAAATGTTACTTCTCTGAGTGAGTCGACAAAGAATAAAATTTTCCAGATTGAAGAGTACCAGAGGCAGAGGGAGTAGCAGCGGTTTCCTTGCATAGCAGATCTTCAGCTAGGATGCAAATTTTTGCACCAGTTTGCTAGTGCAAAGAGCATCTGGAGGAAAGAAGAGCACACACTGAGGGAATTCTTTCCTCAAGGGACTTCTAACCAAGAAGTTCGATTTTTCCAAGCAAAGCAGCAGTAGCTATGTGCGGGATTTCTCACTCCAGAAGGGACTGTGAATAGTTGGGCAACAGCTGCGCAGAGGAGAAGAGGAGGAATTCAACATTTTCAGAGAGATGGCATCAATTGGGTTGAGAGATCAAGATCAGTTGGACAGAACCTCCAACTATGTGATCTGGAAGGCTAGAATTTCTTGCCTTCTAGATGAGCATGATCTCAAAACTTATATCGATAGTTTGGTAGCTGTACTCGCAATACAAATATACTTAAGAAAGACACCAAGGAGATGGCGAAAGTTAAGAGGTTGATTCTCGATGGGGTTCGAGATCACATGGTATCTCACATAGCTAACAAAGATACCGCCCGATAGATGTGGGAAGCACTAGCTACACTATACGAAGGCTCTTCCGAGCAGCGGAGGATGTATCTTGATGAGACGCTGAGATGCACGAGGATGCAAAAAGGGGAGCGTATAGACGCCTTCCTTACTAGGCTTCAGGATGTCCAAGATTAGCTGGCTTCAGTAGGGACAACGCCCCAGCCTACAGAGTTTGTACAATTAGCTCTGAACAGCGTTTCCGAAGAATGGCAAGTTTTCGTCCAGAGTATTCTGGGCAAAGAGAAACTGCCATATGGGCTGATCTGCAGCAAGAGGAGATGAGGCGAGATTTGGTGAAGAGCACCATCAGTGGTGCTAGCAGCAACAATGGGATGAACCAAGTAAAGGAAGAGGAAGACGTGGCCCTCGCATCTAAGGGGCAACAGAAGCAACACAGGAGGAAGAAGGACATTTCAAAGATCAAGTGTTTTAGGTGTGGTGAGCTTGGCCACTACAACACTCAATGTCTTCTCAGAAAGAAGGACAAGGAGGAGAAGCAGGATCAGCAGGTTGCATCTATTGAGATCGACAGGCTGTCCTCCAGATGGGAGGACTAGTTTGTCATGATCATCGAGTTACCTCCAAGGGTGAGGTGGGGTGATTTCGAGTTGTAGCCCCAAAGAGCTACAAGATGGTCAGGATTCTTGAGGAGGTCCACTTCATGAATCAATACCTTGCTATAGGAACCCATAGTATGCAGTAGCAGGGTGGATCAGTGGCAGTTGATGCAGTCAAGTGCCAGAGTGATAGATGCAATAGCTAGTACCCGACCAGAGATTGAGCAGCGCAAAGCAAAGTTGGCAGCAATGAAGATGGCACAGAGTAGAGTCAGCAACAACGCAGACGCTTCTATGACAGTGCAGTGTCTAGCAGCAATTAGGACTCAAGTGATAAATGCATCGTACTGATCACATTTGGTTCAATATTTTGGATGATTTTCCGTTGCAGTTGCAGTAGCAACAGATGGAGAGAGAGTTACAGTGTAGATGCAGTGTTGGCAGCAGTTCAACAAGGCCAGGAGCAGTACAGATGCAACATTTATCAGAGTTGCGTAGTAGTTGATGGGCAGCAGAGCCAGACATCAACAGCGCAACAGGAGATGGTGCAAAGACAGAGTGATGCTTCAGTGGGTTGCAACACTAGAGCACATTCCTCGCTAAGAGGAAGTGTTGATTTTTGTAGCATCGGATGTGCTCTAACCTCGAGATTCTGCAGAGAGGCTAAGACACATGCATTCTCAAAGACCCAGAAATCATTTGGGAAAATTCCACCTAGATATGGTTTAATTAAAATAATTAATCATTTTTAATGAATTCCTAAGTCTAAACTTAGGAAATGTGATTAAGTAAAGGGTGTTAATTAAATCTGGTGCGAATCTTCTAGAAGAAGACAAGGATCAACTCCCAGTTAATCTTAGCCTTTGATTATGTTTTAATCTTGGTCGTTGAAAACTCAATGAGAGATTATAAGAAGAAGCTTGATGGGCGCTTGGAGAACACACTGAGATAGTGAGATCTAGAGATTGAATTTCTCAAGAGTAGCAACGCTGAGTTGCCGGAGAGAAATCGAGTGATCTTCTTGCAGTGAGGGGCAGGGATAGTAGACTGGAGGGGATTTTTCCAGTTCCGGGGAGTGCAAGGCAAAGAAGGCATCGAGAGGTTCAAAGAGGCAGCGCAGTGCCACGTAGTGTGAGAATTCGATTACTCGAATCACCACTGCAGCAACTGATTTATTTTACCTACTTATTCTTCAATAAGTTATTTACGAAATCCCTTCAATAAATATTAAAATAAATTCTACTGCAAATATCACACCATTATACAAAAAGAAATACATGCACAAGAATCAAACACATCAGCACAGTAATTTTTGGACGATTGTCCCTGGAAAAACCCAATGCGGGAAAACTAGTGCAACAGAGGAGTATTTTATTAATCAACTTTTCTTGAGTACAACTAGGGTGCCAAATTGGCTCACCCATCAGAGATAAATTCTTCAGCGCCTTCGTTAGGCTCAGCATCAATACAGCTAGCCTCCACGCAGATCCTAGTCCCTTTGCATCAGCACTCTGCCTCTCTACGTCAGCACTTGGCCTCTCTGCATCACCCATACAGGCCCTCCAATGACTGTGCAATCCTGCTGCCTCTGCGTCTCCCTGAGTGGCTCCCCGTCTGCCTCTCTGATCTCTGTCTAGTCCTCCAGCACTGTCCCTGCCTTTCTGTTACATACTCGCTACCTCTTGCTGCAATCTAGTCTTCTAGTTCGAAATTCTCAGCAAGCCCCGCTTCAGAAATCGAACTAACTGGTCTCCCTTAGTGTATCTCCAACTGACCCTCAAGTCTTCTCTTATACTTTTCCTGTTGATGAATCAACGGCCGAGATTAAGTCCCTAATAAACGGCTAAGATTAAAATAGACTTGATCTTCGTCTCTTAGAAGCTTCTCATCCTTATCTTTATTAATACCCATTAATATTTTTATTTTCCTAAGTTTAGACTTAGGAACCCATTAAAAATATTAATTATTTTAATAACTCTTCATTCGGATGGAATTTTCCAAAATGATTTCTGGGTCTTGGAGATCTCATGTGCTTTAGCCTCTCCACCAATTTTCATGGCTAGAGCACATCCGATGTTACCCCAAATCAACACTCCCTCTTAGCAAGGAATGTGCTCTGGTAATACTCCACCACTGAGCATCACCCTGATTATATGACACCGGTTCCTGTGTTGATGTTCGGCTTTCCTGCCCAACATCCTCTGCATTGTTGCATCCTGTACTGCTGCCCATGGCTCTACCACTGCCACTGCTACATCTGTACTGCAACTCCCTCTGTATCCGTGCTGCTGCTGGTCCTTCCTCCCAACACTGCAACTCCCTCTACATTCGTGCTGTTGCTGGTCCTTTCCAACACTGCATCTGCACTGCAACATCATGCCCATTTCTTCTACTAAAATGGATTCTTTATCATCCCCATCTTCTCCCTGAAATAAGCAAACTTTGTTCTTCCAAGGGCCTTGGTAAGGATGTCTGCCACCTGTTTTCTTGTAGGAGTGTAGCTCAACTGTACAGCTCCTCATTGGACACAGTCTCTAACAAAGTGACATCGAATATCAATGTGCTTTGACCGATCATGAAATACAGGATGCTCAGAGAGCTTGATGCAACTCTGATTATCACACATGATCCTGGTCGCTTCCATTCTTCTTCTGAATAGGTTCACAAGTAGTTTTCTAAGCCATATGGCTTTGCACGAAGTTGTGCTAGTAGCCATATATTCTGTTTCAACTGAGCTCAGAGCTACGGATTTATGTTTCCTACTGCACCAGGAGGTCATTCCCGAGCCAATGTTGAAACAGTACCCAAAGGTACTTCTCCGATCCACTGAAATTCTAGCCCAATCTACATCAGTAAATCCACTCAATCTGATATCCTTACTCCTGGTGTACAAGAGTCCATAGTCGACTGTTCCCTGTATATATCTGAGAACATGTTTGGTTGTTGCCAACGACCCTACGAGATGCCTATATAAGGTGGGATCAACATCCTTGTCTTCTGATGCATCAATTTTCTTCCAGCTGGTGATCATTAGAGTAGCCATAGTCCTAAAGCCCTGCATCCTAAATCTCTTCAAAATTTCTGTAGCATATCTCCCTTGTCCAAAGAAGATCTCCCCCTTCTACTGCCAAACTTCCAAGCCTAGGAAAAAGTGCATCTGTCCCGAATCCTTCATGTCGAATTATGTGGCTAGATTCTTCTTGCAGTCCTCGATGAGCTTGGATGATCCTGTCGTGAAGAGATCATCCACATATAATACTAGGATTAGAGGTTCATTCTCTACAACCAAATAGTAGAGATTTGGATCTACGTTACTCTTGACGAACCCCATCTTCTGCAAGTAGCCATCAATTCGACCATACCACACTCTCGGTGCCTGTTTGAGCCCATACAAGGCTTTCTTTAATTTGCACACATGAGACTTCTTCTCATGTGTCTCAAATCCTTATGGTTGTTCAATGTATACTTCCTCTTCTATTACTCCGTTCAAGAATGTCGTTTTAACATCCATCTAATGAATTTCCCATCCCATCTGAGCTGCAAGATATATCACAGTTCTAATAGATGGATACCTGGCTACTGGGGCGAAGGTATCTTCGTAGTCAATTCCTTCCTTTTGAGCATACCCCTTAGCCACAAACCTGGCTTTGTATTTTTCCACACTGTCGTTTGCAGTGTATTTAATCTTGTACATCCATCTCGAACCTACCACCGATCTGTCTTGAGGCCTAGACACTACTTCCCAGAGATCATTCACCATTATAGAGTTGTATTCCTCTACCATCGCATCCATCCAAACTTGATGTTGAGCGGCCTCCTTAAAACGGGAAGGCTCCCCATCCTGAGCTACTAAGGCCTGATATCTATCTGGCTGTTTTCACTCCCTTTTATTGTTTCTCAATGAAATCTTCTGCATCCAGTCTGTCGAAGTTCCCGACTCGTTCTTCCTCTGATAGCAAGTGCATCTGTTATCTCCTCCTCTTCTTGTGATTCTTCCCGTTCTGAGGGAGAATTCTTGGCTTCCGCTGGTTGAAGTGGTTTGACCAATGGCTCATATTTTGACTACTCCTCGGAAGGCATTTCTCGAGATTTTCTGAAGGCCCTATCTTTCATGAACTTCACATCTCGTTGAACTACTACCTTCCTGCTCCCTGGAAGATAGATTCTATATGCCTTAGCGTTCTCGCTATATCCCACTAGATATCCTTTCTCTGTAGTTTGATCTAACTTCTTCCTTTTCTCCTCGGGTATATGGCAATATGCTAAACTCCCAAATATCCTGAAATGGCTAACTTCAGGTGTCTTTCCGGTGAAGACATTATCCGGAGTAATCTTGCCCAATGCCCTATGAGGATTTCTATTCTGGACATAGACTGTTGTGTTGCATGCTTCTGGCCACAGGAATTTTGGCATATCTTGACCATACATCATGGCCCTAGTTGCTTCCACGATAGTCCTGTTCTTCCTCTCTGCTACTCCATTCTGCTCCGAATTGTAAGGAGATGTCCACTCTCTTCTGATGCCTTCCCTAGCGCAAAAATCAGTGAAGTCCTTATCGACATATTCTCCACCATTGTCTGAGTGCAAAACTTTTATTTTCTTCCCTTTCAAATTCTCTACCAGAGCCTTGAACTCTTTGAATCGACAGAAAACCACATCCTTGGTTTTAAAAAAATAAATCCAAGTTCTCCTGGAGTGATCATCAATGAAGGTGACGAAGTACTCGGCACCACTAAGAGCTTTAGTGGACATTGGTCCGCAGATATCTGTGTATCAATCCTAGTACATTCTTGGCCCTGTTTTTACTCCTAGGAAAATCTATTTTGGCACACTTGCCCAGAGCACATCCTCTGCATACATCATCTCGTTCTGTACTAAGATCTGGAGCTCCTGTTACAGTTTTCTTGAGAATTCTCAAAGCCCCATGGTGCAAATGTCCCATTCTTTTGTGCCATAGTTCATTCAAATCCTTGTCTCCATTACTGCCTATCAGTGCCATTGGTGATTCTAGTTGTAACTTGTACAACCTGTTACTTCTGATTTCGATCTGCACTTTCTTTTTCCAACTTGGGCGTTTGATGTATACTTTCTCTTTGATAAAGAAAATGTCATAGCCCTTGCCTTGAAGTTGTGATACGGAAAGTAAGTTCATCCCCAATCCTGCCACATGCAACACATTGGTAGCACAAAACCGCTCTCTTGTTTCTGTTTGAAAAACTATGGTACCCTTCCCTATTGGAGTACACTTTGCCTTATTCCCCATGATGATCTGAAAATTCATCCTTTCCTCCTGATAAGCTGAGAAACATTCCCAGATTCCTGTCATATGCCAGGAGGCTCCACTGTCTATATACCATACCTCTGATGATGCAGAGCTTGTCACACAAGCAACTTCTGCTTCCAATCTGGAAGCCAGCGTAGAGAAATAATAATCATTATCTCTTGTGCAATTTTCTGAAAATCTGCACGAGTCTCCTAACGTAGATGCCTCTGCAACATGATCTCGACCCATAATTGATTTTCCCTTCCTGTCTGTGATTCCTTCCGCTCTGATACCATGTGAGAATTCGATTACCCGAATCACCACTGCAGCAACTGATTTATTTTACCTACTTAGTCTTCAATAAGTTATTTATGAAATCCCTTCAGTAAATATTAAAATAAATTCTATTGCAGATATCACACCATTATACAGAAAGAAATACATGCACAAGAATCAAACATATCAAAACAGTAATTTTTGGACAATTGTTCCCGCAAAAACCCAATGCGGCAAAACCGGTACAGCA
Organism: Pinus tabuliformis; assembly: GCA_031772625.1. Classification (NCBI taxonomy): domain Eukaryota; kingdom Viridiplantae; phylum Streptophyta; class Pinopsida; order Pinales; family Pinaceae; genus Pinus; species Pinus tabuliformis. The sequence continues at coordinate 530,073,714 of CM062815.1, read as the reverse complement.
GGGGAGGATTTTATTAATCCGCTTTTCTTGAGTACAACTAGGGTGCCAAACTGGCTCACTGTTGGGTCCCCATAATACTAGTGATTACCCCATTACTATTGTAGTTATACCCCTTATTAATATTGTTGTGCCCCTATTGCCCCCATATTGTTATTACTGTGCCCCATAGAATCCCTCTATTGTTATTTTTGTGGCTTTATATTATTATTGTTAGGTCGCCTGGAATATATTGTGACTCCTTAGACTCCTATATATAGAAAGGAGGTTTTGTCATTTGAATCATCCAAGAATTGTTCATTTATGTAATGTAAAGGAGGTTGCGCCCTCGAAGAGGCTGAATTCTAAGGCGTTGATCTATCTTTTCTATCTTTTCTTGAGCTGGTTTCATAACATTTGGTATCAGAGCTTTGGATTCTAAGGTTTCGCTGCTCCAAACAGGTCATCATGGCATTTTCGCTATAACCTTTTTTCTGCGACGTTTCAGAAGTTGCAAAAAAAACCCATTTGAGAAGAAATCGTGTTAAACCTCGGGTCTGAATTTCAGAGTTTTTCGCGCTATATTTGCGGAGATATGATCTGAGGAAGTTGGTCTTTTTGCAGACTCCTGAATTACATTCCAAACAGGTGACCTGGGGAAAATCGTCATAACTTTCTTTCTGAGCATCGGATTGAAATTTCGCAAGAAGGTACAAAAAGAGGACAGACTGTAGTTTTCTTGTATATATTTTTCAGAGTCAAAGGTCGAAACAGTGACACGTGGCACTTCATACAAGTTCGCTCTACTGAACTAGTCTACAATCAGGTCACTGCGGGAGATTGTGCATAACTCTTTCTTGGAGAATCCAATTTGGATCAGACTAGTGGCATTGGAAAGAAGACACAGAAGGCTACTATAGGTCACAATTTCAGAACTGGATGATTCGAAATTACAGAGATACATCAGATTCAATATCAGGTTTCTACAAAGTGAAAAAAGGTGTGTAGTTTTTTTTTAAATTTTTGCGTAAGCTTGGTTTGAAGGAATTCAAAGGGCATAGTAAAGCATTATTATCGGTAATTGATGCCCCAAGGAAAGAAAATGCAAACACCTAGTAAGCAACCTGAAAGCTCTAGCATGACTTATGAAGAAGAGGAAGAAATGCAACATGATATAGCAAAATTACGAGACCAAGTGCAACAAGTGTCACTTGCACAAAAAGGAACAAAATCTAAGATGGATGGTTTAAAGAAAGATGTAGAAGCTAAGATGGATGGTTTAAAGAAAGGCGTAGAAGCTAAGATGGACGATTTGAAGATAGATTTGAAGACAGACATGGAAGAATTGAAGAAGTTGCTACAAGAAAGGGTCACTAATAGTGAAAGGGTAGTAAAGGAAACTCATGATGAGAACAAAAGAAATGTTAATTATGATTCCATAGACTCTAATGTTGGATCGAAGACCCACCATATTCCAAAAATCGATATGAGGAAGTTTGATGGCAAGGATCCCGCAACATGGATATTACAGATGGAGCAATTCTTCGATCTCAATAATGTGCAAAACACACAAAAAGTACGTATGGCAACTTTATATTTGGAACCAAATCAGTTTGTATGGTATCAATGGCTTAGCTCTCATAAACAATTTATCACTTGGGCAATTTTTACGCAAGAATTGATAGCACATTATGAGGATACAAAAAGCAACACTTTTTTTAGCCAATTGATAAGTCTCAAACAAAAGCATTCAATAATGGAGCACATTGAGGAGTTCCAAAAATTGAACATAAGGGTAAAAGATATTCCAGAGGAGCATAGGATTGATGTGTTCATAGGGTCTTTAAAGGATAATATCCAACATGATGTTTGCCTTTGGGAACCTGATTCATTAGAGAAGGCATTCAGGTTAGCAAGAAAAATGGAAAGCAAAATTATGGCAACCAGGAAGCATACCACTCACAACTATAAAGACGGAAGTGTTGTTGCCCCTAGTCTTCCACAACCTATAAGGTTGACACCACAACAATTGGAAGAAAAAAGAGCAAAAGGGCTTTGTTACAGTTGTGATAGCAAATACACTAAAGGTCATAAGAGTGCTGAGAAGAAATTATTCTACATAGATTGTGAAGAGGAAGAAGAAAAGGAGCAAGAAAGGTCAAAAGAAGAGGATATACTCCAGGAACAAAGCCTAGATGAAGAACAAATAAATCCAACCATATCTTGTAATGCATTGGCGGGAATTACCACTCCTCAAACCATCAAGATAGAAGGACAAATCAAGAAGAAAAAGGTAATAGTGTTGATTGATTCAGGAAGCACCCACAATTTTATTCATTGTAAGGTAGCAAAAGAATTGAATTGCTTCCTATATCCAGCACCAGAGTGTCAAGTGATGATTGCAAATGGAGGAACAATAAATTGCTCTGGAAAGTGCCATAATATCAAGCTATCCATGGGAGAATATGTATTGACTAGCCCAATGCTTTCCATTCCAATGGGAGGTGCTGATGTTGTACTAGGAGTCCAATGGCTACAATCCTTGGGTACAATAGCTTTTAATTTTCAAGAACTTTTCATCAAATTTTCTACGGAAGGAAAGGAAGTTGAATTAAGGGGTATTGCAGGGAAACCAGGAAAGATAATCAGCTCTAATGGTATGACAAAGCTTCTAAAAAAGGAGCAAAGAGGTGTAATTGCACAATTATGTTCGCTAGATGTTTCCACATCGGAATCATCTATTTCTCCAGATCTCCAAAAAGTCCTAGACAATCATTCCAAGGTATTTGAGACTCCCAAAGGTCTCCCACCTATGCGTGATCATGATCATGCTATTCATCTGATTCCAGGAAGTGTTCCTCCAAACATCAGGCCGTACAAATATCCCTATGTCCAAAAGAGTGAAATTGAACGTATGGTTGCAGAAATGCTAGAGGCTGGTATAATTCAACCGAGTCAAAGTTCTTTCTCTGCTCCAGTAGTATTGGTGCACAAGAAGGATGGATCATGGCGCATGTGTCCGGATTATAGGGAGCTCAACAAGCTCACTATTAAAGATAAGTTCCCCATTCCTGTCATTGATGAATTACTGGATGAATTGCATGGATCAATTTACTTCACCAAGTTGGATCTTCGTTCAGGATATCATCAAATCAGAATGAAGATTGAAGACATTCCGAAAACAGCATTTAGAACTCATGAGGGTCATTATGAATTTTTGGTCATGCCTTTTGGCCTTACCAATGCACCTTCAACATTTCAAGGTTTGATGAATTCAATTTTCAAACCATTCCTTAGAAAATTTGTGTTAGTATTTTTTGATGATATACTAATCTACAACAAGTCTTGGAAGGATCATGTTGAACATGTTGACAGAGTGCTACAACTATTGGAGGAGAAACAATTATATGCAAAAAGATCCAAATGTTTCTTTGGAGTCCAGGAGGTGGAATATCTGGGTCATATTGTATCTCATGAAGGAGTTAAGGTAGACCCTAGCAAAATTAAAGCCATTAAGGAATGGAAAATCCCCACATCCATAAAGCATTTGTGAGGATTTCTCGGGTTGACAGGGTATTATCGCAAGTTTGTTAAGAATTATGGGAGAATAGCAGCACCTCTAACAACATTATTGCAGAAAGATGCATTTTCATGGACTCCGGAAGCAACAAAGGCCTTTGAACATCTTAAAGAGGCAATGTGCCAAGCACCGGTCTTAGCTACACCGGACTTCACAAAAACCTTTATTGTGGAATGTGATGCTTCAGGAAATGGAATTGGTGCTGTTCTAATGCAAGATGAAAGACCCATTGCTTTTGAAAGTCGTCCAATCAAAGGAAAGTTTTTAAGCAAAGCTATTTATGAGAAGGAAATGTTGGCAATACTCCATGCACTTAAGAAATGGCGACCCTACCTAATGGGAAGACACTTCAAGGTAAAAAAGGATCATGATAGCCTTAAATACTTTTTAGAACAAAGATTATCCTCTGAAGAGCAACAAAAGTGGGTCACAAAGATGTTGGGTTATGACTTTGAAATCATCTACAAAAAAGGGAAGCAAAATGTGGTGGCAGATGCACTCTCAAGAAAGGATGAGGATGTGGAAGCATTGTTGTGCGCCATTTCTATTATCCAACCAGATTGGATAGATGAAGCAAGGGAGGAGTGGAAGAATAACGAAGAAGTGTGGGCACTTATTCGAAAGTCACAACAAGATTCCAGTACGTCTGATACATTTAGCTGGAAAAATGATTCGTTATGGTACTGTTGACCACTACCGGTCAACTGCCCATAGCAGTACACCCCCTTTTTTCGCAAAAGGGATAGCGCTTGATCGACATGTTCGTGCCATTCTGCAGTCATCAACAGTTTGATCAATTTATTTGTAAACCCAGTCTGCATGTATAAATTTGTAAATAATCTTAGCAGATGTGAGTCATGTATGTAAATTGCCTAGGTGGACCTAATTTTCTAGGTGATAATCTACGTCCCGGAAGGTTTTTCGTCTCACCGATCCATGATCGGCAGAGTTTTCCTTCAGCGTAACCCCAAAGCCGGGATGGATTTTGTCACTAGAATCTTAGGAGAATCCTAGTGAGTTAATCTGCTAGATTATAGTTATGTCGCAAAACTGGGTGGTTTATGAGGGTCTATGTCAAATGGGTTTTCCCCCCTTGGGATGTAAAGTTGTAAAAGTCATGATGTAAAGTGTCTTGAGGGTTGGAAAATGTTTTAAATCCCCTCATGAGTCCTAAGTCCTAGGTCCTAGGTGATTTTTCCAAAGGCTAAGTTCGAGGATCCATTTAAAAATAAATAAAAATAAATAAATAAATAACTAAAAAATAAAATAATAAATAATAAAATAAAGCAAAAACCCTAAAAATAATAAAATAAAGCAAAAACCCTAAAAATAATAAAATAATAATATTTTGAGTAAATACATGCAAAATATCATTTTTTTAATAATTAACAAATTCGACGGATGAGATTAAGAGATGTCTTGATCCTCATCGACAGTGGAGATCATTTCGCCATGGATCACTCGAACTAGCCGTTGGGATCTTTTCCTTTAAATAGGGTGCTAGGGGTCATTTGAGATCATTGGATCTGTGAGTCTTGTGCTGAAGAAGCTCTCTTGTAGTTCATTTTTTTGTGCAATAAAGAAGACTTTGGGGTTAAAAATCTTGCTGGTGTTACTCTTCTGAAAATGTTGTAAGATTGTTCTATTTGTTCTGCATAATTTTATTTTCAGCCATTAATGATAGCTTAATGAAGATTGATCTAGGCACAGGTATCTTGTCTAATCTTTGGGGTTTGAATGATAGTTTAGATTCTGAAATATATTGGCAGGGATCTCCATTTGATCAGGGTTTCACTATTGTTTTCTCCTTCTACGTTGATGGTTGATTTTAAGCTGTGCAGGAAATCCTTTTTTCAGATTACCGGGCGTTAGGGGAAGTTCTCGGTTGAACCAGCCAACTCCCGAGTTGTGTTTTCTGAAAGAGCCTAGCCAGTTCTTGATCCCGGGCTTATCATTCGAAATATTTTCCTTATGAATGCATGCAGGGTTTTCTGAAGCATTTTACATTTAAATTAAATTTTGATAATATTACTGTGATTATTGATAAATCCGGCTGTTAAAGGGCCAAAATCTGTAAATTACTAAGCTGATCTGGGGTTTCAAATTTTTTGCTTTATACAGTTTTCATTAGGCTTTTGTTGTCTATTTGCAAGTTACAGGCCTGAGATAAGATCTGGAGGAAAAATTAAGTTTTGCGGGGTTATCATTTCGCTGTCCAGGGTTTTGCAGGTCTGGAAAAATTTTCAAATCAATTCATTTGCTGCGAAATCTTCCATTCAAACCCTCTTCCTCCCCAGCTCAGCCATCCACAAACTGTCTATCGATTTCCCCTGCCCAGTAATTACGCTCAAAACAAAGGGAAATGCAATGAAATTAAACGTTGTTCAAAAGAGGAGCACAGCTGCATAAATTAAATCGATATCCTTGATATTTCAAATCTGCCTAGACCTGCGTATTTTACGCCCATCAAATTCATTTTAAAATTTGCTGATCTACCCACCAGCTTTCGTTGGTTTCAAATCTGCATTTTCATTACAGAGAAGAAGCGTCCTTTTGATACACACTGTCCAGTTTTCTGAGCCATCATTTCATGCATCGGTGCGTTGGCTGTGCAAAGATAAACACGTTTATTTCACCAGCGTGAAGCAGCATTAGGCATTTTTACACGAAAACCAGTTGACGTGAGGCATCGATTTTCATTTTCCATTCGTGGGTATGACTGCGTGTGATGCCAGGCTGCTTGAAAATTTTCCGGCGTGAAATATTCCGCTCCAGGTAAGAAACCCGGTCTCAAGCAACTCGTTCCAGCCAGAAACTCTCAGGTAACAACTGCAATCTGTCCGCCGTCTTCACTCTCGGGCCAGGTAATGACTGCGTATCATTTTTCTTATTTGTCTCAACGTGAGTAAGTCGCATTTCAGTCCAGGGTTTCGATTTCGTTTTGATGATAAGCGTTCAGTGTTTTGGTAGATCTATTCTTAAATCTGACGTTATGATATTTTATTGCATAGTTTGTAGTTTAGCAAATATTTACTTGCTTAGATTGTAGTTTAGCATTAGAAAGGTTTTCCCTTCCCTTTTTTTTTTTAATTTAGGATTCGATTTAGGTTTATTTTAGTTTCTCTTTAGTTCTAATTTAAATTTTAGATTTATTACAATAATTTTGTATTAGCTTTTAGACGTTAATATTAGGTTTTAGTTTGTTTTTTTTTTAATTTTAGCAATTAATTTTAGCTTAGTTTAAAAAATTAAATTTTATTATTTGTTAAGTTTCAACTTTTTTTTTAGATTTTATAATTTCAAAAAAAAAAAAAAATCTTTAAGTATAGATTTAGATTTAGCATAAAAAAATATTGTGGGAAATTTTGTCAGATTCACTGTTTCTCGGGAAATTATCACGTCATATTTTTTCACGCTGAGATTCAAATTTATTGATGTGGAATGAATTTTTATCATTTTAGACAAGTCTGTACATGAATGATCATCTTAAAGATTAGCTGCATATGATATCTGGTTAATGATTCATAATTGCGTGGTTGCTTAAAGCATTGATCTTTCTCCAAATTTTTAATTGCTGGATATCGTTATTAAGATTTGGTCATTATAAGAGCTTCGTGGATATCTTGCACTGTTCTAAGTTATTTGATGACAAATGATTGCTGTTCATGGTTTATATTTCTATATCATCTAACAAGTAATCGTTTAAATATCAATCTCTTAAGGCACTGGTCCATTTACTTCTAAATCAATTAAGTGCTTGTTCCCTATCGTGTCTCCCAACCCAACTGGTCGACAGTTGGCCTTCATCACCTCATAGGGTCTACCCCCCTTAGCCGCAGGAGAAAGGCTTAAACGGAGAGATCGGGGATCAGAGTGATAGCCCCCGGTCTGAGCGTTGTCGTGTCAATCTGTGCGACAACAGGTACAAAGATCGCTTATACCTCTGTAAGAATTCCCAGCTAAAACAAAAGATTCTTATGGAATTGCACACTTTTCCCTTAGGAGGGCACTCAGGATTTTTAAAAACTTACCACAGGGTTAAGAAGGAATTTTTTTGGGATGGCCTTAAATCAGATATTCAAAAGTTTGTGGCGGAATGTTTGGTTTGCCAACAAAATAAAGTTGAAACAATTAAGACACCGAGTCTATTACAACCTTTATCCATTCCAAGCCAACGTTGGGAGGAGGTTTCAATGGATTTTATCACAGGTTTACCCAAGTCTGAGGAAAAGAGTGTCATCATGGTGGTAGTTGACAGACTTACCAAGTATGCACACTTTTGTGCATTACCACATCCATTTAAAGCCAATACAGTTTCTACTGCATTTATGGAAACAATTCAAAAGCTACATGGAAACCCAAAGATTATTGTAAGTGACAGAGATCCCATTTTCACTGGAAATTTTTGGACAGAATTATTTTCTTGTCTTGGTACTCAGTTAACTCATAGCTCATCTTATCATCCTCAATCTGATGGGCAAACTGAGATAGTAAACAAATGTTTGGAAGGATATCTTCGTTGCTTTGTATTTGATAAACAGACACAATGGGTCAAATGGTTGTCTCTCGCTGAATGGTGGTATAACACTTCCTTCCATACAGCAACAAAAATGACCCCATTTATGGCACTTTATGGGTATCAACCACCATCCATCACATCATATTTAAGAGAAAATTCTAAGGTTCAGGCTGTGGAACATCACATTGAACATCAACAACAAGTCCTCCAACTCTTAAAGGATAACCTCGTGTTGGCACAGAATAGAATGAAACAACAGGCAGATCAACATCGCAGTGAAAGAAGTTTTGATGTAGGTGATTGGGTATTCCTATGGCTACAACCATATAAGCAAATGTCCCTCAAACAAGCTAAGAAGGATAATAAATTATCACCAAAGTATTATAGTCCGTACAAGGTGTTGCAAAAGATTGGTACTATGGCATACAAATTGGAGCTTCCTGCAGCTTCTCGATTGCACCCAGTTTTCCATGTTTCATGTTTAAAGAAGGTTATAGGCGACAAGCTCCCAATTCAAACAATAGTGCCAAAACTTGACGAGGAAGGAAAAATTATATTGGAACCGGAAGCAGTCACAGAAACAAGAACTCGACAGCTACGAAATCGATCAATTTCAGAGTATCTTATCAAGTGGAAGAACTTATCCGCTGAAGATTCCACACGGGAGGATGAGAATTTTATGCAGAAGTATCCAGAACTACTCAAGCGTTGAGGACAACACTTTTTTGAAGGAGAGGGGCATGTTGGGTCCCCATAATACTAGTGATTACCCCATTACTATTGTAGTTATACCCCTTATTAATATTGTTGTGCCCCTATTGTCCCCATATTGTTATTACTATGCCCCATAGAATCCCTCTATTGTTATTTTTGTGGCTTTATATTATTATTGTTAGGTCGGCTGGATTATATTATGACTCAGACTCCTATATACAGAAAGGAGGTTTTGTCATTTGAATCATCCAAGAATTGTTCATTTATGTAATGTAAAGGAGGTTGCCCCCTCGAAGAGGCTGAATTCTAAGGCGTTGATCTATCTTTTCTATCTTTTCTTGAGTTGGTTTCATAACACTCACCCAATAGAGATAAATTTTCCGGGGCCTCCCCTAGGCTCAGCGTCAGTCCAGCTAGCCTCTGCGCAGCTCCTAGACCCTCTGCGTCAGCACTCTGCCTCTCTGCGTCAGCACTTGGCCTCTCTGTGTCACCCACACAGGCCCTCCAGTAATTGTGCAGTCCTGCTGCCTCTACGTCTTCCTGAATGGCTCTGCGTCTACCTCTCTGATCTTTGCCTGGTCCTCCGGCACTGTCCCTGCCTCTCTGTTACGTACTCACTACCTCTTGCTGCAATCCAGTCTTCTATTTCGAATTTCTCAACAAGCCCTGCTCCACAAATCGAGCTGACTAGTCTCCCTCAGTGTCTCTCCAATTGACCCTCAAGTCTTCTCTTATACTTTTCCTGTTGATGAATCAACGGCCAAGATTAAGTCCCTAATCAACGGCTAAGATTAAAATAGACTTGATCTTCGTCTCTTAGAAGCTTCTCATCCTTATCTTTATTAATACCCATTAATATTTTTATTTTCATATGTTTAGACTTAGGAACCCATTAAAGATATTAATTATTTTAATAACTCTTCATCCGAATGGAATTTTCCAAAACGATTTCTACGTCTTGGAGATCTCATGTGCTTTAGCCTCTCCAGCAATTTTCATGGCTAGAGCACATCTGATGCTACCCCAAATCAACACGTTGAGGTAGCGCAGTGCTTCAAAGGGAGTCCGTAATTTTGTTTGGAGCAGTCGAGATCTAGTGTCAGAAGACGGGCTGTGAGACCAAAGGGCTAGATAGTCGAGTTCCAGCCAGCAAATCAATCAGCTGGATGGGTGATGCAACTCCTCAAAGCTGTGACGCAGAGGCAGTGTGGGGCTAGCCATCCAAAGCCTGGATCAGATTTAGATCACCCGTAATAGTGTGAGAATATTTCTCACTACCTCTTTGGCAATTTATTCTCTGTATCAAATTCCCAGTTTGGGCATTTAAAGATTTGTACTCATAAACTACTGCATAATATTAAAACCCTTAGCTGCTACACTGGTTTTCCCACACTGGGTTTTCTAGGGACATTGATCCAAAAACAATAGTGTAATTGTGTGTGTGTTTATTTCTATCTTGTGCAGTATTTTGTTTTGCAGTATTTTATGTTGTGAAGGTTGCAATAGATTTTATTTCGATGTTTACTGTGTAACACTGTAAATAACTTGATTCAGAAATTAACAAGTAGGATAAATTTAATCAGTCGCTACAGTAGGGAATTGGGTCACAGATTTTTCACATATCGATCTTTCTGCATCGCAGTTACCTCAGTAAGGCATCTACGTCATGGCATCGATGGCTCTCATTTAGACATATGCTTTGTAATTTCAGTTTGTTGTCTCTGTGTTATGATCACAGTGATATTTATATAGAGGTCTCAATCTACAAATCTCTGCTACACATATATACATACAATAGTAAATATGGTTGGCGTTACTCTATTGTATAGCTTTGTCTCGACAACATCACTATTATATGAATTGGTCTCAGCTCTAGATGAGTCATGGATTTGCTTTATATAGACTGTATGTATGGGATGATCAATCACATAAGCATCACAGACGTATGATATTAGTATAGTATATATGGCTCAGTTATATATGTGTCTCAGTTCGGTTGTGTGGATAAGCAACATTGGTTTTTCATTCATTTTCATCGCAATTATAATGTATGTGTGGCTCTATTGTCATCTATTAGCATTTTAGTTCAAGAATATATATGGGATCGTTCAGTCTAGAGGCAATGATGGTGCTACTACCGTAATATCAGTATGGCAGTGGAGAGTAACAATATTCTCGATAATACTTTTTCACAAACATAGTTGTGAACAAGTCTCATATAGGTCTTGAGCAACCCTATGATGATATTTGCACTTTGTATCTCTTTGTTGAACTTTCTATGACAATCTAATTGAAGAAGAAGAATTTGCAATGGGTTTTCCCCCTTGTGAGGTTTTTCCCTAGTCTCTGACCAACTCATGGTGTCCTCTTTGTGCATGTTTTTCTTCGTATGAACTTTTATGTTCTACTGCTATGATATCATTGTTCTTTCTATATAATTGCTAATGGTGACTAAATGTTATGGGGTGAATATGATCTAAAATAATGATATGCAATTATCCCAAGTCACATGACACGAGGACATGAGACACGGAGGACACGTAAATACGACTATTCAATACGAAACACAGCGACCCGGAAACAGGACACGAGGGACACGTTTTATATATATATATACCAAAATATAGTTTTTGATCCATATTAAATTGCAAGCTGCAGCTTATCTAATCAAATTAAAATATAATTACTTCAAAGTTCATAGTTCATTTTAAAAAAATAAATAGAATCGGAATTTACTATTTAGAAATTAGAATGTGATATGCTTGGTCTTGATTCTTGAATATTCAATGTTCATTGAGGAAGATTTGATGAATCTGGGAGAACTGGGAAGATGACTGCCGCCTTCAATGCCACTTTTATAGCCCTAATCTTAAATCTGATGATACACAAGTACACAAGTAGAAATTTGTTTTACTCGAATTATAGGTGAGAAAGTCAAGAAGTTTGCATTTTATGATATTATAATCATACATTACTCACAAAATAAAATTACCATAGAAGTTCCCAAATCTTAAAAGATGACAAGATGGGCAACTACTTGAATTCACACTTCATACACGCTGCAAGCATTAGGAAAGAATTCTTCTTCTGTCCATTCTAAGATGTATTTTGTTTTACGACCGAGCAATTACAAAGTTATAATTACAAACCACATTTATGAATTGCCCATCTCGAAGAATAGTCTGATAGACTGACACAAGTTTTCGAAGCGCATTTCTTTAAGGCTTAAATGTCTTTTAGTGATAGCACATTCAATCCATTAGAAATAATAATCATTCACATTCACCAAAAAGATAGAGAAATAACTGAACCATCTAGAGTGATATCAAGCTACCTAAAAGAAAACCTGTGTGAGAGCCAGCATCGCTTCTAAAGCAACTAACACAATTTCTGTAAGCAAACACGTCACGATGAATATACAATAACGGACCACGGTTTACCTAAACGTTGTAGCCTGCCAAGTTGCCAAACCTCACACATGCTATGACCAAACAGCTCCACGAGTCCACAGAGATGACTCAGTCCACACTCAGCTCCACACGACAAATATACAGCGACAAAGAGCGACAGCAGAGGAAAACGGCAGAGGAAAATAGGAAAAGAACCCCGAAAAAATAATTGCGTGGGCTTTAAACCAGTGATTTCGTGGGGTACGTATTCAATCGGAGAAAAAACGTTAGGGCAACGTATTCTAGACACCGAATACTCGTTTTCCTGGAGTAGGACATGACTAAAACGCCCGAATACGTTTTACGTTTTATAGGACACGATAAAAAACATTTTCGACACGTTTTAGGGCCGTTTTCGTGTCCGGCACGTTAAATACGGGACACGGGACCTTGGAGGATGTGTCATGTGACTTAGTAATTATCTAAAGCAAAGAACAATTTGGCTCCTGAAAAATTAACATGGTATTAGAGAAAGGATGAAGAAAAGTTATTGACATCACCCCTATAAGGACACCTGTGAATAAAGGGAGGACTAAGACCTAAAAGAATGCCAAGGTTTGAAGAAAACCGTAGGCACCCTTGGAAGAAGTATGGTTTGGATGATCAGGGAAAAATTTGTGATACATTTTGTATGTTTGATTGGTTGTTGGTCATTGAAATTTCTCCTCCTATGTCAATACTTGTGATACCACATGATTATAAAGGAAAGGACTTGGAACAAGGATTCTGCGAATGATTGCATCTCCTCTGAAGACCCTTGGTGACAGGTTTAAGAGGGAGTTGATCACTCCCTTCAAAGATAAGTACCTTCTACACATTATTATCTCTTTATGACACTACTCTCATATAAAATTATCACTTAGATTATTCCTGCATGATTATTCCTGCATGAATATTTGAATGTTGCTAAGATCCTTCTAAAGGGTCATTTGGATGCTAAAATTGTTAGTGCAGGAAAAGGAAGCTAGAGCAGTATGCAAGCTCTATAACTGTCCATGACAAACCATATATCCGAGGGCTACAAGTGGTGTAAGGTTACAAGGTATGAAGTTATAATTTAGCCCTGAAGAATGCCAACCACATTCATATGAAAGACTTTTGATGAAAACAATTACACAACGAGATTTGATATGGAGATACACTTATTGCATGATATTAACCCTTCATGAATGATTGATGCTATGTATGAAGTCAAACTGAATAGTTGATGATGACTCGTCATGACAATGATACTTATGTGAAACTGATATTGTATGATTTGATATATAATAGTCTTGTATGAACTAATATGGATATGACGTGAAGCAAATTATGATCTTAAAGCAATAATGATGACTGAAGAGATTCCAAAGGGAGTTGACTATCAAATTCGTGAGTTGAGAGTATCATGCAAGGATCTTTCAAATTGTCCAAGATGTTGTAGTGCCAAATGAGATTTTAGCTCCCCTTGCCCTGATGCATTATTGCCAGATATATGTGAAGTGAGTTTCCTTCATGCACTCAAGAAAGATGTTCAAGACTATGTGGTACATAAGAGACTCATGATTTCTGACTTAGATTGACGACCATCTGCTTCAGACTCCAATCTCTCCAAGGTTACAAGTATGACCTTGTCATTTGATTTTATATACTGACTATTTGTTTCTGACAGGATTGGATCCCCTCAGCATTCAGTGCCATAGGGAGTTATCTTGTGATTGGAACTACTGAGATCTTCCTTGTTAAAGGAAATATGCTAAAGTAGTTGATAAAGACTCCTCTTTAGTTTGAGAATAGATGGAAACCATGATGAGCTAGCAGTAAAATGATTCTTTCTTTGCAGTTGTGCAAGATAGAATGATCATGGACACAAACTGTCGAATTCTTGATGGGTACCTTGATATTGACACCATTATTGACAAGAAAGCACATCAGGGTGCAGATCGGCCTTGATCTCTAAGAAAGCTGGGACACAAATATAGTTGCTAGCATGATTAGCCATGAGACTGTGTGTTTGGACAGCTTTGCATGGGCATGTACTGAACTTCATAATGACATACTGTGGGTTTCAGCATACATGGCAGGTCCTCACATCACCATATTTGGCAACTGATTCAGGGGGAGCTATGGTTCAGCTATAATGATTGGTTTGTGAAGATGCAAGTATTGATGATGTTTGTCCAACAGATGATGATCCTCTCATTTATCAACACAAGAGAGATTTGACTTTTAAAGTCAAGATGAAAGACCTAACCTTGATACAATATCCTAAGCTTAAAGGTATGATAAAATGGAAAAGATGTTGATCCATATTTAGACAATTTATGGGGGACCTAGTGTTATTTTTGGTAGCATAGGATGTGTTCTAGCCACGAAATTTAGGGGAGAGACTAGAATACATGTATTCTCCAAAACCCAGAAATCGTTTCTGGAAATTCCACCTAGAAACGACTTAATTAAAATAATTAATCATTTTTTAATGTTTCCTAAGTCTAAACTTAGGAAATATGATTAATTAAAGGGTATTAAGAAACGTTCATTATTAATTTGTTATCAATGACTGGTGTTTCAGTCAAAGTCAAACCCAGTCAAACCCTAGCGTTGACATCAATGACAACACCATCCAACAATTCCCCCTTCATCATTAATGGCAACATACATACTCCTGCTGCAATTATAACTCCTAAATTCATGCTTCCAACTTCTTCTCATGGCTCCGATCTTCTTCTCATGATTTCTCTCCCCCTTTGACATCAATGGCAAAGAGTGACCCCCCTTAACAATCTTCTTGCTTCCTGTGTGTTGTCGCACAAAGTGTCTAGGCACCACGACAACACTCAGAGTAAGGATTGTCACTCTTAATCCTTACTCACTTCGTTTAGACTCTCTCCTAGACAAGTCAAGGGGGGTAGTCCCTAAGGTAAATGGGCGAGGATAGCCTGTGAAATACAAGCTCTAGGAGACTTAAAGATGGACAACTTGACAAATGTAAATGAATCTCGACTAACTCAGATGAATAGATTAAACACTAATGTAACCAAGACACGACCACTAGATACAAATGATTATAGACCAGTGCCGTTAATTTGAATTAACCATAGATTAAGTAAAAAAAAATTATCCAGAACAATTTTCCAATATGTGACAAATAGTGACAATCATGAATGATCAATGTAAACGCCCAAAACTCTATCATGCAAGAGATTCCAGATTTAAAATGATTTTCGTTAGGAATTGAGATCTAGAACATTTAACTTTCTCCTATAGCCAATATGATTTAAAACATTTATCGCACCTTGACCATAGAAAAATCATGAAAATTGCACCAAATGACACCAAGGAAATTTAAATTTGCATTTCAATTTAGCCAATTGCTTTAATGTGAAAAATAAATAAGTAAAACAAATCAACGAGTTAATAAATCGAATTTTTAATGGGCCACAGGCCACATTAAAAAATTTTAATGTTTAAGCACAAATCCCTTAATTTATTTCATTCTTAATTCTCACGTCACCAAGAATTTAAAAAAAATTAAATTTTTTAATTTTTTAGATTTTTTAGATTTTTAGATTTTTCAAAATTTTTTTGATTTTCTAAAAGTTTTAGATTTTTTAATGTTTTTTAAATAAAAATAAGAAAAATCAAAATAAAAAATCAAACAAAAATAAAAATCAAATCAAAATAAGCAAATCGAAAAAGAGAAATATAATGAAATGATTTAATGAGAAACCTAAAAAATAAAATAAAAATCTAACTCATAACAAACAAAAGAAACCAAATCGAAATTAAAAAAAAAATGGATCTGACTAACGTAAAGAATAAAAATCAAATATCAAACCAACCTCAATCTAGACTAATTCATAACAATGAAAATAAAAAGAATAATCAATACGCTAACCCTAACCAATTAAAAGATAAAAGGTGAATAAAATGAAACAAATCGAAATGTTTTGTTGTTTGTTGTTGCAGGTGAGACAGAGGTGAGCGCTGCAGCGAAGGGTTAATGGTGGGTAGTATTGAAGGAAAGAAGTTGTGTGGAGAGGAAGAGAGGGAGCCGCAGGTGATGGTTGAGGAATGGAGGACAGCGAGGGCAAGGACGAATTGCGGCTACAGGGAGAAGGGCTGCAGGAGAAAACGCAGATCAAGTTAGACGCAAGTTTGAGGAGCGATAGCAGCAAGGAGGGAAGTGAAACCACATGGAGGTGCAGCAATGGATGGGCAGGGAAAAACGCAGGAGAAAGGAACCTGTTTTGCATACTAAGGGCAACGCATGAGAGGGATCCGTTAGCGGATGAGGGAGCTATAGGTGGGTATGCAGAGAGCAGCGAAACGCTGGCCAGAGTGAGGAGGAGATGCAGCAGAAAACGAAAAACCCTAGGTAGCGAAAATACTTCGAAAATTTTTCAGAGAAAAAAAAGTTTCGAATCCAGCAGATGATAGCTCAAAGAATCCTTAAAAACTTTCCAAGAAACCCCTGATTTAGTTGATTTGTTCTGCTTCAGATTTATCAATAAAACCCTTATAAGATTTTATCCAGAAATAATAAAAAAAAAATTAAAAACCTTGGACTACAAAATCTTTTAAATAATCTCCTTGCAAAATTATGCAAATAAAAACCCCAGAGATCCAGATCTTACTCTCCAGGGCCTAGATCTGTACTCTACACAGATTTCCTCCTCAGATCTATAGCTGCAAGGCAAAAAAAAACACCCAAACAATATATACAATGATAAAACTAAAACCCAAAACAAAACCCAAGTCAGAAAACCAAAAATAATTACAGATCTATGTACAGGAATGACAGATCTATCAGATCTGAGGAGTGTGAGTCCAACTCCGCTTCCAGATCTAATAATCTAAGGCTCTCAACAACTAGATTTATCAAATTCGCACAAAAAAAATTAAAATTTTTTAATTTTAAAGGAGGTGCTTAGCTCAAAACCCTTCATGCATCACCACTAAAAATCTTATGATAAGCCCGAGATCAAATTAAGCTGGGCTCTTCAGAAAACACAGATCGGGAGTTGGTTAGTCCAACTAAAAACTTCCCCGAACGCTCAATGATCTAAAAATCAAGACTTTCCTGCAAAACTCAATTCAGCCATCAACATAGAACACGAAAACAATAATAAAACTCAAACAAATAGAGATACCTGCTATTACGTTCAGAATTTAGATTATTATTCAAACCCCAGCGACTGAGCAAGATACCTTTACTCAAATCACTCTTCAAAAGCTATTATCAATGGCTAAAAAAACTTTATGCATGAAAAACAACACATCTTACAGTATTTCCATGAAGAGTAACACCGGCGAAAATTAACCCCAAAGTCTTTCTTTATTATCCGAATAAAAATTACACGAGAGTTTTTCACTTAGCACACGACTCAAACCCCGGATGAATGGACTGACAAATGACTTCCCATTTAAAGATAAATCCTCCAATGACTAGTTCGAGCGATCCTCGTCAAAGCAATCTCGACCGTTGATGAGGATCAAAATTTCTTTTAATCTCATCTATCGAAATTTTAAATTCTTGAGGAAATTCGAATTTTTCAATTAAATGCATTTTAATTAATTTAAAAATTAAATTTTTGAATTAATTTCCTCAAAATTTTAACTTTGACTTAAACCCAGGGATCAAACGCTTAAAATTTATCAAAATAATTAATTTACCTTAGTCCCTGGTACTCATAAAATTTAATTTTTAATAACCAACGAATTTTGCCTTCGGAGAATTTAAATTTACCTAGGACCTAGAATTAATTAAATTTTTGGCTTAGGTTTTTAATTAATTTTTTGCCAGAAAAATTAATTAATTAACCTATGAGAGGATAAATTATTTTTCCAACCCTCGAAACACTTTACATCATAATTTTCATATTTTTTACATCTCAAGGGGGAAAACCCATTTATAAAAGACCTTCATAGACTACCCATTTTGCGACACAAATATAATCTAGCAAACCAAGCAATTTGTAATAAAATAACCTAACCAAATAGTCAGGATTATTCCCAAATCACTTTTACATACACTCGACCTAGAACACTAAGACTCAACTAAGATTCCAATGACAAAATCTATTCTGGATTTAGGGTAAGGCTGAAGGAAAACTCTGCCGACCATTCGAGAATGGATCGATGAGACAAAAAACCTCCCGGAATGTAGATCATCACCAGAAAAGTAGGTTTACCTAGGCAATTATATACACGACATGGATGTGCTGAAATTATTTACATCATATACATGCAGAATGGATTTACATTATAACATGTGATCGGCCGATGATTATAGCTGGACGACACGAACACATCGATCAAGTGCTATCCCTTTTGCGAAAAAAAGGGGTGTACTGCTATGGGTCGTTGACACGTAGTGGTCAACATCTGGCGCTACCTAGAGACACGTTGCTGCACTGGAGGAATGTGAGAATCCAGAATTTGCATCCACGCAACACACAATATAACATAAGTAGTGTCCATTCAAAAATCATCATATACCATTAAGCACATAAAAGATATAAGCTCTTCATTTATTAACGATCCTAATAACATGAAAAACACAAATCTAACTACAAATGAAATACTGAAATAACAGGGTATAAAGTTAGAAATACAATACAAAGATGCCCCATGGCATCAGATGCGTCCAATATAGTGCATACTGAGCATTTGCCTGCTTTCAAGCAAATCTGTCGACTATTTCTCAAATGTGCCCTGTCTAATCTTGCACATGGTAGGACTTCTTCGTATCCGAAAATCAAGCTGCTCGCGACCATTAGATGCATCAAACCGCTTTCTCATTCTCTTTCTCTTGCGTCTTTTCTTTGTGGCAGGCTGTATCACTGATGATGTGGAACATTCTGCTTCAAAACTCTTAGATGAAGTATGTAAGATATG
Organism: Pinus tabuliformis; assembly: GCA_031772625.1. Lineage (NCBI taxonomy): Eukaryota > Viridiplantae > Streptophyta > Pinopsida > Pinales > Pinaceae > Pinus > Pinus tabuliformis. The sequence continues at coordinate 530,054,597 of CM062815.1, read as the reverse complement.
CATGACATGCCTTTCTTCATTCTGATTCTTATTAATTTCCATTTTATCCGAGTGTTGTAGCGGCTACAACCACCCTCCAAAATTTTTCCTTAGCCTGTTTTGGAGCCTACCTACCAACCTTACATAGCACTTTGTCTTTCTTCGTCAAGTACTCAAGCTTCAGTGTTTTCCTCGCACAAAGGCAGCCTGTCAATCACAGTTGATCCATTCCCCTCACAAGCTGCTCACCCGGACTTGGTCCAGCTGCAGGCAGAGCAGCTTCCCCCTGCAAATTGCGCATTTCTGTAGGGCAACCATCCTTCCCTCTAAGAATTGCGCAATCCTCTCTGACATCCTACTGGGCTCCAGGATTACGCAATCCTGCCAGCCAGCCCTCCCAGCAGGATTTGCACAAATTTTCCCAACAGCAGGCTGTTCAGCCCAAGATTTGCGCAAATCTGGGTAGCAGTCAGCTGCTTTGCCCAGAAATTGCGCAAATCTCCTAGGCAGCTAGCCCAGCTCCCAGCCAGAAATGCGCATTTTTCTCCAGCAGTCGAGCAGTCGCTTGCATGTGCAGCTAAGTTGACTGGTTCCCTCAGGGATCGAGCAAAACAGACTTGCATGCATAGGCTGCCTCTCCCAAGGTAGCATGCAAAGGCATCCCTTCTTTTATGGATCTATGTTTAGCAGTTGGAGGTTACATGCAAGGCGCAATTTAGAAACCTCCCACCAAGTGTCGCTTCCCCTAGATTTGTGGCATGCGCGTCACAACCTCGATGTTATCAAAACTCATTAACGGTACGGTGCAGAGCTCATTCCTCACATCAACCTTGCAAATCTGACATCCCACATCACATCTAGGAGCAGTCGACACATTCAGCTCAGCTGTTTTGGCATAAGCCCACTTCCCACGCTTTGTGTTGCATTTCTGTCGCTTTTTGGGTTTTCGCCTGTATGAGTATTGTTTGCTTGATTTCTTTGAACGTTGGCTGTCGTTTACATGTATACTAGCTTGTTCTAGCTCAGTTTCAGTTTTCGTTGTTATCTCACTGTTGTCGCATGCATGAAATTGTTTTGCACAGACGTTCACCCAACTGGCGAACTACCTCACCCACATGCATGTTGATCTATTTGCCGAATCTTTCATTCATGTTTTGCATGCACTGTTAATCTCTTCTGCTATCACTTAGTGTCGCCATGCATTCATTGATTTACTTGCTTTCAGTTGCCCGTCGGCGAGTCGGGCCAACCTTGGCCCGGGCTCTGCCTTCACCAAGACTGCATTACACAATCTGGGAAAGGAAGGCTCACCTTCCTCTCCAGATTTGCGCATTCCTGCCCAACACCAGACTTCAGGACTGTTTTGCGCATTTTTGGAGAACAGTGGCTGCTTGGCCCAAGAAATTGTGCAAATCTGTCTCTGGGCCAACAGTTCTTCCCAGCTGGAATTGCGCATTGCGCAATCCTAGCAGTCAACAGCCAGACTGGATTGTGCATTGCGCAGTTCCAGTGACCCAGACTGTGCCCTATGCAGTCTTGGCAGTCGGTCTCCCAACCTCCCAACGGAAATTGTGCAACCTTCATGATCATTCACCCAGGTATGTTGCAAGTCAGTGCTCATGTTCATTTTGGTTTTCGACTAACAGATTGCTTGCTATGAGTGTTGCCATGTCTCCAGGTATCACAAGTGTTCATATGCCTCTAAGTAGTACATGTACAATGGTTTCCAAGAGAGTAGAGACGAAGACACCGTTCAAAGCACGCTTGGGGATGCAATCGATCAAGTGTCCATGGGCTTACCTACTCACGAAGACATCAAGTTGTTCATGGACAAGGACATCAAGCATCATCATGAACAACAACTGAAGGCAGCATACTGAATGCAGTGAACGCAAGAGGAAGGTTGTTGACAACATAGAGGCAGAGCAAAGTTGCAAGATCAAGCAGATCCATTGATAATGAAAGCAACTTTGGAGACTCAGGTTATGAAGTGACGGCGCGACATGAAGATCGCGCGAAGGCAGAAGATGGAACAAAGGAGTTGCATGTGTTGAAGAAACAACTCAGGAAGAACATGAAGCTGCACAAACAGTCCAATGAGTTGCAGCAGGAACAAGAACAACAGTGGGCGCAACATGCACTCGTGGATGAAACTGCGCCAGTATGAGTTAAGGATCTATCCCAGCAACTGACACAGAGCAAACATGGTGAGCAATGTTGTTGATCGCATGCAAGGGATCCAGCAGCATGCATGCCGTTGAGCGTACACATGCAATCCAACCCATTCAACACACTCACCAAGGCGAAGACACGAAGCAAGTCCAACTGGGGCTGAACATGTACTTCAGCAAGTTGATGCGCATGACCACCATCACACACTTGAAGATCAGCACGGACACTATGCATCAATGTGTTGTCGGTTCAACCATACCCAAGAAGACCATGCGCATGTTAGCAGACGAGTTGGATGAAGGGGCCGAACCAATGCACAGGTTGCAAGGAAGGCAAAAGTTCAATTCAGCAAGATGTCACCATGAGGTGGATGCACATCATCACAGACAACCAAGCTTAGCATCAGCTCACCACCTTCACCATCACAAGCATGTCAAAGAGTTGGTCTCATCACAGCAGATCGAGTGTCAATGATGCCTTGCAAGGCTTGCTCAAGCCATGTTGTCTCACATGAGTACATGTGCATTGTAATGTTGAGTCATGTCAAGTGTAAGTCGAGTGTCAACAATTGGATGTAACAGTCATAGAGTAGGTGAAGAGTCATGAGGGTAGTTGAACTGTCACAAAGGGGAATGTCAAGGGTCACCCCACCCTTTGCTATAAATAATCCCTCATAACTCATTGTATAGGCTTTTGGTCAGCCAAGCTTCTACTAAGACTATCTTGAAGAAGACTTGGACAGTATTGTAACGTGCCTTGGCTTCTCCACTACACGGAGCTAGTACATCTCTTTGGAGGAGCAGGCAGATGTGGCTGTAACATTCCACTGTTGGGGCTAGCAGGTTTACATGGTGTATTGTATGATTGTGACTTACACTTCTTTAATAATAAGAGCCAACACATTTTCATGCATATGTTGTTATTGTAGTTGGACTGTTCTGGTTGCCTTAATGATATATGTTGTTTAACTTACGTACTTGTATATGAATTGATTTATATGCAATTATATGAATCTTGTTGTTAATGTGTTGCATATGTTGTTAATGTTGTCACCGTCCGTGTCGACTGCTCTGTCGGACATCAGACAAACCTTTCTCATGAACCTTGCTATATCAACCGTCACACTCATCTCGAACTGATCTGTGAGTGTTGTTCGTGTTATCTTACCTTGTTGTTGTGACTGTCGCATCCAAGTGGACTACTCCGCCGAAAGTTGTGCATGTCCTTTGTGTGGTGTGTTCCTAGCCGAGTTGGGACTGATCCCTTTCAACCTGGAACTCACCTTCACCTTCCTCTCCCTTCAAAGTGTTGAAACTTCTCGTACACATTCCTTGACTCTCTGCATCAGTCACACCCTTGCTACTAACAAAGCTATCTTACTTGCCTCTGTGTGACATCGCGGTCAAGGCATTACCTTACGACCCACTGCTAGGACTCCTACACCAAACAGTCTGAGGTCTAATTGGGACTTCTTACTGGGGAGATCCCCTTGACATGTTGGCGAGTCTAGCACCGTCAACATTTTTGGTGCTAGAAGGAGGGCCTAATGACAAGCAGTGTCCTCTCATCCAGTTTTGAACCTTTGCATATCTTTCATGGAGTCTTGCATTCTTCTTCCCCCAAGGTGTTTTTCGAATCGTGAAGATGTCTCCATCTCGGGGAAGTTGTTTGATCTCTTGTCCACTCACACGTATGATGGTGAAGGTGAAGTGGCCTGGCCTGAGCACTTACATAACTTTCTTTCCATGATTTATGAGGAAGATGAGTTTACTGACGAACAGGCCGGGTTGTTGCTCGCATACACACTTCATGAATCTCCATTTCGTTGGGTGCTCAGCCTACCGGCTGACACCGTGCACTCATGTGAGCACTTCTGTGATCTTATTGAAGACACGTTCTATCATTTTGATCTAGACCATCTTGACCGGAAACTGTTACAGCAACGGAAGGCTCCACATGAATCCGTTATTGATTTTTGGCAACGCTTCTGTGACTTGCAGTTTCAAGCTCCGAGGAGCCAGATGAAGTTCGCTTATCTTTGGGACCAGTTCAAGTACTGTCTTAAGAAATTTGCCCATCCCAAGAGGAAGCTTGATGTCAAGCCTCACTCAACCTTCTTCGTTGATGGAACTGCGCAATCCCATGTGGGAGCAGGCACTGTCTCAACGAACTATCCACCTCCCTCTCATTCTACAGTTCCGCCATCGCCCAGTGATGCTGAGGATCATGTTCGCACATTTGTTCATTCTTCACACGCTCCCAACATCACTCCACTCCATTTTTGCGCAGTGTTGGTTCTGAGTCCTTCAAGTTCCCATATGCATTCTTTTCTTCGACCTCCGTCTTCGCACTCAGGTGTTCCTCCGGATGATGTTGTCTTGTGTTCGTCCATTCTGGACTCTTCACTTATTGTGAACGAGGAACAATCCACTAATGGAGTTGGTGTTGCACAACCAACATGCGCTGTCATTCATGAAGAGTATGAGTGGGAGCTTGAACATCAACACTTAGTGAAGGATGACTCCCTTCCGTCCGAGCCCCCTCCGTTCTTTCCTAGCTTCTTTGGTGAACCTGCCATCCATGATTTTGCATGTGTGTCTTCATCCACAGATGCACCCATTGTTGATCACTCGCAGGACTCACCGAATGCTAGTCCATCATTCGACAACAGAGAGGATAAGTTATTCATTGAAGATCCACTTGATCCTTCATTTGTCTTTTCCGGAAACACAGAGGATGAGTTCATTCACTTTTCATCTACCCCTCTGTTTGATTCATCTGATCATGAGGATGCCGAAGAATTCATTGATTTTTCTGATCGTGGCAGTCGTGATCCATTTGCTTCCATTTTTTATCACAATCATGAATCTATCGCAGTTGATCTTTCGAAGCCACCGGTTTATGATGATCTACCTGATGATGAAGTTGAGATTATTAATCAAGGTTGTCATTGATGTCAATATGGCATTGTCGAGATGGAAAATATTCTTGTGATACATAACCCAAACCCTAGATGTTGTGTGAACCCCAAGTGAGCAAAACCTAAATCCTGAATACATGAAATCAGGACATTGATGAAATAATATTTCTTGAACATGAGCCTAATTAAAGATTTTCCCTTAACCCTATTTCATAAAATCCCTAACCTTGTCAAAATCCTAAAGTCTTAATCCCTAAGCCCTAACCATACTTTTACCTAAAATACATTACATTATCTTATGCTACCATACATCACCTTACATTAAACTAAGATACATTATTAAAAAAAAAATTGTTTTATAAAGTCACATAATACCTATGTACATGCACATAAATTCCTTCCAACATATACTATTATATTCCTAAAAAAAATTCACTCATTATGTTGTCCTTTCCACTGACATGTCGATTATCCTTTCCACTCATATCTCGACTATCCACTCACACACAAATTCGTATATAAATTCTTTCAACTCATATCTCGACTATCCACTCACACACAAATTCGTATATAAATTCTTTCAACTCATATCTCGACTATCCACTCACACACAAATAAGTATATAAATTAACTTAAGAGAATTCAATAAATGCATTGAATATACTTCATAGCATTTGATCATAAAGTGTTTTGGTCAAACAAATTCACAAAACAAATTACACGTTGTATGTTGGATGTACATGTTTCAAATTAACATTGACTGTTGGATGTATTATTTATTTAATACTAGTCGACTCCACTAATTCATAAGTGGGCTCCTATCAAAGAATGTGATTGTTCAACTTGAAAATGCGTATATATACATGACCTGGGATCATTCGATAAAACACACATTTCCAAGTTAATCAAGCAATCATTGGAGATACAGTGCAAAAGGAATCTCAGTAATAGAATGAAGACCATCTGAACAACAATTCATAACTCGTAAACTCAAGAGGATATGTTGGTTAGATTATACTTCTATTCTGGTTAGATTTTAACTAAAGTCAACAATACGAATACTTGGTCCTATTGAAGAAGCCTTTGATTTGTTAAATAAATAAATCTCAGACCTATTGAAAAAGTCTCGAACCTGTCTCGAATCTGTTGAAGATCTCTCAAACCTGATGTTTTCAGATTTGTTGCTACACTCCTAGAAATATCAACCTGTGGAATTGCAGACTTTGAAGCAGTATTTGTCGGGCATACATCTATGGTGGTTCCACACCTCAAATAGTGATGGTAATCTATAGTATTTTAGACCAGTAATAAGGAGCAGACATGGAGGATTGAACAAAGAATTAGAAGCTCAGTTTTAAGGCTTGAAAATGTATCCTCGAATTGTTTGCATAGTGGATGGATCTGTCACTTGGAAGCTCTGATACCAATTGTCGGAAATACTGAAAGGTGGGGTGAACCAGTATTTCTTTTCAATTGTTACTTTTACTAGTTAGATCACTTATATTTAGAACACAAAATGAACAATAGAAATAACTGCTTTTATTAATATAATATTTACAATGAATCAAGTACAATATAGGTAGGGCTCCAACCCTTGATGAAGACACCCAGGCTCCAACTTGGGATGTGCCAAGCACCTACTTGGACTTTAGTGAGGCTCCGACCTCTAAGGCTTTGATCCTATCTTATCCAAGGCACCAACCTTGATTTTAGTAGCACCAACTCCAAGGACATCAATCCTATATTTTCCAAGCACCAACTTGGACTTTCCAAGGCACCAACCTTGTCAATTCTGAGGCACTAACCCCAAGGGCTCCAACCCTATAGCTTCACTTTGTCAAGGTATGCTTGGCTATAACTTGTACTTCACGGATCCCAAGGTATTTTTCAACAAGTACAAGGAGCTGAGAAGCAAATGAAAGCTTTGGCATTCATAGAAGGACAAGTTGATGAAGCAAGAAAAAAAAGAAATACGGTGACATGTCAACTAAAAGAAAAGGATGAAGAGATTTTCCTACTAAAATCAAATGTTATCTCTCTAAAAATCGAAGCACATGAAGTAACAAGGATGACGGAAGAAATGAAAAAACAACTAGTTATGAAAGATGAAGATTGTGAAAAGTTGAAAGAAGAAATTGTCTTTCTTAAAAAGTAAGTTGACTTGCTAAATAAGAACTTGAAAAGTTCTCAAACCCTAGATGACATTCTAAGTCATCAAAGGTCTCCCCTTGATAAATCAAGTCTTGGCTATGCAGGTGAATCCTCAAGCAAGAATGATGCAAACCCTAATGCTTCAAACAACAAGGATGTGAGGAAGCTAGAAAGAAATGTTGATGCTCCCAGTTCCAGCAAAGGCAAGAGTCGAGACAACTATGGAAGAAACCCTCCTCCAAGAAGAAATGTAGATGGTGTCAAGGATGCAAGAAGCAATGGTTATCATCAAAGGATCCCAAGGCAAAAAGACTTCAAAAGTACATCAAGGAAACCTTGTTCTCCCAGGTACCAAAGTATATTTCTTGGTTATTACTACTCTTGTACAAACTTTGGGCACATGGCAAAAGATTGTAGGGCATATCACAAAGATAAATATAATGGTCTCTGTCAATCTCCGAGAAGCAATTTTGCAAGAAGTCATGAATTCTTATTCATGAACAACATAGAGTGCTTCAAGTGTCATAACATTGGACATATGGCACGTAATTGTAACTTGACTTGGGCACTTACTCAAGCTAGAACTATGCCAGAAAAGAAAGTTATACAAGTATGGAGAAGGAAGCAAACACAACCCGAAAATATCTTGAACTCTCTAGCCAACAACACGTGTTGTTGACCTGATCCTTGATAATCTAAGTATTTGATGGGGAGACTCTGTTAGAAAGAATACCACACATACAGTTAGGGGGAGCTTATGATGATTAATCATTCTTGCAGAAGCTAGTCATGGATGAATCCTATGACAACCTTAATGAGTCACACTTGCACAATCATCCGTTGCTAGATCATCTCTCGGGAGTAGCTCCATTGAAGAACATGATCTCTTATCTATTTGATGGATTGTTGTTAAGATGTATTCCACTTGATCAACTAAGCAGGTAATCTTTCCTGAGCCAGAGGAGGTTGTGCAGGCAGAAGAAGTTGGTTCATCACATGAAGAAATGCAAACACAATTATGATGGACCATATTGCCAGAAATAAAAAGCACCATGATAGGGGGTGTAACATACCTATGAAGAACTACTATTGATAAAGAAAAAAAGCAGCGTGACAGGGGGAGTACTTGGCACCCCATTTGCCATTGATGTCAAAGGGGGAGAGAATGTTGAAAGGGCAAGAACATTGCCATCAATGACAAAGGGGGAGATTGTTAATCAAGGTTGTCATTGATGTCAATATGGCATTGTCGAGATGGCAAATATTCTTGTGATACATAACCCAAACCCTAGATGTTGTGCGAACCCCAAGTGAGTAAAACCTAAATCCTGAATAGATGAAATCGTGACATTGATGAAATAATATTTCTTGAACATGAGCCTAACTAAAGATTTATCCTTAACCCTATTTCATAAAAACCCTAACCTTGTCAAAATCCTAAAGTCTTAATCCCTAAACCCTAACCATACATTTACCTAGCATACATTACATTATCTTATGCTACCATACATCACCTTACATTAAACTAAGATACATTATTAAAAAAAAAAATGTTTTATAAACTCACATAATACCTATACCTATGTACATGCACATAAATTCCTTCCAGCATATACTATTATATTCCTAAAAAAAATCACTCATTATGTTGCCCTTTCCACTGACATGTCGATTATCCTTTCCACTCATATCTCGACTATCCACTCACACACAAATTCATATATATATTCTTTCCACTCATATCTCGACTATCCACTCACACACAAATAAGTATATAAATTAACTTAAGAGAATTCAATAAATGCATTGAATATACTTCATAGCATTTGATCATAAAGTGTTTTGGTCAAACAAATTCACAGAACAAATTACACGTTGTACGTTGGATGTACATGTTTCATATTAACGTTGACCATTGGACGTATTATTTATTTAATACTAGTCGGCTCCACTAATTCATAAGTGGGCTCCTATCAAAGAATGTGATTGTTCAACTTGAAAATGCATATATATACATGACCCGGGATCATTCGATAAAACACACATTTCCGAGTTAATCAAGCAATCATTGGAGATACAGTGCGAAAGGAATCTCAGTAATAGAATGAAGACTATCCGAACAACAATTCATAACTCGTACACTCAAGAGGATATGTTGGTTCGATTATACTTCTATTCTGGTTAGATTTTAACTGAAGTCAACAATACGAATCCTTGGTCATGTCGAAGAAGCCTTTGATCTGTTAAATAAATAAATCTCAGACCTATTGAAGAAGTCTCGGACCTATCTCGAATCTATTGAAGATCTCTCGGACCTAATGTTTTCGGATTTGTTGCTACACTCCTAGAAATATCGACCTGTGGAATTGCAGCCTTTGAAGCAATATTTGTCGGGTATACATCTATGGTGGTTCCACACCTCAGATAGTGATGGTATTCTATAGTATTTTAGACCAGTAATAAGGAGCAGACTTGGAGGATTGAACAAAGAATTTGAAGCTCGATTTTAAGGCTTGAACTTGTAACCTCAGATTGTTTGCATAGTGGATGGATCTGTCACTTGGAAGCTCGGATACCTTGTGGAGGATTTGACAGTGACAAATAAAAGCTCGGATTTGGTGCAGACAGAGAACAAGTTTAAGAGCTCGGACCCTTGGATTGGTCACCTATGTAGCTTAGTTTGTTGACCTGTAAGGGCTTAACACTTGTGCATCGAACCTATAGCAAAGAACCTATGGCATATCTCTCTATTGCAGGAATTAAGGAGCACCCATTGAAGGATTATTGAAGTACTATTTGAGGGAAGCCTTGAAAATCACTACTGGAGTCAATTCTGGAAAGCATCTTGAAGTACTATTGAAGGGTGTCTTGAAAGCATCTTGTGAAGAAAATCTATAGACACCTCCAAGAAAGCATCCTTGAAGAAAATCCTTGGAGCCTTGCCAACCTATTTGGAGTCAACCCTTGAAGTTGTTGTTGAAGAATAAGTGCAGAACTTGGGACAGCCATTTTAAGACATTTTGTTAAAAAGCCCTGACTAATCTTGGAGATAGTATTGAAGACCATGATGCATCGTTGATGTCATCATGAGGTGACTTGGAGAAATTGATTGGGTAATATGAAGAACAATGGAGACACTTTCACGTGAAGAACAAGGTTGTCATTGATGATGTGATGTGGAGACTAAGTGAAGGGATAGCTGAAGACTGACAAGTCTTGTTGAAAAAGACCTTGGGATCTGTGAAGTACAAGTTACAACCAAACATACCTTGAAAAAGTGAAGCTATAGGGTTGGTGCCTCAGAATTGACAAGGTTGGTGCCTTGGAAAGTCCAAGTTGGTGCTTGGCAAATATAAGATTGGTGTCCTTGGAGTTGGTTCTCGTAAACTCAAGGTTGGTGCCTTGGATAAGATAGGGTCGAAGCCCTAGAGGTCGGAGCCTCACTAAAGTCCAAGTAGGTGCTTGGCACATCCCAGGTTGGAGCTTGGGTGTCTTCATCAAGGGTTGGAGCCCTACCTATATTGTACTTGATTCATTGTAAATATTATATTAATAAAAGCAGTTATTTCTATTGTTCATTTTGTGTTCTAAATATAAGTGATCTAACTGGTAAAAGTAGCAATTGAAAATAAATGTTGATTCACCCCCCCCAGTATTTCCAACAGAGACACCCAAGACTGTCGAGGCACTTCAGCTCGAGTTGATGGTTATGTCAAGCCCTCGCTCTCTTGGGGTTAGTCTCACTTTCTATCATGAAACTGTTCAATCACCTAAGGCTCCTCATCACTTGTCTGTATGCATTGAAGAGCCATCTCACACACAGATCACACTTCTTCCACTCGAACTGCACGATCCCATTACTCATGCTTTGGAGGAGTCTTACATTGCAAGCACTCGTTCGCGACACAAGTTATCTTTGTTTCTTTCGTTTGCTTGCATGTCTCAGTCAAGAGTGTGCTTTTGCTTCAAAGTTGCACGTAGTGTCACACAGCACCATGATAAGTCCACGGATTGTCTGTCATGCACATGCACTCACTTATGTCCCGTGGACACTTTGAAACACGAAGTGTGCCTGTCTTCACTATTATATCTTTCTTGTATGCTGGTCCGCACAACTGGGTTACTTGCGGACCAAGCCTTCACCCACATGGGTCTACCAATGCGCTGGTGGCTGCATTGGAAGTATCACTTCACGTGATCAGGCCCATGCATCATTAGTGTAGGAGTAGGAGTAGTGTTTGCTTTCAGTTGTTTGCTTGCATGCTTGTTTGCTTTCATGCTTTGATTGCTTGATTGTTTGCTTGCTTGTTTGTTTGCTTGCTTTGCTTTCACTTTTTCTTCTGCTTTTGCTTGGCTTTGTTGTTAGTTCATTCGTTTGTTTCGTTCATAGGTTAGTTCGCATGAAACCATGTGTGACTCATGAAACGAGCTAGGTAAAGTACAAGAGGGTTTGTACAGCTATCGCTACTTGGTTATCTGTCATCTTGCCTCTGTATGATGAACTTGTTACTCTTAGTCCATGATACGTCGAAGGAAAATACATACTCTTCGAAGTGAACCTTGGTGTAAACACAACGCTCGCGCGCTAACCAATGTCACCTTCTCTTGTCGATTGTTTTGAATTAACCCTTGTCAGCTCAATCAAGTAGAGTAAGGTGAGGGGGAAAACCTTAACAGGCACGTCAGAGATATAATAAACTACTTCTCTGCTGGAATAACCTCCTCTGCTCTCAATAAGTCGAGATCCCTCTACTGCCTCTAAAATGAATAAGTGTTATGCACAGTGAAAATGAAAAATGAAAAAAAAAATGAAAAGTCAAAAATTCAAAATGAAAATGAATAAGGCGAAAGAAGAGAAAGGCTTCCTGCGAAGGGAGGCAATGCAAGTAACTCCGCCGAGGTACTGACCAGGCTCACTGGCAACGAAGCCATGCTCGTGTTCCTATGTGACTCCACCGGGATACTGTCTAGGCCTGCTAGCAGTGGAGCAACACCAGAGATGAAACTAAGACTCTGACGACTATACTGCTTGTGCACTTATATACCCCTCAACCCCAATCGAAACATTTGTGTTGCCTTAGCTTGGAATGTGTGTCAATCAACCAAGAGTCTGGCAGATGCTACATTTTACATAAAGCTAGTGTGAAGCCAAGATGAGCTAAGAACTGAACAATACTTCCGGAGGTGTTAGACTCGTTTTTCACGAACAAGGTCCATTCAGAGAGCTGGAGTTCTACCAGTGTGTCGCCAAGTGTTGTAGCGGCTACAACCACCCTCCAAAATTTTGCCTTAGCCTATTTTGGAGCCTCCCTACCAACCTTGCACAACACTTTGTCTTGCTTCGTCAAGTACTCAAGCTTCAGTGTTTTCCTTGCACAAAGGCAGTCTGTTGATCACAGTTGATCCATTCCCCTCACAAGCTGCTCACCCGGACTTGGTCCAACTGCAGGCTGAGCAGCTTCCCCTTGAAAATTGCGCATTTCTAGAGGGCAACCAGCCTTCCCTCCATGAATTGCGCAATCCTCTTTGACAACTTGCTACGCTCTAGGATTGCGCAATCCTGCCAGCCAACCCTCCCAGCAAGATTTGCACAAATTTTCACAGCAGCAAGCTTTTCAGCCCAGGATTTGCGCAAATCTGGGCAGTAGTCAACTGCTCTACCCAAAAATTGCGCAAATCTCCTGGGCAGCCAACCCAGCTCCCAACCAAAAATGCGCATTTTTCTCCCGTAGTCGAGTAGTCGCTTGCATGTGCAGCTGAGTTGACCGGTTCCCTCCGAGACCAAGCAAAACAAACTTGCATGCATAGGTTGCTTCTCCCAAGGCAGCATGCAAAGGCATCCCTTGTTTCAGGGATCTATGTTTAGCAGTTGGAGGTTACATGCAAGGAAAAATTCAGAAACCTCCCACCAAGTGTCGCTTCCCCTAGATTGGTGGCATGCGCGTCACAACCTCGATGTTATTAAAACTCATCAACCGGATGCTGCAGAGCTCATTCCTCACATCAACCTTGCAGCTCTGACATCTGACATCACATCTAGGAGCAGTCGACACATTCAGCTCAGTTGTTTTGGGGTAAGCCCGCTTCCCACGCCTTATGTTGCATTTTTGTCGCTTTTTGGGTTTCCGCTTGTATGAGTATTGTTTGTTTGATTTCTTTGAACGCTTGTTGTCGTTTACATGTATACTAGCTTGTTCTAGCTCTGTTTCAGTTTTCGTTGTTATCTCACTATTGTCGCATGCATGAAACTGTTTTGCACGACGTTCGCCCAACCGGCGAACTACCTCACCCACATGCATGTTGATCTGTTTGCCGAATCTTTCATTCATGTATTGCATGCACTGTTAATCTCTTCTGCTGTCACTTAGTGTCGCCATGCATTCATTGACTTGCTTTCAATTGCCCGTTGGCGGGTCGGACCAACCTTAGCCTGGGCTCTGCCTTCAAGAAGGCTGCATTGCGCAATCTGGGAAAGGAAGGCTCACCTTCCTCTCCAAATTTGCGCATTCCTGCCCAGCACTGGACTCCAGGATTGTTTTGCGCATTTCTGGAGGACAGTGGCTACTTGGCCCAAGAAATTGCGCAAATTTGTCCCTGGGCCAGCAGTCCTTCCCAGCTGGAATTGCGCATTGCGCAATCCCAATAGTCAGCAGCCAAACTGAACTGTGCATTACGCGGTTCCAGCAATCAATGAGTCTCCCAGTGGCCCAAACTGTGCCCTATGCAGTCTTGGCAGTCGATCTCCCGACCTCCCAGCCAAAATTGCGCAACCTTCATGATCATTCACCCAGGTATATTGCAAGTCAGTTCTCATGTTCATTTTGGTTTTCGACTGACAGATTGCTTGCTATGAGTGTTGCCATGTCTCCAGATATCACAGGGGTTCATCTGCCTCTCAGCAGTACATGTACAATGGTTTCCAAGAGAGCAAAGACGAAGATACCGTTTAAAGCATGCTTGGGGATGCAGTCGATCAAGTGTCCATGGGCTTACCTACTCACGAAGACATCAAGTTGTTCATGGACAAGGACATCAAGCAGCAGCATCACAGCAAGCAACATCATGAACAACAGCTGAAGGCAGCATACCGAATGCAGTGAATGCAAGAGGAAGGTTGTTGATAACATAGAGGCGGAGCAAAGTTGCAAGATCAAGCAGATCCATTGATAATGAAAGCAACTTTGGAGACTCAGGTTATGAAGCGACAGCGCGACATGAAGATCGAACGAAGGCAGAAAATGGAACAAAGAAGGAGTTGCATGTGTTGAAGAAACAACTCAGGAAGAACATGAAGCTGCACAGACAGTCCAATGAGTTGCAGCAGGAACAAGAACAACAATGGGCGCAACATGCACTCGCGGATGAAACTGCGCCAGTACGAGTTAAGGATCTATCCCAGCAGCTGACACAGAGAAAACATGGTGAGCAATGTTGTTGATCGCATGCAAGGGATCCAGCAACATGCATGTCGTTGAGCGCACACATGCAATCCAACCCATTCAAAACACACACCAAGGCGAAGACACGAAGCAAGTCCAACTGGGGCTGAACATGTACTTCGGCAAGTTGATGTGCATAACCACCAACAAACACTTGAAGATCAGCATAGACACTATGCATCAGTATGTTGCCAGTTCAACCATACCCAAGAAGACCATGTGCATGTTAGCAGACGAGTTGGATGAAGGGGCTGAACCAATGCACCGGTTGCAATGGAGGCAAGAGTTCGCTTAAGCAAGATGTCACCATGAGCTGCACGCACATGATCACAGACGACAAAACTTAGCATCAACTCACCCCGTTCACCATCACAAGCATGTCAAAGAGTTGGTCTCATCACAGCAGACCGAGTGTCAGTGATGTCTTGCAAAGCTTGCTCAAGCCATGTTGTCTCACATGAGTACATGTAAATTGTAATGTTGAGTCATGTCAAGTGTAAGTCGAGTGTCAACAGTTGGATGTAATAGTCATAGAGTAGGTGAAGAATCATGAGGGTAGTTGAACTGTCACAAAGGGGAATGTCAAGGGTCACCCCACCCTTTGCTATAAATAGTCCCTCATAACTCATTGTATAGGCTTTTGGTCAGCCAAGCTTCTACTAAGACTATCTTGAAGAAGACTTGGACAGTATTGTAACGCGCCTTGGCTTCTCCACTGCACGGAGCTAGTACATCTCTTTGGAGGAGCAGGCGAATGTGGCTGTAACGTTCCACTGTTGGGGCTAGCAGGTTTACATGGTGTATTGTATTATTGTGACTTACACTTCTTTAATAATAAGAGCCAGCACATTTTCATGCATATGTTGTTATTGTAGTTGGACTGTTTCAGTTGCCTTAATGATATATGTTGTTTAACTTATGTACTTGTATATGAACTGATTTGTATGCAATTATATGAATCTTGTTGTTAATGTGTTGCATATGTTGTTAATGTTGTCACCGTCTATGTCGACTGCTCTGCCAGACATCAGACAGACCTTTCTCATGAACCTTGCTATATCAACCATCACACTCATCTCGGACTGATCCGTCCGTCTATGTCGACTGCTCTGCCAGACATCAGACAGACCTTTCTCATGAACCTTGCTATATCAACCATCACACTCATCTCGGACTGATCCGTGAGTGCTGTTCGTGTTATCTTACCTTGTTGTTGTGACTGCCGCATCCGAGTGGACTGCTCCGCCGGAAGCTGTGCATGTCCTTTGTGTGGTGTGTTCCTAGCCGAGTTGGGACTGATCCCTTTCAACCTGGAACTCACCTTCACCTTCCTCTCCCTTCGAAGTGTTGGAACCTCTCATACACATTCCTTGACTCTCTGCATCAGTCACACCCTTGCTACTGACAGAGTTATCTTACTTGCCTCTGTGCGACATCGCGGTCAAGGCATTACCTTATGACCCACTGCTGGGACTCCTACACCAAACAGTCTAAGGTCTAATTGGGACTTCTTATCGGGGAGATCCCCTTGACATGTTGGCGGGTCCAGCACCGTCAACACGGGTCACCTTCAATTAGCCACTTTTCAATGGAACAAATGACCTCCTCATAATAAGATGGAGCTTGCTGCAGCAGACAAGGAGGCTTATGATCTGTTGATGTTTCCTTGTTTCTTTCATCCTCTCACTGATGCTGAAATTTTTGTACCTGTATTGTTATGGCATTCATCTGGTTAGAGTGTTCAACCTTCATAGCACTGACTTCCTTGGCATGGTTTTCTTCCATGGTCAATAACTTATTCTGAAGACATATTTGACCAACTTCCATATCTTTTATTACTTTGTCATTGTCTGCTTTTATGGTCATCAGGCAATTTTGCATAAAGCTCATTTCTCTATCATGATTAGCTTTCATGGTTTCCATTTCCATAGCACGCTAACTCTACATGTCGGTCCTCATAGCCTCCATATTCTGAGCACACTTTTCTACTACGGTGGCTACGTGATCGGAGTGTTTAATTTTCATGATTTCCATCTCCTCATCATGTTTTTCCAGTTGAGTGTACAAAGTTCTCATATCCTTGACGTAATCAGTTATAATTTTTTCTTGATTAAGCTCCATATTTTTTACCAGCTGTGTTTCAGTGAACTCCATGTCTTAAACCAATTGCTTTAGTTTTTCTATAAGATGCTTATCATTTTCCCTTTCATTGTCAACATTGATTTGACAACTTGTTTCTGCTTTTCCACTATCATGGATTCATCTTGCAACAGTACAAGTGGATTCATCATGAGAACATTCACAATGCGTGCAATATGATGCATTTTGATATGGAGAATTGTCTTGAAGTATTTCATTGACAGTTGGATCCTTTACAAGATCACTTTCATCCTGTTGCATAATATTAGGGGCACAAGGCGAGCTACTTTGATCTTCATACTTATCTTTAAAAGCATTGATGATGTCTTGTAAAGAAGCGAAAGAACCTTCAGGACAATTATGAAACCAATTCAAAGCATCACCTTCTAAAGAAAAGGCAAATAGACGCATCTTGACATCTTCATGTTTATATTTGGAAGAACTACAATATCTGATTATTGTATGAGTAACCCTGCATAGATGCTTTCTAGCAGTGGTTGAATCACCACCTGAAAACAAAGGCAATTTATGAATGGCATCTTCCGGCATATCATGGAGAAAGTCAGTAAAATGACACGAGGTAAACAAATCATCCATGATGACTTGCTTGAAGGGATAAGGAGGGACCAAATGGATGCTAGAGAGAGACCCCTGCTCAAGAAAATCAAGAGATCCACAAGAAGCGAGCTTCTAGTAGAAATTCTTGTAAGAAATGAAAGAAGTGGAGTTGCCACTTGAACATGAATCTAGCTCTAAGATCCAAAAGGAAAACAACTAGATATAAGGGAGGTTTTCTTGTCTAAGAAATAATAAAAGAATAAGTGGAGTCGCCACCCAAACAAGAAACAAACCGATATGTCCAGGTGCTAAAAGTGCAGATGAAACGATTAATGAGATGACGAAAGATGAAGCGATGAAAAGATCAAATGACGCCAAAAAATGTTGTGCCGCTTGACAAGCTAATGAATGGCAGAAAAGATGAGATGATTAAAACGATGTCGAGGAAACCAAGGACAGAAAAACTCTATCCCCGTCAACGGCGCCAAAAATTGTTGGCGTTGCCGGCTAAAATGAATCATAGAAAGACGAAAGATGAATGTCGTAGAGCCAAGGCCCAATAAATCGGTCCCCGGCAACGGCGCCAAAAAATGTTGTGCCGCTTGACAGGCTAATGAATGACGGAAATGATGAGATGATTAAAACGATGTCGAGGAGACCAAGGACAGAAAAACTCTATCCCTGGCAATGGCGCCCAAAAATGTTGGTGTTGCCGGCTCGAATGAGAGATGAGAAATGAGAAGAATGACGAGGAAATGCCGATGAAACGCCGAGAATAAAATATCCCCAGCAACGGCGCCAAAAAATATTGTCGCACAAAGTGTCTAGGCATCGCGACAACGCTCAGAGTAAGGGCTGTCACTCTTAATCTTTACTCTGTTTAGACTCTCTCCTAGACAAGTCAAGGGGGGTAGTCCCTAAGGTAAATGGGTGAGGATAGCCTAAAAAATACAGGCTCTAGGAGACTTACAGATGGACAACTTGACGAATGTAAATGAATCTCGATTAACTCAGATGAATAGATTAAACGCTAATGTAACCAAGACACGACCACTAGATAGAAATGATTATAGACCAGTTCCTTTAATTTGAATTAACCATAGATTAAGTAAAAAAAAAATTATCTAGAACAATTTTCCAATATGTGACGAATAGTGACAATCATGAATGATTAATGTAAACACCCAAAATTGTATCATGCAAGAGATTCCAAATTTGAAATGATTTTCGTTAGGAATTCAGATCTAGAACATTTAACTTTCTCCTATAGCCAATATGATTTAAAACATTTACGCACCTTGACCATAGAAAAATCATGAAAATTGCACCAAATGACACCAAGGAAATTTAAATTTGCTTTTTAATTTAAGCAATTGCTTTAATGTGAAAATAAAGAAGTAAAACAAATCAGCGGGTTAATAAATCGCATTTTTAATGGGCCATTGGCCACATTAAAAAATTATAATGTTTAAGAACAAATCCCTTAATTTATTTCATTCTTAATTCTCACATCACCAAGAATTAAAAAAATTTAAAATTTGTTTGATTTATAAGATTTTTAGATTTTTCAAAAATTTATGATTTTCTAAATGTTTTAGATTTTTTTATGTTTTTAAAATAAAAATAAGAGAAAGCAAAATAAAAATAAAAAATAAAAAGTAAAACAAAAAATAAAAATCAAATCAAAATAAACAAATCGACAAAGAGAAATATAATGAAATGATTTAATGAGAAACCTAAAAAATAAAATAAAAATTTAACTCAACAAACAAAAGAAACCAAATCGAAATTTCAAAAAAATGAATCTGACTAACATAAAGAATAAAAATCAAATATCAAACTAACGTAAATCTAGACTAATTCATAACAATGAAAATAAAAAGAATAATCAATACGTTAACCCTAACCAATTAAAACATAAAAGGTGAATAAAATGAAACAAATCGAAATGTTTTGTTCTTTGTTGTTGCAGGTGAGAAGCAGGTGAGTGCAGTGATGGCGGAGATGAGAGCTGTAGCGAAGGGTTAATGGTGGGCAGCGTTGAAGGAAAGAAGTTGCGTGGAGAGGAAGAGAGGGAGCCGTGGGTGATGGTTGAGGAATGGAGGACAGCGAGGGCAAGGACAGATTGCATCCGCGGGGAGAAGCACTACAGGAGAAAACGCAGGTCAAGTTAGATGCAGGTTTGAGGAGCGATAGCAGCAAGGAGGGAAGAGAAACCACGTGGAGGTGTAGCAATGGATGGGTAAGGAAAAACGCAGGAGAAAGTACCCTGTTTTGCAGGCTGAGGTCAATGCATGAGAGGGATCCGTTAGTGGATGAGGGAGCTACAGGTGGCTATGCAGAGAGCAGTAGAACGCAAGCCAGAGTGAGGAGGAGGAGATGCAGCAGAAAACGGAAAACCCCAGGCAACGAAAATACTTCAAAAATTTTTCAGAGAAAAAGAAGTTTCGAATCCAGCAGATGATAGCTCAAAGAACCCTTAAAAACTTTCCGAGAAACCCATGATTTAGTTGATTTGTTCTGCTTCAGATTTATCAATAAAACCCTTATAAGATTTTTTCCAGAAATAATAAATAAATAAAAATTTAAAAACCCTGGACCGCAAAATCTTTTGAATGATCTCCTTGCAAAATTATGCAAATAAAATCCCCAGAGATCCAGATCTTACCCTCCAGAGCCTAGATCTGGACTCTACACAGATTTCCTCCTTAGATCTATAGCTGCAAGGCAACAAAAAACACTCAAACGATATATACAATGATAAAACTAAAACCCAAAAAAAACCCAAGTCAGAAAACCAAAAATAATTACAGATCTATGTACAGGAATGACAGATCTATTAGATCTGAGGAGTGTGAGTCCAACTCCACTCTCAGATCTGATAATCTAAGGCTCTCAACAACAAGATTTATCAATTTCGCACAAAAAAAAAAAAACAATTTTAAAAGAGATGCTTAGCTCAAAACCCTTCATGCATCACCACAAAAAATCTTATGATAAGCCCGGGATTAAATTAAGCTGGGTTGTTCAGAAAACACAGATCGGGAATTGGTTGGTCCAACTAAAAATTTCCCCAAACGCCCGATGATCTAAAAATCAAGACTTTCCTACAAAACTCAATTCAGCCATCAACATAGAGCGAGAAAACAATAATAAAACTCAGACAAATAGAGATACCTGCTATTACGTTCAGAATTTAGATTATTATTCAAACCCCAGCGACTGAGCAAGATACCTTTACTCAAATCACTCTTCAAAAGCTATTATCAATGGCTAAAAAAAATTATGCATGAAAAATGACACATTTTACAGTATTTCCATGAAGAGTAATACCGACGAAAATTAACCCCAAAGTTTTTCTTTATTATCTGAATAAAAATTACACGAGGGTTTTTCGCTTAGCACACGACTCAAAGGTCGAATGAATGGAATGACAAATGACTTCATATTTAAAGATAAATCCTCCAACAGCTAGTTCAAGTGATCCTCGTCAAAGCAATCTCGACTGTTGATGAGGATAAAAAAATCTTTTAATCTCATCCGTCGAAATTTTAAATTCTTGAGGAAATTCGAATTTTTCAATTAAATGCATTTTAATTAATTTAAAAATTAATTTTTTGAATTAATCTCCTCAAAATTTTGACTTTGACTTAACCCCAGGGATCAAAGGCTTAAAATTTATCAAAATAATTAATTTACCTTAGTCCCTGGTCCTCTTAAAATTTAATTTTTAAGGACTGAAGAATTTTTCGTTTGGAGAATTTAAATTTACCTAGGACCTAGAATTAATTAAATTTTTGGCTTAGGATTTTAATTGATTTTTGGCCAGAAAATTTAATTAATTAACCTATGAAGGGATAAATTATTTTTCCAACCCTCAAGACACTTTACATCATAATTTTCATATTTTTTACATCTCAAGGGGGAAAACCCGTTTATAAAAGACCCTCATAGACTACCCATTTTTGCGACACAGATATAATCCAGCAGACCAAACAATTTATAATAAAATAACCTAACCAAATAGTTAAGATTATTCCCAAATCACTTTTACATAGACTCGATCTAGAACACTAGGATTCGCCTAAGATCCCAGTGACAAAATCCATTCCGTCTTTGGGGTAAGGCTGAAGGAAAAGTCTGTCGACCATTCGAGAATGGATCGGTGAGACAAAAAACCTCTCGGAATGTAGATCATCACTAGAAAAGTAGGTTTACCTAGACAATTACAAACACAAGACGAATTTGCTAAGATTATTTACATCATATACATGCAGAATGGGTTTACATTATAACATGATGATCAGCTGATGATGATAGCTTGACGGCGCAAACACATCGATCAAGCGCTATCCCTTTTGCGAAAAAAGGGGGTGTATTGCTATGGGTCGTTGACACGTAGTGGTCAACACTGTGGACCTATAACTTGCTATTTCTCCCCCTGACAGGAAGCCTTCCTCTGTCTTACTTCAAAGTACTTTCCTCAATCCTTACTGCACTGACCTATCTCCCCCTGTCATAGATTGGGTTTGGTGAATATGGATGACCATCTATTATTTTGTATTGTTAACCTATTATCAAATGCTAATGACTCTAATGAGTTAATGATCGATCATTGTGGACCTAAAATCCTTTAACTGCTCTTTTTCCCTAAACCTGTTATGGATTTGACACATTTGTCTTGAAGTTTCTATTCTGTCCATAATGCTTTCTTATTTTTCAGCGGTAGAGCTATGCCACATACTATTGCATAGTCACCCCGTTTTTAAAATTTAGGGAGTCAATAAGTCGAGGTCTTTAAAATAATGTATCACCCAACTCTTCAGTTGGACCTTCTTGGCTCATGTCATCATCTAATGTATTTGTTGCTTCATCATGATCTTTTGCATTTACAAAACTTGAAAGCATGAGTGTCAAGAACTTTTTATCTGATTAATCTTCCTATACCTAGGTTTCTTCTCTAAACTTTCTCATACCCGCAATCTCAAGGTATGCGTACATAGTTATGACACTTGTAGCATTCACTGTTGAGGTCATACTTGCACGCTCAAGCTACGTGCCCATAATTATGACATTTGAAGCATTCAATGTCATCCATAGAAGATTCCATCTGATATCTACAATCGCAAGCTATATGGCCATAGTTATGGCATTTGAAAAATTCAATATTTAGCCCATCTGGCTCGTACACTCTGCTGACAAAACCATCGTGAAACCTGTCTCGTGATCTTGCACACATGCTTCTAGGGTTTTGCAGATGATAATGGTATCTGCCAAATGTAAGAATTTACAAGGTATGTTCCTCAGATAGAGCACCAAAGGACACTGCTCACAAATAGATCACAGATCAATACACCAGTATTCTTGACGTGGTTAAAACCCTTAAAGAGGGAAACAGTCCACGGCCTAAGCCAACGTAGCCACTTCAGGCAATTTATTAATAAAAGAAAGAAAATTTACATAAGCTTCTCTCATGAACGGTCACCCTACAAATGACCCTCCATGCTCTTTAAATAGAGATTATGGACCAATCGAGTGTGAAGCCATGGATCAAGTGTCGGTAATACCGAGGAGAGAATGAATTGTCGGATCACTTCATGTCTAGAATAGATCGTGACCGTCGGACTGTAAGTTACAAATGTACATAGTAGAGAAACACACTTTACCTAACTCTACACTAGACCAAGTTATAATTAACTACTTCCTATGTGTCAAAATATCCTAACATCCCCCCTTAAGAACAACTTGGGATAGGATTGAAGGATGTACAAATATGACACAATAGGAGAAGGAAGGAGGCATTAGAACCTATCCCCCCTTAGTGACAACTTCCTGAACTCCAACCATAAATCGAAGTTTAGTAAACTTCGCCTCTGTGAGAGCCTTTGTAAAGATGTCTGCAACTTGATCATCGGTTGAACAATATTGCACTTCAAGAACATGGTCATGAATGAGCTTTCTGATGAAGTGCATGTGTAGTTCAATGTGTTTGCTGCGCTAATGTTGGACTGGATCTTTGCATAGTTGAATGGCACTTTGATTATCACACCAAAGTGTAGTCAGATGTTGCCGCTGAAAGCCAAACTTTGACAGGATCTGACGAAGTCACAGGGCTTCCTTACTAGCTTCTATGGTGCCACGATACTCTGTTTCTGCTGAAAAAAGAGAAATGGCACTTTGTTTCTTGCAAGCCCACGTAATAGATCCAGAACCATGAGTGAAGACATAACCTGCAGTAGACTTCCGATCATCAAGGTCACTAGCCCAATCAAAATCAGTGAAACCAACCAATAGAGGAGATTATTCTACACTATAATGAATCCCAAACTACACTGTACCTCAAACATAACGAAGTATTCTTTTAGCTGCTTTCCAATGACTTTCATGTGGGTTTTGCATAGACCGAGCAATAAGGCCAACAACAAAGGAAAAGTCTGGATGGGTATGGGTCAGATACAAAATTTTTCCTACAAGCTTTCAGCAGCCGCATCCGACTACACTTTGGTGTGATAATCAAAGTGTCATTCAACTATGCAAAGATCCAGTCCAACATCAACGCAGCAAACACATTGAACTACACATGCACTTCATCAGAAAGCTCATTCATGACCATGTTCTTTAAGTGCAATATTGTTCAACCAATAATCAAGTTGCAGACATCTTTACAAAGGCTCTCACAGAGGCGAAGTTTACTAAACTTCGATTTATGGTTGGAGTTCAGGAAGTTGTCACTAAGGGGGGTAGGTTCTAATACCTCATTCCTTCTCTTATTGTGTCATATTTGTACATCCTTCAATCCTATCCCAAGTTGTTCTTAAGGGGGGATGTTAGGATATTCCGACACATAGGAAGTAGTTAAGTATAACTTGGTCTAGTGTAGAGTTAGGTAAAGTGTGTTTCCCTACTATGTACATTTGTAACTTTCAATCCAACGGTCACAATATGTTCTAGACATGAAGTGATCCGACGGTTCATTCTCTCCTCGATATTACCGACACCTGATCCGTGGCTTAACACCCGATTGGTCCATGATCTATATTTAAAGAGCATGGAGGGTCATTTCTAGGGTGACCGTTCATGAGAGAAGCTTATGTAAATTTTCTTTCTTTTATTAATAAATTGTCTGAAGTGGCCGCATTGGCTCGGGCCATGGACTATTTCCCTCTTTGAGGGTTTTAACCACGTCAAGAATACTTGTGTATTTATCTGTGATCTGTTTGTGAGCAGTGTCCTTTGGTGTTATATTTGAGGAACTTACCCTGTAAGTTCATTTTGGCAACAAAGGAGAAGGTTTCAGTATAGTCAATGCCTTCAACTTGTGAGAAACCGTTAGCAACAAGACAAGCTTTATGTTTATCAACTTTTCCATCTGGTTCATACTTGGTTCTGTAAACCCATTTACATCTAACAAGTTTTCGTCCCTTTGGAAGAGGAACAAAATCCCATGTATCATTTGCCAATAATGAACGATATTCTTCATTCATAGTTGCGTCCCAATCTGGATGGCCTAAAGCTTCTGCAAAGGTGTCAAGATCATAATTCGTTGAAGCTTGAGCCAGTAAAGAAGAGGCTCTATCGAACTGAGAATGTGTACGTCGTTGATCTGTAGGATCACCTACAAGAGCACCTGCTACATCCCGAGTAGCACGGACCCATTTTGGAAGCTGAGGAGCTGAAGGAGGATCCTGAGAAGGTGGGGGAGGATTGTCATCCTCGTTGTCATCATCTGAAGAAGAAATATTTTCAGAAGTAGAAGGGATAGAGAGAGGTGGCACATCCGCCGAACTAGACTCGTAGGCCGATATATTTTCAGCAAACTTTACATCCCTTCTAATGATAACATTTTTGGACTTAAGTGGAATAAGTCTATATCTTTTGACATCTTCAGAATATCCAACAAAAATACATTTTTCACTCTTAGGTTCTAAGGCTTTATGTTTCTCATCGGGAATATGGGCCCATGCATCACTTCCAAAAACACGAAAGTGACTTACATCTAGTTTAATTGAGCTCCATGCTTCTTTTGGAGTGATATTCTTTAAAACCTTAGTAGGAGTGCGATTTACTACGTAAATCCACAGTTAATTACTTCTGCCCAAAAATTAAGACTAAGTCCTTTAGATTGAAGCATACAATTAGCCATTTCCTTTAAGGTGTGATTCTTTCTTTCAGCGACACCATTTTGTTGTGGAATATATGCAACAGTATGTTGCATTTGCATTCCATGCTTAGTGCAAAACTTGATGAATTTGTTGTTAACATATTCTCCGTCATTATCAGATATTAGCTTAAGAATTTGATGTCCAGATTGTTTCTCAACAAAGGCCTTAAGGCCAAGAACATGTTAATGTTGAAGTTTCTAAGTTTACTTAGTTTAGAAACCCTTCATGCACTTTTCCTGATTTATTCCTACCTACTTGTTATTTTTCTTTAACAAGTTATTTACAAAGTAAATACTGAAAATAAACACCAATGTATGCTTAACATATTACAGATCAGCGACTAAAAGAAACAAGAACAAACACACCACATGACACCATTATTTTTGAACCAATGCCCCCGGAAAAACCCAATGTGGGAAAACCGGTGCAGCTATCTGAGGGTTTTCTTATTAAGCAATATCAGAGTACAATCTGGGTGCCAAAACTAGCCTACACAACAGAGAATTTCCTTAGCAGCTATACCTCACAGTTTGAGAGAAATCTCCTGGCTGAAACCCCAAAAAACCCTTCCAACAATTCCTTAGCACAAAACTGCTCTGCAACCCCAGCGTTTGCCCAATTTGGTCTACATCAGCCTCTCCTAGCCCAGAGTCGGCCCTGCGTCAACCTTCCTTGGCCTGCGTCAGCCACGCTGGCCCCTCTGGTTCTCTGTGCAACACTTGGCTGCCTCTGTGTGGCCTTGCGTGAGCCCTTGCTGGCTCTACGTCACCCTCCCTGGTTGTTGCGCTGCTCTGCCAGCACAATCTCTGCCTTCTCTGTTCCTCTATACTCAATGCCCCTCAGTTGCTCTCCCGATCACTGATACTATCTCTCTTAGCAACCTTGCTCTAGAGAATAGAATGACTGATCATTTGGTGTTCTCTCCAAGTGACCCTCAAGCCTCCTCTTATACTTTTCCTATTGGCATCTCAATGACCGAGATTAAATCTCTAATCAACGGCTAAGATTAGATCTAGATTGATCCATGTCTTTTGGACCACTCCAACACAGATTCATATTAATACACATTAATATTTTATTTTCCACAAGTTTAGACTTAGGGACTCCATTAAAAATATTAATTATTTTAATATCTCTTGATCTGTTTAGAATTTTCCCAAACCCTTTTTGGGTATTAAAGATCTCATGTGCCCCAACCTCTCCACCAAATTTCGTGGCTAGAGCACATCCAATGCTACCCCAAATCAACACTCCCTCTTAGTGAGGACTGTGCTCTAGCAATACTCCTTACTGAGTATTACTCTGATCATCCGGCTCTGAGTATTACCCTAAATCAACACTCCCTCTGAGCGAGGATTGCGCTCAATCTCCCTCTGCATCCGTGCTACTGCTGGTCCTTTCTCCCAACACTGCATCCGCACTGCATCTCCTCTCATCATGCTACATCGTGCTACCCACTGCTGCACTGCAACTCAGTTACTGAGAAGTAAGTAACTGATCTCCCAACCGACCTCCCAGTTGGGCTAGAGACACCCACTGATGCTGAAGCTCCCTCTGCCACTGACAAGTGCTCCCTCTCTCTAACCTCTGCGCTACTGCAACAACTCCCTGCATCTCGCACCGTTGCACACCTTGTTGTGCCTTCCTGCACTAGTGCAACACTCCTGTGCCTCTCGCACTACTGCAGCCTGCTAGCTTTGTGCTATCTTGGGACTCCTGCACTGTAGCTCTCTTTGTCGCTCCATCCGCATCCGTCTCTACCCACCCAGCAAGTCCGGCTACACCTCGTCGGGGCTCCCGTAGCAAGGTCTAATCCAAGAGGTTGGGTACCTCAAGGATCCTACCCCTCATCGCCTGTAGTCCGCCTGACTACAGCTCGATGTCTCCACGTTTCCGCTCAAGTGATGCATGTGCACTCATGGCACAGTCATCGTCTGTCAAAACTTCCTTCTCTGCCCGTGCTGGCACTGCCTTAGTCTCGGAAGACTCTCCCTTACTCTTCTTCCTTGGGCATTGGATCGCATAATGACCCATCTCCCCACAGTGGAAGCACTTGATCTTGGAGAGATCTTCTTCCGCTTCTCCTGCTTTCCCTCAGATGCTAGGGCCACATCCTCCTCCTCCTGCTTGACCTTGATCCCTTCGCTGCTGCTACCTGTCTTTGACTGTTGTCTGATCTCTTCCTGGCGAAGAGTTGCCCACATCTCGTCCCAAGGTAGGAGAGTCCCTCTGCCCAGGATGCTCTGGACAAGCACTTCCCACACTTCTGAGGCAGCATTCAGAATTGTCCTCACCATAAGCTCCTGATTCGGTGTCACTCCCATAGAATTCAACTGATCTCAGATCTCATTCAGTCCTCCGAGGAAAGATTCAATCGTTTGACCCTTCTTCATCTGATACAACCTCATCTGGTTCTCGAGCAGCATTTTTCTCCGCACAGAAGTATGCTGGTACAGCTTCTTGAGAGCCTCCCACATCTCAACTGTCATTTCCTTCCCGACTATATGTGGTACCACATGATCCTTGACCCCGTCAAGGATAATGCACTTGGCCCTCACCATCGCCTCTTCGTACTTGTCATTATCATTTGGGTCGACTGGGATAGCTATTGTCTTCAAGGCGAAGTTCTTAACACAATTCCTGTCAAGCACTGATAAGATTTTGGCCTTCCAGACTGCGAAGTTCGATGCTCCATCCAGTCTATCCTGGTCTCTTACCCCGTGTAGTGCCATGACGCTCCTCTACTTCCCTCATGGAAGTTCTCTGTTCGACTCCTTTGAGTCTCTACTTCCCGTCTGGAAGTTCTCTTCTGGACTCCCTCTGAGTCCTAATTTCCCTCCTGGAAATCCTTTGCCGCTTGTCGAGATGCCCCCTACTCTAATCATCTTATGCAACTGCACTGCTGATCCAGGTTCCTCGGCTAGAAACCCTCGGTAACAACTCTTCTGGCCTTGCTCTGTTAGGTACTGTTCTGACTACAGTACCTCACCAGCGCCACTCTGCAATATTCCTGCAGCCTTCTAGACTCCAACAACTACCTCTCTATGAACTGCGTTAGCCCCTCTCTGCCCCACACTGGCTCTGCGTCACCCCGGATGGGTCTGCGTCAGCCCTGGGATGCCCTACGTCAGCCCTCTGGCCCTCTGCGTCAGCAACGCTGGCCTCTCTCAGGCTCTGCGCAGATCCCAGCTTCTTTTGCGTGGCTCTAGCTAGCTCTGCGTCACACTTCTTGGCTTTTGCGTTGCTGGGAATAGCTTCTATCACCTCAGGACAGTTGTTTTCTGCTGCTATTGCTCCGCTCAGCTGATGTCTTTTAGTCTTCCTGTGATCTGCACTCACGCTCTGATACCATGTTGAAGTTTCTAAGTTTACTTAGTTTAGAGACCCTTCATGCACTTTTCCTGATTTATTCCTACCTACTTGTTATTTTTCTTTAACAAGCTATTTATAAAGTAAATACTGAAAATAAACACCACTGCATGCTCAACATATTACAGATTAGCAACTAAAAGAAACAAGAACAAACACACCACATGACACCATTATTTTTGGACCAATGTCCTCGGAAAAACCCAATGTGGGAAAACCAGTGTAGCTATCTAAAGGTTTTCTTATTAAGCAATATCAGAGTACAATCTGGGTGTCGAAACTGGCCTACCCAACAAAGAATTTCCTTAGCAGCTATACCTCACAGTTTGAGAGAAATCCCCTGGCTGAAACCCCAGAAAACCCTTCCGGCAGTTCCTTAGCACAAAACTACTCTGCAACCTCAGCGTTTGCCCAATATGCACTGTATCAGCCTCTCCTAGCTCCCGTTTTCGCTCCCGCTCCCTGCTTTTGCTTCCGCTCCCAAGTAACATTGTTCCTGATGATATGGGTCTGAACACCACTGTTGAGTTGGCATTGGCCAACATGGATCTCAATGATCCAGTGCTAGAGCCTGTTAGATTTGATGACTTAGAGGGGTCAACCTCCATACCAGCAGATGCAGAGGCGACTATGGATACAGGGGAGGAGGAGGATGCAGAGGAGAGCAGTGGGGACCATGATGATGGGGACAGCGATGCTGATTGATGCCTTGAGGCTTGTATACCTATAGTTGTTTTATATTTTCTATTTCTATTTGCCATTGGCATTGCACCAATACTATCTATGTAACACATTTTGATTTGATGACTTAATGAGAAAACTACAATTGTCTTAAAATTTGTGTAAGAAATATGATAATATCTAATTTTTAATATATATATATATATATATATATATATATATATATATATATATAGTTTAATAAAATAATATATAACGTGTCCTGTTCCGGGGGGTTAGCGTGTCTGAATCCGACACCACGAATCTCGAATCCCACGTGTCCCGAATCCCCGTGTCAGGTGACTTAGGTTATTTGATATACAGATAGAAGGTTGCAGGATAAAGTTGGAACACAAAATACATCATTAAATTGACCATTGTCTAGATGAATAGTTCCAATCCCTACAACACTAAGAGATCTATCATCACCAACGTATATACTTTTGGCGTTACAATCATTTAAAGAAGAAAACATGGCTTTGTTTTTGGCCATGTGATAAGAAGCTCCAGAATCAATGAGCCACTCATGAGAATGAGAAGAAGAAGATACATTTAGTGCATAACCAAACCGAGATGCTTGACAACCACATGCAGAAAATGTTATTCCTAATGATGAAGTTGAAGTTGAAGAATGCTCCAAATGGATGTTATGCTTCTTCATTGTTGCTTCTAGGGCTTCCATCTTCTTAAAGCATTTGGATTCTAAGTGGCCATCTCGATTACAAAAGTTGCAATATAGATCAATCTTCTTCCCATTGTTTTTATTTGCCTTATCATTTTGTTGAATTGATTTTCCATTTTGAGACTGAAATTGCTTAGGACCCTTGTTTGGTTTAGGACCATTCTTTTTAGGACACTGCTTCTTAGGATTCTTTGAATTTGGTTGTTGTTGGGCGGCTAAGGCTTTCTTAGAAGAGTTTCCAAGATTAAGAAGACCAAGATGTAAGAGTTTTTCTTGTTCTCTTATTAAAGAATCACAAAAGGCATCAAAAGAAGGGGACTTGTAGTCTTGTCCTTGAGAAATGAAAGCTTCTCTAGTAGAATGGAAGGTGGAAACAAACACAGAGTAGGCTGGTCCCAACTTAGTAAGAATGGAATAGATAAGGCTACTATCTTCTTTCTTAACCTTAACACCTTCCAAGAGAAGTCTAAGGGTCTTGAACTTGGACAAAAAATCTTCAATGGAAGAAAAATTATTGGGGTCCAACGTAAGCAACTCATTTTCGAGTTGATGGGCTCTAATTTCATTTTTAATTCCAAAAACTTTAGTGAGTTGTTTCATTGCTTCATTAGCGATATCAAGTTTTGCGATATGGAATCTAAGGTCTAGAGAAATAGACATCCCTATTAACCCACGTGCTTGATCTTGCCTATTTTCCCATTTGGCTGCCTTATCTTCATCTTTAGGTTTAGTTTCTTGGCCTGAGGCTATTCTGTAAAGACCTTTACTTCTAAGTAAATCCACAATGTAGGACCACCATTGGAAGTAGTTGGTGCTGTCAAGAATAACTTGGCATGGACTTTCCATTTTAACATAAACTGAAATTGTAGATGCTGAAACTAAGTGTTCCAATGGAAAGATCTCAAAAAATTAGGCCGATTCAAAAAAAATGGCTTCCGGATGAAGAAGTTATGGCTTTTTGAAGAAAAGTTGTTGAAGATGCCGACGAAGTGCGTGAATGTGCAGAAGTGAATGATAATGTTATATTTAAAAAAAAAATCCCCCCTTTTCCAAACTTAATCTAATTAGCTCACTTTAAAAAAAAAATTATGTGACCCACTTTTATAAATAAGTGAAAGTCACTTTTACAATGGTACTTTATGAGCTACCCACTAAATTGTAACTTAAATAAAAGATAAAAAGACTTTAGAATTATAAGTGACTCACTTTTTATAATGGTGAGAACACTTTTACATAAAGTAACTTTAAAACATAGGTTACATGTGCTTTTTGAAGAAGTAACTCAACAAAAAGAAAGACTTGAACTCAAGACCTCTATTCTCATAAAGTAACTTTGAACCAAGTGAGCTAGTTGAAAAGGTTAGTAATTTTTGGAAAAGAGGAAGGGGTTTCTTTTTTTTTTAATCACTAAAGCTTTGGGGTGCATGCTTACTTGAAAAAACTATTTTTGCCTACAAAACAAAAAACCACACAACCCAACACGGACATACAAAAAAAACCAAACCTTATGGCTTGAAATTAGCTTTCGCCAAAAACTAAATATTTTCCTCAATGTTTCTGATTTTCCGAGATCACACTAAGGCGCGGTGGAAAATAGCATACGCATGAGAAAAATCCTTCATTTTTGTTTCTGATTTTCCCAGATCGCACAGAGTCATGGGGCAAAGAGCATACGCAGAAATGAAAGGTATAGATCCGGTAATAAAAAAAACAGAGAGCTAAATAAACCGAAATAAATAGAGAGATGAATAACTAAAACTACAAATAAAGACTATATACCTCCAGATCTTAAAAATGATGTAGCTAGGGCTACTGGAAACCTTTTCGCGTGAAACGAAAGGGGTTCCTCACTGGAACAAATGCTCCTAACACAATAGAGCAGTCCTCTCGGCCCAAAAGCAGTCAGAAACAGTAGATCTAGGAAACAACGGTCGCATGCACTTGTACCGGTTTCGGATTTGGATCACCAATGGATGCGGCCCTCAAATAGCTCTGATACCATGTAGGAATTTACAGAGTAAGTTCCTCAGATAGAACACCAAAGGACACTGCTCAAAAACAGATCATAGATCAATACACCAGTATTTTTGATGTGGTTAAAACTTAAAACCCTCAAAGAGGGAAACAGTCCACGGCCTGAGCCAACGCGACCACTTCAGGCAATTTATTAATAAAAGAAAGAAAATTTACATAAGCTTCTCTCATGAACGATCACGCTACAAATGACCCTCCATGCTCTTTAAATAGAGATCATGGACCAATCGGGTGTTAAGCCACGGATCAAGTGTCGGTAATACCGAGGAGAGAATGAACCATCGGATCACTTCATGTCTAGAACATATCGTGACCTTCAAATTGTAAGTGACAAATGTACATAGTAAAGAAACACGCTTTACCTAACTCTACACTAGACCAAGTTATACTTAACTACTTCCTATGTGTTGGAATATCCTAACACCAAATACTTCACAATCCCTAGCCATGTGTCCATAGTTATTACATAAAAAACAATAACCATTAAATGAACATGCATACCTAGATGATTCATTCAGAGGCAGTGGTCTTTGATAATTGTACTTGTCAACAACTTTACAGTCCCTAGCCATATGTCCAAAGTTAGTACATGAAAAACAATAACCATGAAATGAACAAACGTACCTAGATGAGTTATCTAGTCTAGAGTCTAGACAATTCATTCTTCTTCAAAGGCGGTGTAGTCTTTTGTCCTTTGTCTTTGACTACTTTGGCATCATTCTTCGGAGTTGCAACGTTCTTCTTTGGTTCAATCTTCTTCTCAATCTGACTTTGCGAAGATATGGAGCTTGTACCTTCATCAAGGCGAGCCTTACCTGCTCTTTTTGTCAATTCTTTATCTATCTTCTCCATAACCTGTAGATGGTCTTTTTGCATTTCCTTGAGCTTGTTAATCTCATTAAGCACTGCATCAAGTTCTCCTTGCTTTTGAGCAAGGTCTTCCTAAAAATTGTCTTTCAATAAGCTTCTTCTACTTGTATCTTCAGAAGAGTGATCTTCTATGATTCTTTGTTGAGGATCTGTACTATTCTTTTTGCTTGTCATTCTCTTTCCTGAGTTTGTCTAATTCTGCAACAGTTATATCCAATTTATTTTGCTTCTTATCAACTTCAATTTCATGCCTCTGACTAGTTTCCTTTAATTGGCTTGCCAGTCTTTCTTTTCAATTTTTGTTTCTTGCACTTGGAGTTTCAATAGAGCAACTTCTTCTTTGAGTGTACAATTCTCTGACTCTTCGACTTTTCTGGCTTATTCTAACTGGATTCTAAGACTACTGATAATTTCCTTAGATTTTTCATTCTTCTTATAAAGTCTTCCGACATGTCATTTCTTTATCTTCAGTTCTTCTTCCAAAAATTTAGCCCTTTCCTTTTCACTCTTGAGTTCCTTTATAACTCTGATAACTTCATTTTGAAATTTGATTTCACTCATTTCTTCAACTTCTTCACTATCATCATTGTTTGATTCCTTGATATCAGGATCTACATGATTATCACCATCTATATCTTGACCTACATTTTTCTTTGGGTAGAGATTATGGAGCCTTTCCCAAAGAATTTTGGCTGTCAATCATTGACCAACTTTTTCTTTCATGGGATCTAGTAGAACATTAAAAATGACATTCATGGCTTTTGTATTGTACTTTTTAGCTTCGTCGGTAGATGTGTTTCTAGAAACAATAGATTGCCATACATCATGAGCTTCTAGATGGACTTTCATTCTAGATTCCCATATCCAATAATTATCTTCATCAAATTCGGGAGTTGGTGTACAAAACTGATTTTCTTCAGATTTGGAGATTGTTACAGTACTTGAAACTTCCTTTGAATGTTTGGCGGCTTTCTTCTTCGATTTTCCCATCTCTATATAAAATTTGCCTTCCAGCTGTTAAGTTGCTACTAAAGGAAACCTACTCTAATACCAATTGTTGGAAATACTGAGAGGGGGCTGAATCAGTATTTCTTAGCAATTAGCACTTTATTAATCCTTTTTAGTGCATTAGTTAATCTTCGGGAATATTATTATTATTCAGTATCATATAGCAAAACCAGTAAACAACACCATACAACAATGCAAAAAGATAAAGATAGTAGACACAAGATTTTTAGGTGGAAAACCCCCTCCGAGTCAAAAACCATCGAACGCTTCTTAGTAATTGTCTTCTCCCTTTTAAAAGAAAATACTTACATCAAGTTTTCAACTATAACTGAAGGAGGCTTCAATCCCCTGAGTTTTAGGCTACAACTTGTACGACGCTACTACACCCTAATAACCTGTTGCAACCGGAAGGACAGCCCAACACCCTGTAAGTCAAGCCACAACCTGACAAGTGCCCAAAACTTTGTTTACCAACTGTTGTCAGAAAGATGCTTCGTCGCCTTGTAATTTATCAGCCCCAACTGAAAGGATGCCACAATGCCTTGTGCAAGCCACGCCTTGAGCAGGCCACGACCTGCCCTAGCACCACCCTACCACCCTGAAATGTTCTTAGGCCACAACTGAAGGTGACTCCAATCACCTTGAAGAGTCGGTGGGCCACGTTTCACAATTTTCAGACTGGATCCCCCTGCGCTCTGAATCAATATAAGAAAGTTGTAATAAAAATAACATTGCTTTGCATACGCTGCACAAAACTACTTAAACTGGCCACTGCTAACTGCTCAAACTAACCACTGCATATCATTGCTCAAACTGACCACTAACCACTATGCAAATGAAGCCACTGAACAAGATACACATCAAATGTTGTCACATCAACTGTCAACTACTCAAATTGACCACTGACCATTGTACTACTCAAACTGATCACTGCATACACTGTCATTGCACTGTACTGCTCATGAATGAATAAGCATAAAGAGCTCATAAGCATACAACCCACATTACTATACCAAACTGCCTGTCCTACTGGAAGTATCTAACGCAAGTGTTTGATAACGGCACAATCCAAGATGCCTCAAGTCATCCCTATGACCTACTTCCAATGCTCTCAAACACTGCCCACGGAGAGCTACTAGCATATGTCTTATTACTTTTATTGTTGATCACAAGTCATACACTGTTGTCCATGTCTTATGTCAATGAGCTTAGGGCCAAAGTTCAAAACCATAGGAAGTGGCCAAAAAAAACTTAGAGACTCCATAGGTCCAAGCCTAAGATAAGTTGCCTTTCAATACCTTAGAACTTCGCTCCTGCAAAAGACTGCAGAACCATAATCGAGCCCTAACTCCTGACTTTTTCGTTGTCCTTACCTCAGATAGGTCGAACAATTTCAGAGGTCTGAAATAATAAGATAAATGTGTTGAGAATGTTATGGCTTGAGGTTAGATTAAGTCTTATTTTAGAGATCAATGTAGGGGCTTCTAAAAAATGAACGTTGGAGGGGAATAAGGATCCTAGACTTCTTTTAATAATATTATCTTATTTAATTAGAATATTAATAATTAGTTACCTTGATCATAAGTTAATTTAATGTTTGGCTATCTTCTTTGATGTGATTTAGGAGGATTGAAACACTTTAATCATTTTTACTTGTTTTATTTACATCACCAAAGAGTTAACTAAAGCCCTAAACAAGGTCTACTTGCCCTATAATGAGGGAATTAGGTTGGCTAAGAGGTTGACTTCACAAGGTATGATGAGGAACCCTTAAGTTTTCCACAAGACATAATTAGGAACCCATTTTGCTTGAGTTTTGATGCCCACAACCAATAAAATTATGCCATGTCACGCCCCTTTGGGTTTTATCCCACCAACTGGGGTCATCATCTTCAAATTCAATTTTCTCTCAAACCAGGAGGAACTACGGGGCGTACCACATACGACCAGAAACATCAATCAAAGGAGAATCCAATGACGTGGATCTCCAAGACAAACTCAATAATTTTCCACTTCAAAAACCCTTGACAAAGTCGGGGTATGTCCTTAGTCCAACGAACCCAAACCCTAAGACATGAGTTTTCAACCATCCAACACTCGAGCTGCCAACTTGATGTAATCCAAACAATTATTAAGAAGCATTCATTATTAATTTGTCATCAATGATTGTTGTTTCAATCAAAGTCAAACCCAGTCAAACCCCAGGGTTGACATCAATTACAACACCATTCAACACTTGTTAATGACTTCTTGAAAATAGTGAGCATGATGGAAAGAGGGAATTGTAAGGACCCTAATGAATATGATGTGTTCATAGGAACACATTGATGATATGAAGATAAAGCATGGCATTGTGATAGTAAAATTGGAGTCTACATTATCAAGTTACTTAATCATCTAGCTCTCAAGATTAAGAAAATTGGGACCATATTGCATATTATTGTTCATCCAAATATTTTCTAACATCATGTTAGAGGGAGTCATTTTGCAAAGAAGGATCATAAAGATCCTATAAGAATCATCATTTTGGAAGATTTTTGGTAGTAGCATTATGATTAGTATATATTCCATCTAGTATGCAATCAATACTCTTGAAGGATGAAGGAATGCAAAGTTCCAAGTTCAAGAAGCAAGCTCATTCAGAAGGGATGGCTAAATGATTGTATGAAAAGCAAAGGTATGCATATTGTAAGTAACTCTTAAGGAAAAGGTTCATATCTATCAGAATGTTGCAAGAAGTGTTGGATATAAAATGTGCTCGGTAAGCTTTTCACTTGGATGCGTGATGTCTGAAAGAAGATATACTTTGGTATGGAAAGAGATCAAGGCTCTCTCACAAGATTGCATGGTATAAATATAACAATGTTGATCAACATCAAGTATAGTCTCCGGAAGAAAAGAAGGAAGATGTTACAGCTTGGTAATCAAGCTTGATCCATAGGCACTCTAATTAAAATAAATGCATGAA
Source organism: Pinus tabuliformis (assembly GCA_031772625.1). Taxonomy (NCBI): domain Eukaryota; kingdom Viridiplantae; phylum Streptophyta; class Pinopsida; order Pinales; family Pinaceae; genus Pinus; species Pinus tabuliformis. The sequence continues at coordinate 530,017,426 of CM062815.1, read as the reverse complement.
GAAAGATGCATGTGGAGATGGATCATGCGAAAGGATGTTGATCTCGAAGAACTCAAGTAAATTGATGCTTCCATGAGAAGGCCATCCTAATAAGGTAAGTCTGATGTCAATATTTTTTTAAAGGTTATCTGATTTCCTCAAAATCAACCCTCTTGGTAGGCATTCACTTCAATTTTATCTATGAACTTTCTTGCCCTAGTTGTTTTCCCTAGGTAACCCCTAGTTTGGTGTTGCTTCAACTTAGGGGCTTACTAGATGTAATATTCCTAACCCAGAATATTCCTCAAACCCCAGCAAAACTCCAACCAAATATGTGCAAATGATATAATAACCCAGAAGTGATAAAATAACAGTGGAACAGCATATAATAATGTAAACTGGAAATATAAGCAGATACACAAGAAATGCAGCGAGAAATGCTAAGCCATTTTATTATACTGAGCAATAAAATGAGTACAAGAGGTGATTAGACAGATGGCACCTCGACTTGCACAAGGCAAGTGAAGAAATACTCTCAGAATGACAAGAATGGCCTCTCTGCGTGGATGTTGTTGTTGTGCTGCTGCTGCTGCTAGAAAACAAATGATGATTTGGGGCTACTCCCCTCCTCAGAAAAAGCTGAAACTCTGGATTCAGGCTCTACTCAAGAAACCCAGAAAAACCCAGAAAGCTTTCCTAGAATGGCCGACCCCCGAAAAACACCCTCTTGGGGTTCTGCGCAGTTCCTCAATGCCCTGCGCTGCCACTGAAGAAAACCCCTCTAAACTCTGCCTGAAACCCTGCCAAAATCCTCCAATGAGACAAGAGCTAGACCCCTGCTCAATCTCCCCACATAACTTCACCTGCAAAACCCCAATCCAACACTACCACCAAAAAGAACTATGTCCCTCTCCAAGTGTTGCGCAATCCTCCAAAATGCTGATGAGACTGTTGTTGAAATGCTGATAGAACTACTGCTGAAATACCGATAGAAATACCTTGCCCGAGCAGGCACTCGAAGTCCCCTGGGGCTAAGGGTGAGATCTCCGAACGGAGACACTCAATGCACTAAACAGTGCTGCAGACTAGCTAAACAGCCAGCGTGCTCTAAGTCGAAATGACTATCACAAATGCACATAACTGAATGATCCAAAATGAGGGGGCTCCTCTCTATTTTATAGCCTCTTCCTCTCACAATCCCTAGGCTCACCTCCTCCTGCGTGCTCCTCCTCTTGCCACGTGTTTTTCCCTTCTGCGCAGTCTCTCCATGTGTCTACATGGGCTCCATTTTTGCGTCGCCCTTTGGCCCCCTTGGCTCCCCTTTAAGTCACAACATTGTGCTACCTAGGAAGTGACTTTTTATTCTAAAGTGAGTTATGTCCCCCTTCCTCACTTTTTATTTACAAATAACTATAGAAGGCAAAAATTAAACAAAATCGAATATTCCAATTAGCCATAGCCAATTAGGAATATCACAGTCTCCCCCAGCAAAATGTTGCTTGTCCTCAAGCAACTGAAGTGATGGATGTTGCAAGATCCTCTCACTCTCCCAAGTGGCATCCTCATCCGGCAAATTCTTCCACCTCACCAAGAATTCCGGACCGTCTTGCTACATAACTGCCTCTCCCTAGTATCAATGATAGCCTCCGGCTGCAATACCAAATGCCCCTTGTCCTTCCATGGGTGGTAGCTCATCTGTCACTGTCACCTGCTGCCCCAATGCCTTTTTTAGGCATGATACATGAAAAACGTTATGAATTTTGCTGCCTTGGGGCAGCTCCAGCTCATATGCAACCTGTCCAACCCTGCGTATCACCCTGTACAGCCCATAAAAGGCTTGAGCTTCTCAGCCCCCTTCTGCTTTAGTGACAACTGTCGGTATGGCTGTAATCGTAGGTAGACCATGTCCCCTACCTCGAACTGTCTCTCCACCCGACCCCTGTCGGCATACAGCTTCTGCTAACTCTGTGCTGTAGCCATGTTATCCTTTAGAGCTCGGAGAATATCCTGACTCTCTTGGATCCAAATCTTGGCTCTAGGAGCCTTGCTATCACCAAAAATCACGTCAGCAGAAGATAAAGGATGATACCTATATAAAGCATAGAATGGTGACATACCAATGGACATGTGATGTGAAGTATTGTAGCAGTACTCCCCTAGATGTAGCCACCTCGACCATGCTTGCTGCTGCCCACTGACATAGTTACGCAAGTAGCCCTCTAGCCACTTGTTAACTATCTCTGTTTGCCCATCCGTCTATGGGTGATAACTGGTACTCCGTGTCAACTCCGTCCCCACCAACCGAAAAAGCTCCTGCCAAAACCCGCCCATGAAACGGTTGTCCCTATCACTGACGATGGTCTTAGGAAGACCATGTAGCCTGAAGATCTCTCTAAAGAACAGCTCGGCCACCTGTGCTGCTGTATAATGTGCGGATATGGCAAAAAAATGTGCGTACTTCGTCAACCGATCAACGACGAAAAAGATACAATCCTTGCCCTGTACCATGGGCAACCCTGTGATGAAGTCCATCGAAATACGCTCCCATTTCCCCTCCGGAATGGGAAGAGGCTGCAATAATCCCACGGGATGGCTCATCTCCCCCTTGTTCCTCTGGCAAACATCGCACTCCCTGACATGTTGGAGTACATCCTCATTGAGGCCCTTCCATGAGAACCTCTCTCTGATGGCCCTGTAGGTTTTGGTAAACCCCTGATGGCCTGCCAATGGTGAGTCATGTGATGCCTGGAGTTTCTTCTTCTTGAGCTGAGACCCCTTAGTCAAAAAGATCCAATCCCTGTAATAGATGATCTCATCGATCACCCTATACCTGTCATCTGCCACCTATCCGTCCAGAATCTCACATGCTACCTGTCCTTGGAGTGCTCTACTAAGAGTCGAGCCCTCCAGTCTGTATCCAGGCTCGTAAGAGACAATGTGGCTGGTCTACGTGAAAGGGCATCTGCTACCACGTTATTCTTACCCTTGACATACTCAATGTCAAAGTCATATGCTTGGATCTTGCTGATCCACTTCTGCTGTCTCTCTTGTAGCTACTTCTGCTCCAAAAAGAACTTGAGGCTGTTGTGATCAGTCCTCACCCTGAACCTGTTACCCACTAGATATTGCTGGTACTTAGCCAATGCATGCATGATGGCTAGCATCTACTTGTCGTATATAGAATACAACCTCTCGTGCGGAAGGTGTTTCCGGCTCTCGAAGGCTATAGGGTGACCTCCCTGCATCAATACTGCGCCGATCCCCTCTCCCGACGCATCACACTCCAAAACAAAAGGCTACGCAAAATCTGGCAACGCAAGCACTGGGCAGCTGCTCATAACCTCCTTGAGCCTGTCAAAGGCTCGCTGCACTATATCTGACCAACTAAATGCCCCCTTCCTCGTCAAATTTGTCAGGGGTGCAACAAGCTGCGAGAAACCTTTGACGAACTTCCGGTAGTAAGTACAAATGCCAATGAATCCTCGAAGTTCTGTCACATTTCTCGGCTCCGACCATTCTCTGATGGCCCTGATCTTCTCCTCGTGGACCCTCACTCCGTCCACCCCTATGATGTGTCCCAGATACAACATCTCTGTCAACCCAAACTCACACTTGGAGAGTTTGGCATAGAACTGCTGCTCCTGTAAGATACACAATACTGTCTCAATGTGCTGGAGATGCTCCTCCCAAGTCCTGCTGTAAATGAGAATGTCATCAAAGAATACCAACACAAACTTCCTCAAGTGACTACGGAAGATGTGATTCATGCAGGACTGAAATGTAGCTAGGGTGTTGGTTAGCCCAAAAGGCATCACCAAGAACTCAAAGTGCCCATAGTGACACCTGAAGGCGGTCTTGGGAATGTCCTGCTCCCTCACGCGAATCTGATGGTACCCAGATCTCAAATCAATCTTTGAGAAGAAACGTGCCCCTCTCAACTCGTCCATCAACTCATCGATCCTGGGTATGGGGTACCTGTTCTTCAGGGTCTTCTTGTTCAGGGCCCTGTAGTCAATGCACATCCTCAATGTACTGTCCTTCTTCTTCACCAACACCACAGAAGAAGCAAAAGGACTCGTGCTCGGTCAGATATGCCCAAGAGCCAGCAACTCCTGGATAGCCCGCTCAATCTCATCCCGATAGGCCTTGGGGTGCCTATAGGGGGTGGTGATCACGGCCTATATGCCCTGCTCAAGCTCGATGGTGTGCTCAAACCCCCAATCCGGCGGCTGTCCTGGTGGAATCTCCCCAAACACTATGGCATATCGATCAAGGATAGACTGTATCTCTGGATGTACCGTCTTCCCTGAAGTCCCTGCCTCTGATGCACGCAACTCCACTGCCCACTCTATGTCCCCCTTTCGGAAGACTACCTCCATCCGATGAGTCGAAACAGTCTGAGGCGGATATGTGTGATGTCCCTGTATCTTCTCATGCCTCCCTGTCTTTTCATCATCCCACTCCATCTCTAGGGTCTTCCAATCTGTCGTGACCTTCCCTAGAGTGATAAGCCACTGAACACCCAGTATCATGTTGGTGTCCAGAATATCGACCACGAAAAAGTGTTCAATCAACATGTAGGGGCCCATCGTCACTGAAAGCTTTGGAACATATCGAGCACACGTCATGGTCTGATCTCCTTGGACCAAGACTGAAAACCCATCGAAGTTCTCTGTCGGTATACCTCTCCGCTCAAGCATCTGGGCATTGATGAAGTTGTGGGTCGCCCCACTGTCCACCAAAACTGATACTCGTTGGCCAGGTACTGTCCCCCGTATGCGTAGCATCAGATATTTGGGTACTCCTCGCAATGCTGCAAGGGCCCCTCTAGTAGGTGCAAATGATGCACCTCCTGCTGCTGCTGGTGGAGGTGGTAAAGGTCCCTGTATGGCATGGCTATCTCTTGCCTCCCCATCATCCTCGTCATCCTCTTCTCCACTGCTCTTGGAGAAGACCTCAATAAAATGTGCTTTACCAGCAGCACATCTATGTCCCGGTGCCCACGGCTCCTGACATGTGAAGCACAACCGCTTCTTCTTCAGCTCCCTCCTGGCATTATCATGAAGCTGTACTCGTCCTGGATTCCCCTTTGGAGGTGGAATCCTCACCTCCTTCCCCTTAGACTAGAAAGTCTGTCTTTGGGGGTAAGGTGTTCGAGTCCTAGGTAAGACATCCTGTAAGTCCCGAGTCCTATTGATAGCGTCCTGGAGTGTGTCTGGTCTAGTGGATCGGACTAGACCCCGAAGTGGCTCTGCTAACCCCTCAACATACATATAGACCCTTCGTGTCGTGGATAAGTCTGGCACCATCACGGAGACCCTCAAGAAATTTGCAATGTAGGTCTCTGGGCTCCCTCTCTGTTTGAGCCTCGTCAACTCAACGAAATGCTGCTCTAGATCCCTCCGATCAAACCGCTCCATCAATCTCCTGGTAAACTCGGCATATGTGGTCACTGTGGAGTGCCCCAGTGTAACCATCCCATGAAACCACCAATCCTGGGCCTCGCCATCCAAATGCAATGTTGCCAGCTTGATGGCCTCTGCCTTCGACATCTAGTTAAGCTAGAAATAAATGTCCAACTTCTCCACCCAAGACTTTGACGAACTGTTTGATGAGCCATCAAACGTAGGCAAGTGGAATCTACTCGCTGCACGGTGGGTGTCGCCATCATGGTAATGTCGGTACCCTCTGTGATGGTCGCGGGGTCTACTATCCCGCTGGAGCTGAACAAAATCTCTGAATGAGAGGGCTTCCCTGAACTCCTGCCCATAGGCCTGGTACTTTGCAAAATAATCGCCCATATGTCCGGGCTCTGCCTCCTGCTGAGCTACGGCCCCCGTGTCTGCTCCTAAGAAAGTGGGCATGGTAGGGCGTGTAGGGGCATGTGAAGCCACCTGCTACGCAGTATCACGATGCTCTGGAAAGTGATGGGATGCACCTGATCCCTCACCAATCTGAAAAACTCATGCGCTCTCACGCTGTCTGGCCTCAACTGCCGTGAATCTCTGCCCCATCACCTCAATCTGCCTCGACAGATCCTACACTGATTTGAGGAGCCTATTCGCAAATCTCTTCCCATCCTCATCAGCCATCTGTTCTGCGTCCACTACTGGCTCTCTCTGTTCTACGTCTACCACAGGCTCCACCTGTTCTGCGTCCACCACAGGAACATAGTCTCCCTCCCCGTAAGTATTCTCCAACCTACGTCCAGTGTCTCTGTACCTCCTACTTCTGTAACAAATGTAGAGTTTTTCCCCTGGTGTCATAGATTGCTAGCTCCACAGGCTGAGCCAGATCTATGCTCTGATACCACTGTAATATTCCTAACCCAGAATATTCCTCAAACCCCAGCAAAACTCCAACCAAATATGTGCAAATGATATAATAACCCAGAAGTGATAAAATAACAGTGGAACAACATATAATAATGTAAACTGGAAATATAAGCAGATACACAAGAAATGCTAAGCCATTTTATTATACTGAGCAATAAAATGAGTACAAGAGGTGATTAGACAGATGGCACCTCGACTTGCACAAGGCAAGTGAAGAAATACTCTCAGAATGACAAGAATGGCCTCTCTGCGTGGATGTTGCTGTTGTTGCTGCTAGAAAACAAATGATGATTTGGGGCTGCTCCCCTCCTCGGAAAAAGCTGAAACTCTGGATTTGGGCTCTACTCAAGAAACCCAGAAAAACCCAGAAAGCTTTCCTGGAATGGTTGACCCCCAAAAAACACCCTCTTGGGGTTCTACGCAGTTCCTCAATGCCCTGCGCTGCCACTGAAGAAAACCCCTCTAAACTCTGCCTGAACACCACCTGAAACCCTGCCAAAATCATCCAATGAGACAAGAGCTAGACCCCTACTCAATCTCCCCACATAACTTCACCTGCAAAACCCCAATCCAACACTACTACCAAAAAGAACTGCTTCCCTCTCCAAGTGTTGCGCAGTCCTCCAAAATGCCGATGAGACTGCTACTGAAATGTTGATAGAACTACTGCTGAAATACCGATAGAAATACCTTGCCCGAGCAAGCACTCGAAGTCCCCCAGGGCTAAGGGTGAGATCTCCGAACGGAGACACTCAATGCAATAAACAGTGTTGCAGACTAGCTAAACAGCCAACGTGCTCTAAGTCGAAATGACTATCACAAATGTACATAACTGAATGATCCAAAATGAGGGGGCTCCTCTCTATTTTATAGCCTCTTCCTCTCACAATCCCTAGGCTCACCTCCCCCTGCGTGCTCCTCCTCTTGCCACGTGTTTTTCCCTCCTGCGCAATCTCTCCATGTGTCTACGTGGGCTCCATTTCTGCGTCCCCCTTTGGCACCCTTGGCTCCCCTTTAAGTCACAACGTTGTGCTACCTAGGAAGTGACTTTTTATTCTAAAGTGAGTTATGTCCCCCTTCCTCACTTTTTATTTACAAATAATTATAGAAGGCAAAAATTGAACAAAATCGAATATTCCAATTAGCCATAGCTAATTAGGAATATCACACTAAAGGGTTTCATATGCCTTGGTCTTGTTGAAAATCATTGTTGGAAACTCTTTCTCCTTGCCTTGACCTTTGGCCATCCCAACACTCAACCTATTAATCAAGCCTTAGGTCTTGTGCCTCATAAATTCGGCCTATCTTGGAAAACCATTTTGCCTTTGTTAGTTTTTGTAGCATCAGATGGTGTTCTAGTCTCAAATTTTGTGGAGAGGCTAAAACACACAAGTTCTTCAAAACACCAAAATCGTTTCAAGAAATTCCACCTAGAGACAGCTCAATTAAATTAATTAGTCGATAATTAATTATTTCCTAAGTCAAACTTAGGAAAGTCAATTAATTAATAGGAATTAACTGAGACATATGAGAATTCTCTAGAAACTCACATGGATGAACTCAGAGATGATCTAAGTCGTTGATGAGGATTTAATCATGGTCGTTGGTTCCCCAACGAGAGATTATAAGAGGAGGTTAATGGGGTAGATGGAGAAGACAACAATTGCAAATAATCAGTGATCAAGGCAATTTGATTTTCCAGTAGCAGGTGACTCAACAGTGAGATTGAGCCAAAGATCGAGTAGGAGGTGACACAGGAGTAAGGCAGCACTCCGGTGGAGGGTTCCAGTGTCAGAAGAGTCAAATTGAGGGAGTGTGAGTTTGCCCAAAGGAACTGCGCAGGTAACAATAGCAAAGCAGTTCGATCTAGTTGGAGGAGCAATCAATTCAGTAGCGGGTGGCCGAAATTTTGATCAAGAGAGCTAGTGAATCAGTACCAGAGCTAGAGAGAAGCAGAGTTGCAGATTTCAAGAGTTTCCAAAGGCAACAACAACAAAGCATGCGCAAGCACTATGTTGGACACCTAATCCTCAATGGGTTAGTGTGGAAGCTGAATAAACAAAGTAGTCCAAGAGACCTTGGGATGTGGAACCCAACGGTCACATATTTTACTATAAATGTAAATCATTTGTTAATAAAAATTGCACTCATGTTTTATCTTTCATATTTTCTCTTGCTGTCCATGTGTGTTTAACATGGTATCAGAGCGGGCGATTGCTGGTCCTGCTCCAATTTGAGCCACTTGTTTTGTGGTCTCTATATATATGTCAGTTCTGCGTTACCTGACCTCTGACTCTACGTTATTCCCCTCAAATCTGAAATAACCTGCCTCTGCCAGCACTGCACATCTGTCCATACTGTCAATTTATTATAGCACTGTCATTTCCTGTTTTAGCGCTGAGGCCTGACGGTGCCACTGCAGAGATTCGCCACCATCGATGAAGGTCCAGCTCCTGTTGAATGCGTTATGTTCGAAGTTTGAATGCGTTATGGTTCGAAGTTGAATGGTATGCGTATGGTTTTTTGAATATTAACGATGTTGAATGAATGCGTTATGTTCGAAGTTGAATGCGTATTAACGTTGTCCATAACAGTTGAATGCGTTTGAATATTAACGTTGTTGAATGGTAGTTGAATGAGTTTGAAACGCTGTGGTATTGAATGCGTTATTGAATGGTAGTTGAATGCGTTTGAGTATTAACGCTGTGGGTTTACTCACTGAAAAACCATGGATTCCACGGCTCTCTTAATCTGGAATCGAGTTTTCTTGTTCAAGAATTCGTTACAATCGTGATCTCATCGTCCTTGTATGGCACTACGCCCTTCCGTTGCGCCAAGAGCGCTTCAAGCGTCTGCGACAAACTCTGTTTCAGTGCCCGTCCAAATCTGTATATGCGTTGAACTATACAGCGCTCTGTTGGTGGTGCATTCATCCCTGTCTGTTAAACAAAGACTGAGTTGTGTGGTGAGCATGGACTCTGGCATGTGCGTTGAAGTTGTTTTATGGTGTTAAAAACCATGTTGGTGAATTAATATATGATCTCTCTATTGTTCCTTCGTCATATCGACCACCATACCACTGCATACCACTTATCCCCGTTGAATCCCACATCACCGCACACTGTTACCATACGTTGAATGGTATGTTGAATGGTACATTGTAACATATCGTGTGACAATACACTGGATGTAAAGCTCCAGTCATACGCAAACCACCATACATTGAATCTCGTAGTCAATACCTCCCCTCTCATTATAATACCTCCCACCGCTTCGGTCCACTGCAATATAATACCACCATACCACTCGCCCTTGCAGTTCGACTACCACTGTTGTACATCCACACCTTTTGACGTTGCCATACCACTGGTTTTCATATATTATTGTGTGTTTAACATATTTCCACCACTATATAACGCCTACAAATGTGTCGTGGAATAATGAAGGAGGAGAAAATGAGAGATGCACAAGTCTTGGGAATATATCGAAGGAAACTCCCTATGGTTTTTTCAGTTCTCTCACAACAACGGCGCCTCTGATAAAAGACACAGTGTAATATGCACATGGGGAAACTCTTAGCGTGGAAGCCGAGGAAAGCAGTTTGTATATGACTGTGTTAGTTTGGTCTCAACCTATTCAGATCACCCATAAAATCAGACCAGAGTAAGTGGCTCCTATATGGCATACGTTCAACAAATAGTGCGCATATAATTGTGGCCTCTAATCATGGATCTATTCTTAAGCAGAAGAGTTGTTTTAAATTTTATTATTCATTGTTGTTAACATATTGGATAGATTTGTACGGAAGGTGTTTAGTTCCATGACAACCAATAGTGGAGAAGATGCAGAGTTCAAAAGAGCATTAAAACAACGTTGTTCCATTTGATGAGTTCATTGATGCACTAAGAGCTGAACAAGAAACAATCAAGAGAAAATGGGCGTTGATGATTAACAGCCTCAATAACGTCGCCATATTTTGAAGGAGTCAAAAACACTATTGGGCAGAAGTCTGGTTGGGAAATCCTTCACTGTGCATTCAAATCCTACTTTAATTTATGGTGATGTGTTAATTGATTTCCATGTAAAATGCATTAAAATAATTCGGTTGTGCATTCTCTTTTGGAGGTTGAGCGTTGGAGTCACTAATCATAATATATGTGCATCTATTAAATATTGTGCATACACATTCGATGCAATGAAATTATATGTAATATGGAATATAGTTAGTGCAGCTTTATGAGTTGTGATGGGTATGCGTTGATATTAAATGCCCATGACATGGTGTTATAATTATTGAAGTTCTGATAGCCATCATTTTTGAAGTACTTGAAGGATCCAAGCAAGTTTGCAGTTGCTGCTACCCCAATTGTGGCATTATCCATTATAGTTTCTGTCTACATATATATGCATTGATTCCCTGATTCATTTGTTGCACATTTATACAAGATATTGTTGTGTACTGTGAGTGGATATTACTTTTCTGCATTAAGTAATAATTGTGATCAGTTTTTAAGGTGTAAATCTGACATTGAAGAAAAATGGCTAGAATCAGTGAAGTATTAGAGTTCATGAAAACTCTTATACAATCTACTGTTGATGACACATTACAAATCAGCATAGGATCTCTCTCAGAAATTCAGACATGTCTACAAAATGCACAGGAAAAGATTGATTTTTTGCAGCTTGAATCACAGCTACAGCAAGAAGAGCTACATCAAAATAGACATCATTTTGAACCTGTTTTTGTTCAGAACATTGAGACAACCACCCATCAGCAACAAGTCAATAATGTTACAGTTCATTCAAATAAAGCAGCAATTGTACATGCAAATGCAAAAACTCAGTCTGCACTTCACAAGCCCATCATCAGACCTTGGGAACAACTTGTCCACAACAAGCACAAAACTGGTCTTGGATATGACAAGGACTTGTCCTTTCATATTCCAGACTACTCAAAGCCCATTCAATTTCAGAGTGTTGGATTTATTCATGACAGTTCCCCTGCTCCTCATGACAGTTCACCTCCAGCGGTTCCAGATTCTACTCCTCTTCCACTGCAACAACAACAACAACAGATTTATGAAATGCCAACACTGTGACCGAGTTGGCCATTTGAAAGATCATTGTTTTGATCTTCATCTATGTAAGCACTGTCATAAAACCAATCATTCTTCACACAGATGCTTCAGAAACAAACGCCCTGCAAGAACAAAGATTCATCTTGGATGGATTGCTTCTTGGCAATGGGCATCAACAGCCAAGAAGATATTCCAAACACATGTCAGAACTTGTTCCAGAGTATTGAACAATCTTGCAGTTGAGTTTTCTCCATCATCTCACCTTGTATCTGACAGGGGGGGAAATGATGGTCATCTACAAGCTTCAACGCCACATCAAGCGAGCCTGAGCCACAACCTGCCACACCAGTTTCAGAGTTGTTGCCAGAAACAAAGATGCCCGTGAACATGCCTTCAGTTGGCAATCTGGGACACTTCCTCTAGCAGAAGACTTCAGCTTCTTGCCAGTTTTGGAAGAATTCCAGGAACACAATTGAGAACACTTCCTCTAACAGAAGACACCAGCTTCTTGCCAGATTTGGAAGAGTTCCAGGAATTGCATTAAGCATTCCAGAGTTGTTGGTCATCCTTAAACCATCACAGGTTGAGACTTCCCTTTTCAGGTTGAAGTTCTCCCTTTTATGCGGGGTGAAACCTCCCTTTATTGGTTGAAGGTTTCCCTCTTCAAAACAATAGGAGCACTTCCTCTAGCAGAAGACTTCAGCTTCTTGCCAGTTTTGGAAGAGTTCCGGGAACTGCACTAAGCGTTCCAGTGTTGGTGGTCATCCTTAAACCACCGCCTTTTATACCAACATTTCAGAGAGCACATTCAGCCTAGTGCTGCCATGCATTTTTGCACATTTTGTATTACAGCTCTCTTCTTGGACTCATACATAACCCTTCGGATTAAGGGGGGAATGTTGGACACCTAATCCTCAATGGGTTAGTGTGGAAGCTGAATAGACAAAGTAGTCCAAGAGACCTTGGGATGTGGAACCCAACGGTCACATATTGTACTATAAATGTAAATCATTTGTTAATAAAAATTGCACTCTCATGTTTTATCTTTCATATTTTCTCTTGCTGTCCATGTGTGTTTAACACACTACCTAGAGGTTGTCGCAGAAGGAAGTGCGAATTGTTGAGAGCTAGTTTCGGGAGCTGAGATCAACTGTGGGGTGAGGAAAAATCCTCACAAAGGATTTTTCCAGTGATACTCTCAAATTGGATTTCCAGTTTAGCATCCAAATTATTGTACTCAGATTTAATGTTGCATAATAATGAAATCCTCATCTACAGCACCGTTTTCCCACATTGTGTTTTTCCAGGGACAATTGTCCAAAAAGAACGGTGTTAATTTGTGTGTGTGATTGCTCTAAATTTCTCAGTTCCACAAATTTTATTTCCACAACATAATTTTTATTTGTGAAGAATTGCAGTGTGAATTATTCGTTGTTTGTCGTAGAAAATAAACTGCTTAATAATTAACCAGTCAGAAGAATAATTTCCCATTGCTGCATTTCAAGGAATTTTCACAGCCTCCATTTGGTGATTGGAACCTTATAATTAAGTTGATCTTTTCCCTTAGAATCCCATTGGTCATCATATTCCTTTGTACTTAGAATTTCCATCATAGGTGACCACATATCGGGACTCCTCCCATTAGTGAAAGTCCATAAAGAACTAGGGATTTTCGTTGTGGCAAAAGTGGGCCATTACCCCATTGTTGTCTCCTAGTCTAGTAATAGCCTTGTAGGGTACCCCTCTCCAAGGCCTGCTAGATTTTGCAGCAACAAAATCATGTTGCAAATCATATCTTGTGATGAATATCACAAGATTTATCCTCATGACATATAAGGGATAACGCATCAATAGATCCATGCTTAGGCTAAAGGAGAAGTGTCCTTCTAGGTATAAAACCTTTACAATAACTTAGCACAACTTCACAAATGGTTAAGTGCAAAACCTAAGGAATCTCTAAGCCATGTGTCCCAACAAACCCATCTCAAGACCCCCACACACCTACAATGATCATAAATGATCTTTGTAAGATGTTTAGAACAAGCCATAACGGCAAGACTAGCCTTGAAATGGAATCTGAAGGATGGACCATGACCAACCACAAGGGTATAAAGAAACCATCTAAGTAAAAAACACTTTAAATAGATCGTTGGGCATGGTCTAATGAAAATACAAATGTTACACTGTCACAACTTTTGGATCATCATTATACATTACAAAGGTCCTCATACAAGAACAAGTGATCATGGAACATTGGGCTTGGACATCATTTCAAAATGTGTATAGGATCAACTTAGTTGTTGGAGCAATTTGGCAAAGAAAATGTCAACACCCGGAGCACCCCAAGCATGGTGTAAACACTGTTTGAGTATCCCAAAATCTATCAAAAACCTTACATTGAACTCGTCCCTTGACATCATATTCCAAAAGATATTCAACTAAGCTTGGTGGGGAACTCCCGCAATCCCAACCATTCCTTTAGCAAATGAATCCCACCCCTATTTATATCCTTTAGATTTGTTGGACACCTAATCCTCTAAGGGTTGGTGTGGAAGCTGAATGGTCTAAGGAAGTCCAAGAGACCTTGGAATACGAAACCAAAGGTCATATGAATGTACTATAAATGTATATTCTTGTCAATAATAGATACACACTCATATTTATCATCTACACTTTGTGTTTGCCATGTATGTGTCTAACATGGTATCAGAGCGAGCGATTGTTGAGCCTGCTCAAATTTGAGCCACTAGTTTTGTGGCCTCCACCTAGGTATGCATGTTCTGAATTTCAGTCTTGCCATTCTGATCCTATCCTAATTCTCTGCCATATTCTCTGCACATTTAATGCCCTCTGCTATTTTTCCAAGAATCTACTACACTAATGCTCCCTCATGAAATACGTTGGTCCTAATTTGAACAACGTTGTGTATTCTGACCTCTTGCGTGAGAATCGATACCGGATTCTGCCTTGAAGAGTGATTGGTCTAATATCTACGCACTGACCTATAAACAAAATTTTTATATGCCCAGTGTATTTGCAACGGTTTATCTGACTTTGCCTGGAATCTCCTCAGCGCTGTCCTCGATAGTTTCTCTGTTGGTGGAATGAGCGCGGTAGTTTCATATTGATTTTGTGGCATCTCTCATGTCAGTTATGCCCTTTCTGTTGCTTGTCAGAACTAGAGCGTTTTATTCTTCACTGTGGGCCTGCTCATCAGAACTATCACGTCAGTTCTGCCCTTTCCACTGCTTGTAAGAACTTGAGCGTTTTATTCTTCACTGTGCGCCTGCTCATTAGAACTATTATCTTACGCGGAGTTAATCTCTCTCTCTCAACAAGTTCCCCGCATTTTCTTTGGTATATTCCATCACCAAGCTTTGTTTCTCTACCACGCTCATGCATAATATTTGTTCTACACATCAAAATTGTCTATAAAAAAAAGCAAAGGTGGCATGGGTCAGGCATGTGCTCTTCAAGGTTTATCTACAAATTGAATGTACCAATTCAACCAGATCGTAGAGTCACCCAACCAATCCCGGTTAATTTAGCTAAGGAAGTTCTTGAGCCACACAGTTTTCTGAGAGGAAATGTTTGCTTTGGAAAACTGTAAATGGATAGGTAATGAATGAAGCCTCACAAGCAAGCCGTGGAACTTCAGATTTCCGAACTGGATCGGTTGGCTTAGGAAGCCTCACAGATAAGGCATGGAGGAGGAGAAATGGTGTGTAGATATTCAGAGAGGAGCGTTTGAAATATTTTGTCGAGATGTCGTTGACCCGGATTATACGCACTGATCCAATCGACTTGGAGCCTTATTTTCTTACCTTAAAGTGTCTAAGAGGCATTGGGGGCCTTGCAAATGTTGAAGTTTCTAAGTTTACTTAGTTAGAAACCCTCCATGCACTTTATCTGATTTATTCCTACCTACTTGTTATCTTCTTTAACAAGTTATTTACAATGTAAACACTGAAAATAAACACTAATGCATGCTCAACATATTACAGATCATCAACTAAAAGAAACAAGAACAAACACACCACATGACACCATTATTTTTTGGACTAATGTCCCCGGAAAAACCCAATGTGGGAAAACCGGTGCAACTATCTGAGGGTTTTCTTATTAAGCAATATCA
The DNA here is from genome assembly GCA_031772625.1 of Pinus tabuliformis. Lineage (NCBI taxonomy): Eukaryota > Viridiplantae > Streptophyta > Pinopsida > Pinales > Pinaceae > Pinus > Pinus tabuliformis. The sequence continues at coordinate 530,001,899 of CM062815.1, read as the reverse complement.
GAGTACAATCTAGGTGCCGAAACTGGCCTACCCAACAGAGAATTTCCTTAGCAGTAATACCTCTCGGTTTCTAACAAATCTACTGGCTGAAACCCCGGATAATCCTTCCGACAGCTACTCAACACCAATCTGCCCCAGAAACCCCAACGTCTGCCCAATCTGGACTGCGTCAGCCTCTCCTAGCTCAGTGTTGGCACTGCGTCAGCCTATCTTGGCTCGCATCAGCCCCAGGAGGCCCTGTGTCAACTCTCTGAGCCTCTGCGTCAGCTACGCTGGCCCCTCTGGTGCTCTACGCAGCACTTAGCTGCCTCTGCGTGGCCCTACATGAGCACTGGCTGCTCCTGCATCTCTCTCTTTGGCTTCTCTGCTGCTATCCCGGCACTATCTCTGCCTCTTAGTGTCTCTGTACTCAATGCCCCTCAGTTGCTCTCTCGATCACTGATTCTATCTCTCTTAGCAAACCCCACTCTAGAGAATAAAATGACTGATCACTCTGGTGTATTCTCCAAGTGACCCTCAAGCCTTCTCTTATACTTTTCCTGTTGACATCTCAACGGCCGAGATTAAGTCCCTAATCAATGGCTAAGATTAGATCTGGCTTGATCCATGTCTTTTGGACCATTCTAACACAGATTCATATTAATACACATTAATATTTTATTTTCCCTAAGTTTAGACTTAGGGACTCCATTAAAAATATTAATTATTTTAATATCTCCTTATCTATTTAGAATCTACCCAAACCCTTTCTGGGTATTGGAGATTCGATGCTACCACAAATCAACACTCCCTCTTAGCGAGGATTGTGCTCTAGCAATACTCCTCACTGAGTATTACTCTGATCATCTGGCATCGGTACCTATGCTGATGCTAGGCCTTCCTGCCCAACATCCTCTGCACTGTTGCCTCCTGTACTGCTACCCATGGTTCTGCCACTGCCACTGCTGCATCTGTACAACAGCTCCCTCTGCATCCGTGCTACTGCTGGTCCTTCCTCCCAGCACTGCATCTGCACTGCACCTCCTCTCATCATGTTGCATCGTGTTGCCCACTGTTGCACTGCAACTCAGTTACTGAGAAGTAAGTAACTAATCTCCCAACTGACCTCCCTGTTGAGCTAGAAACACCCACTGATGCTGAAGCTCCCTCTGTCGCTGACAAGTGCTCCCACTCTCTAACCTCTGCGCTGCTGCAACAACTCTCTGCATCTCACACCATTGCACACCTCTCTGTGCCATCCTGCACTGGTGCAACACTCTTGTGCCTCTCGCACCGCTGCAGCCTGCTAGCCTCGCGCTGTCTCGGGACTCCTGTGCTGTAGCTCTCTTAGTCGCTCCATCTGCATCCGTCTCTACCCACATCAACGAGTCTTGCTACTTCTCGTCGGGGCTCTCGTAGCAAGGTCTAATCCAACAGGCTGGGTACCTCAAAGATCCAGCCCCTCATCGCCTGTAGTCCGCCTGACTACAGCTCTATGTCTCCCCACTTCCTCTCAAGTGGTGAGTGTGCACTCATGGCACAGTCATCATCTGTCAAAACTTCCTTCTCTGCCCATGCTGGCACTGCCTTAGTCTCGGAAGACTCTCCCTTACTCTTCTTTCTTGGACACTGGGTCGCATAGTGACCCAGCTCCCCACAGTGGAAGCACTTGATCTTGGAGAGATCTTTCTTCTTCCACTTTTGTTGCTTTCCCTCAGATGCTAAGGCCACATCCTCCTCCTCCTGCTTGACCTTGATCCCTTTGCAGCTGCTACCTGTCTTCGACTGTTGTCTGATCTCTTCCTGGCGAAGAGCTGCCCACATCTTGTCCCAAGGTGGGAGAGTCCCTTTGCCCAGGATACTCTGGACAAATACTTCCCAATCTTATGAGACAGTATTCAGGGTTGTCCTCACCATAAGCTTCTAATCTGGTGTCGCTCCTATAGCAGTCAACTGGTCTCCGATCTCGTTCAGTCCTCTGAGGAAGGAGTCAATCGTTTGACCCTTCTTCATCTGATACGACCTCATCTGGTTCTCAAACAACATTCTTCTCTGCACAGAAGTATGCTAGTACAGCTTCTTGAGAGCCTCCCACATCTCAAATGTCATTTCCTTCTCAGCTATATGTGGTACCACATGATCCTTGACCCCGTCAAGGATAATGCACTTGGCCCTCGCCATCGCCTCTTCGTACCTGTCATTATCATTGGGGTCGACTAGGACAGTTATTACCTTCAAGGCGAAGTTCTTGACACGATTCCTGTCAAGCATTGATAAGATTCTGGACTTCCAGATTGCGAAGTTCGATGCTTCGTCCAGTCTATCCTGGTCTCTTACCCCGTGTAGTGCCACGATGCTCCTTTACTTCCCTCTTAGAAGTTCTCTATTCGACTCTTCTGAGTGTCTACTTCCCGTCTGGAAGTTCTCTTTTGGACTCCCTCTGAGTCTTCATTTCCCTCCTGGAAATGCTTTTGTCGCTTGTCGAGATGCCCCCTACTCTGATCGTCTTGTGCAACTGCACTACCGATCCGGGTTCCTCGGCTAGAAACCCTCGGTAACAACTCCTTTGGCTCTGCTCTGTCAGGTATTGTTCTGACTACAGTTCCTCACCAGCTCCACTCTGCAATATTCCTACAGTCTTCTAGACCCCAGCAACTGCCTCTCTATGAACCGCGTCAACCCCTCTCTGCCTCACGCTGGCTCTACGTCAGCCCTGGGATGCCCTGCGTCAGCCCTATGGCATTCTATGTCAGCAACGATGGCCTTTTTGGGGCTCTGCGTAGCTCCCGGCTTCCTCTGCGTCACATTCCTTGGCTTTTGCATTGCTAGAAACAACTTTTGTCACCTTGGGACAACTGTTTTCTGCTGCTATTGCTCTGCTCGGCTGATGTCTTTTAGTCCTCCTGTGATCTGCAACCTCACTCTGATACCATGTTGAAGTTTCTAAGTTTACTTAGTTAGAAACCCTCCATGCACTTTATCTGATTTATTCCTACCTACTTGTTATCTTCCTTAACAAGTTATTTACAATTTAAATTTTAAAAATAAACACTAGTGCATGCTCAACATATTACAGATCAGCAACTAAAAGAAACAAGAACAAACACACCACATGACACCATTATTTTTTGGACTAATGTCCCCAGAAAAACCCAATGTGGGAAAACCGGTGCAGCTATCTGAGGGTTTTCTTATTAGGCAATATTAGAGTACAATCTGGGTGCCGAAACTGACCTACCCAACAGAGAATTTCCTTAGCAGTGATACCTCTCAGTTTCTGATAAGTCTACTGGCTGAAACCCTAGATAATCCTTCCGGCAGCTACTCAGCACCAATCTGCCCCAGAAACCCCAGCGTATGCCCAATCTGGACTGCGTGAGCCTCTCCTAGCTCAGTGTTGGCACTGCGTCAGCCTATCTTGGCCTGCATCAGCCCCAAGAGGCCCTGTGTCAGCTCTCTGAGCCTCTGCGTCAGCTACACTGGCCCCTCTGATGCTCTGCGCAGCACTTAGCTGCCTCTGCATGGCCCTGTGTGAGCACTAGTTGCTCCTGCGTCTCTCTCTCTAGCTGCTTTGCTGCTATCCCTGCACTATCTCTGCCTCTCTGTGTCTCTGTACTCAATGCCCCTCAGTTGCTCTCCTGATCACTGATTCTATCTCTCTTAGCAAACCCCGCTCTAGAGAATAGAATGACTTATCACTCTGGTGTATTCTCCAAGTGACCCTCAAGCCTCCTCTTATACTTTTCCTATTGACATCGCAACGGCCAAGATTAAGTCCCTAATCAATAGGTAAAATTAGATCTGGCTTGATCCATGTCTTTTGGACCATTCTAACACAGCTTCATATTAATACACATTAATATTTTATTTTCCCTCAGTTTAGACTTAGGGACTCCACTAAAAATATCAATTATTTTAATATCTCCTGATTTGTTTAGAATTTGCCCAAACCCTTTCTGGGTATTGGAGATCTCATGTGCCCCAACCTCTCCACCAAATTTTGTGGCTAGAGCACATCCGATGCTACCCAAAATCAACAGCAAAGAGAAGGAATGAGAAGCGGATGTCAGTAACTTCTGGAAATACTATTCTATACTCGAAATTTGATGTTTTCTGGACACAACATTGACAACATCGGTTGCTGGGGCTTTGTGACCTATGTCTCTGATGGTGGCAAATTCTACCCCATGATCGGATCTTTCATCTACATGATGTTGGCGTTGATGCAGTGATCGTTGTCACTTATCTTGCAGTGTCACTAACGCCGGCCATGAAATACATGAATCTGTGTCGATTCATTCCTTTCTATTGCAGCGTCTCTCCCTACCTGTTATATACACTGCTCCCATATACACTACTCCCAATACGTTGTACGTTGCTCCTCAGATATCCATTCGTTGCTCCTGTTATAAAAATTCGCAGCACTGCCCCTCCATACAAATGCGCTCAGGCATAACATTTGCAGCGCTGCCCCTCAATGTGTCCACACTCATGTTTTGAATATCAAAGTGACCACTAGGTAAAGTTGCAATATTTGGCATAGTTTCTAGATTTTCAACAAGTTCCTTGGGCAAGTCCTTGGATTTGCTTAGTTGATGCCTGTTCTGAGAACCCAGTTTATCCTCATCCTCTTCTTTAGCATTGTCACCAGAGGAAGGTTGATCTGGGCGAAGCAAGTCATTCATGGCAGTGGTTTTCTTTGACCCTTGCCTAGTTTTTTCCTACTCTGTGGCTCATTTGATGTAGTAATAATAGCCTGAGAACGCCTAAGTGCACAATGGAGTTTGCAGCATAGTATTAGGCGAGAGAGCGCAGAGAATAGAATAGATGGACAGTAACTATCATATTGGTCTGAAGATTGGAGTTAGAGAGTTTCAATGTTGCCATTTATTGCTCCCTATCTGACCTGCATTCAATTCATGTGCAGAATTTGATTTATTAGGTCGCTATATTCAACATGAAGTTCCAAATCGATGTAAGCAAATCTTAATGCTAGTTGAGGCATATTCATGTTGATTCTTCATTAAGATTCATTACAATGTTTGAGTAGTCGTATTAAAAAAATAAAAAAAAAGAGTTATAGTGATTGCAGTTATAGTCCATTTGGTCTTCAAACTTGCAAATTCTCATTTAATCAACCAGTTTTGTGTAAATTCTAGCCTAAGGTATTAATAGTATAGTTGGAGAAAATGGCTAGATTTGATGATGCATTAGAGTTACTGAATACACTAATACATTCCACTATTGGTGGGATGGTAAATGTCAGCAAAGACACTCTCACAGATATTCAAACCTCTCTGCAAAATGCACAAGAACAGATTGATTTTTTGCAGCTTGAATCTCAACTGCAACGGGAAGAATTACAACAATGGAGTCATCATTCTCAACTTGTCTCTGTTCAGAGCATTGAAACAGACACCCTTAAGCAACAAATCAATAATGTTGCAGTTGATTCAGATCTATTTCCCAATGAAGCAACAAAATTGCATGCACAAGCAAAAGTTCAGTTTTCACTTCCCAAGCCCATCATCAGACCTTGGGAAGATCTTGTCCACAACAAGCACATAACTGGTCTTGGATATGACAAGGACGTGTCATTTCATATTCCAGATTACTCAAAGCCCATCCAGTTTCAAAGTGTTGGATTCCTTCATGACCGTTCACCTTCAGTTGTTCCAGATTCTGCTCCTCTTCCACATCAACAACAACAGATTGTGAAATGCCAACACTGTGACCGAGTTGGCCATATGAAAGATCATTGTTTTGATCTTCACCCATGTAAGCACTGTCATAAAACCAGTCATTCTTCAAACAAATGCTTCAGAAACAAACCTCTTGCAAGAACAAAGATTCATCTTGGATGGATCGCTTCTTGGCAATGGGCTTCAACAGCCAAGAAGATATTTCGTTCATACAACAAGATTTGTTCTCGAATATTGAAAAGTCTTGCAGTTGAGATCTCTCCATCATCTCACCTTGTATCTGACAGGGGGGAAATGATGGTCATCTACAAGCTTCAAAGCCACATCAAGCGAGCCTAAGCCACAACCTGCCATACAAGATTCAGAGTTGTAGCCAGAGACAAAGATGCCCCTGAGCATGCCTTCAGTCAGTGATACCTCTTCAAAGAATTGGGGACACTTCCTCTAGCAAAAGACTTCAGCTTCTTGCCAATTTTGGAAGAGTTCCAGGAATTGCATTAAGCATTCCAGAGTTGTTGGTCATCCTTAAACCATCACAGGTTGAGACCTCCCTTTTCAAGTTGAGGTTCTCTCTTTTATGTTGGGTGAGACCTCCCTTTCATGGTTGATGGTTTCCCTCTTCAAAACATCAGGAGCACTTCCTCTAGCGGAAGACCTGAGCTTCATGCCAGACTTGGAAGAATTCTGGGAACTGCACTAAGCGTTCCAGTGTTGGTGGTCATCCTTAAACCACCGCCCTTATACCAACATTTCAGAGAGCACATTCAGCGTAGTGTTGCCATGCAATTTTTCACATTTTGTATTAAAACTCTCTTCTTGGACTCATACATACCCCTTCGGATTAAGGGGGGTAATGTTAGACACCTAATCCTCTAAGGGTTGGTGTGGAAGCTGAATAGTCCAAGGAAGTCCAAGAGACCTTGGAATACGAAACCAAAGGTCATATGAATGTACTATAAATGTATATTCTTATCAATAATAGACACACACTCATATTTATCATTTACACTTTGTGTTTGCCATGTATGTGTCTAACAAGATCAAACCCTAATTCATAAAATAATATTTATTTTTAGATTTCCCTCAAATCCTCCTTGAGTTTTCCTTTTGAGTGAATAAAATAGGCCCATGTTGCCACTTTTCATCTTTCTATTTCATGATATCCTTTTAAAACATGCATTTATTATTGATTTGAAGGTTTAACCATGTCGACAATGCCAGATGGAATCTCCTCATACAAAAATCTCTCCTCCAAATATGTAGAAAATGCCTCAAACAAAGTGTTCCCAACCCAAAGCCATCCTCAAAGGTGAAATGCACCTCTAAATATGTGTAAATGACCTTGAACAATGTATGTTTACCCTTAAATATCTCAAAAAGCGACAAATGCCTCTAGATATGTGAAAATGGATTAAACAATTTGTCCTTACCCCCAAAAGCTATCCAAAAAGGGGAACATGCCTCCAAATACATGGAATATGCTTCAAATAATTCATAATGCCCCATAAATTCACTTTATTATGTTTTTTAAATGTCTTCTTGTATAAAATGTACCTCTTAAAGGAGGTACATTCATCATCAAACAACCAAATGCTTTTTTCCCATGAGTGGGATACTCCATATTAAAAGAGCTTTATTTGACCATCCAAATGCCTTCAACATCACATGTCATGATTCTAAGCAAGGCCTTCAATCTTTTTCTTTGTTCACCATGTATCATGCCCCAAGCTTCCTCCAAGGTGGATCATTTGCTCCTCTAGGTTTTTTCTTGACACAAGTCATCCTTTGAACCTCCTACAATGTAGGGCGTGCCCTTTCTGGGGTTGTATTTGGTCCTTATTGTGAAAATTTTTGAATCTAATAAACCAAAAATCCTACTGCAGTAAACCGATGTCATGTCCCTTCTCAAATACATTTGTAACAGGGTGCTGCTACACAATTTTGCACAATTTTGGCTAAGGGAGAGAACCCATTATTTTTGACTTAGGGACTTAGGAAGCAATTCGACTTTATTTGACTACTAGAGGAATGTTGGGACCACCCACATGAGAATTCGAACTGGGCCATTCGAATGGCTTAGAAGGATGTCAAAGAGGTGGATGGAGGGGCCCACATGAGGCAAGGGAGGCCAAAGGAGTTATAAGGAGGAAGCAGTTCTCATTTTGGCTTCATTCTTACATCTTGCTCTCATTTTGGCTTCACTCTTACATCTTGCAATCAAACTTACTTGATTGTTCGCTCTGTTGTTTAGCTGAGTCAAACGATTGTTTAGCCACGAATCTCTCAAGAGAGAGATTCAACCTCTACTTCGGGGGACCTTTCGTGGCCGCCCTACAGAGGCGGTTCCATAAGTATTTCAGGAGTTCTGGGAGTGCGTTACAACACTACCATTCAGCGATAACAGGAAGTGTGTATTTTTGGCTACCTGGAGAATACGCAGGGGGAGTTTGGAGCCATCAGTGATCAAGCATTTGCCAGGAGAGTCAGAGAATTAGGAGAGCAGCAAAAAGCCAACCTTTCTAGGGAGTTCTGGACCCAGCAGAGCCAGCATCCCAACGGTTCGAATTGTTGGGCTTGGGGACTGCGCAAAGGGCCAGTCCAGCACTTTCGTGGAGCTAAGGAGCAGGCGCCATAGGCCAGGAGCCCATCTAGGAAGTCAGGGGATTGATAGCAGAGGTCAACCCAACACTTTGGGGACCATTTCCGGGAGGATTTACAGGCAGATTCCAGCAGGTCGAGTTTAACAGTTGCAGCCGAAGTTGGGCTCCAAGGGGGTCGAATTTCATAAGTCTAAACCAGCCAAAATCCTTCGTGGGTTTCTTTGGGTTTAGGCCAAGGAGTCCAGGCTTAAACGCATATAATATTCTGGGCATAGGAAGTGGACCTTTCAGCCATTTGAACTTCAACTCAGCCAGATTGGGCAGCGCGGTGCAGATTGGTGCAGCAGTTGAACAACCTTCAGTTTGTTGAATTTTCTAACTCTACTTTAGTTTAGAAACCCTTCATGCACTTTTTCTGATTTATTCCTACCTACTTGTTATTTTTCTTTAACAAGTTATTTACAAGGTAAATACTGAAAATAAATACCAGTGCATGCTCAACATATTATAGATCAGCAACTAAAAGAAACAAGAACAAACACACCACATGACACCATTATTTTTGGACCAATGTCCCTGGAAAAACCCAATGTGGGAAAACCGGTGCAGCTATCTGAGGGTTTTCTTATTAAGCAATATCAGAGTACAATCTAGGTGCCGAAACTGGCCTACCCAACAGAGAATTTCCTTAGCAGCTATACCTCACAGTTTGAGAGAAATCTCCTGGCTGAAACCTCGGAAAACCCTTTCGGCAGCTCCTCAACACAAAACTGCTCCTACAACCCCAGCGTCTGCCCAATCTGGATTGCGTCAGCCTCTCCTAGCCCAACGCTGGCCCTGTGTCAGCCTCTCCTAGCCCAGCACTGGCCCTGCGTCAACCTCTCCTAGCCCAGCGCTGGCCCTGCGTCAACCTTCCTTGGCCTGCGTCAGCCCCAGGAGGCCCTGCGTCAGCTCTGGGAGCCTCTGCGTCAGCCACGCTGGCCCCTCTGGTGCTCTGCGCAGCACTTGGCTGCCTCTGTGTGGCCCTGCATGAGCCCTTGCTGGCTCTGTGTCACCCTCCTTGGTTGTTGCGCTGCTCTCCCGGCACAATCTCTGCCTTCTCTGTTCCTCTATACTCAATGCCCCTCAGCTGCTCTCCCAATCACTGATTCTATCTCTCTTAGCAACCCCACTCTAGAGAATAGAATGACTGATCATCTGGTGTGCTCTCCAAGTGACCCTCAAGCCTCCTCTTATACTTTTCCTGTTGACATCTCAACGGCCGAGATTAAATCTCTAATCAACGGCTAAGATTAGATCTGGCTTGATCCATGTCTTTTGGACCACTCTAACACAGATTCATATTAATACACATTAATATTTTATTTTCCCTAAGTTTAGACTTAGGGACTCCATTAAAAATATTAATTATTTTAATATCTCCTGATCTATTTAGAATCTGCCCAAATCCTTTTTAGGTATCGGAGATCTCATGTGCCCCAACCTCTCCACCAAATTTCGTGGCTAGAGCACATCCGATGCGACCCCAAATCAACACAGTTCAGCCATTTTCTCACCTGGGTTTGGTCATGCTTGTCCATTGATACAAGCCCAGGTGCACCATCTTATTATCCATTGTATTTTTCCTTCAGAAAAGTAATAAAATGGCTCAGCGATTCCTTATTTGCAGCATTTTCATGGATGTTTAATGTGTATTTCGTTTTTATATTCTTCTCCATAGATTATTTGCTTTATATCACATGTATTCCTATTTAGGATCATTACTACTGATTTACACTACCTACTTGTATTCTTCATTTAACAAGTTATTTTCGGAAATATTCAGAAAATATAAATGTAAATACACTGCAGCCTACACCTCTATACAGATCAAGTACTGAAAAATAAATGAGACAATCATGCAAAGGACACTTATTTTTGGACTAAATGTCCCCGGAAAAACCCAATGCGGGAAAACCGGTGCAGCAACTCTGAGGGTTTTCTATTATTAAGCAGAAGTTCTGAATACAAATGTTGGTTGCCCTCCTGACAAACCAGTGACAGAGAAATACAATGGTGGAGAACCTGAGTGAGTTTTACCTCACTTCACCCAGCAGAATCTAGCTGATCCGGCAACAAATCTGGCTGGCCCCGGCTACAACTTCGCTGCCCCTTCGCAGTAACTGCGTGGGCCTGTGTGGAGCTCTCTGAGGCTCTGCGTCAACTTTCCTGGCAGTTTCCGACAGCTCCCTGTCTTTCTGCGTGGAAGGCAGCTCTTCCTCTGCGCTGGCCCTCCTAGCTCTGCATCAAGGCTGCGTGGGCCCACACTAGCCCAGCGTCAGCTCTCCCGGCTACTGCGCTGCCTCCACAAGTTTCTCTCCACCTCTCTGTCTGTATTCCCGAACTATCACTACCCCTCAGCTGCAAGATATCCCCAATCGATTTCCCTCCTGAGAACTTCTCACCTCAGAAAATCGATTTCATCAATCTCTGTCAATCTGTGTGTGTGTGTTCTCCCACTGACCCCAAGCCTCCTTTTATAATTTTCCTGTTGAGAAATCAACGGTCGTGATCTAATCTCTAGTCGATGGCTAAGATTAAATTAGACTTGATTCTCGTCTCTTAGAAGCTTCTCACCCATATTTTATTAATACCCATTAATATTTTAATTTTCCTAAGTTTAAACTTAGGAACCCCATTAAAAATATTAATTATTTTAATAAAATACAATCCGGGTGGAATTTCACCAAACAATTTCTGGGTCTTGGAGCTAGAGCACATCCGATACTACCCAAAAATCAACACTCCCTCTTAGCGAGGAATGTGCTCTAGCAATACTTCCCAGCAGAAGTATCACACTGATCCACGGCATCAGTCCTCTACGTTGTTGATGCTCGGCCTGCTACCCTTCATCCACTACGCTGCTGCAATCTGTATTGTTGCCCATGACACTGCTACATCTATACTGCAGTGTTGATTTGGGGTAGCATCAGATGTCCTCTAGCCACGACAATTGGTGGAGATGCTAAGGCACATGAGATCTCCAATACTCAGAAAGGGTTTGCGCGGATTCTAAACAGTTTGGGAGATATTAAAATAATTAATATTTTTAATGGAGTCTAGACTTAGGGAAAATAAAATATTAATGTGAATTAATATAAAACTGTGTTAGAATGGTCCAAAAGACATGGATCAAGCCAGATCTAATCTTAGTCGTTGATTAGGGACTTAATCTCGACCGTTGATTTGTCAACAAGAAAAGTATAAGAGGAGGCTTGAGGGTCACTTAGAGAATACACCAAGAGATCAAGATTTCGAATTTTTGTAGCTGGGTTTGCTGAGAAAGTTGAGAGAGTGATCAGAGTTGCCGCTGAGGGGCAATGAATACAGAAGCAGAGAGGCAGAAATAGCACCGGGAGGATCAGCGCAGTAGCCAGAGAGAGGGACGCAAAAGCAGACAAGGGTTCACGCAGAGCCAGCCAGGAGCTGCGCAGTGCCTCAGAGGGCCAGTGTGGGTGACGCAGAGGGCCAGAGGACTGACGCAGTGCCTCCAGAGGTTGACACAGGCCAAGCCAGAGTGACGCTGGGCCAGAGAGAGGCTGACGCAGTCCCTAGAGGCTGACGCTAGGGTTTCGTGGGGCAGATTGGAGCTGTGGAGCTGCCGGAGTGTTTATCCGAGGTTTCAGCCGGAATATCTGCTTCCGAGTAGAGAGGTACTACTGCCGAGATTTTTCTCTGTTGGGTGAGCCGGATTTGGCACCCAGATTGTATTCTGAAACTGCTTAATAAATCAAACTCTCAGATAGTTGCACCGATTTTCCCGCATTGGGTTTTTCCGGGGACATTAGTCCAAAAACAACAATGTCACTTGTGTGCTTGTTTTTGTTTCCTTCAGTTGATGATCTATAATGTGTTGAGCATGTACTTGTATTTATTTCCAATATTTACATGGTAAATAACTTGTTAATTAACAGAACAAGTAGGTAGGAATAAATCAGTAAAGTACATGAAGGGTTTCTAACAGTTAGGCTTAGAAATTCCAACATGGTATCAGAGGGTGGTTGCAGATCATAGGAGAACTGAGGACATCAGTCGAGTAGAGCAGCAACAGCAGAAAACAGTTGTCCCGAGTGACAGAAGTTGTTCCTAGCAGCAAGGAAGGGGTGACGCAGTGCCTGCGTCATCAAGTTCGAGCCAAGAAGAGGCAGCGCAAAGGCTGAGAAAGGCAAAGACAGCCTCACGCAGAGCCCAGGAGGGCTAACACAGCTGGCTGAGGAGGCTGATTTGCCGATGCCTGGATTGCTCAGAGCCTAGGAGCTCTAATGTTCAGTTTGCTTGGGTTTAGGAGGCTGTGGGTAAGTTTCAAAGTGGCACTAGTGGGGTACTGTAGTCAGAACAGTACCTAACAAAGCAAGGCCAAGGAAGAGGGAGTTGCTAGCGAGGATTTCTAGCCGAGAAATCCGGATCAGTGGTGCAGCTGCACTAACGATCGAAGTGGGGGCATCTTGACATTGGCAGAGGGATTTCCAGGAGGGAAACCGAGGCTTAGAAGGAGTCACATCGAGAACTTCCAGGAGGGAAGTAGAGGAGCAGCGAGATGGGAGTGAACGAGGTAAGAGACCATGACAGACTGGACAGAGCCTCAAATTTCGTAGTCTGGAAGGCCAGAATCTTATCTGTTCTAGACAGGAATCGTGTCAAGCACTTCGCCTTAAGGACGATAGCTATCCCAGTTGACCCAGCTGATAACGACAAGTATGAGGAGGCAATGGCGAGGGCCAAGAGCATCATTCTTGACGGGGTCAAGGACCATGTAGTACCACATATTGCCGAAAAGGACACTGCAAATGAGATGTGGGAGGCCCTAAAGAAATTGTACCAGCGTATTTTTGTGCAGAGAAGGATGTTACTAGAAAATCAGCTGCGATCATACCAGATGCAGAAGGGAGAACAGATCGACCCCTTCCTTGGTCGATTGAAGGAGATCCGGGATCAGCTGACTTCCATAGGGGCCACGTCGGATCAAGAATTGATGGTGAGAACAGCCCTAAACGTAGTCTCAGAAGACTGGGAGGTGTTTGTCTAGAGCATACTGGGCAGGGCGACCCTTCCAGATTGGGAGGAAATGTGCACTGCTCTTCACCAAGAAGAGATCAGAAGGCTGAGCAAGGCAGGAAGCAGCGGCAAGGGGATCAGAATCAAGAAGGAGGAGGAGGTGGATGCTGCCCTAGCATCTGAGGGAAAGCAAGAGAAACGGAAGAAAAAGGACCTCTCAAAGGTCAAATGCTTCCACTGTGGGGAGTTGGGTCATTATGTGACCCAGTGTCCAAGGAAGAAGAGCAAGGGAGAGGCCTCCGAGACCAAGGCTGCACCAGCAAGAGCGGAGAAGGAAGTGGAGACAGATGATAACTATGTCATGAGTGCTCACACGCCACTTGAACGAAAGTGGGGAGACATCGAGCTGTAGTCAGACGGACTACAGGCGATGAGGGGTAGGATCCTCGAGGTACCCAGCCTCTTGGATTATACCTTGCTACGGGAGCCCCAAAGAGAAGTAGTAGTACTGGCGGATGTTAGTAGAGATGGATGCGGATGGAGCAACAGAGGGAGCTATAGTGCAAGATTCCCAGGACAGCGTGAGGCAACAGTGCGAGAAGCACGGGAGTGTTGCACCAGTGCAAGATGGCACAGAGAGGTGTGCAACGGTGCGAGATGCATGGAATAGTTGCAGCAGCACAGAGGTCAGAGAGGGAGCACTTGTCAGTGACAGAGGGAGCTTCAGCATCATGGGTGTCTCTAGCCTGACAGAGATGTCAGAGTTGGGAGATTAGTCACTTCTCAATAACTGAGTTGCAATGCAGCAGTTAGCAGTGGCAGTGCTATGGGCAGCATGATGAGAGGGCTTGCAAAGCAGATGCAGCAGTGATAGTGGCAAAGCCATAAGCAACAACATGGATGCAGAGGGAGCTGCAATACGGATGCAGCAGTGGCAGTGGCAGGGCCATGGGTAGCAGTACAGGATGCAGCAGTGCAGATGATGGGCAGCAGGCCTAGCATCAGCACAGGGACCGATGCCGGATGATCAGGGTGATACTCAGTGAGGAGTATTGCTAGAGCACAGTCCTCGCTAAGAGGGAGTGTTGATTTGGGGTAGCATCGGATGTGCTCTAGCCACGAAAATTGGTGGAAAGGCTAAGGTACATGAGATCTCCAATACCCATAAAGAATTTGGGCAGATTCTAAACAGTTTGGGAGATATTAAAATAATTAATATTTTTAATGGATTCCCTAAGTCTAAACTTAGGGAAAATAAAATATTAATGTGAATTAATATAAAATTGTGTTAGAATGGTCCAAAAGACATGGATCAAGCCAAATGTAATCTTAGTCGTTGATTAGGGACTTAATCTCGATCGTTGATTTGTCAACGAGAAAAGTATAAGAGGAGGCTTGAGGGTCACTTGGAGAATACACCAAGAGATCAAGATTTCGACTTTCTGGGGCTGGGTTTGCTAAGAAAGTTGAGAGAATTATCAGAGTTGCAGCTGAGGGGCAGTGAATATAGAAGCAGAGAGGCAGAGATAGCACCGGGAGGACCAATGCAGTAGCTGGAGAGAGGGACGCGGAAGCAGACAAGGGTTCACGCAGAGCCAACCAGGTGCTGCGCAGTGCCTCAGAGGGCCAACGTGCGTGATGCAGAGGGCCAGAGGACTGATGCAGTGCCTCTAGAGGCTAACGCAAGCCAAGCCAGAGTGACGTTGGGCTAACGCTGGGCCAGAGAGAGGCTGACGCAGTCCCTAGAGGCTGACGATGGGGTTTCGTGGGGTAGATTGGAGCTGTGGAGTTGTGGAGCTGTTTATCCGGGGTTTCAGCCGGAATATCTGCTTCCGAGTAGAGAGGTACTACTGCCAAGATTTTTCTCTATTGGGTGAGCTGAATTTGGCACCCAGATTGTATTCTGAAACTGCTTAATAAATCAAACCCTCAGATAGTTGCACCTGTTTTCCCGCATTGGGTTTTTTCCGGGGACATTAGTCCAAAAACAATGGTGTCACTTGTGTGCTTGTTTTTGTTTCCTTCAGTTGATGATCTGTAATGTGTTGAGCATGTACTTGTATTTATTTCCAGTATTTACATGGTAAATAACTTGTTAATTAACAGAACAAGTAGGTAGGAATAAATCAGTAAAGTACATGAAGGATTTCTAACAGTTAGTCTTAGAAATTCCAACATGCAACTCCCTCTCAATATGCTGCATCATGCTGCCCATAATGCTGCGACTGCTAACTGTTGCATTGCAACTCAGTCGCTGAGAAGTAAGCAACTAGAAATCCACCCAAAAGCTGACGTGCTGGTTAGTCTAGATGCCCTGTGCTGCTGAAGCTACTTTTGCTGCTAATCTGTGCTGACCCTCTGATGCTACTGCGTTGATGTTGTATTTGCTTTGTGCCCCCCGCACTACTACAACACTCCACTACGCTGCTTCAAACTTTGGCACTCTAGCTCTGCCACTGTCGCTCCATCATCCCTCGCACCCACTGACTCTCGTCAATCTGCTATTGTCATTAAGGGCACCCGTAGCCATAGGTGATGCAAGAGTTTGGGCACCTGAAGGATCCTGCCTCCATGTAGTCCTCTCGACTACAGCTCAATATCACCCCACCTCTTCTCTAGAGGTGCATGAGCACTCATGGCACAATCCTCATCATCATCCTCTTTGTCATCTTTCGCTAAAGCAGCCTTTGAGTCAGACTTCTCTTCCTTGCCCTTCTTCCAAGGGCACTAAGTGGCGAAATGACCCAGTTCTCCACATCTGAAGCATCTGACTTTGGATATATCTTTCTTTTTCCTCTTTTGTTGCCTTGTTGTCCCGCTAATGCGAGAGCTACACCCTCCTCTTCCTCCATTCTTGACTCTGATCCCTTTGTTGCTGCTTCCTGCCTTGGTCAACCGTCTAATCTCTTCTTGTCGAAGAGTTTCCCACATCTCCTCCCAACTGGGGAGAGAAGCCCTACCCAAGATGCTTTGGACAAAGGTTTCTTAGTCTTCAGTGACTGCATTCAAAACTGTCCTAACCATGAATTCAAGATCTGGTGTAGACGCTACAAAAGTTAGCTGGTATCGGATCCCTTGCAACCTAAGAAGGAAGGGATCAATTTCTTCTCCCTTTTGCACTTGATACTGTCTCAGCTAACTCTCAAGCAACATCTTTTGTTGAACAGAAGTTCCCTCGTACAAAGTGGTCAAGGCCTCCCACATTTCCCTTGTTGTGTCCTTCTCAGCAATATGTGGGATCACATGATCCTTGACCCCATCTAAGATCATGCACTTTGCTTTTGCCTGAGCCTCCTTGTACTTCTTGAGAGGATCAACATCAACCATAATAGCAACCGTCTTAATCCTAGATGTGATTTTTGTCCAAAACTGTGAGGGATCCTAGCCTGCCAGATGAAAAAGTTGGATGCTCCATCCAACTTGTCTTGATCCCTCAATCCATTAACTGCCATCTCTGCTCAAATGAGTGTCGAACAGGTTCTCTTCTCCCTCTTTCGTTGCTGCCCCAGCAAAACTCGGATCTGGATTTCTTTGGTGCTAGAAATCCTCTAAGGAACAAGCTCCCTCTGAAATTCGATTTCCTTCACGGAAATCCTTCTGCCAACAACTGTCGAACCACCCCTCTGATCTCTCTTTGCTGTTGCTCAGCACTGGATCTAGATTTCTTGGCAAGAAATATTCTGAGGAATTGATTCCCTCTACTTTGCTTCTACCCCACTAGGTATTGTTCTGCACCAACAGAATCAACACCCCACCAACAACTCTAGATGAAATATGCGCTGCACCTCTAGCCCCGACAACTGGAAAACCGAGACTCAACAGTCTCTGCGCTGGCCCAGCAATCACTGTGTTGCTCTCTGCAGCTACAGCGTCACACAAACAGGCTGACGCAGGCTCTGCATGAGCCTCCCTTGGTGACTGTGTCACCCCTCCTTTGCTCTCTCGGCTAAAAACTGCGTTGTCTCTCAGGACAACTGTCTTCAACACAGATTATCCTTTGTCCTTTTGTTGATGGCTTCAATCCTCCTTGATTTGCAATTGCTTTGATACCATGTGAAAATTTCTGAATCTAATAAACCAGAAATCCTACTGCAGTAAACTGATTTACATTACCTACTTGTATTCTTCATTTAACAAGTTATTTTCAGAAATATTCAGAAAATATAAATGTAAATACACTGCAGCCTACACCTTTATATAGATCAAGTACTGAATACGAATGTTGGTTTCCCTCCCGACAAACCAGTGACAAAGGAATACAATGGTGGAGAACCTGAGTGAGTTTTACCTCACTTCACCGAACAGAATTCGGCTGATCCGGCAACAAATCTGGTTGTCCCCGCTACAACTTCGTTGCCCCTTCGCAGTAACTGTGTGGCCCTGCGTGGAGCTCTCTAAGGCTCTGCGTCAGCGTTACTGCACACTGTGTCAGCTTTCCCAGCGGTTCCAACAATTTTCGGCAACTCCCCGGATTTCTACATGGAAGGCAGCTCTTCCTCTGTGTTGGCCCTCCTAGCTCTGCGTCAAGGCTACGTCAGCCCAGACTGGCCCAGCGTCAAGGCTGCGTGGGCCTAGACTGGCCCAGTGTCAGCGCTCCCGGCTACTACGCTGCCTCCACAAGTTTCTCTCTGCTCCTCTGTCTGTATTCTCGAACTATCACTGCCCCTCAACTGCAAGATCTCCCCAATCGATTTCCCTCCTAAGAACTTCTCACCTCAGAAAATCGATTTCCTCAATCTCTCTGTGTGTGTTCTCCAACTGACCCCAAGCCTCCTTTTATACTTTTCCTGTTGAGAAATCAACGGTCGTGATCTAATCTCTAATCAACGGCTAAGATTAAATTAGACTTGATCCTCATCTCTTAGAAGTTTGTCACCCATATTTTTATTAATACCCATTAATATTTTAATTTTCCTAAGTTTAGACTTAGGAACCCCATTAAAAATATTAATTATTTTAATAAAATACAATCTGGGTGGAATTTCACCAAACGATTTTTGGGTCTTGGAGATCTCATGTGCTCTAGCCCCTCCACAAAATTTCAGAACTAGAACACATCTGATGCTACCCAAAAATAAACACTTACCTCACCATAAATCATAGCTTGGACACTCGTTGAGATAGGGTGTTCATCCTCTAGGCTTTGCTTGCTCGCTTGCATTCTCTATCTATGTGGTCTACCGTCCTAAGTGTAACCAGAGAACAAGGCTCATCAAAAATGATGTAGCAAACAATCTTGCAAGCCACATAACTATGCCTGCAAATCAATGTCAAATGTACCTGCATGGAACCTCATGGTGAAGCATCTCTAGAAAAGTCTCCATTAGTACCAATTTGGATTTATAAAACAAGCCATTTGTATTAGTTTATTTTTTGAGACATCCATTCAAGGAGACCCTCAATAGAAGATGGCGTACAAAGGATCATGAAAAAGAAATGAATCATATAGTTAAACCATAGGATGGGAGAATAAGGCCTCTTGCTAGGAAAGGATCTTTGCTTGGACATTTGTCTAGGTCTAACAATCAAGGCTTGGTTTTCTAAGGCTAGCCACACAAATGCATATTGTAGGCATAGAGGCATTGAGATAGTTCAACACATATATTGGAATTGTGGGAGTGTTAGAGCTTCTTGGGATTTGATTCGAACCTTCTTGAACCATATGATTTAGAAGAATTTTATGCGATAGGATGCTTTGCTAGGGAACTTTGATGCAGTTGCATTGCATTAGAATAGCGTGTTTAGACTCTGTTTGGAGGCTGAAAAACGTAATTTTGTTTTCAATAGCTCACAGTTTTCCTTAAATTCTTTTTGTGACTCGATGCATGTTGATCTCAAGACCCAACTTAAGAAGGATTTATGAAAATTGGATTAGTACATCTGGGTCCATCTAGAGGGATTGCCTCTAATGCTGTGACGGGCCAATTTAATAAAACATGCCTTTTATATCAGTTTTCTCTTTTAAGACATCCATTCAAGGAGATCCTCAACAGAAGATGGAGTGCAGAGGATGAAGAAAGGAAATGAACTGTACAGTTATGCACAACATTCGATAATACAGTCTCTTACTGGTTGAGGACCTTCAATGGATGTTGTTCTACTAAGGTCTAGCATTGAAGGCAAGGTTTGCTAAGGCTAGCCATACAAATGCATATTGTCCACATTGTGGACTCGTTGAGATAGTTCATGTCATTTTAATGGATGTTGTTCTACCAAGGTCTAGCATTGAAGGCTAGGTTTGCTAAGGCTAGCCACACAAATGCATATTGTCCACATTGTGGACTTGTTGAGATAGTTCATGTCATTTTTTGAAAGTGCAGATGCACTAGAGAATGTGGGGATTTTATTTGCACCTCCTACAGCCATATCCTTTACAGGCTTTTTATGTGGAAGGATGCTTTGTTAGGGGATTTTGAAGTGGTCGTTCCATCTCACTTTCAAGGAGTCTGGATTGCAATAGACTAGTTTTTTGATACTCCATTTATAGGCAGAGATGTAACACTGTTTTCAATAGTTTGCAGTTTTCTTTAGATGATTTTCATGAGTTGATGTATACTGATCTTAAGCCCCAGTTTATAGCTAAGGGTGCTCATCTTAGAAAATATGCTAAGGATTGTGACTGTCAATCCCAATCTCTCGTAGGGACCTTCGTGCTGTCCTTTAAATAGATATGCGCTGATTGGTGCTCTGTATTTTATTGTTCATATAAGCTGCCTTATTTCAAAAATAAAAGTAGGTACTAAAAACTTTAACCATAAACATCACTATACAAAAATTAATGAACAAAAATAGCAACTACTGGTTAAATCTTCAAGATTTTATTCCTATACAATTTCAACCTCTCTAACACTATCAATCCAAACTTCTGATAGCTATGAAGACAAAGATGTGTGCACAAGCACATGCTTGTAGCACAGTATAATGGGAGGGAAGAGGACCTGAAGGGCTTTGACTCCCACAGCAAAAACTACCACATCTGCCTCGTACAGCTCTGTATCTCCATGTTCATTCACTGCATTTTCCAAGCAGATTTGAAGATTCATATCAGCTCAATGAAAAGAAAATTCTTCCAGCATTTCAGATGTCGTATCACCAAAAAAGAGCAGTGTATCTTCATACTCAACACTTCATGTAAAGAAGGTCTTTTACATAGAATAAAATTTAAATACTTTCCA
Organism: Pinus tabuliformis; assembly: GCA_031772625.1. Lineage (NCBI taxonomy): Eukaryota > Viridiplantae > Streptophyta > Pinopsida > Pinales > Pinaceae > Pinus > Pinus tabuliformis. Next base: position 529,981,409 of record CM062815.1, on the reverse strand, counting down.
ACAATTAAATAACGGCCAAAGTGAAATAATGTGTATTGTTGTCTTTTATAGATTCAAACTGAGTGGCCAATGCCTAGCCTAGTTGGCCAAGCATTCCACTGTTTTTGGGTACTATTTGCCATGTCATATCCTGTTATATGCTCTATTAGCTCCATGTGTCCAAATCTCTGCCACATCACCCTGGTCAAAACCCCATAATCATGGTCAAACTAAGGATCTCTAGCACCCTTGAGGAAGTGCAAAAACCAAAACATGGGTTTGTTCCTCTCATTAAGTAGACCATTTGATTGTAATTCATGTCCAAAACACCTCAACACTCCACCTGTTTGTCCCTTGGAAACATGTGCCACTTGTTTGACAAGCTTTGTCCAATTAGATCTTGAGCATGCCACCTCTAATTGGAAAAATTCCATGTGGCATGTCATCCTCTCACCAAGCTCTGTAATCTGAGACCATGTTGACTTTTTTATTTCTAGGACCACTTTGCATTGGAAAACATAAATTACCTTGGGAAGTGCGAAATGTTGCTGACTATGAGACCGCAATGTCTAAGAAGCATCCAATAATACTATACCAAAGCCAAGGCTACCTACGAACTCAATAGACTCATAACCATGTGGAAAGACATAAGCGCACCTAACATGGGTTGGACTGGCCCCTACAAAGTGAAGGCTCCTCTCGAACCATGAGTCCTCATATAAGCCCATCAAATGTCCCCAATCCTATCGAAGATGAAGGAAACATCAATAAACTCAAAGGGACCAACCATAATCGCAAGCTCTCATACAAATTGATATGTGCAGGAGTCAGATAAAAATGTGGAATCCTCACACACAAGGAAGTTGAAGAATGCAACTACAAAAGAGACTGCCACAATTGTACATGTAATCTACTTATTACGTATAAGTACAAAATTAATGGAGAGTGATTGTCATTGACCAAATCTTCTGTGCGATGCACAAATAAATAATACAAAGTTAAGTGAGTGATCATCTTTAAGCAGGTCACCTATGATATACTTTACAACCAGGCAGGTGAGAGAAAAAATACAAAAGGATAAAATACAAATATAATACACATAAATTAATGGAGAGTGATTGTCATTGACCAAATCTTCTGTGCGATGCACAAATAAATAATACAAAGTTAAGTGAGTGATCATCTTTAAGCAGGTCACCTATGATATACTTTACAACGAGGCAGGTGAGAGAAAAAATACAAAAGGATAAAATACAAATATAATACACATTTGGATGGGAATAAAACAAAGTCTCAACAATAATGTCAAATGTTTGGCATTAAAACAACCTTGGAAACGTAACATTCATATGCAATGCTATTTGTAGCCACAAGTTATGATGAGGTGCTGGCAGCTGCATGTTCAGAAAGCAGGAAGGATTCAAGGAAAAGATATTAGAATGCAACAGAATCAAAAAGTATTTTGTTGTAAAAAATGAAGTAACTGAGAACATACTTGCACACAATGTATTTAAACAACACAAGCATATTTTCTACACAAGATAAAGTACACATTACACAATAAATATCAAGATACCTGCTGAAACAGATGTGACTCTGTTAGAATCGCTGCACAGTACTACATCCTGTACATACTTTCCCCCAAGTATTCTTCCGCCTAATTTTTCAATTGCTTGAATCCAAGGCATAAATATGAGTTCTGCAACAGGCCCCTTGCACCAGCAAACATCAAAATCTTGTTGGTGGCCTAATGCATAATAATATAAAGTTCCCAAAGCTGCCGCAGCTGCAAACAACAAAATTGCACCTATTTAAACCATGTAGCTCAAAGAAAGCTAAATGGGGGAGATGTCAACTACCCTCCATAGCTGTCTCCATGAATATCAATAATATTTGATGTGTTTTTGATATACCTGAGAGGTGTTCTGGAGGAGCAAATAAAGTAACCAAAAGAAATGGCTCCAAAAAGTCACAATAAAGTTGTCTTGATATGCCTCCCTCACGAAGAAGTTGTCTTGCAGTCATTAGGTCATATGACATGTAAGCATTCTCATCCTGAGTAACATTTAGGAATGCTCCAATCATCAAGATAATAATGGTAATAAAAAATACCTCAGCATCATCTCTTCCATATGAAAAACCATGTTATGAAAATGTCAAGACTCGAGACTCCCTTGAAAAAGGCTTGTACAATTGGATTTCAGTGAAATCCTCACCATGAATTCAAAGAAAAGAGAATTTGAACTTTTAGCGGTGTTCATAATGTCAAGCAGACCATGGAACCCATAAAAATTGATTAGAAAAAATGAAATTATATTAAAGAAGTTTTAAACATAAATGAAATGAAGGAAGAAAAAGAGGAAAGTTAAATCATGACAGCTAACATTACGAAAGAGAAGAAAGAGAATAACTAAAGGAAACCAAAGAAAGACACATTAGTCCTTCAGATATTTGAGAAAGACAAAAAATAAAAGACATCTTACCACATCATATTCTACAAGTGCTTTGACAAGTGGGAAAGCTGAGAGACGGTCCAACAATGAAAGAGACCTAATTAAAAATGCAAGGCAATGAGTGAATTTCCATCTCATCTAGCTACAGTCAAGAATCAAGATCAATATCCAGAGTGTAACTACATATTTGGCATCTTTGCATTCACTTTGGAAAAATATGAAATTAGTTGTCACTTCAGAAACTTAAAAAGAACTGCTTGCAAACAAATTATTAAATAATTCACATTCGCCTTTAATTACTATAGCATACACATGATTTCCAAGAGCAACTGTTAGAGTGCAGTCTTATTATAAACATAATGGAATGGTAATAAAGGGTATTTAGAGAATCAAAAGTCAGTAATGTACATTTCAAGTGCATATCATACAAAACAGTTTATCAATTGGCTAGGCTATAAAGCACAGAGTGCCTTTCAAGTAACTTTCCTACCTGAAGGGTTCCAAGAAATTCTTGTCAATTTAGCAAGAAGATTGACATTGTATTTTCCAGTTGTCTTACATATCTGGAGAATAAGATTCTCTAACTGCCAAGATAATATCAAAAGATGCTATGTTATCCATCTTTAAAAGATGGATAAGGAAAGACGTTGGGAAGGAGGGAGTGAGTCTGTCTATATGCATGCGAATCCGTAAATATGAAGAGCATGCCGCAAAAGTATGATGTCCAGTCCTTCCTTGCACTAGGAAGCGCAAGCCCCTCCGGGACCTTTCCGGGACACAAAGAGAAGTACCTAGCCCATCATGGTGAACCTTGAACACAATTGGCGATTTACCAAAATAACCAAAGATTTATTTAAGCTTTTGTGCAAAATACATGTCTAGCATAAATTGCAAGAAATAGAGGTCAAGAAAGAAATATAACAAGGTATAATCAACTCTCGCAATATGGATTTCAAACCTCCATTAGGAGGCAGTTAGCCACTTATCCTAATTGCTTAACTATGACCAAGGCTTCAGATAACTAGTTAAGGAGGTGGAAAGGAAATGTTCAATGGCAAGCCCATTAAAAAACATTCAATATCTTATCAAGAAGGTCCACCTACACCTTTGAATAAGCTCTATTTACACTATGTCTTTACTTTGATGATGGGTATTTGACTTGGAACTAATGCACCCTTGCTGTTTTTGGAGATTCCTTGCATGGTTCAAGATTTGCATGGAGAGGTACCACTTTGCATAAAGGACATAGGGAGTTGGGGTGGCTGCAAGATATTGTTCATGAGTGCAAACGAATAACCAAGTATATTTATAACCATGCTTGGTGACTAAACCTTATGACAAAGTTCACATAGGGTGAGCCTAATTACCCCATTGTCACATGCTTTGCCATAAACTTTCTCTCCCTCCAAAGCATTCTAAATGAAAATCAAGCATTGAGACGAACTTTTTACAATCAGCAATGCCTATTTGGAAAGACAACAGAACCAAATGCAATTGCTATGAAAGTGTGTCTCCTTAAGATAATTTATGGAAGAAAGTCACTAAGGCTATTAGCATGATTGAGGCCCTTGTGAAAGTGTTGAGGATCATGGACGGAGACAAGCCTCCAATGGGATATGTTACCTCTGAGAGTTGTGCATTAAAATGGTGAAAGCTCCAAACCAAGTTGCACAATCTAAGTGGAAACTGGGTAGGTCACCCATTATCACCTCAACAACCTACCTTGCCTCTTTAGGTCGGTGCTTCACTAGCTTTGAGGGGTGCTCCCCTACTAAACACTAGGGTTTAGACCTAAGTTGCACGAAATGTGGAAACATCTCTCTCTCTCTCTCTCACACACACAAACATATATATATATATCAATCACAATATTCAAAACCAGCTGGTCTGAACCATAAACCGGTCAAATCGGCCAGTTCATTAGCAAAGGCCATCGGACCGGTTGAAAAACCGAGTTAACTCGCCCTCCACACAAGTTTTTTGGTCAAACTGAGCATAAATTGGCTGGTTTATGATGGAACTAGTCGTTTTTCCTATAAATCAAATGGTTTTGTCACAAACCATCATGTTTATGATGGAACCGGTCGATTTTCCCATAAATCAAACAGTTCTGTCATACACTGGTCGGTTTATTGCGAGGTCTGCTGCAAACCCCACAGAAGACTCTTTCACAATTTTTCAAGTGGTTTTGAGGGAAACTAGGGGTTACTTTCCTCCAAAAACAGCCCCTCCAAGCCTTTAAGAGGATGTCTCCCCTCTCATTTGCCTCACACATCTCATTTGGAGTTTTTGTGAGCTTGGAGAGTGTTGAGTTTTTGTTGTAGTGGAACTACAAAGAGTTTGGGCTAAGTAGTAGCCCCCATGCCTCCAAAAGCCAAGGATATTGCATGGGCTCATTGTGATATGATTGATGGCAAAATGATCTGCAAATATTTCCAAAAGTCTATTAAAGGAGGGGGTATATTAACAGGCTCGAGCAACACTTGGCTAGGATAGGACTGATAGTTTTTGGCAGCATCGGATGTGCTCTAGCCATGAAAATTGGTGGAGAGACTAAGGCACATGAGTTCTAAAGAACCCAGAAACCATTTGGTGAAATTCCACCCGAATTGTATTTTATTAAAATAATTAATACTTTTAATGGGCTTCCTACGTCTAAACTTAGGAAAATTAAAGTATTAATGGGTATTAATCAAAATATGGGTGAGAATGTTCTAGAAAGCGGATCAAGTCAAGTTTTTAATCTTAGCCGTTGATTAGAGACTTAATCTCGGTCATTGAAGTCTCAACAAGAAAAGTATAAGAAGGAGGCTTGGGGTTCATTCAGAAACACACCGAGAGAACAAATTGATCTAGAGTTCGAAATTTCTAGGGCTAGGAAGCTGAGAAGTTCGAACTAAGTGATCATTCTGCAGCAGAGGGGCAGGGATAGTTCAGGAATACTGGGCAGAGAGGTGGAGAGCCACTAGTGGAGGCAGCGCAGCACCTAGAGGGATTGACGCTAGGCCAGTCTGGGCCCACGCAGGCCTGACGTTGAACCAGGGAGAGCCAATGCAGAGAAGTTGCCCTCACGCAGAAATCTGGAACTGTCGAGGAGCTACCAGAACAGCCGGGGAAGGTTGACGCAGAAGCTCCAGGAGTCAAAAGACACAGCGCAGAGTTGACATAGAGCCTATGAGGCTGACACAAGGCCTACATAGGGCCAACGCAAAGATAGTCAAGGTTAGCCAGTTCTACTGCCGGAAACTGTCGGGTGAAGTGAGGTAATCTCACTCAGTTTTCCACCATTATATTTTTCTCTGTAACTGGATTGTCGGGAGGGCATCCAGCATTGTATTCAGAACTACTGCTTAATAATATAAAACCCTCAAAGTTGTTGCACCGGTTTTCCTGCATTGGGTTTTTCCAGGGACTATTTTGTCCAAAAATAACGGTGTCCTATGTATCTTGTTCTTTGCTCAGTTTCTTGTTTCATGTAATCAAATTAAATTGGTGTAGGCTGCAGAAGTAATTTACTTCAGTATTTTTCAGAAAATAACTTGATAATGTATATTAAAATCAAGTAGGAGAAGTAAATTCAGTTTTGTTGCAGTAGGGGTTCCTTGAGTGTAGGAATTTTCACAAGGATGCCATGTAAAGCCATGTAGAGCACCAAATGATGTAATAGGGCATATTATTGCAGAATACCTTCAAAAGTTTCAGACTCAAGTCACTCAAACAACTGAGAAGTTTGTGACTCAAACAGTTGAAAAGTTTGAAAATCGAGACTTAACCAACTGAGTTTGATCATGATGAGAAGCGATAATGTTGATCACTGATATGTAGACTTATAGTATGCCAATGGCCCCATAGCTTGTAGCAATGTTTCTGGACTCTAGAGGCCATTTAGAGCCTCATTGATTATGTATTTTGTTGGTTATATGTATTGCACTCAGTGCCATTTTGATATATTCACCTTTACATGGTATATAGATGAGCAAACTCATATTTTGTCTCTGTTGGTTTGGAATCATGGTTTTAAATCTTGAAAATAGTTTTTTTCCTTAAAAATTAGTTATTTCATGTGTTTTTTTTTAAACTAGTTCATTGAGATCTAACCAATCCCAGTTTGACTAGTTCCGATTTTGAATACTGTGATATATATATATATATATATATATATATATATATATTCCCTACCTCATTCTTGGGCTTGTCTGGCCCAAAGTAAATGTTAACCCTCATCACCTGAGGTGAGGACTCCTACTTTTGGGCATATTCAATTGACTTTTTTATGCAACAGATACAAACGGGAACCCCTATGGTCAGTAGGTTTTTCCCAATGCGCCTCCCGCCAGAGTAGTCTCGTGTTAAGGTCTTTGGGAACAAAACCTCGAAACGCTAGCCAAGATAACTGAATTCATCCCAAGTTCCCTGCCTAACACGTGAGTCCTACCTTCCAACAGACCGATATTAGAATCAAACCCATTATTATTGCAGCTAGGAAGGTGTCATCTAATGGCCTAAGGGCCATTTCAACAGACCGCAACATAGTATCTCACCCTAAAGACTAACGCGGATGGATCAACAATATATATATATATATATATATGAGTTAATAACACACACACACACACATTTATGTCCATGTGTCATTAACTCATTTATAAAGAAAATTATAGATGATTACATGATGCAAAAATCCAAAATTAGCCTTTATAGATGAGGCTTTACATCCAAGGCTCTGTTACCGACCATTTTGTGGGTGATATCCCTAGGCAAAAAAAAAAATCTCCAAGATGGTGTTGGTAGCCAGCAGCCACCAGCTAGCTCATTGTGTCATTTCTCTGCCACCTGAGTCAGCCATGTGGTCCCTCGCCCATTTCCCTGATCATATGTTTGAAGGTGGGCCTCCCGAACCTAAAATTATGCCTTGTCATTTGGTAATTGAGTATTGTAGTTTGCTTATCATGGACACTTCTGGGCATGGATTAGTGGGGGGCTTCGGCGGAGAGAATGGATTAGGTTTGTGCCCTTGTCCCCTAGACCCCTTTTGGATATTAACCTTGCATTCTAGTCCCGTGGGATCTCTTTTACTTGTGAAGTTTTTATCACTGCAGCAACTGATTTATTTTTCCTACTTATTCCACAATAGGTTATTTATGAAATTACTTCAGTAAACATTAAAATAAATACTACTGCAGATATCACATCGTAATACAGAAACAAACATATGCACAAGAATTAACACATTGACACAGATATTTTGGACAACAATCCGCGGAAAAACCCAATGTGGGAAAACCGGTGCAGTAAGGAGGATTTTATTGTTCAGCAATTCTTCTATACAACAGGGTGCCAAACTGGCTTACCCACATAGAGAAATAATTCTCCATCACTTCTCCCAATCCCAGCGTCAGCCCAACTGACTTCTGCGTGTCTCTCAAACCCTCTGCGTCAGCCCTGGGCCTCTCTGTGTCACTCACACAGGCCTAGCAAGTGACTGCGCAGTCTTCTGTTGCCTCTGTGTCTGCCTGAAAAGCCCTGTGTCTACCTCTCCTCCCTCTGCGCTGACCTCCAATGGTTAATCCCACCTCTCTGCTCCATACTTGTTGCCTCTTCACTGCTCACCAGACCACTGGTTCAATTTCTCAGCTAACCCCGCTCTAGAAATTGAATTGACTGGTCTCCCTCAGTGTGTTCTCCAAGTGACCCTCAAGCCTCCTCTTATACTTTTCTCGTTGACAAATAAACAGTCGAGATTAAGTCCCTAATCAATAGCTAAGATTAGATCTGGCTTGATCCATGACTTTTGGACCATTCTAACATAGTTTTATATTAATACACATTAATATTTTATTTTCCCTAAGTTTAGACTTATGGACTCCATTAAAAATATTAATTATTTTAATATCTCCCAAACTGTTTATAATCTGCCCAAACCCTTTCTGCGTATTGGAGATCTCATGTGCCTTAGCCTCTCCACCAATTTTTGTGGCTAAAGCACATCCGATGCCACCCCAAATCAACGTTACTAACCATTTGGCTCTAGGGATGTTATTTCATGGGAAGCCCTGATTTTGGTTTCGTGATCCCACTCCCTTACTCGCTTATATTACCCTCTTTCCACTCATTATTACCCATTCATCATTTCTCCCACCTGGGTCCACATTCCTCCACTAGATCCACATAGGGTCAAGTTGTCCCTTCCCCTTACACCTTGGGTTGTGGCTTGGAATGATGCTCAGAGGTTAATGCAGCGAAAAAGAAAGATGAAAGCATATTTGGCCACATTTAACAGTAAATTGTACCACAAAATGCAAAAGATGGTCAGGACAAACAGGTTTAGCATGTGGCCAAAAACCAATACATGAGTTGTTGATTTCTGGTACCATCAGATGTGCTCTAAGCCTCAAAATTTGCAAGGACGTTAGGACACATGTATTCCAGAATACCCAGAAATCGTTTTGGGAAATTCCACCCGGAGACAGTTTTATTAAAATAATTAATTATTTTTAATGGATGCCTAAGTCTAAACTTAGGAAATTAAAATAATTAAAGGGTATTAATTAAACTGGGGGTGAAACTTCTAGAAGAACACAAGGACCAAGTCAAAATTATCCAAGCCATTGATTAGAATCTAATCTGGGTTGTTGATTGATCAACGAGAGGATTATAAGAAGGACTTTGATGCACATTTGGAAAGCACACCAGGCAGATACTCAGTGGCCCAAGTAGATCGATTTTCTCACTGGCTAAAGTTCGGCAAGAGGAAATCGAATCAGAGGGTGAGTTGCAGGTGAGAGGGAGAGGGTATCAGCAATAGTCGAGAGTGTAGGAAACGGCAGGAAGAAGCAGCGCAGAAGAGGGACGCAGATCACCCACGTAGAGGCAGTGACGCAGGGATAGTGCAGTCACTACACAGATGCTGACGCAATGTGGCCAACGTGAGGGCAACAGGGTCTCTCAAGTGTCAGAAATTCACTGTAGAGTGGAGAAATTTGTTTGTAAAATTTCTCTCAGTAATTCTTCTTCTATTCTGCTATTCGTAGATTGTACAAGAGATTTTGCTGAAGAATAATAAATGAAACCCTCATCTACTGCACCGGTTTTCCCACATTAGGTATTTCCAAGGACAATTGTCCAAAAACAACTGTGTCAATGTGTTATTATTGTGCTAGTATTTTCCTTACATTTATTTTCTCGCAGAAATTAATTTTTGAATACTGCAGTGTATGTATTTCAATATTTTCCGTAGACAACTGCAAATAATTTGTTTCAGTAAATTAACAAATAGAAGAAATATTATCAGTTGTTGTAGTAGGATTTGGAATTTCCAAATTTTCACATGGTATCAGAGCGAAGGTAAAGCAAGAGAGCAGACCGAAAGAGCCCAGCATTGAAGAGAAGAAGGGAGATCGAAGTGTTGCATAGGCAACAAATCGAATCCCCGGAGGGATTGCGCAGTCCAAGCCAGGAGGGCAAGATTCTCGAGGAAAATCTCTCTTTGAGTGAGTTGACAGAGAGGTAAGATTTCCAGTTCGTGATTTGCCAGACGCAGAGGGAGCAGCGCAGCAATAGATCCAGTGCAGAGCAGTCTTCAGGTGGGACGCAGTTTTCTGCCGCAGATGCTGGGGCAAAAAAACAATGTTCCACCGAGTTTCCGGGACAGGGAAACGCGGGAGCAAGGATACACACAAGGGGGATGTATATAAGCAACCCCAAATTTTAGGGGTTTTTGGGGGAACCGGGGGGACGTCATAGTCATAAAGATTATAAATTATTAAAAAAATTAATATATAAAAATAAAAAAATAAAATCCCAAAAATATGTCAATAACTAAATAGAAAATCTTAATAATTATGAAATGTACATCTAAAGACTAAATATGATCATCATTACATATTAGACTATTATCATTTATGAATTATCATTTGACATTTCTGCATTGTAAATCTAAAAGTAAATTACTAAATTGAATCCATCAGTTGATGTTATGCAATGTTCCTTCTACTCATCATTTGGCGTGATGCAAGGCACATCTAAATTAAATTAATAAATTCATCATTTGAGAATTGAAATTATGCAATGCACATCAAATTTTCAAAAATGATAAAAAGTAAATTCATCATATGACAATGACATTGACATTATGTTGAAGTCTAAAATAGCCATAAAATACTAAACTAAAAGTAAACAAAGCAAGCACTGAGCAATGAAATACAAGTAAATTTCTCAAAAAATACTAAATAATATTAATAAATACTAAGTCTTAAGTTTTAATATACTTTAAGTTTTTTATTTTTGTTATTGTTTTTATTTTATTTTTTAAGTTTTAAATTTTAATATAATTTTATTTATTTATTTATTTAAAAAACAAAAAATTAAGTTTTAACAAGTTTTAAGTTTTAATATAGTTTCATTTTTTTTATTTTTCTTAAATTTTTTCATATATTTAAATTTGTATTTTTTTTAATTTTTAATGTTTTATAAAAATTATTAGACAAAAAAATGGGGGGACGCATATGCATCCCCCCGTCCCACTCAATGTTTTACAACTCGGACTCGGACTCGGACTCGGCCGAGGATCGACTCCGACTCGGACTCCGACTCGGTAATGACTCGGCCGGCTCGATTTCAATGACTCGGTCGTTGTAAAAAATACATTAAATATTTATTTTTTTTTATAAAAAAACATAATTTTAAATATTTTAAACATAATTTTAAAGATTTTCATTCAAGTTTCCAAACACACAACATTATAATATACATGGAAGACAACATATGATCAAAGTAGGCTCATGAACCAATCCATTATATCAAAATGGTACGGTGGTACCCAATGGCAATAGTAAATACATAGTCAACTGTAGTCTGTCATACATGATCAAAGACTCAAGAGTCAAAACAAAATACAAATAACCAAGGAGGCTAGTAGCTACTGCCAGAGGAGCCAAGATCATCTCGACCAATCTCTGGATCATCATCATCAGAGTCAGACAAGGGGCCCCATCAATGACCAGTACTGGCTACTGCTAGAGTTGCCAACATCATCTAGCTCAGTGTTACTTGGGAGCAGGAGCGGAAATGGGGAGCGAGAGCGAAAACGGGAGCAGAAGCGACATTTTCAGAAGCTCCAGGTTTGAGAGCGAATCCCAGAGGAGTTCAACAACCAATGTCACTAACATCAAGGTACATAGAGGGATTGGTGCTCTTGATTAAATACGAGTTCCATACCCTAATACATGACAAAATTCAATGGAAACATTGCAATCCTCCAATCCTAAAACCCTGAAAAAATGATAAGTCTGCTGGATTTTGAATGAAATCTAAAATTCTACTTTCTCCATATGAAATCCAATGAGGTTGGAACCACTCTTAAACATCCTGAGTCATTTCATGGTAATGTTAAAAATTTAAGTAAAAGGATGAAAATGAAGATTAAGGAGAATGTCACTTTTACTTTAAGAATTTAACATTACCATGAAATTTGAACATCATATCAATACTAGGAGAGGGGAATGGACCCCAAATAGCACTTAACCAATTTAGAAAACACCTTGGAGTCCCCAACAATCAGCCAAATGTTAAAAAGTTAAAAAAAAAATAGAAAAATCGTTGTTTCTTTGGGTGACTGGCTGAATTTAATGACTCGGCCGAGTAGATGTGCAAAACGGCCGGGTTGACCGAGTCATGACTGACTCGGCCGAGTCATGCAATAACTCGGCCGAGTCAGTCATGACTCGGCCTCCCGGACTGGTTTTTCTACCGGGTCACTCCTCAAGGCTTCAACTCGGTTCGACTCGGCCGTTTCGGTTTCGAAACGGCCGGTTTGTAAAACAATGGTCCCACTTGCGTCCCCCCGGCATCCCCCTTGCATCCCCCCGTCCCCCCGACATCCCCCCTGGAAAGGAGTCGCGTTTCGCCGCCAAAAAAACATCCCCCCAGAGTTTCCCCGAGTTTCCCCAAAAAGGGGACGTGGGGGAAACGTTTCCCCAAGAGTTTCCCCATCCCCGGAGCGTGGGGGAGCGTCGGGGCGCGTCCCCCACCCTAGGGGACACGTCCCCGTGCAACACTGAAAAAAACGTCAAGAGAAGGAGAATAGCACAGAACAACATGAATAGTCACGATATATTATCTTCCAGATTGGAAGAAGAATTCGCATGCTTGTCAAGTTCAGCAACAACATGTGTTTGGTATATTGATAATGGAGCTTCAGCTCACATGACTAGAGTACGAGAATACTTCTCTAGCTATCAAGAAGAGCAAATGGACTTCCAGATCACTATGGCAAACAAAATGAAGTACACTCCAGTAGGGAGAGGCACCATAGTGTTTCAGACGAAAGTAGTAACCAGCGTAAGAACCACTAATGTACTGCATGTGTCGGGATTAGGAATGAATATAATTTTAGTGTCCCAACTAAAGGACAAAGGGTACGATGTATACTTCATTGGAAGGAAAGTGTATGTCAAACATCCCAGCTAGAAGAAGAAGAGATTGTATAGATTGGAGCTCGAAGCAAGAGATTGTATAGATTGCAGCTCGAGTCTCCAATGGCACTGATAGGCAGTAATCATAATGGGGAAAAGGAACTAAATGAACTATGGCGCAGGCGAATGGGACACTTACACCATGGAACATTGAGAATGCTCAGAGAGACTGTTACAAGGGTTCCACTCAGATATTTGTGGCCTGATGTCGACGAAAGCTCTTAGCGATGGCGAGTACTTTGCCACCCTTATTGATGACCACTCTAGAAAAACCTGGATCTATTTCTTAAAGACCAAGGATGAGGTCTTTGATCGGTTTAGAGAGTTTAAGGCTCTCATAGAAAACATGACAAGAAAAAAAGATAAAGGTATTGCGCTCAAATAATGGTGGAGAATATACAGATAAAAACTTCACAGATTTTCGCACAAAGGAAGGCATCAAAAGAGAGTTGACACCTCCATATAATCCACAGCAAAATGGAGTAGCGGAGCGGAAGAATAGAACAATTGTCAGGGCAACAAAGGCTATGTTATATGACCAAGAGTTGCCTAGATTCTTATGGGCAGAGGCATGCAACACAACAATATATATCCAGAATCAGTTTCGAAAAAGTCCCGAAAAAATCGCGATTTATGGAAAAAAATCGCGATTTATTCCTAAAATCACGATTTTTTTGGCAAAAGGATTAAATCGCGCGACTTTTTGGCGATTTTTTCGTTTACAAAAAAATCGCTATGTAATCGAAAGAATCCCGATTTAATCGGGAGTCGATGGAAAAAATCGGCTTCCATTTTTTATGCGTGGATAAAATGCCACAAAGGGTGATTTCGGTTCATTTTCGCTGTCCGTTTTCACTGTTTTGGCTGCTATGGAGAATCAAGGGTTACATTCCAACTTCCGTTTGCAACTTTGCCATTGCGTGGAGAGGAGCCGACAAGGTATGTTAAACAGTTAATGTTTCAGTCAAGGACCAAGGTTAATGTTAATGTTTCAGATTTCCTGTAAATGTTAAACGTTGTTAAAAATTATTAAATCTTACATTTCAGCGGATTGTCAATGGTCATTGTATGGTAATATATGTCTACGACTCTACCAATGTGAAACCTTGTAGGTTGTAGCTACTACAAGACAGTATTATAAATTTAATAATTTATAACAAAACCCTTAACTCGCTGACAGAAAAACCCTTGTAGCAAAACTGCAATCATCAATTCATGGTTAATGAACAGTCAATCAAGATATTTTAACGCCAATATACAAAGCAATCTGCTACAATAAGAAAATACTCATGTTTTGTTGATAATTCGATCACTAGTTAGGGGCCAGGGCTTCTGAAATTTACTCAGAAAACAGTTTTGGTCACAAATAATTTTACAACAATACGCAAGTCCACAATGAACAGGACTGATTTGTCCAAGAAAACCAGTAATATACCAATTCAATACTGTATGTAAAATGAACCAGATTCACTGCCTTAATTCCTACTAACAGCTACAAAGTCTGAGCTTCTTTCTTGGCCTACTGTCAATAGTTTAGAGTAAGCTCCTGCTACAAATCTGTAGGGAACAAAGACTTGCAAAAACCCTACTGTGCTCTATGTCAAATATAGCCAAATAGGATCAACAAACATACTTTGTTTGAGTGATCTGTTTCAGGACATCATTTAGGACTATTTTGATGGATCATTGCTACATAAACGTTACTCCTATTGTTGGTCCAAGGGAATGTCGAATAGCTTTAAGCCTTGTACCAAACCAAAACAATCTTGCACTTAGTTTCTTTGTTGATTAGAAATTTAGAATTATAGCCTCTTTAAGACATGCAGACTCTATATTATATATTATATATTATATATTATATATTATATATTATATATTATATATTATATTAGAATTATAGACTCTAAGATCTGCAGAGTCCAGACTCTATATTTATTATTTCATAATCATAAATGAATCAATGATAAAAGTTTTATGTACTATAAATTTGTTTTATGTTAAATTTACTAATTTGTTTCTAAATTCTGAGTGCAATACAAATTATATTTTGTTGATTTGAAGGCTAAAGCAATTTAATTTGTTTCAATTTTTTTTGTGCCCAAGTTTAAACTTTAAATTCAAGCTCAAAGTTTAAAACAAAATGCCAAGGATTTTGAACACTGTGGGAATTTGGTGAGCCTGATACTACACCCGAAACTAGGGGGGTCAAAAGAATGTATTTGACTTGCAAGTTGTGTGGCAAGCATATGTCAGGAGGGATCAATAGATTAAAATTCCATTTGGGGCAAAATGTTGAACTTTGCACAAATACAACTCCAGAAATCATCCGACGGGCCATTCAATCATTGATGGATAAAGAGGACGGAAAAGACACCAGGGCAGCACTAAAAAACCAACTTGTAGGGGGCTCAAGAGTAGGGGGAATTGAGAGTGGCAGTGCTTCTTCAGCAACATCACCTTCCTCACCCATGGGTACTCATCCTTCTATCTCATCTTTTTTTGTTCCTAGAACAACAGCTGGTTCACAACCTGGGATCAAATCAGCAATGAAAAAAAAGGAAAAGGCAGAAGCTGACAGGTTGGTCAGTAAGTGTCTTCTATGGAGTGATGTTCCTTTCAACATTGCCAAGACAAACCCATTCTACCAACCTATGTTTGATGTTGTTGCTATTGTTGGCCCGGGGTACAAAGCCCCCACCTTTGCAGAATTGAGAGGGCCTCTTCTTCAAGATGAAAAGATTGATTGCACTGCTAGATTGGCGGAGTTTAGGGCATCATGGGAACACACTAGATGCACAGTTATGTCAGATGGTTGGACTGAACAGAAGGGTAGGACCCTTCTTAACTTCTTGGTTAGTTGTCCCAAGGGAACAATGTTTATGAAATCTGTTGAAGCATCTGCACACATTAAAGATGCACGTACATTATGTGAGTTGTTGGACCTCTTCATTCAGAAAGTAGGCCCAAGCAATGTTGTCCAAGTCATAATGGACAACGTTGCAAATTATGTTGCAGCTGGCAAGATGCTTATGGAGAGGTATCCTAACTTTTTTTTGACACCATGTGCTGCTCATTGCATTGACATGATGTTGGAGGATATAGGTAATATTCCTACTGTGAGGGATATTGTTGAATCATCCAAGAGCATAACAAAATTTATATATAATAATGCATTTGTGCTTATCTTGATGAGAAGATTCACCAACAACAAAGAGTTGGTGCGTCCTGCCATTACACGATTTGCCACTACTTTCATATCTCTTCAGTCTCTGTTGAATTCTATGTGGGATGTGCAGAGCATGTTTCTCTCAGCGGATTGGCGTTCTTTATCTATTAGCCGCAAACTGGAGGGAGAGGGCATATGCATACTAGTTTCATATGATCAGAGCTTTTGGGCAGGAGTAGAGGAGGTGTGTGCCATTTCAGAACCTTTGGTAAGGGTTCTTCGGTTGGTTGATGGAGACAAGCCCGCAATGGGCTACTTGTATGAGGCCATGGGTAGGGCCAAAGAAGCAATTCATGCTTATTATGCAGATAAGGGAGACGAGGGGTTAGAGAAACAACATGTCATATGGAGAGTGATTGATCAGCGATGGAACAATACCCTCCATCGCCCCATTCATTCTGCAGGTGTCTACCTCAAACCTGCATTTTCTTACGCTTGTGGTTTCAGATTTGATGCCGAGGTGATGGATGGATTCTTCACTTATGTTGAGAGGATGGTGTCATCTGAGCAAGAACGTGAGGAGATTTCTAAAGAAATGGAGGTCTATAGGATGGGAGGTGGCACATTTGGTTTTAACATGGCTATTAAGAATAGGACGACCAAAATGCCAGGTAAGCTTTAGTTTGTTTCAAACTTTCAAGTTTAGAATTTCAATGTTTTTTTTATGTTTTTCATTTTTCTTTTAACTTGTAGATGCTTGTGGACAAGCTATGGTGCCAGAGTACCCCATCTCCAAAAGCTTGCCATTCAAGTGCTCAGCCAAACATGCAGTTCCTCTGGGTGTGAGCACAACTGGAGTGTATACACTCCAAAAAGCGTAACAAGTAAAAAGATTTCAAATTAAATTTTTTGAATTCATTTGATTAATTTTAATATTTAAATTTTCTAAGTACTAATTTACAATCTATGACCCTAATACAGATTGGAGTCCCAACACCTCAATGACATGGTCTACGTCTACTACAATCTTCAATTGTGGATGAGACAGCTTCAGAAACCTACTGATGTGGAAGCCATCTCATTGGACAATATTGATACCACCTCTTCATGGAGAGTCAAGACTGAGAGGCCGATCGTGGACTCGATCCCGGATTGGTTAGGTGTGGATCTAGAGGATGTAGCAGTTGCAGAGGAGGGAGAGCCAGAGATAGAGGAGGAGGAGCAACATCAAGGTCAAGAGGCAGTAGCAGAGCTGGATGAGGATGCTGAGGAGGAGGTGACACCATCTAGGATGGGCAGCAACAGCAACATAGCACAGAGGCCACCTCTTCCATCGGCTTCTAGAGGACGATTGAGTCCATTTGATTTTGTATCCCCAGGGGCAGGGCCTTCTTCCTCTAGAGGAAAAGGCAAAGCCATTCCCTATTCCCGTAAAAGGGGAAGAGGATCTCAGTGACTGATTACTTGATGACTTTTAGATGACTCATGATATACATTTATTATATTTTTTGTTGATATTTTGACTCTTGAGAGTTGAGACTCAGACAGGACTCAAAATTCAGGAGTTGATTCACTATTTTGATATGTGATGTAGCACTATACTTCATATACATATTATATATTATCTTTCTTTACATGTTTATGTGGAAATGCATTTATTTGATGTTGTGGATACTCTAGATGTTAAAAAAAAATAAAAAATAAAATGAATAATTTTGTGTTTTTTTAATTTTGCCGACTTTTTGCCAACTTTTTCAAAAAACTCTCGACTTTGCCGAGTTTTTCAACTTTTGGACCCTTGACGAATTAATCCCGACTTCGACTTTTTCCACATTGTCCAGAATAGAACTCCTCACAGAGCATTGGGGAAGAAAACTCCTTAAGGAGTCTTCACAGGGAAGAAGTCGGAGGTGAGTCACCTTAGGATATTCGGAAGTGTAGCATATTGTCACATTCCAGACGAGAAGCGTAGTAAGCTGGATCAGACTGCAAAAAGGGGGTACCTAGTAGGGTATAACGAGATCTCAAAAGCATACAGAATCTACATTCCAAGCAATAGGAAAATTGTAGTAAGACGATATGTAAAGTCCATGGAAAATAGAGCTTTCAAAAAATCTCGAGAGATGCCAGCAAAAGATCAGTTAGCAGATGTTCCATTAGTCCAACAACAACAGGGACAGCAAGAAGGACAAGTAGGAGGAGAGATATCAAGATCGAGTACCGTAACTAGCACCAATATTTCCTCAAGAGTAGGAAATCCAGGCAATTCTTAGCAGATGGAACACCTGGAACAGAAGGAGGATTTGATTGAGCCTCCCACCACCAGTGGTAGAACCAGCAAGGAAGTACGGCAGACGTTGAGGGACGCAAAGGAGTTTGTCAGAGCTCCTAGAACCGAGAAGAGGCAACGTAGACAACCTGACAAGTACCAAGCCTTGGTAGCACAGGTTGAAGAACCCTCCAGCTTTCAAGAAGTCGTACAACACCAAGTTTGGGTGGATGCCATGGTAGAAGAGTATAGTTCTATCATGACAAATGATGTCTAGGAAGTGGTACCTAGACCAGAGGATAGATCAGTTGTAGGATCAAGGTGGATCTACAAGATCAAGTATGTTGCAGATGGTAGTATAGAGAAGTACAAGGCTAGGTTCGTGGCAAAGGGGTACGCACAAAAGGAAGGAATAGACTATGAGGAGACCTTCGCCCCAGTAGCTAGATATACCTCTATCAGATCTGTTATATCCCTAGCAGCTCAAATGGGATGGGAGATTCACTAGATGGATGTCAAGACATCGTTCTTGAACGAAGTGATAGAAGAAGAGGTGTATATAGAACAACCCGAAGGCTTCGAAACTCATGAAAAGAAAACTCATGTATGCAAATTAAAGAAAGCCCTGTATGGGCTCAAGCAGACACCCAGAGCATGGTATGGTCAAATTGATAGTTACTTGTAGCAGTTGGGATTCGTCAAGAGTGATGTTGATCCCAATCTCTACTATCTAGTGGTGGAGAATGAGCCACTTATTCTGGTATTATATGTGGATGACTTATTTCTAACAAGGTGATCTAGGCTCATAAAGGACTGCAAGAAGAATCTTGAAGCAGAATTCGACATGAAGGATATGGGGTTAATGCATTATGTTCTAGGGTTGGAAGTTTAGCAGAAGAATGGGGAGATATTCCTTGGGCAAGGAAGATATGCTACAGAGATTCTGAAGAGATTCCTAATGCAGGATTGCTAGCCCAAGGCTACGCCTATGATCACCAACTGGAAGAAAATAGATGCATCAAGAGACAAGGAAGTGGACCCAACCTTGTACAAACAACTCATTGGGTTGCTCATGTATCTGGTTAACACTAGGCCAAACATTTGCTTTGTTGTCAACACTCTTAGTCAGTTCATGGTGGAACCAAAAAAGGTGCATTGGGCAGCAGCTAGGTACATTCTTAGATATGTGCGTGGAACAGTGAAATATGGGTTGAAATACACCCGAGGAGATGGCGTCAGATTGAACAGATTCACAGATGCAGATTGGGCAGGTAGTTCAGTAGACCGAAAAAGTACCTTTGGGTATTGCTTTAACGTTGGATCAGGAATGATCTCTTGGTGCAGCAGGAAGCAGAAGTCAGTAGCTCTGAGCTCAACAGAAGCAGAATATATGGCAGCCAACACAGATATGTGCGAAGCTATATGGCTTAGAAAACTGCTTGTGAGTTTGTTCAGGAAGAGGATGGAAGCGACCAGTATTTTTTGCGATAATTAGAGTTGTATCAAAATCTTGGAGAGTCCAGTATATCATGATCGGTCGAAAAACATTGATATCAAATGTCACTTTATCAAAGACTGTGTCCAGCATGGGGCAGTATAGCTGCAGTATGTCCCCCCAGGAGATCAAGTAGCAGACATACTCACAAAGGAAGAACTAATTTCATCCAGTTCAGGGAGAAAATGGGTATGGTAGAGAACTCGTTTCAATAGCAGAAACAGATGGTTTCTCAGTTGCAGAAGCAGAAGACGAGAGGGAGTTGCAGTGCAGATACAGTGGTTGGCAACAGTATGTAGGGTCAAGAGCAGCACAGATGCAGCATTTGCATAGTAGTTGGTGGGCAGTAATGTCAGACATCAGCAGCGCAGAGGGAGATGTTACAGAGTCAAGATAATGCTTCAGCAGGTTGCATTACTAGAGCACATTCCTCACTAAGAGGGAGTGTTGATTTCTGGTAGCATCAGATGTGCTCTAAGCCTCAAAATTTGCAGGGAGGCTAGGACACATGTATTCCAAAATACCCAGAAATCGTTTTGGGAAATTCCACCCGAAGACAGTTTTATTAAAATAATTAATTATTTTTAATGGATGCCTAAGTCTAAACTTAGGAAATTAAAATAATTAAAGGGTATTAATTAAACTGGGGGTGAAACTTCTAGAAGAAGACGAGGATCAAGTCAAAATGATCTGAGCCATTGATTAGAATCTAATCTGGGTCGTTGATTGATCAACAAGAGGATTATAAGGACTTCGATGGGCATTTGGAAAACACACCAGGCAGATACTTAGTGGCCCAAGTAGATCGATTTTCTCACTGGCTGAAGTTCGGCAAGAGGAAATCGAATCAGAGGGTGAGTTGCAGGTGAGAGGGAGAGGGTATCAGCAATAGTCGAGAGTGCAGGAAACGGCAAGAAGAGGCAACGCAAAAGAGGGACGCAGATCACCCACGCAGAGGCAGTGACGTAGGGGCAGCGCAGTCACTGTGCAAAGGCTGACGCAGTGTGGCCAGCGTGAGGGCAGCAGGTCCTCTCAGGTGTCAGAAATTCACTGTGGAGTGGTGAAATGTGTTCATAAAATTTTTCTCAGTGATTCTTCTATTCTGCTATTTGTAGATGGTACATGAGATTTTGCTACAGAATAATAAAATAAACCCTCATCTGCTGCACTGGTTTTCCCACATCGAGTTTTTCTGGGGACAATTGCCCAGAAACAACTGTGTTAATGTGTTATTATTGTGCTAGTATTTTCCTTACATTTATTTTCCGAATAAATTAATTTGTGAAGACTACAGTGCATATATTTCAATATTTGTCGTAGACAACTACAAATAATTTGTTTCAGTAAATTAACAAATAGAAGAAATATTATCAGTTGTTGCAGTAGGATTTGGAATTTCTAGATTTTCGCATGAGCTCTACCCCATCATCATGGTTGTCACCTTGGTTTCTATAGGTTCTATGAACCTCCTTCATCATATAGGAACCCATGATTGTCCCAACCCCTGGTGGGCAATGAACCACCCTACCTTAAAAGGGGGTATTCACTGCTATATCTTATACATCATGCTCTTACCCCTTGAGCCCCGAGCAGTTAATCAAAGAAAATCATAAAAAGGCAAAAGGCATATAAAGAAGGGTGGAAAAATCAAGGTCAGGGCACCTCATGTACCACGATTGCTCCCTCCTATACATTATAAACCCAAGTGTGAGCTTCCCTCTTATTAGCTACCCTTGTACCCTAGCATGTGACCGAGGGTTGCCCTTCTCATCCGCTATTTCATTCACCTATCTATCACATGCCACCGCCTTTTGAAGGATGTACTTTGAATATATTATCTCCTTTAGAAGTAGAAACCACCTAATAGGATTCTTGGTTAATCCCATTTGGAGTTTAGGAAACATTGGCATATCTCGAAGCCCATTATGGAAGGGCAGGCCACTAAGTCACAAGACACGTCCTCCAAGGTCCCGTGTCCCGTATTTTACGTGTCGGACACGAAAACGGCCCTAAAACGTGTCGAAAACGTTTTTCATCGTGTCCTGTAAAATGTAAAACGTATTCGTCGGTTTTCATCGTGTCCTGCATCTGGAAAACGCGTATTCCATTGATAGAAAACGTTGCCTGCATAAGCTACAATTTTTTTTGAAAGAAACAAATAATTTTTGAGTGGGGCAGCTTAATGATCAAGTCTAGGCCCTAGTATTGATATGTTATTCATGGTAATGTTAAATTCTTAGAGTAAAAGTGACATTCTCCTTAATCTTCATTTTCATCCTTTTACTTAAATGTTTAACATTACCATGAAATGACTCAGGATGTTTGAAAGTGGTTCCAGCCTAATTGGATTTCATATGTAGAAAGTAGAATTTTAGATTTCATTCAAAATGCAGCAGACTTATTAGGTTTTCAGGATTTCAGGATTGGGAGATTGTAATGTTTCCAGGTGACACCACCTGCCGGGGATACCCCTGCCACCAGTAGAGGACGTGGTCTACCTCCTATAGCTCCTACTTCTAGTTCTTCAGCTTCTAGAGCATAGCAAACTCCACTGCCAACTCCACCAGCACCAGCATCTACATCTAGAGGGAAAGGGAAAGCTGTGGCATTTTCTCGCAAGAGGGGCAGAGGAAATCAATAGGATTAGACTTTAGTTATTTTCTTATGTGCTTGTAAGTTGTACATGAACAATGAAAATTGAATATTCAAGAATCAAGACCAAGCATATCACATTCTAATTTCTAAATAGTAAATTTTGATTCTATTTATTTTTTTTAAGTGAACTATGAACTTTGAGAAGTAATTATATTTTAATTTGATTAGATAAGCTGCAACCTGCAATTTAATATGGATAAAAAACTATATTTCAGTATATATATATTTTTGTTATTAAATATATATAAAACGTGTCCCCCGTGTCCTGTTTCCAGGTCACTGCGTTTCGTATTGAATACTCATATTTACGTGTCCTCGTGTCATGTGACTTAGGCAGGCCATTATGAAGTCCCCACATGTGGTACATGGTTGGTAAGCTCATTTACTCGATTTCTCTAATGACTTCTTGTACTGGAAGGCTAGAAGACGCATTGGATCATATGCAGGATTGTATATGGTCTCCATCTTAGGTTTGGTCTCCCTATACGGGGTCATAATCCTCAAGAGGGCTACATTGGCACATGTAGGGTGTGCGTTAAGAGCCATGGGCCTCCACAACAGCAGACAACACTCCATGGATCCCCACAACCATTCAGAGATTGCTCGTGGTTCACTTATTGGACGAGGAAGATGCACCTGATCCATCATGCCCAGCTGGCCCTAGATTTGCACCATACACTTGGTAGATGATCCAAGACTTGCACGATGATGTGGCATCACCTACACCATCATCTTAGCCCTTGCAAATGATCTACAGGCATCTTCAATTTGTTAGGAGACCCATGAAGACAATTGTGTGCCCCCACATGTTATTTGGAGCACCACAGGTTATTACAAGGGGCTAACCCTTTGTCCACTGCTTTTGAGGGTCCTACTCTTCATTATGGCAGCCATGGACCTCATTAGACCTCTTAGAGGGCCCTACAACATGCATGGATTATTATTTGACCTCTTGAGAGGCTTATTAATTCATTTATGAGCTAGTTTGGTGGGCTTGTCACAAAAATTTGGATTATTAGAACATTATTTTATTTTTGGGGCTTATGTAGGCCAAAGAGGCTAATTCGAACTCCTAATTAGCGTATAAATACAAATGAGATGAGTTCATTTGCTCATCATCACTTTGGATTGGATCTTTTCTCCCTCTTGAGAATTTCGCACCTTTTTTAGAGGACGAATTGGAGCTTTATGGATGAATTTTGATGTGTGGATATTGGTTTATCTTATCTTGGAGCTTCTCTCTTGTCAATTGTGGATGGTTGGACATATTCTGTTACATGTAAGTACATGCTTTTAATGTTATTCTTGTTTTACTTTGTCATGTAAATTGGACTGGGATTTTTGCTATTTTAGGGCTAATTGTTGCATGCATTTATCGCTTTAAATTGTGGAATTTTGTCTCTATTGTAGCATCTCTCAATGTATGGGTCATGTAATGCGTCGAAATCTCCTAGGACTAATTCTAACAGCGAATTGACCTTATAAGTCATCTCCTTTGTGCATCGAAGTATAAAAGCTACAAGATTGCTTCTCTTTGACCTAGTAGGCTAGCGAAGTAGTCTTGAGGCCTACTTGACCAAGAACCAAAGGTCCTCACTCATATTCATCATAGACTCCATTCTCCCAAGACTAAGGCGCTAATCTACAAAGAGGTGGTAACCTAAAATCATATCCTTTCACCTTTTCCAGGTCTAGCCAAGTTGGGTCACCTAGGGCATCATTTTCCTAGCAAACAACCAATCCAAAAAGTTCAATCTCTTAGGGTCTCCTGCACTGGTGTTTCCTCAAGACCTCCTCCGAATTTGAGGCCATTCCGATGGTGGAGTTGTGATAGAATCCAATCCCTCGCTTCGGGATCAAAATTTTCCCTAACATCCCCAAAGGCTAGTACCTTAATGGATCAATTCAAACCTTTAAGTGGATATTCTTTCTTTGATCCATTTCCATACCTTGTCCAAGTTAGGGACAATCATTGGTTTTCATACTCTTCTCTCCTACCCTAGACTGGGTCCACATGGTCCCGTGTGGTCTCGCTCCTTTGCAAAGACAATTCTTCAAGAACCATCCAGGGTATCAATTTCAATAAGGATTTTAGGGATTGGGAAATTCCTTCACAAGTCATATCACATAAACCTAACCCTCAAATCTTCCCTTCATTTCCCTAGAAGACATTGTACCTTGCTTAGAAAGCAAGAAAGCTCTATCTTTCTAACTCTTCCGAGAAAGGGATTATTTGGGTTACTCCACATCCTTTCATTGATTTATCCTTCATCAGTGACTCCATACTATATTGGGTCTCCTCCCATTAGTGAAAGTCTATAAATAGATAGGAGCCTTAGTTGAGGTGACAGTGGGCTAAGTCTCCATTTGTTGCCCTTGGCCTAGCATTTGCCCTTTAGATATCCCCCTTAGGTCCCCTGCTAGTTTGAGCAGTTACAGGCTCCAAAATCATCTTTTATATGTGAAGCTATATGTGTTAAAACTAAAATAAAAAATGATTTAAAACAATTATTAGCTACATCAACATATCATTAATCATAAAAATCCTCATCCTCATCAACAAAGATAGAACACGATCCTTGTTCAGCAAAAGAGGCAACTCTACTAGTAGTTCCACTTGCACTTGCATCACCACTGGCACTAATATCAAAAGCAGAAAGCAAGAGCTCTAAGTCTAGACATTCTACTTCCACATCCCAACCATTATGAGGTCCACTTGTATATTCCTCACCCTTATGAGACACAAGGAGTAGGTTTGAATGCACATATACAAGGTCCTCCGCCTTTTGCGATCCCAACCTATTGCACTTCACCTTATGAATGAAACTGTAGGTGCTCCAATTCCATCCTGCTGATGAATGTTTAGTTTTCGAGTGTGATAGATACAAGCACAATATTTCTCAAATACTGGTAATTACTTCTAATGATATATGTCTTCTTTTAAAAATTCTAGTTTATCATTAAGCAACCATACTTCAGAAATTCAACCTTAAACAATAAAGACAATAGAGATCACAATGCACAAAGATAACAAAAGATTTACCCTAGGAAAAACCACTTGGGGGAAAACCCAACAACCTTCTTCTTACAAAAATTCTTCAGTTCAACAAGAGAAACATCTAATGCAGCTACTCGACTATGAGGTCAAACTAACCAACAAAGCCTATGGTCAAACTTGGTCCACAACCCTTAAGTCAAGCCCTTAAACTGCCCTGCAACTCAACCCTACAATTTCGCCATGCAACTTCGACCCTGCAACTTCGTCCCTACAACTTAGCCCTGCAACTTTGACCCTGAAATATGGCCCTGCAACTCGGCTTGCCCCAAAAACTGCTAACCAAAATTCACACGTGCGAGGTATAGAAAGAGAAATGTGAGCTAGAGAGAGAGATATCTTCTTCCTTCTCCTTCGTCCTTCTTGTACTTCTTATCCTTCGATGCCCAGAAACTTCTTTCTTGTGTGAGGTCGAATGGTGCCTTTGTAGAGGAGATTGAATGCCTTTATATAGTGTTTTGCCTTCGTGAATGGGTGTGTCCCTTCACTGGGGCCGACTTGACTATTTTGTTGCCAAAAATTCAAATTTCGAAATTTTCTCCTTTAAATCCGACATGAAGAACATTTCTTACAAATTCTTTATACATTACAAGGGCTAAAATATAAATTATGAACACCATCCATAACTACAAAATTCAACAATTAAGAGCTTGCCTCTTGTGATAGAATACGAGTGGCAAGACTTTGCAAATAAACACCACTTTCCCCATGACAAGTCCACCACTTAACCAAGTTCATGGTCCTCCTCTCTTCCAAAGTTGATATGTCTACAAAATCCTCTAATCCAGTAGCAAAATAGGAAAATTTCGCCCTTACATCAGCTTGTAAAGAAGCTAGAAACAACCTCTGAAAGGCTTTCTTCACTCCATTGACCACCTCCTTGTCCTTATGTGGGGCCATATTCTTCCCATTACTTTTAGCGATGAATTCTTCATCATAAAATTTTGGATTCAGAGCATGTGCCAAAGTGTGCAATGGAGTGTTGAAGTCATTCCACCTCGTAACAATGATGGACCTCACTTGTTCAGCAAAATCAAAATCCACAAAAGGAAGAGTAGGAGCCTCTTGTGTAATAATTTCCATGGTTTTTTCAACCATGGTATCCATGGCATCATAAACCTCTCCTAGGAAAGGTTTCTCTATGTCTGCATCTCGAAGAAGATCAAATGCAGGTAATGTAAACTTGAGCAAATATTCAATCTTGCTCCACCAATCTTCATCAATCAACACCCTCCTCACCATACTTCCCTTCTCTAAATTTGTGTCTCCACTCAACCCGAGTTGAACCCACCACCATACTCATTAATGCTATTTTAACTTCAACAAGGCAACACAACACGATGAAGTTTGAGGTATAACTTGTCTCAGCAACTTTTAGTAACTCCAATTTGGAGTATTCTCGATATATTGCTTGAGATTGGTGGTGATTGGTAATGAATTTTATAATCTTCTAACTTGCCCTATGACCTCCTTAATCCATTATGTTTTTGTCGCAATCTCTTTTAAAATCATATTCAAATTGTGGACAAAGAAAGGAGTCCAAAATATGTGGTTGTATCGACTCTCAACAATTAAGCCTGCAGCTTTGCAAACAGGTGCATTATCTATAATAAATTGCACCACATTTTCTAGCCCTCCTTGTTCGATAGCAGAAATTAAAATTTCCGTAATGAACTTACTATCCTTTACCTCACCTGAACAATCTTTTGCTTTGACAAACATGGCTCGTTTTGTTGATGATGCAATGACATTAATCAAATGCCTGTGTCTTGTATCAATCCAACCATCTAAGATAATGGAAATCCCTGTACTACCCAATGAGTTACAAATTGGTTTCAAAATATCATCAAAAATTTGCCTCTTTTTCTTCAGCAAAATTTTTTTGACTTTTTCATAGTTTGGCCCATTATAACCTTGAGGGGCTTTGTTAATCGCTCTCACCAAATCCTGCTAATATGGGGATTGAACCACATTAAAAGGAATACCACAAGCAAAGATGGCCCTCGCCACTCTTGAGTCAACGTTTTCTCCCTTGACTATCAATCATTTTCAACAATCTATTGTCTTTAATTAGATTTGTTGGCTTAGATAACTCTTCTTCTACTACTAGCGCCCTCCTCTTTCTTGCTTCATGAACAACCCTTGGCTCAATGCTATCACTCATGAGGATTGGTAGTGCCTGTTGCTGCCTCACTTTCACACCTTGGTTAATGTTGGAAATATATTCAACCCCACTAGGTGTGGCCTTGATGGCAAAGCTCAGAGAAGGGGTTGTCACCTAATCCCAACTTTCTCCGTCTAGGCTCTCTCTTAGCTAAAGCCAAGGGGAGCGAAACCTAAGGAAGGTTTCGAAAGGAAAAACTTGTTGAAAACAACAAGTTCTAAGAGACTAAGGGCAAGGTAATCACTTCTCAATGCAACTTGATTTAAAATTAGCACGTACAAGAGTTAGTGAGCAATGTAAAAGATAAATTGGATTAATATCTATATGCCATTTAACAACGTAAAGATGAGAAACCAATGCCTTATAAAACAATGCTCAAGTAAAGATTATTTACTTGCAAAACGAAAATAACACTTCAAGTTACAATGATAAGCAATGCTGCAAGACAAGTGTTAGTACAAGAGATATTGAAATATGAGCCGTAAGATCCAACTTGAAAAAATAAATGAAGCTTGTACTTTTACACCAACAATATGTTTAAATGAAATGGGATAATATCAAAAGACAATGAGCAAAAATTTCGATAACAAGTACAAGATAGGTACAATATAATGTTGCAAGTAATATAAAATGCCCACAAATCAACTTGATGCAAAATGAGATGATGCCAAATTAGACTATGTGAAATGCAAGTTATCTTCGTTGACTTTAATTAAATGCCTAATCTATGGTGAGAAATCTCCCTTCAATTTCTTACAACTAGGTAAATATTGGGGTGAGTTGCAAGGAGGATGGCACGGG
Source organism: Pinus tabuliformis (assembly GCA_031772625.1). NCBI lineage: Eukaryota > Viridiplantae > Streptophyta > Pinopsida > Pinales > Pinaceae > Pinus > Pinus tabuliformis. The sequence continues at coordinate 529,952,900 of CM062815.1, read as the reverse complement.
GGCTTCACTCAATGAACCTCTGACATATCACATGCATTCGTGACATATTAAACAATACCCTTAATTTGACTACATATTAGAAAATACCTCTAAAAATCACATTATTTAACCCCCTACCAATATGAACCCAATACACCTTCCCAATTTAAAAACCCCTACTTTTACTAGATATTGTAGGTATCCATTTTTCATTAACATTTTTTGATACCCCTTTATATTTTTTCATTAACTTTAAGCTCCATTTTTATACCTGCCAATATAAAAACTCTTTACCCCCTATATATCCCCCAATATATTATGTCATTTTTTCCTCAATATATATCTCCCAATATGAATGCACGTGGTATGATATTTCTCCCCTAGTGGAGGATGGATTGAGGAGGCACAATTCCTTCATTAATGATACCCTTCCCAAGATCCTTGCAATCCACGAGCCTTTGCTCCTGTTGGAATTTCTAAGTCTAACCTGTTAGAAATTCTTCTTGTACTATCTAGTTTATTTCACCTACTTGTTTAATTACTTAACAAGTTATTTACCATGTAAATACTGAAAATAAGCACAAGTACAGTATCAACATCTACAGATCATCAACTGAAAGAAAACAAGCACACAAGTGATACCATTATTTTTGAACCAATGTCCCCAAAAAAACCCAATGCGGGAAAACCGATGCAGCTATTCAGAGGATTATATTATTATGCAGTTTATCTGAGTGCAACTAGGTGCCTAAACCGGCTCACCCGACAAAGAAAAATATACAGAAGCAATACCTCTATATCCGGCAGCAATACCTCTATATCTGGAAATAGGTATTCAAAAAACCTGTCCCACAAAACCCTCTCCGACACAACTGAAGCTCAACGTTGGCCCTTCTGGCCACTACATCAGCCCCAGGACCCTCTGCATCAGCCCTTTGAGGCACTACGCAGCCTCTGGGACCCTCTGCATCACTCCCTCTGCCCTCTGCGTGTATGACGCAGTCTCTCTGGGCTCTGTGTAGCCTAGACTGACTACTACTCTCGCTCTCTCCGCTTTTGTGTTGGTCTCCTAGTATTGTCTCTGCCCCTCTGCCTCGTACTCACTGCCCCTCGCTGTTGATCACTGATTCAACTTTACTTAGCAACCCCGCTCTAGCAAAATGAATGACTAATCACTTTGGTGTGTTATCCAACTGACCCTCAAGCCTCCTCTTATACTTTTCTCGTTGGTCCATCAACAGCCGAAATTAGATCTCTAATCAATGGCTAAGATTAGATTTGGCTTAATCCATGACTTTGGGAACCTTCTAACCCAGTTTTATATTAATACCCATTAATATTTTATTTTTCCTAAGTTTAGACTTAGGAACTCCATTAAAAATATTAATTATTTTAATATCTCCCAAACCAGTTAGAATCTACCCAAACCATTTCTAGGTCTTGGAGATCTCATGTGCTTTAGCCTCTCCACTAATTTTCATGGATAGAGCACATCCGATGCTACCCCAAATCAACAGTTCTTACAAGGGCTCGGCTACAAGAGAACTGCAAGGTCACGTGTTTTAACCTTACTCCGTACACAAATAAAAGAAAATCAAAAAGATTTGTCCTAAAGTTTCTATTCAACCAAGCTTATGCTTACAGGTGGATTTAAAAAATGCAACTCTAAAATTTATATGTAAATGAGATGCCTAAATGTTAGTGAAATGTCTTCAAAGAGATATATTAATAACAATGTGCTTCAAATAAAGAGATAGAAAATAAAATTTGTGACCAAGATTACACTAAGCACAATATGACATAAGCTTGTCATGATGTTGAATGAAACATGTATCAATTACTCAATGAAAGCAAATGAAAGAAAATTAGCTCAATGATTAAAATACCAACTCAAATGCCTTGGATTGAAAAACGCATCTTCACTGTATCATAAAGCATGAGAAAATTTGGAGGCTAATGAGTTGCTCAAATTTGTAAATGGAATGTAAGTTGAGAAAATGAACCAAAATAGACAATTAGATTGTTCAAGTTGGTCTGCAAATAAATGAAACTTGCAAAAAATGCTCCAAGTGTAGAGATGTGCTCAAAGTAAGATTCCAAAGGAAACAAGTTGCAAGTAAACTAAACCAAATTGAGCATAAAACTATAAAGTAAGTGAATGAATGAAAACTATATTGTCACGAAATTTGCAACAAGATGAAAATGTGATGAGAGCTACAATGGAAATCTTATTAAATGAACAATTAGCATGTGTTAAGCTTGATAAATGGAAAGATAGAAGCATAAACAAATTAAAACAAACTTCAAGGAAAAAATTGAAAACTAGTCAAACACCAAGCAAGAAGAAGGTCTTCTCTCAAAAGAGAGAAGGGGATGGTTCCCAAAGCTCCAAATAAGAATGTCATTTTATTATTATGGTGTTACAAGATAAGAGAGCCCTTTTGTTAGTGAGGAAGCCTCAAGTCCTCAAGGGAGGATTTTACAATGATAATGAAATTCTACCCTCCTCAACTACAAAAGAGTGAGACAGCCTTCTAATGCCTCAAGGGCTACAAGATACCACAGAGATGTATTTGAATACAACTTCAAATTTGTTGCAGACTCTGTTTGAATCGCAGCACCTTAGGGTGATGAAAATCATGCCAAGGAAGGATGATGATCCTCCTAAGTGCACACGGCCAGATGATGTGAGAGTGTAGCCCTCACAGGCTGGCTACTTTGACGGAGAAGAACAGTGACCTCCTTGCTGACAAGATACCAAAGAGATGTATTTGAAAACAACTTCAAATTTGTAGCAGACTTCTATTTAAATCGCAGCCCCTCGGTATGATGAAAATTGTGCCAAGGAAGGATGATGATCCTCATAAGTGCCCATCTCCAGATGATGTGAGAGTGCAGCCCTCAAAGGCTGGCTGCTTTAACAAAGAACAACAGTGACCTACTCGTCCTTGAATGAGAGGGACAACAGCCTTTTATCTGCTCATGGCTAGTGAAGGAGCTGCAAACAAATTTAGAAATAGCTTCCAGCCCTTTGACTCTTGTGTTCCTGCCAAAAGAATGTGAGATAACCACTCAACTATGCTCTTATTTCTCTACAGTACAGACCCAAGAATTAGTGAATGATAAGAAGAGAAAAATGCAGAATCATATACAACTAATATACAAGAGCTACACCAAAGAATGGGAACATAGCTCCTCTCTTTGACTAGCCCAAAAATTTTGCTCTATCTTAGCAGATCTTTTCAAGTAGAGGCACAATATTTAGAACAATTGTATTGAAATGAATTATGCCACAAGCCATGGCCAAGGAAACCCCTGCAAAATAAATCAAATGTTAAGATGGGAAAAAACAATGTCAGTTCTTCCACTTTTATCCTCAAGAGTGGGCTAGTCCAACCGAGAACATCCCCTCACACTTGAGATCTGATTTAAAAGAAGTTCTACACAAGCTCAAGATGAATTGTTAGATCCATTGAGGTTAGATAATATAATAAAAAAATAATTCTAGCAATTTAACCAAAAATTAACTAAAATGTCCAATTCTAAAATAATTCTCCAACCCAAATACTAGTGCAAGGTAACTAAACACTAGTAAATCTATGATGGAAATGACAATAGAAATTATAGTAAATATAACATAAGCACATAACCAGAAATCATACCATGTCTATGGAAGAAAAACACCACATATGTACCCCAAAGTCTTGTTATCACATCAAAATGTAAGTATAAAAAGAAAGATAATCTTCCCAAGCACAAGAGCTTGTTTTTTCATGAGAGCATAGGAGCCAATGGCTCATTTACATAGGAGAATGGGAGCAAATCCCAAGAGAAAACTCATATGACAAGTGGAGAAGGAGACAATCCCAAGAAGGCAAGTTGAATTCGAAGTGTGAAGCTGATATGACACGTGCAAACAAGCAAGTTGAAATCCTCTAGTTGGCCCAGCATATTTCTCATGTGTAGAATTCAAACTGCCACGTGTGAGGATTTGTTGGTGAAGAAGGAGCCAAATCCTCATCAAATCTCATCAATAGGTAACTCAAGTATTGACACCTGGCAGCTCGTGTTCGTCACCTGCTGTGATAACTGTTGTTAAGGATTGCATGGAAGCTGCCATGAAGAAATAAGTGGAGCTGGACTGAAAGTAGATGTACAAGTGTGAGGGAAGGTGGAGTTGTAGTGGAGACAAGACTCCACTAAACTCTCAACAAAATATCCAATCAAATATTCCCTATCATGTGTTCATCTTCAAGGTACCTCAAACTGCCATGTCATCAAATCAAATCTCTCAATTTGGCCCAGAAACTCGACTTCTTGGAGTGAAATAAATCCCAGTTGATGTCATGTGCCTTATCATCATTTGAATACCTTTGGACTTTCCTTTTGACTTGAGAGAAGTTCCAAGTCATTTCCACATCATTTTGTCACATGGAGTTTTTTGTATTTTTCTCCATTTTATTTATTTCTGGATTATTTTATTGCCACATTTTCCCCTAGACTTAGGAAAAGTGGGTTTTGAGGGTCTATAAGTGATTTCTAACCCCTCATAGTGTGTCATAGTAAAAATTTAAGGAGTAGAGGTTCAATTTCGACTACTCATACCCCCTACAACTTCTCTAGACATCACTTATTACAATTTACATAGAAAATTTATTAAAAATCTTGTTTTGCAGGAAATTTTAATAATTTAAAAAATGATACCTAGACCTAATCAAATTCCGTGAAATTTTACAAGTAATATAACATGGTAATATACATTGACTCTAGACACTAGGACTCACTTAAGGCCTCACAATCAAGCCGCACTCTAGCTTTGGGGTTATAACTGGGAGAAAAAACTCAATTAATAATTAAGCGTTGAAAAACGCAAATAATTAATTAAGTGAAAAAAAAAACTCCCTAAAGTGAACTCACTTGATAGCAAAGTCCTAAGCTACCTAGGCCTTGTTACCCACCACCTGTGGGTAGTATCCATAGGAGAATTTTTTTCTCCTAGATGGTCCTCAATCAACAAACAGCAGCCCCTTGCAGCGACTAGATAGCACGATGTGCCACTATCTCCACCACCTGAACCAGCCATGTGGTCCCTCACCCATCTATTATGATCGTATGTTTGAAGGTGGGTCTCCCGACCCCGAAGGTATGGCTTTTCATTGTGTAGTTGGTTAATGTTGTTTACTTATCATGGACACTTTTGGGCTTGGTTTGGTGGGGGGATTCCGCAGAAAGAGTGGGTTTGGTTTGTACTATTGTATCCTCTGTCCAATTTGATGGTTAGCCTTATATCCTAGTCCCGTGGGATCTCTTTTATTGGCTACTAGCTCAATGGGTGGCACGACATGGGAAATCTTGATTTTGGTTGTGTGGTCCCGCTGCCTGACACCATATACATCGCACTGCTCTGCTCATTAAAACCCCATTCACCATATTTCCCATCCGGGTCCACATTGGTCCATTGGGTCCATAAGGAGTTAGCCTTCCCCTCCCCTTGTCCACACTGTGGGTCGAGCCTGGAACGATGCCCTGGAGGTTGATACAACTAAAAAAAAAAAAGCATAATTTGACCACTCTCAATAGCAAAAGTACCATAAAATGCAAAAGATGGTCAAGACATACACATTTAGCACGTGGGAAAAAGCCAAACATGAGCTCTACCCTTTCATTATGGCCATCACCCTGGTTCCTAGGGTCCCTCATATTGACCCCTTTCATCATCAAGGAACCCATGATTGTCCCAACCCCTGGTGGGCGATGAACTGCCCCACCTTAAAGGGGTATCACTACTATATCCTACACATCATGCTCTCATCCCCTGAAGCCCCAAGCAGTTATAAAAGAAAAATCAATAAAAGGCAAAAGGCATATGAAGAAGGGTGGAAAAACAAAGGTCGAGGTAACTCATGTACCACAATTGCTCCCTCCTACATTCATACACCCAAGTGTGGGCTTCCCTTATTATGGCTACCCTTGTACTGTGGCATGTGGCTTGGAGCCTTCCCCTAATGCCCCATTTCGTTCCACCATTATATCACATGCCACCTACTGTTTGATGGATGTACCATGGACATGTCACCCCCTTTAGAGGTAGAAACCACTTAATAGGGTCCTTGGTTAACCCCCTTATTGAGCTTGGAGACACCTGTACATGCTAAAGCCCACTATGGAAGGGCATGCCACTATGAAGTGTCCATTTGATTCCATGATTTGTAAGCTCTTTTACTCAATTACTCTAATGATTTGTTGTACTAGAAGGAGAGTGGACGCATTAGATCATATACATGATTGCAGGTGGGTCTCCATTTGGGGTTTGGTCTCCCTATACGAGGTCCAAGCCCTCCACGGGGTCATATTAACACTCCAAAGGTGAGCTTTGAGAGCCATGGGCCTCCACCATAGCAGAGAGCAGATTTCCACTTCATGGATCCCTCGGCACCATTCATTGATTGCTCGTGTTCCACCTTTTTGGATGAGGATGATGCACCTGGACCACCATGCCCAGCCGGCTTCACACTTGCACCACACACTTGGCAGATGTTCCAAGGCCCAGATGAGGATATGTCTCACCATGGGAGACAGAGGGAGGGCTTATGTCATCATTCTAGCCCTTATAGATGGTATACAGGCATTATCGATCCACTTGGAGACCCATGAGGATGTCATTGTGCCCCCACACCCATTTGGGGACACCACATTTGATTTTCTTGGATATCAAGGGGCCACCCCCTTGGTCACTATGTTTGGAGCCTATTCTCTCACCTTGGCACACTTTGGACTCCACTAGGCCTCTTCAAGGGCCCAACGACTCATTGTATTTACTATTTTGCCCTCTTGAGTGGCTTATCTTTGTGTTATGGAGCTATCTTGGTGGGCTTGTCACCAAGTCATGTCATTATTGTACATTATTTTATTATTTGGGGCTTAATTAGGCCTAATTAGGCAAATCGAACTCTTTAGGAAGGATATAAATTGATGAGAGCTCATTTGAATCTCATCATCACTTGGATTTGGATCATTTGTTTCTTTTGGAAATTTCACTGGGCCTTTTGATGGATGAATTGGAGATTTAATGCATTTTGATGTTTGGAAGAGCTTAATTTCTTGTCTTGGAGCTTTGATTTCTTTGCATCTTGATGATTGGAATAATTTCGCTATACTTGTGAGTACCTTTTTCATGCTTATTTGTAATTTTGTCTCATAAAATTGTCTATGGAATATTTTCGTTCATGAAGTTGGTGTAGCTGCTCTTTAGCTTATGCAAAGTTGTTGGGCTTGTCTTTGTGAGGGATTTTTCATACGATCATTTGAAGTATGGTGAATTATTGTCCTAGGGGTACATGAATGTTCATGAATTGCCTTGATAAGTCATCATTTGCAATATAAAGAAGTATAAATTTCCCTTTGTAACCTAGTTGTTGCTAAGGCCATACGAAGTTGTTGGGGAACTCCTTGATTGGAATTAAGCCTATCTAAACATTGATTTCATTTGACTCCATTCTCCCAATTGGCTAGGCACTAGTCTAGTCCTAAGGTGATCACAAAAGAATATTCTTCTCACCTTCTCTTCCTCTTTCTAAGCCCTAACCTAGTAGGCCTCCTAGGGCATCATCTTAAAATCATTTTTAACCATTGAAAATCCTTGAAAATTGGTCCACTACTGTGTTGGGGTCTTCTTGAGAGGTCCTCCAAATTTGAGGTCAATCCCACGATGGAATCTCGAGATATTCCAAGCCCTCGCTTGAAGAGCATTCTCTTCCTTAGGTGTCCTTTGGTTAGTGGCTTCACTAGGATCATTGCAGTCAAATTCCACGAAGAATTCAATTCTTTTGATCCTATTCTCCCCCTTAACTTGGTCAAGATCATCCATCTGTTGTTCCAATCCAACCCCTTGACCTCGTTCAGGCCCACTTGGGCTTTTTTGTGGTTCCACTACATTATAACTTCAATTTCACAAAGGTCACTTAGAAACCCTAATCTTCTAAGATTCCTTGATCTTGGACCCCTCTTTCAAGTAACACTCCTCAAACCCTAGGTCTAGGCATCTTCTTAGCCCTTCTAAGAGAGCCACCCGGCTTGCTTCTATAACAAGCAAACCCATTATTTGAGCCTCTTGTGAATATGCTTCAAGAATCACCCCACATCCTATCATTGATTCATCCATTCTAGTGATTCCTCTCATACTAGGACTCATCCCATCAGTGAAAGTCCGTAAAGAGCAAAGAGCAAAGAGCTTTAGCTGAGGTGACAGTGGGTTATTGCTCCATTGTTTCCACTTGACCTAGTAGTTGCTCTATAGGATCCCCTCCTAGGACCCTCGCTAGTTGGAGTGGTAACAGGCCTGTTACATGACTCTATTTCATCATGCTAGCATCACTTTAGAATATCCCCGTAGGGTTGCAGAATTTGAGTACAAAGAAGAGGAAAGAGAAGAAGGGGCTTAGAAGCCTAGATGATATCTGGAACTTCGTAAGTGTGGGAATGCTCTGACATATCCTTGGGCACGGAGTCTTCAAGTGTACTTCAATGGTCAACATTTGGCTCCACATGTGGATGTGTGCTAGATAAAACATGAGAGCATGCAAGAACCTGGAATCTGCATCCACAAAAGGTATATATCAGTAGTGTTCGCTCAAGAAATCATCATATAAAATCAAGTACTAAAATCAAATACTAATCTAACATGCTGAAATAAAAAACTACTCTAATAACATGAAATGGAAACTAATCTAATAGCATAAAATGAAAACTAATCTAAGAACAGAACTGACAAAGAGTAGGGTAAGAGATATAATACAAAGATGCCCTATGGCATCAGATGTTTTCCTTGTAGAACAATTTTAGCATTTGGCCATTCACTGGAAACTCAAATGGTTCTCCATCCAAAGTGCTCAAGTGATAGGAATTATGCCTCGTTGCTCCTCTGATGATGTAAAGTCTAAGCCATAAGCTGTCAAGCTTACAATGGTTACATGGATTCTCCTTCCTGCGATCCCACAACAAAATCATATCCCCATGTTAAAAAGGCCAAACTCTAAATGATTTATCAAAATTCTTTTTAACCTTTCTCTGATTCCTACAACTATGCTCAATGGCCCTTCTCTTGGTTTCACTAATCAATTCTATGTTGCACAACATCCTTTTCAAATATAAATTTTGGAGGAGTTGGTAAGTGAGAACCCTAAGGTGCACACGTAAGGTTGCATTCAAGCCATACACTAGTTCATAGGGACTCTTTCCAGTAGAACTCTTCTTTGTTATTCTGTTTTCCCACAGCGCATACTTGATTTTGTTATCCCAAACCTGTTACCCACTATTTGTGGGTGGTATCATAGGAGATAGAATTTTCTCCTAGATGGTCCTCAACCGACAACTAGCAACCCCTTGTAGTCACCAAATAGCTCGAAGTGCCACTATCTCTGCCACTTGAGCCACCCAAGTGGTCCCTCACCCATCTATTATGATCATATGTTTGGAGGTGGGCCTCTTGACCACGAAAATATGGCTTTTCATTAGTATAGTTGAGTAATTTTGTTCACTTATGATCAACACTTTTGGGCATGGATTGGTGGGGGGGTTCGATAGAAAGAGTGGGCTAGGTCTGTACTCTTGTCTCCTCTGCCTGATTTGATGATTAGCCTTGTATCCTAGTCCCGTGGGATCTCCTTTGGTTGTGTGGTACTGCTTCCCGACACCATATACATCACTCACCTCCACGCATTACAACCCCATTCACCATATTTCCCCATCCGGGTACACGTGTCCACTGGGTCCACGAGGAGTTAGTCTCCCCCTCCCCTTGTCCACACCTTGGGCCGAGCCTAGAATGATACACCAGAGGTTGATGCAGCTAAAACAAAAGAAAAAACATACTTGGCCACTCTCAATAAGAAAATTGTACCATAAAATGCAAAAAATGGTCAAGACATACACATTTAGCACGTGAGTAAAATCCAAGCATAAGCTCTACCCCTCATCTGTGGCCATCACCCTAGTTCCTATGGGCCCTAGACGAGCCCCCTTGCACATTAAGGAACCCATGACTATCCGAACCAGTAGTGGGCGATAAAATGCCCCACATTAAAGGGGGTATCTATTGTTGTATCTTGCACATCATGCTCTCATTCCCTGGAGCCCCGAGCAGTTATGAACAAAAATCAATCAAAGACAAAAGGCATATGAAGAAGGTGGAAAAACAAAGGTCAGGGTAACTTTTGTACCATGATTGCTCCCTCCTACACTCATATACCTAAGTGTGGGCTTCCCTATTATAGTCTATTGAAGTAGAGGCAATCAATGGATCTCAGAAGAAGGGACGTACAGATCATGCTATCTTGACTCCTATGCCTCTAAGGCAAGTAGTTCAATCTGCTCATTCAATCAATGGGACGAGGTAACGGAATCCACCCTTGCTAACTCCATCTCATAACCTTGTACGATGGCATGTGGCTTAGAGCTTTTCCCTTGATCCCAACTCATTCCATCATTATATCGCATGCAACCTACCACTTGATGGATGTACCATGGACATGTCACCCCCTTTAAAGGTTGAAACCACCTAATAGGGTCCTTGGTTAACCCCCTTATTAAGCTTAGAGACATGTGTACATGCCAAAGCCCACTATGGAAGGGCATGTCATTATTAAGTGCCCATTTGATTCCATGATTTGTAAACTCTTTTACTTGATTACTCTAATGATTTGTTGTACTAGAGGGCAAGGGGATGCATTAGATCTTATACAGGAATGCGAGTGGGTCTCCATTTGGGGTTTGGTCTCCCTATACAGAGTCCAAGCACTCCAGAGGGTCACATTGGCACTTGTAGAGTGAGTGTTGAGATCCATGGAACTCCACCATCGCAACGAGAACTTCATGGATTCCCAACACCATTCAATGATTTCTCGTGTTCCACCTTTTCGATCAGGATGATGCACCTGGATCACCATGCCCAACCGACTTCACACTTGCACCATACACTTGGCAGATGTTCCAAGGTCCAGATGAGGATGTGTCTCACTGCGGGAGACAAAGGGAGGGCTTATGTCATCATCCTAGCCCTTACAGATGGTTTACAGGCATTATCAATCCACTTGGAGACCCATGAGGATGTCATTGTGCCCCCACACCCACTTAGGGACACCACATGTGACATGCTTGGATATCAAGGGGCCAACCCCTTATTCACTATGTTTGGAGTCTATTCTCTCACCTTGGCACACTTTGGACTCCACTAGGCCTTCTCAATGGCCCAACGACTCATCATGTTTACTATTTTGCCCTCTTGAGAGGCTTATTTTTCTATTTTGAGCTATCTTGGTGGGCTTGTCACCAAGGAATGTTATTGTTGCACATTATTTTATTATTTGGGGTTTAATTAAGTCTAATTAGGCAAATAGAACTCTTTAAAGACGATATAAATTGGTGAGAGGCTCATTCATTCCTCTCGTCATCACTTGCATAGGATTAGTGGCTCCTGTGAGAATTTTGCATTCCCCTTTGGAGGACAAGTTTGGTTTCATGGATGAATTTTGATGTTTGGATACTATTCTCTTGATCATGAAGTTTCAAAATCATGTTGATTTGATGATTGGATATACTCATTGTACATGTAAGTGCTCTTTTTCATGTCTATCTTTATGTTTCTCTTGTCACATGATTAATGTATGGGATTTTCGCTCTCTAGGTCTAAAATTGCCTTTAATTTATGCGAAATTGTGGAATTTTTTTATCTCTTGAGGTGTTGCATATATTACATGTGTCATGTATGATGTGTGTATGTTCCTAGAGGTTTGATTTCATTAAATGCACCTTGATAAGTCATCAATTCATGCACACTGAAGTATAAATTCCTTTGTAGTTGCTTGCATGCCCTAATTTGTCGTGCGATGTTGCCTAAAGGTCTCCTTGATTGGGTAAAGTCTCTCAAAATCACAAAATCACCTTGACTCCACCTCTCCCAAAGGCAAGGCATTGATCTAACCATTGATGGTCACCTAAACAAATATTTTTCTCGCCTTTTTCCTCTCCTTCTAGGCCTAACCTTAGTAGGTCACCTAGGGCATCAAGTAAATTTCATTGTATCCATCCAAAATACTTGATTTTTGGTCCACTACTGTGTTGGAGTTTGCTCAAGAGGTCCTCCAAGTTTGAAGCAAATCTGACAGTGGAATCCCGAAATATACCAAGCCCTAGCCAAGAGACCATTCCTTTTCCTAGGTTGATTTGGGCTAGTGTCTTCGCTTGGATAATTGCTTTCAAATCTCAAAAGAAAATGTCCTTTGATCCTATTCTTTTCCTGAATTAGGTCAAGCCTCTCTTTGGTCGATCAACTCCATACCCTTCACCTAGTCTGGGTCCGCTTAGGCTCTTTGTGGTCTCGCAACTCTATAACTCAAATTCCACAAGGATTCCATAGAATACATTTCTCCACAAGGATTCTTAGGTCTAGGAAGCCCCTTGTCAAGGTTTATCCTCCAAACCTATGTTAGTATTTTGTAGCATCGAATGTGCTCTAGCCATGAAAATTGGTGGAGAAGCTAAGGCACATGAGTTCTAAAGAACCCAGAAATCGTTTGGTGAAATTTCACCCGGATTGTATTTTATTAAAATAATTAATATTTTTAATGGGGTTCCTAAGTCTAAATTTAGGAAAATTAAAGTATTAATGGGTATTAATCAAAATATGGGTGAAAATGTTCTAGAAAGCAGATCAAGTCAAGTTTTTAATCTTAGCCGTTGATTAGAGACTTAATCTCGGTTGTTGAAGTCTCAATGAGAAAAGTATAAAAAGGAGGCTTGGGGTTCATTCAGAAACACACGGAGAGAACAAATTGATCTAGAGTTCAAAATTTCTGGGGCTAGGAAGTTGAGAAGTTCGAACTAAGTGATCATTCTGCAACAGAGGGACAGGGATAGTTCGGGAATACTGAGCAGAGAGGCAGAGAGCCACTAGTGGAGGCAGTGTAGCACCTAGAGGGACTTACGCTAGGCCAGTTTGGGCCCACGCAAACCTGACGCTGAACCAGGGAGAGCCAACGCAGAGGAGAAGTTGCCCTCACGCAGAAACCCGGAACTGCCAGGGAGCTGTCGGAACAGTCGGGGAAGGTTGACGTAGAAGCTCCAAGAGGCAGAAGACACAGCGCAGAGCTGACGCAAAGCCTGTAAGGCTGACGCAGGGCCTACACAGGGCCAACGCAGAGATAGTCGGGGTTACCCAGTTCTGCTACCAGATCAGCCGGAATCTACTGGGTCAAGTGAGGTAATCTCACTTAGTTTTCCGCCATTATATTTTTCTCTGTAACTGGATTTCCAAGAGGGCATACAGCATTGTATTCAGAACTATTGCTTAATAATATAAAACCCTAAGAGGTGCTGCACCAGTTTTCCCGCATTGGGTTTCCAGGGTTATTTTCTACAAAAATAATGGTGTCCTATGTATCTTGTTCTTTGCTCAGTTTCTTGTTTCATGTAATCAAATTAAATTGGTGTAGGCTGCAGAAGTAATTTACTTCAATGTTATTCAGAAAATAACTTGATAACGTATATTAAAATCAAGTAGGAGAAGTAAATTCAGATTTGCTGCAGTAGGGGTTCCTTAAGTATAGGAATTTTCACAACCTAGGCCCAATTGTCCTCTTAGCCCTTCCTAGAGAGTCTATCACCTTTGCTTCTCAAACAAGTAAGCTAGTAAATTGAGTCTCTCATGTGAATAAGCTCTAGGAATCACTCTCTATCCATTCATTGATCCATTCATCCTCGTTATTCCTCGTATGTCGAGCCTCCTCCCATCAGTGAAAATCCGTAAAGAGCAAGGAGCCTAAGTTGAGGTGACAGTGGGCTTTCACTCCATTGTTGCCACTTGACCTAGTAGTTGCTCTATAGGAAACCCTCCTAGGACCCCTGCTCGTTTGAGCGATAACATTTTGGCGTCGTTTATGGGGAGGAAGCATGTCTACCACCTTAGTGAATCATTGAGGAATTGATTCATAAACGACAATTCAAATATTCCTATGGAAACTCCATTCATTTTCCAATCCCCTAGTCTACTTGGAGGTGACAACATTCCTCCTTTAATGAGGGTCGTTGCAAGAAGGGGAGAACGAACTCCATCACCTGTTAGAAATAGCCTTCTCCCTAAATTTGAAAAGGTTGGTGATCACACCCCCAAGATGGCAACCGACTCTACTACCGACCTAAACCAAGACCAACCAAAAATGTCACGAAGTGAGAGGCATTTGATTAGTATCTTTGCCCCTCTAAACTTGAGTAATGATTCCAAGCCTTTACCCTAAGAATATAAAAATTGGCTACCCAAGTTCAAGGGTGATGCTACTATAAGTGCTCGTGACCATGTTGAAGAGTTCTATTGGAACATTTCTCCTAGATTGGTATTCGATGAAGATAGGATCATGATGCTTTTTGCATTATCCCTTGAGGGGCAAGCTAGGGAATGGTACCTGAGTCTTCCCCCAGGATGCGTAGAAAACTCTGACCAATTTGAGGATATGTTCATGAGAAGATGGTCATGTGATGCATAGGGAACTTTCAACATTAAAAAAATTTACCAAAGAAGTAGGGGAAGGGAAGATATCAAAGAATTTATCCAAAAATTTGATAGGCTAGTTAGGGATATCCCTGACCATTTAAGACCCCCTTATACTAGTATACTTGACAAATTCATTAAAGTTGTGGGTGGTAATCTGACATGCATTAAGGGATAAGAAACCTAAGACCTTGGCTGAGGGTAAGGAATTAGTAATGGAAGTTGAAAAAAACCTGTTATTGCTAAAACTAGCAAGGATCCTAGGAGGGGATCCGATAGAGGAATTACTAGGTCAAGAGGCAACAACGAAGCAATAGCCCACTGTCACCTCCGCTAAGGCTCCTTGCTCTTTATGAAGTTTCACCGATTGGAGGAGTCCCGGTATGAGAGGAATCAGGGGGATGAATGGACCAACGAATGGATAGACAGTGATTCCAAGAGCCTATTCACAAGAGAGACTCAATTAAATAGCTTGCTTGCTTGAAAAGCAAGGTGATGGGCTCTCTAAGAAGGCTAAGAGGACACTTGGGCCTAGGGATGGAGGATATGCCTTGACAAGGAGCTTTCTAGGCTTAAGGATCCTTGAGAGGAAATGGATTCTATGTAATCCTTGTGGAATTTGAGTTGTAGAGTTGTGGGACCACAAAGAACCCAAGTGGACCCAAACTAGGTCAAGGGTGTGGGGTTGATCAACCAAGGAGGGTCTTAACCTAATGAGGGAAGAGAATGGGATCAAAGGAGCAAATTTCTTTTGAGAGTTGAATGTAATGATCCAAATAAGGACACTAACCCAAATCAACCTAGGGCAAGAATTGGTCTTGTAGCTAGGGCTTTCTATACTTCAAGATTCCATTGTTGGATTTGCTTGAAACTTGGAGGCAGTGTAGCACCACCCGCATAAGACCCGCGAGTACCCGCGGGTCTTGGCAAGTTCTATAGAGAGTCGGGTCACCCACATAGAACTCGCGCTTAAGACCCAGACTCGGCGAGTATTTCATTAAACCCGTCTACCCGTATAAGACTCGCAAGTTTGGCATAAGACCCGCATCGGACCCTTATAAGACTCGTCGACCCTTAGAAGGCAAATTTTTTTTTATTTTTCTTTTCTTTTTTGGAAATGAGGTGGAGGGAAAGTGAAATTGGAGGAAATAAAATGTTTTATAAGCACCTCTCTCCCTTCCATTTGTCATTCACTTGTCATTTGAGTGTTTGGCTCATTTCTATGAGTGTTGAACGACTCCATTGCATAGTGAAGGAGCTGTTGGAGGAGGCTAAAGGAGGCTTCATTAGATCAAACCCAACTTCAAGGAGGCTTAATGAACCTTGTTTGAATGTTTTCCATGTAATTTTTTTTATTTTTTGTATTCAATTTAATTTTTTTTCGTTTTCATTTTCTTTTTAATTTGCAATTTTTTTTGGGCCTATGGTTGAGTTTCTCAGCCACACAGGGCCCGTGTATCGCTGAGAAACTCAGCCACAAGACTTGCGGATTGAGGGTGCAGTCCTCCTCAGCCCGCAGACACTATGGCTGAGTTTCTCAGCCACGCACGAGCCCTGTGTGACTGAGAAACTCTGCCTCCTCAACCCACAGGCCCTGTGGCTAAGTTTATCAACCACACACGGGTCCTATGTGGGTAAGAAACTCAACCACAAGGCCCAAAAAAAATTGTAAATTAAAAACCAAAAACAAAAATAAAAAACAAAAAAAATATCAATTAAATTTTAAAAAATTATTTTTTTCTTTCAGATTTTGTCACCATGCCATCAAAGGGTTCTAGAAAGTCTCGTGATTTGGCATGGACACATGCTCAACGAATCATTGTCGGTAATAACCACCATGTCAAGTGCAATTATTGCAATGCCACAATTCATGCAGGCATAAACAAGCTAAAATACCACCTAGCTAGAATTCCTGGGAATGGTGTGGGATGTTGTCAAAAATTAAAATTGCCCTGATGAAGTCACTATTGAAATGGCAATTGCTTTGGAAGCCAGTAAAAAGGAAGGATGAGATTGTTGGGATAGGTAGATCTTCATCTCAAAGTGAAACACAGATTCAAAGTCCATGTATTGGTAACTCCTCTGCAAGTTTTGTGGCAAACAGGAGTATAACCTCTTCTTTCTTCAG
Source organism: Pinus tabuliformis (assembly GCA_031772625.1). Lineage (NCBI taxonomy): Eukaryota > Viridiplantae > Streptophyta > Pinopsida > Pinales > Pinaceae > Pinus > Pinus tabuliformis. The sequence goes on along the minus strand of CM062815.1, from coordinate 529,936,254 downwards.
TCCTCGTACAACTCCAGCATCTCAACCAACCTTGGATAGTTTTAATGAAAAAAAGAGGAAGGAGGCAGATATGGCAATGAGGAAGTTTTGGTACCATAACAGTGCTTCATTCAACTATGCAGATTCTTATTTTTATCAACCCATGGTGGATGTCATTGCAAGTGCTAGCCCTAGATACAAAGCCCCATCTTATAATGCACTAAGGGGGGGAGAGTTAGATGAGGAGCTTGAGTGTGTCAGGGAACAATTGGAGAGCATTAAAAGCTCATGGAAATTTACAGCTTGTACAATTATGTCTGATGGGTGGACAAATCAAAGGGGTAGAACAATAATAAATTTTGTTGTAGCTTGCCCTAAAGGAACCATGTTCCAAAAATCCATTGATGCCTCTGCACATGTAAAAGATGCACATTTGATTTTTACATTGTTCGCTGATGTGGTGGAGGAAGTTGGGGTTGCAAATGTTGTCCAAGTAATCACGGACAATGCATAAAATTATGTGGCAGCTGGAAGGTTGCTTTGTGCCAAATATCCCACCATTTTTTGGACTCCATGCGCTACCCATTGCATAGACTTAATACTAGGACATTGGGAATTTGGAGTTGGTGCAAGATGTTGTGCAGGAATGCAAGCAAATTACCAAGTATATTTATAATCACGCTTGGGTGTTGAACCTTATGAGGTAATTCACACAGGGTGAGCTTAGTCGCCCAGCTATCACACGGTTTGCCACAACCTTTCTTTCCCTCCAAAGCCTTTTGTATGAGTACCGAGTCATGCGAAGAATTTTTTGTAGCCAGCAATGGGTATTTTGGAAAGATAGCTCAAAACTAAAAGCATTGTCTATGAAAGCATTTGCCTTTGGTGATAGTTTGTGGGACAAAGTCACTGAGATTGTCAACTTCATTGAGCCCCTTGTGAAAGTCTTGAGATTGATGAATAGAGAGAAACCTGCAATAGGATATATTTATGAGGGAATGGCAGGGCCAAAGAGGCCATCAAGACCTTCTATAAGGGAAATGAATCTAAATATCTCTCGATATGGAAAATTAATGATTCTAGGTGGGACAGGAAACTACATTCACCATTGCATACAGCAGGAGCATATCTCAATCTGAACTTATTCTATAATGAGGGGTCTAATATTCAAAGAGATCCCGAGGTGATGAGAGGTGTCATGATATGCATTGAGAAGATGTTCCCAAATCAAGATATTCAAGACAAAATCAACATACAATGAGATATGTACAAGGAAGCATCAGGCATGTTTGGATTCAGCGCAAGCCAATGTCTCCAGGACAAGAAAATGCCTTGAAAGTGCAAATTGTTAGAACTTGGCTTCTAATTTTACTAGTTCTCTTTTATATGTTCAACTTGCAAACTGATAATCTTTGTTGTTATTTTTTTACAACTCATTGGTGGATAGATTGTGGCACTGAGGCACCACAATTACAAGAATTTGCCATCAGAGTTCTGAGTCAACCCTGCAGTGCTTCTTCTTGTGAGCGCAATTGGTCAGCGTTTGAGCACATCCACAGCAAAAAGAGAAACAGGTTGGAGCATGAGAGGTTCGAGAATTTGGTTTTCATCTACTACAACCTTCGAATGCTCACAAAACAAGTGCAACCAAAAGATACAGATCCAATTTTATTGGATACTATTGATTTTGATTTTGATTAGGTTGTGGAGGAGTCGTCCTCTAATTTGAGTTGGCTTGATGAAGAGACTGAGGATCTCTCTAGTTTGCCATCTCAAATGGAGACTCCAAATACATCTGCCTCATAGTTGCTTCAACCTTCCGATGTTAGCACTAGTTCCACGAGGACTTATTGTAGGCACAGTCATCCATGTTGGAATTTCTAAGTCTAACTCGTTAGAAACCCTTCATGTACTTTCTGATTTATTCCTACCTACTTGTTCTATTAATTAACAAGTTATTTACCATGTAAATACTAGAAATAAATACAAGTACATGCTCAACACATTACATATCATCAACTGAAGGAAACAAAACAAGCACACAATTGACACCGTTGCTTTTGGACCAATGTCCCCGGAAAATCCCAATGCGGGAAAATCGATGCGGATATATGACGGTTTTATTATTATGCAGTTTCTGAATACAATTTGGGTGCCAAAACTGGCTCACTTAACAGAGAATAATCTCGGCAGTAGTACCTCTCCTTCGGAGACAGATGCTCTGGCTAAAACCCCAGATAAACACTCCGGTAGCTCCTCGGCTCCAATCTGCCCCACGAAAAACCCCAACGTCAGCCTCTTCTGCCCTCTGTGTCAGTGTTCCCGGCAGTTCCAGTTGTTACCAGAAGTTCCGGCTTTTGCCCTTTGCGTCAGCTTTCCCGGCTGTTCTGGCAGTTCCCAGCAATTCTGGCTCATCCTGGAAGTTCCGGCTTTTGCCCTCTGCGTCAGCTTTCCCAGCTATTCCAGCAGTTTTGGATGGTCCCGACAATTTCGCTTTTGCCCTTTGCGTCAACTATCCCAACAGTTCCAGCTTCTGCTCTCTGCGTCAGCTTTCCCGACTGTTCCGGCAATTCCGACTTCTGCCCTCTCTGCTTCTGTATTCACTGCCCCTCAGTTGCAACTCTGATCACTCTCTCGCCTTCTTCAGCAAACCTTGCCCCAGAAAGTCGAAATCTTGATCAACTCGGTGTGTTCTCCAAGTGACCCTCAAGCCTCCTCTTATACTTTTCTTGTTGACAAACCAACGGCCGAGATTAAGTCCCTAATCAACGGCTAAGATTAGATCTGGTTTGATCCATGACTTTTGAACCATTCTAACACAGTTTTATATTAATTCACATTAATATTTTATTTTCCCTAAGTTTAGACTTATGGACTCCATTAAAAATATTAATTATTTTAATATCTCCCAAACTGTTTAGAATCTGCCCAAACCTTTTCCGGGTATTGGAGATCTCATGTGCCTTAGCCTCTCCACCAAATTTCGTGGCTATAGCACATCCAATGCTACCCCAAATCAACACTCCCTCTTAGCGAGGACTATACTCTAGCAATACTCCTCACTGAGAATTACTCTGATCATCCGGCATCTGTCCCTGATGATAGGCCTGTTGCCCATCATCTGCACTACTGTATCTCGTACTGCCACCCATGGCTCTGCCACTATCACTGCTGCATTTGTATGACAACTCCCTCTGCATCTGTGTTGTTGCCCATGGCCCTACACTACCACTGTTGCGTCTGCACTGCATCCCCTCTCATCATGTTGTATCGTGCTACCCATAGCATCGCCACTGCTAACTGTTGCACTGCAACTCAGTTACTAAGAAGTAAGTAACTAATCTCCCAACTCTGACATCTCTGTCAGGCTAGAGACACTCCCGATGTTGAAGCTCCCTCTGTCACTAACAAGTGCTCCCTCTCTAACCTCTGCGCTGCTGCAACAACTCCCTACATCTCGCACCGTTGCACACCTCTCTGTGCCATCCTGCACTGGTGCAACACTCCCGTGCCTCTCGCACTGTTGCAACCTGCTAGCCTCGCGTTGTCCTAGGAATCCTGCACTGTCGCTCCCTCTGTTGCTCCATCCTCATTCGTCTCTACCGACATCTGCCAATACTATTACTCCTTATCGAGGCTCACGTAGCAAGGTATAATCCAAGAGGTTGGGTACCTCGAGGATCCTGCCCCTCGTCGTCTGTAGTCTGCTTGACTACAGCTCGATGTCTCCCCACTTCTTTTGAAGTGGCACATGAGTACTCATGGCACAATCGCCATCCCTCAAGGCGAACACCTTGATACGATGTTTATCTAGAATGGACAGGATCCTGGCCTTCCAGACCACAAAGTTGGACACTCTGTTCAGCCTATCCTGATCCCTCATCCCATTCATGGCCATCTCTCTACTCTTCTCTGTCGACTCCTCTGAGTCTCTCTACTTCCCGCCTGGAAGTTCTTGGTTCGACTCCTACTAAGTCTCTCTACTTCCCATCTAGAAGTTATTTGTTCAACTCCTCCGAGTCTCTCTACTTCCCGTCTGGAATTTCTCTTCTAGACTCCCTCTGAGTCCTGATTTCCCTCCTGGAAATCCTTCTGCCAACCGTCAAGTTGCCCCTCTCTGATCATCTGTGCAACTGCACCACTGATCTGGATTCCTTGGCTAGAAATCCGCCTCGGCAACAACTCCCTCCCCTTGGTCTTGCCCTATTAGGTACTGTTCTGACTACAGTACCCCACCAGCTTCACTTTGCAACTTACCCACAACCTCCTATACCCCAGCAACTGAAGGATTGAGCCACTTGGCTCTGCGCAATCCCGGCACCGGCAAATCAGCTCCCCCAGCCCACTGCATCAACCCTCGTGACCTCTGCGTGGCTCTGCGTAAGCCTGATTCTGCGTCCCTTAGCCTCTGCACTGTCACTCCTTCCTCTGTCACCTTCTGCAAGGATCATCTCTGTCACTCGAGACTGCTGATTTCTGTTGCTGCTACTCTGCTCGGATGAGGTCCTCAGTTCTCCTGTGATCTGCAACCACCCTCTGCTACGATGTTGGAATTTCTAAGTCTAACCTGTTAGAAACCCTTCATGTACTTTCTGATTTACTCCTACCTACTTGTTTTGTTAATTAACAAGTTATTTACCATGTAAATACTAGAAATAAATGCAAGTACATGCTCGACACATTACATATCATCAACTGAAGGAAACAAAACAAGCACACAATTGACACCGTTGTTTTTGGACCAATGTCCCCGGGAAAACCCAATGCGGGAAAACCGGTGCGACTATCTGAGGGTTTTAATATTATGCAGTTTTTGAATACAATCTAGGTGCCAAAACTAGCTTACCCAACAGAGAATAATCTTCGGAGACAAATGCTCTAGCTAAAACCCCGGATAAACACTTTGGCAGCTCCTCAGCTACAATCTACCCCACGAAAAACCCCAGCGTCAGCCTCTTCTGCCCCCTGCGTCAGCTTTCCCGACAGTTCCAGTTGTTCCCGGCAATTCCGATTGTTCCCGGCAGTTCCGGCTTCTACCCTCTGCGTCAGCTTTCCTGGCTGTTCCGACAGTTCCCAGCGGTTCTGGTTATTCCCGGCAATTCTGGCTTCTACCCTCTGCGTCAGCTTTCCCAACTATTCTGGCAATTCCCAGCAACTCTGGTTGTTCCCTACAGTTTCGCTTCTACCCTCTGCGTCAGCTTTCTCGGCAGTTCCGGCTTCTGCTCTCTGCGTCAGCTTTCCCGGCAGTTCCGACTGTTCCCGGAAGTTCTGGCTTCTGCCCTCTCTGCTTCTGTATTCACTGCCCCTCCGTTGCAACTCTGATCACTCTCTCGACTTCCTCAGCAAACCCTACCCCAGAAAGTCGAAATCTTGATCAACTCGATGTGTTCTCCAAGTGGCCCTCAAGCCTCCTCTTATACTTTTCTCGTTGACAAATCAACGACCAAGATTAAGTCCCTAATCAACGGCTAAGATTAAATCTGACTTGATCCATGACTTTTGGACCATTCTAACACAGTTTTATATTAATTCACATTAATATTTTATTTTCCCTAAGTTTAGACTTAGGGACTCCATTAAAAATATTAATTATTTTAATATCTCCCAAACTATTTAGAATATGCCCAAACCCTTTCTGGGTATTGGAGATCTCATGTGCCTTAGCCTCTCCACCATATTTCGTGGCTATAGCACATCCGATGCTACCCCAAATCAACAATCCATGAGTGATGAGACTCAAGATTGTTATGAGACAATCATTTATCATTTATGACATATGTATTTGAATTTTGAACCTGGCGACATTTTTTATTTTAATTATGGAATCGTGAGTCCTTTTCTTATTCAATATAGAAATGTCTTGCTTACAAAAAGCGAATAAGTTACGTTGTACTTTTATAGATATGAGATGATGTTATGAATTATTGCATACATTTTGGTTTTTATAACTTATAAGGATTGGAATTGTCATTAGTTTCTTTTTTGCACTTAAAATTTACCATATTTTAAGTTTTTTTTTTTTGTATTTTGACGAGTCTTAAACGAGTCTTATGTGGGTCGTTCCCGAGTCTTATACGGGTTGACGAGACTTATACGAGTACGAGTCGTGCAACATTGCTTGGAGGACCTCTAGAGAAAACCCCAACGCAGTAGTGGGCCCAAAATTGAGGTGTTTGGATGGCTAGAAAGGAATTTGATTGATGCCCTAAATGACCTATTAGGGTTAGGCCTAGAAGTAGAGGAAAAAGGCAAGAAAAATAATCTTTTAAGTCCACACCATTGGTTGGATCAATTCCTTGCCTTGGGAGAGAGATGGAGTCAAGGTGAAATTGTGAATTGGGAAAACTATACCCAATCAAGGAGACTTCTAGGCAACTTCACATACCAATTAGGGCATGAGAGCAGCCAGAAGATTTTAAACTTCGACACGCAAGAATTGATGACTTATAAAGGTGTATTCAATGGAAATTAACCTCTAGGAACATTCATTCATTATGCGTGACACATGTAACATATGCATCACTATAATAGATCAAAAATTCCACAATTTCGCATAAATTAGAGGCAATTTCAGACCTGGATAGCAAAAATCCCAACAAAATTCATGTGACAAGATAAAACTAAAGAACAAACATGAAAAGAGCACTTACATGTACAACGAGTATATCCAATCATCAAATCAAGACAAATTTGAAGCTCCAAAATCAAGAGAATAGTATCGAAACATAAAAATTCATCAATGAAACCAAACTCGTCCTCCAAAAAGGAATGTGAATCCTCACAAGAGCTACTAATCCGAAACAAGTGATGATGAGGGGAATGAATGAACCTCTCATCAATATATATCCTCTTTAAAAAGTTTGTTTTCCCTAATTAGGCCTAATTAAACCCCAAAATAATAAAATAATGTGCAATAATAACATCCCTTGGTGACCTAGCCCCAAGGGATAGCTCAATTGGTCGAGTTCACGTTGCTAAGTACCTTTCCAATTGGGAGGTCACGAGGTCAAATCTCCTCGATGCCCTTGGGGTTAGGCCCGACCAGATAAGACAGCGGATAGATCCCTTCGTGTGGATCTACCTGGATTATTACCTGTAGATGTAGCATCCACTCAGTGACCATGAACCACAATTTTAAAGAAAACATCCCTTGGTAACAAGCCCACCAAGATAGCTCAATAACATAAAAGAAGCCTCCCAAGAGGGCAGAATAATCAACATAATGAGTTGCCGGATCATTGATAAGGCCTAGTGGAGTCCAAAGTGTGCCATCGTGAGAGAATGGACTCAAAACATAATGGACAAGGGGTTGGCTCCTTGATATCTAAGGAAGTCATAAGTGGTATCACCAAGTGGGTGGGAGGGCAGTATGACATCCTCATGGGTATCTAAGTGGATCGATGATGCCCATAAACCATCTGTAAGGGATAGGATGATGACATAAGCCCTTCCTCTATCTCCTGCAGTGAGACACATCCTCATCTAGACCCTAGAACATCTGCCAAGTGTATGGTACAAGTGTGAAGCCAGCTGGGAATGGCAATCTAGGTGCATCATCCTCATCCAAAAGGTGGAACACGAGCAATCAATGAATGGCGGTGGGGATACATGAAGCACTCTCTGTTATGGTGGAGGCCCATGGCTCTCAACACTCACCCTACAAGTGCCATTGTGGCCCATTGGAGGGCTTGGACCCTATATAGAGAGACCAAACCCCAAAAAGAGACCCATCTGTAATCCTACATAAGATCCAATTCGTCCCCTTGCCCTCCAATACACCAAATCATTAGAATCAAGTAAAAGAGTTTACAAAATCATGGAATCAAATGGGCACTTCATAATGGCATGCACTATCATAGTGGGCTTTGGCATGTACAAGTGTCTCCAAGATTAATAAGGGGGTTAACCAAGAAACTTATTAGGTGGTTTCGCCCTTTAAAGGGGGTGACATGTCCATAGTACATCCATCTAATGGTAGGTGGCATGTGATATAATATTGGAATGGAGTGGGGATCAAACGTAAAAACTCCAAGTCACATGTCATGGTACAAGGGTAGCTATAATAGAGGAAGCCCACACTTGGGTATATGAGTGTAGGAGGGAGCAATTGTGGTACATGAGTTACCCCAACCTTTGTTTTTCCACCCTTCTTCATATGCTTTTTGCCTTTAATTACTTTTTCTTCATAACTGCTCGGGGCTCCAGGGAACACGAGCGTGATGCATAGCATGTAACAATAGATACCCCCTTTAAGGTGGGGCAGTTCATCGCCCACCGAGGGTTGCGACAATCATGGGTCCCTAAATGTGGAGGGGGCTCATCTAGGGCCCATAGGAACCAAGGTGATGGCCATAGATAAGGGGTAGAGCTCATGTGTTTCGTTTTGCCCACATGCTAAATTTGTATGTCACGACCATCTTTTGCATTTTGTGGTACATTTCTTATTGAGAGTGGACAAATATGTTTTTTCTTTTCTTTCTTAGCTGCATCAACCTCCACGGCATCATTCCAGGCCCTGTTGCCACTCAAACCAACAAGAGACCTAAAGGGGTTCCTAAGAGGGCAACTGCAGAAGCTTAGCTCACTGTCGCCACAGCTAAGTCTCCCTGCTCTTTAGGGCCTTTCACCAATGGGAGGAGTCCCGGTAGGGTAGGGATTCACTTGTAAAGTATATGTCAAAGGATAGGTGAGAAGTGACCCCGAAAACCCTTTACCAAGGATGGATTGAAGAATGGAGCTTGCTTGCTCTTTAAGCAAGAGACTTGGTCCGCCAGGGATAAGGAGTGAGGATTGGAGGGTTGAGGGAGAAAGGATAGGCTTATGAACAAGTTCATCAATCCCTATAATCCTTGCGAAACTTGGATTCCGAAATGGTCCTTAACAAATAGTCTTTATTGAGAAGTGGGACCACACGGGGACAAGTGGACCCAGCCAGGTTCGGGGATGAAATGTAGCAACCAATGATGTTCCTATACTGGACAAGGTGAGGGGAAAGGAACAAACAAGAGTACATTCTTCAAAAGGTTGAATTGATCCTATCGAGGTCTAGCCTTGGGGATGCCTAGGCACAATTCGATCCTAGGGCTAGGGCTTGAGATTCCCGGAAATTCGATCATTAGAATTGCCTCAAATTTGGAGGAGAGGGAAGGGACCCACCAGCGCAGTAGCCTACAGGAGATCGAATTTTTTCCTTGGGTCAATTCCCAGGAAATTGATGCCCTAGGTGACCTAATGGGGCTAGACTTGGGGAAAAAGGGGAAAATGGTTAAAAGAGGGTTGAAATGATCACCCTTTTGGAAGGATCAGTGCCTAGTTCACTTGGGGATATGGAGTCAAGGATAATGATTAGTAAGAACTTCGTTTCCTAATCAAGGAGGCACAAAAAGTCAACTTCGTCCAATGTTGAGAGAAAGAAAAGAAAAGTGACCTTCAAGCATTTATACTTCAAAGCAAATGATGCAAGATTCTCGAGATAAATAAATCTCTAAGACATTTCATTCATATAACATTGGCCCATACATTAAATTAGCTAAAACATGCTCAATTCTGCATTTCGACAATGCAGCAACTAGCCCCTAATTTTAGCAGTATGCAGCAACAAGAATAATAGCATCAAAATTTAATTACAATGTTATAGAGTATATCCAACCAGCATTTCATTTGCTCAATAAAGCTCCAATACAAGAGAAATAGCCCAAATCCATACATCAAAATTCATCCATCTCCAAAAATATCCACCAAGGAAAAAGTGCAAAAATGCTCCATGATTAGAGAAATTCCAAGTCAAGTGATGATACAAATGAATGTAGCTAACATCAATATATAGCCTCCTCAGGAGTTCGAATTAGCCTATGGGCCTACACTAGCCCCTAATGATAAAATAATGTGCAAATAAAACCCCTATTGGTGACAAGCCCACCAAACTAGCTCATAAGTTTAGAAACAAGCCTCACAAGGGGCCAAATAATGATATGTGCATGTTGTAGGGCCCTCTAAAGGCTCAATAATATCCTGACCTGCCCTATTGAGGAATAAATTCCTTGGAATATGATGGACAAAGGGGTGGCCCCTTGTTCTCCAAGTAGTAGACCTGTGGTGCTCCCATTTGGTATGAGGGCACATAGATGACCCCATGGGTCTCAATATGAATCGGAGACCCTCTACAAGGGTCCAAGTGGTAGAATGAATGTTGTCATGACATCGTACAAGTCCTGGGACACCTGTCAAGAGTGTGGGGCTCCTGTGGGGGGGCTGCTAGGCATAATGTACCAAGCATATCATCATCATCCCAAAAGTGGATCACTAGTAATCTCTAACCATCCATGAAGATCCGTGGAGTGTTGTCTACTATTGTGGAGGCACATGGCTCTCTATGCGCACACTACATGTGCCAATATAGACCTCTGGGGGTTAGAATCCCATATAGATATACCAAACCCAAATGGAAACCACCTGTAATCCTGCATAAGATCCAATGCGTCCCCTAGGCTTCCAGTACAACTAGTGATTAAAATAATTAGGTAAAAAGCTTACAAATCATGGATAACAATGTGGGCACTTCATAATAGCATGCCCTTACGTAGTGGGCTTTGACATGTGCTAGTGTCTCCAAGCTCCTAAGGGGGTTAGCCATGTACCTTATTAGGTGGTTTCAGCCCTTAAAGGGGATAGTATGTCCAAAGTACATCCCTCTAATGGCGGTGGCAAGTGACAAATAAGTGAAATGGGATAGGGAATGAGAGGGGCAACCCTGGGCCACATAGTGGGGTATAGGGGTAGCTAGATAAGGGGAAGCCCACACCTGGGTATGTAATGTATAGGAGGGAGCAATCGTGGTACATGAGGTGCCCCAACTTTGATTTTTCCACCCTTCTTCATAAATGTTTTGTCTTTTATGAATTTTCTTTAATTAACTGCTCGGAGCTCAAAGGAAAAGAGTATGATGTGTAAGATATAGCAGTGATTACCCCCTTTTAGGTAGGGCGATTCATTGCCCTCCAGGGGTTGGGACAATCATGGGTTCCTGAATGATAAAGGAGGCTCATCTAGGGCCTATGGAACTAGGGTGATGGCCAATGATTGGGGTAGAGCTCATGTAATGGCTTTTGCCCACGTGCTAATTATTTTTGTCCCGGCCATCTTTTGCATTTTGTGGTACAATTTCCTGTTAAATGTGGCCATTTATGCTTTTCACTTTTTCTTTTAATTGCTTCAACCTCTGAGGCATCATTCTAGGCCTGACCCAAGGTGGGGGCAAGGGGATAGGGAGGCTAGCCCTATGTGGACCCAGAATGGGAATGTGGACCCAGGTGGGAGAAAAGATGAATGGGGGTATAGTGAGTGGATAGGGAGTAATATGTGCAGATAAAGGAGCGGGACCACACACCCAAAGTCAGGGTTTCCCAAGTACTACCACCCTAGAACCAAATGGTTAATAAAGGAGATCCCACGGAACTAAGATCCAAGGGTAACAACCAAAAAAGATCAAGGGGACAAGAGCACAAACTAAGCCTGCTCTTCCGCCAAATCCCCCCATCAATCCATTCCCAGAAGTATCCATGATAAGTAAACCCAATAATCAATTACCAAATGACAAGACATACCTTTAGATTCGGGAGGTCGACCTTCAAACATACGATCAATACAGGTGGGTGATGGACCACATGGCTAGCTCAGGTGGCAAAGAAATGGCACAACGAGCTGGTAGGAGGCATCAAGGGGTTGTTGGTTTGGGCTCATCGTGCAGAAAAATTTCTCCTAGGGATATCACCCACAAAGTGGTGGGTAACATCTGGCTCCAACTAGGACACGATCTCTCGAAGAAGTGGACGAGGTTGCTCGAACGAGAGGTCACGAGAACTCCAACAATCTCTTGGTCACCGTAGACCTGTTATCTGCACATGTCAAAGATCAAAGCCACGGGGCAACATTTTTTTCACAGTGTCTAATGATCACCCATGCTTAATGTTAACCCACAAACCAATAAAATATGCAATTTTTTTTTCCTTTTTTTTATATCCATGTAATCTAATCTATCATGAGAAACATCATATGCAATTAGTTCTAATGCAAAAATAGTCATGCAATGCATCCTACCCTAACATGCATATGGTGATGTTAATACTAAGTGTATTCATAAAGCCAGTGCAACCAACATATCATCACATCAATATACATATGCCTGCCAATATGATTACTTATGTAGCAACCCCCAAATCGAATGTGGACATAGTCACATGGCGGATGAGGCGGGAAAATATGATCTCCATTCGAGGTAGAGGGAGGTCCTTGGAGAAAGAAAACTGGTCATTCTGGAGGTCCAAGGCTCCCCTTCTAGGTACAAAATGGAGGAATGAATGATTACTCTCGAGAACTCCTCATCACAATCATTGCTTGCAATATCATGCTTTGAGGATGTCACATGGTTGTGATGAGAGGGGAACGAAGGGTGAGAGAAAGAAGGAATGCAACAAATAGGTCTCTCAATGTGATGGTCACAGCGAGGAGGGGAGGACGCGGAGTGATCATAATCCTGAGGATGGGTCAAAGGGGATAAGGTATATTCAATGAAGGGTTCCTCCTTGACACCATATTCAAAAAAGGGAAAAGGGGCATGGTCACTCGAGGTGATACCAAAAGGGATGAGGGACGTACTTGAGAAAGACTCAAGGTGATGAACAAGAGGGAAAGGCAAAGGGGAGGGTGAAGTGTCATATTCAACGGGATTTCCTTCCCACAACCTAAAGGCTCAAGTGATTTGAATACATAATCATAAGGTGGGTTGGTAAGAGCCTCGTTGCTTTCCTCATTATAAATATTAAAGATTGGGCCTTCATCAAAAGGAGAGTCAAAGATTGGGCTTTCATTAAAAGGAGAGTCAATCACTTTCATCAAAGGTTGTCCTTCTTTATGCAAGGGAAAGTAACAATTCTCCTTCCCAAGGGTATCAATGAGTATGTCATCATAAATAGTGCCTGAGGGGAAGGAAAGACCAATCTCATCCTCATCCTCCTTCTCGGTGTCATAAATGGGAGCACAATCAAATTGAGGACCAACAATTTCCCATTTCTCCCTTTCAATGTGGAAATAATCTTCAATGTCATTTTTCAAGGGGCTAATGGGGTCATCTCTCTCAAGGTTTTCAAAAGAGGATTCATCAGGAGTAATATCCTTGAGAAAGGTAGGGTTGGTCTCAATAAATTCATCCTTCCCAACACAGGTGTCCTCAAAATCATCCTGCCCGTCTTGCAGTCCCCACGAGGACTCATCTTCCTGCTCATCACCGAGGTCCTTGAGGTCATCTTCATCTAGGTTGGTTGACAAGCGGGACCTCTCTTCTTCTCTCTTCTCTTGAAGAACAATGGCTAAGGTATTTGTTACATGATTCTGGTAGTATGCTTCTAGGAGGAGAGCATTAGTAGGGTTCTCTTTATATTCACATTTCATCTTATGAAGCTTCACTTCTTCATCATATAAGCAGGAGAAAACTTCATTAAAATTATATTCCCTTACTACCTCTCTGCATGACCTACTATATTCATCCATTCTTTCTTGCGTGATTTGGAAGCTTGCGGGGTCCAACTCTTCGTCATCCTTAGAGGAGGTATTCCTATTGTTATTGATGAGGTTATCCAAAATATTCACAGCACAGGTTATGTGAGCAAGGTCACAGAGACGACTAGGATCCTCTTCATAAGCATGCCTTATTATGTCAAGTTGTACTTCTTGTGACCTATTTCCATCCAAGCTCTCCAACATATCTTGAAAGGATTCTTCATATTCCACCACTTTCCTTTGCAGCTCTTGAATCTCTTGTTTATTGAGCTTTTCAAATATAGGACCGAGAGAAATCTCCATCTTCTACGATTTTGCATATTAAGATTATAATGGAGTCGCCAGGGTGAATTGAGGTGCCTTGATAGATGCTTGCTTCACCCTACAAGCATTAATTTTAATGCTCAATGAAGAACTAGGGCTTCATTCTTCTAGTGGAGTCGCCAATAATGATATGTCAATATGTCATATGGGGAACAAAACACACGCTTCGTGTCCCCAGCAACGGCGCCAGAAATGTTACCACTCAAACCAGCAAGGGACCTAAAGGGGTTCCTAAGAGGGCAACTGCTAGGTTAAGGACAACCGTGGAGGCTTAGCCCTCTGTCACCACAACTAAGTCTCCCTACTCTTTACGAACTTTCACCGACGGAAGGAGTCTCGGTAGTGTAGGGATTCACTTGTAAAGTATATGTCAAAGGATAGGTGAGAAGTGACCCCGAAAACCCTTTCCCAAGGATGGAGTGAAGAATGGTGCTTGCTTGCTCTTTAGGCAAGGGACTTGGGCCGCCAGGGATAAGGGGCGAGGATTGGAGGATTGAGGGAGAAAGGATAGGCTTATGAACAAGTTTCTCAATCCCTATAATCCTTGGGAAACTTGGGTTCCCAAATGGTCCTTGACAAATAGTCTTTATTGAGAAGTGCGACCACACGGGGCCAAGTGGACCCAGCCCAAGTTTGGGGATGGAATGTAGGAACCAATGATGTTCCTATCCTGGAAAAGGTGAGGGGAAAGGACCAAACAAGAATACTTTCTTCAAAAGTTTGAATTGATCCTATTGAGGTCTAGCCTTGGGGATGCCTAGGCCCAATTCAATCCTAGAGCTAGGGCTTGAGATTCACCGAGATTCCACTGTTAGAATTGCCTCAAATTTGGAGGAGAGGGAAGGGACCCACCAGCGCAGTAGCCTATAGGAGATCGAATTTTTTCCTTGGGTCAATTCCTGGGAAATTGATACCCTAGGTGACCTAATGGGGCTCGACTTGGGGAAAAAGGAGAAAATGGTTAAAAGAGGGTTAAAATGATCACCCTTTTTGAGGGATCAGTGCCTAGTTCAATTGGGGATATGGAGTCAAGGATAATGATGAGTAAGAACTTGGTTTCTCGATCAAGCAGGCCCAGAAACTTGAAATTCAACTTTGTCGAATGTTGAGAGAAAGATAATAAAAGCGACCTTCAAGCATTTATACTTCAAAGCAAATGACGCAAGATTCTCGAGATAAATAAATCGCTAGGACATTTCATTCATATAACATTGGCCCATACATTAAATTAGCTAAAACATGATCAATTCCGCATTTCGACAATGCAGCAACTAGCCCTAATTTTAGCAGTATGCAGAAACAAGAATAATAGTATATCCAACCAGCATTTTGTTAGCTCAATAAAGCTCCAAGACAAGAGAAATAGCCCAAACCCATAAATCAAAATTCATCCATCTCCAAAAATATCCACCAAGGAAAAAGTGTGAAAATTCTCTATCATTAGAGAAATCCCAAATCAATATACAAATATAGAGAAATATACAAATGAATGTATTTAACATCAATATATAGCCTCCTAAGGAGTTCGAATTAGCCAATGGGCCTACATTAGCCCCTAATGATAAAATAATGTGCAAATAAAACCCCTATTGGTGACAAGCCCACCAAACTAGCTCATAAGTTTAAAAACAAGCCTCACAAGGGGCCAAATAATGATATGTGCATGTCGTAGGGCCCTCTAAAGGCTCAATAATATCCTGAAGTGCCATATTGAGGAATAAATTCCTCGGAATATGATGGACAAGGGGGTGACCCCTTGTTCTCCAAGTAATAGACCTGTGGTGCTCCCATTTGGTATGAGGGCACATAGATGACCCCATGGGTCTCCATATGAATCGGAGATCCTCTGCAAGGGTCCAAGTGGTGGAATGAATGCTGCCATGACATCGTACAAGTCCTGGGACACCTGTCAAGAGTGTGGGGCTCCTGTGGGGGCCTATTGGGCATAATGTACCAAGCATATCATCATCATCCCAAAAGTGGATCGCTAGTAATCTTTGAGAATCCATGAAGATCCGTGGAGTGTTGTCTGCTACTGTGGAGGCCCATGGCTCTATATGCACACCTTACATGTGCCAATGTAGACATCTGGGGGTTAGAATCCCATATAGAAAAACCAAACCCAAATCGAAACCAACTGTAATCCTGCATAAGATCCAATGCGTCTGTTAGGGTCCAACCCTAACCCCCTTATTTATGTAATAAGCCCAATGGGCCAAGTCATAGTCATAGTTAGTTAGAGAGTAAATAAAGCTCGCATTAATAATTGTAAGTGGTTGACCCGCATTAGAGAAAAGGGACCACAGTTAGTTGTAAACGGGCCATAGTTAATAAATAAAGTGGTTAACCCGAGTTATGCAAGGGACCACTAGTAGTTAGGGTTTTGGATGTCATTTAGCTATAAATAGTCTTAGTAAAGGAAAGATCATCGAGTCTTATTGTAATTGAGCTCTGCTCTGCTGGAGGTTGCCCCCTCGAAGAGGCAAGTGAACATTGAATCTATTTTTGAATAATAAAATACTTGCTATTTTTCTCATTTTATTCTGTGTTCTAGGTTATATTTCTTCGCATTTCTGGTATTCTAGCATTTCTCGCAGGTCAAGAGCATAACAAGTGGTATCAGAGCACTTTCCAAGGCCAGTTGTACCTCCATATTTCGCAGAATTGTTTCTAGGCTAGAGACGTGTTCCAACGTCTTTAAACCACGGGATCTATCATTGAGTGCATAAACCTACGAATTTGGGGAGGCATGCACAGAGGAACTACAAGAGGTGGTCACGCTTGTTGGACTCCCTTGTAACTCCTATGGGTACCCCTTCAAGTAGTGGCGCATTAAACAGTATCGCGCGTGGACTGCGCTTCCACGTATCCTTGGGTATATCGGAAACCCCCTAGGCTCCCCTAAAACCTAGCCTTAGATCAGTTGTCGATCGTCTTGCTGCTACAGTACACTGAGAACAGCACTCAGGGAGATTACTCGCGCGTACGATAGGGTAGTCGAGTAGTACGACTAAGGGTATGGTCGATCCTCCTTAGTTAGCGCCCTGAAAGATTGGGCCGAGTACTATTGTTGGACCCTTGTGTATATTGCGATCTGTAGCACCTGACACTCCTTTGTGACCATAGTTCCCTCTGCTATCTGAAGATCGCCCACTACCTTATCTTCCAGATCAGATCCAGCAGTTGGGGTTCTGCCACCACAATGCAAATTAGATCCAACAATTGGGGTTCTTCCACCGCCATACAAATCAGATCCAACAATTGGGGTTCTGCCGCCGCCGTGCAACTCACATTCAGCAGTTGGGGTTTCACAGTGCCAATCAGACTCTTTGTGCAGTGAGGCTTGCTGCTACTATAGTTCGGGCCCTATTTTTGCAGGACATTGGGCAGGATCAAGTTTTCTGGAATTCGACCACTGCAGTATTGATCAACGGGGAGTAAAACTCCTTTTGGAGTTAAAAAAAAAGTCTGAGACCATCTCGGGACGCTTGCAAGAGACTTAGCCCATAAGCTTCAGGACGATGAGTTGATCGCAGTGGTACCATTCACTTGTCAGCCTCAATTTTCCGGTGGTCCCAAATTTTTCCGAAGTGACTTCAAGTGATCCCTGCCAATAGATTCCTGAGCTCGCCTTCTTTCCAAGAAGACTACTCTTAAGTAATTGACCGGGGTTTGTGTATGGTAGGTACCAGATCTCAAGTCATGGCCTATGAGAAGATCGAGAGCCTTGAAAAAAGGTTGGATGAGTTTCAGGGCAATATGGAACAAATTACCTCACAGCTTTCACTGCTCACCAATATGATGCAGAGGCCTCATTGGGAGGAGCATAGTGTTGATGAACACCTCGAAGGAGAATCTAGCCATCATATTCACTTCCATGGAAATCACCAACATTCCCACCCTCGGCCACCCAAGCTAGACATGTACAAATTTGATGGCTCTAATCCTACAGTATGGGTAGCACAAATGGAACAATATTTCTCCCTTAATGATATCTATGAAGATCAAACTAAACTACGTGTGGGAGCCCTTTACTTAGACAAAGAGAGATGGAAATGGTCGCAGTGGCATCAAAAAATTTATCCCGGGAACATAATTTGCCACGTGTTCTCAAAAGCCCTATGTGACCGCTTTGACAGGGAATCTAATTTTTTGGGTCGTCTCACTAAGCTTCGGCAGACAGGCACAGTAAAAGACTACATTGCAACCTTTGAGACATTGGCCATCAGAACTGACAGTCTAGGAGATGACTTCTACTTGGAGTGTTTCATCAGTGGTCTCAAAGAATCCATCCAAGCCCATGTCCGGATGCACCACCCAGCTACGTGGATGGACGCCTGCAAAAAGGCCATCGAGGTGGAACTCGCCTTAGCTGCCCAATCCACTCATCCAAATTTCGTAGCCAAGGGGCGTCCCACCCAGGCTCAGGGCCCTACCCAAACACTTAAGGTTCAAAAGGTGTCTCCAGCAGAAATGGCTGAAAGAAGAAAACAAGGATTGTGCTACTATTGTGATGACAAATACTCCCCGAGGCATAAATGCAAGGAACCAAAATTCTTTCAAATTGATGCTACTGATAACAGCTCATCTGAGGAAGCCCCAACCCTTGGTGGGCCCGAGGACAAAGTTGAGGAAACCCATCCTGACAATGATCTCACAGCTATGCCAGATGAACCAGTTATCTCACTACATGCTTTGGCAGAAATTTCTTCGCCTCAAACTCTCAAAATCCAAGGCTTTCTTAAACATCGACCAGTAGTGGTATTGATTGATAGTGGCAGCACTCATAACTTTATCCATAAGCAAGTCGTCGAAGCTGTTCATTGTTTTGTGCGGGTAGTCTCTAATTTCCAAGTCCTTATTGCTGATGGGGGGACCATGAAATGTGAAGGCTGCTGTGAAAATATTAAACTTCAGATGGGAGACTACCACCTAAAGACCCACATGTTTTCTATTGAAATGGGTGGTTGTGACATTGTCTTGGGTGTTGAATGGCTTCGCACATTGGGCCCGATCACAATGGATTTCCAAGAGTTATATATGAGCTTTAAGTAGAACGACCACATTCATACATTACGTGGACTCCAGGCAAGTGCTCCTACTATCATCAGCTCGCATCGAATGGAAAAGCTTTTGAAAAAGGGCCATCACAGAGTCATCGCCCAATTTAATTCCATCCAGGCCATTGACTCCACTACTCCTCATATTCATCCTGAGATGCAACAGGTCTTAGACTGCCACCAGCAGGTATTTGACAAACCTAAAGGGCTTCCACCCTCTAGGGGTGAACATGATCATAACATCCCTTTGGTCCCGGGGGCCCAACTGCCTAATGTGCGCCCATACCAATATCCTTTCGCCCAAAAGAATGAAATTGAAAAAATCATCAAGGAACTCCTCGAAGCCAGTGTTATTCGTCCCAACATCAATCCTTATTCATCACCAGTGGTCATGGTGCTAAAGAAAGATGGTGAATGGTGCATGTGTCCGGACTTTCGGGCCCTCAACAAGCTCACTATCAAAGACAAATTTCCTATTCTGGTTGTTGATGATCTTCTTGATGAACTACATGGTGCTCAATTCTTTACCAAGCTAGATCTTCGCTTTGGCTATCACCAAATACGCATGAAGGAAGTAGACATTCCCAAGGCTGCCTTCCGAACTCATGAAGGCCATTATGAATTCTTGGTCATGCCATTTGGTCTCTGTAATGCTCCATCTACTTTTCAAAGCCTCATGAACCACCTGCTGAAACCATATCTCTGAAAATTTGTCCTCGTCTTCTTTGATGACATTCTCATATATAGCGTAACCTGGGACAAACATCTTCAGCATGTAGACTTGATCTTGCAACTGCTCCAGAATCAAAAATTATTTGTCAAATTGTCCAAGTGCTCTTTTGGCGTGGAAGAAGTCGAGTATTTGGGACACATTGTGGGTCGTGAAGGAGTGAGGGTTGATCCAAAAAAGATACAAGCAATGCAAGATTGGCCCCAACCAAAAACCTTGAAGAGTTTGAGGGGATTCTTGGGTCTCACTGGCTACTATCGCAAATTTGTCCGCAATTATGGTCACATTGCTAGACCCCTCACTAATCTTCTCAAGAAAAAATCATTTCTCTGGACTGATGCAACTCAGCAGGCATTCGTGGCTCTCAAACAAGCCATGTGCTCCACTCCTATATTGGCCCTACCAGACTTCACCAAATCTTTTGTGATTGAATGTGATGCTTCTGGTACTGGTATTGGTGTTGTATTAATGCAAGAAGGTCGACCATTGGCCTTCACCAGCCAACAACTGAGTGGAAAACATCTGGGTCAATCTACCTATGAGAAAGAAATGATGGCCATCTTACATGCAGTAGACACCTGGCGACCATACTTGTTGGGGTGACGTTTCCAAATCTGCACGGACCATCAAAGCCTAAAATATTTTTTGGAGCAACGTCTATCATCGCCACAACAAAATAAATGGCTGACCAAAATGTTGGGATATGATTATGAGATAATTTACAAGAAAGGGTGTGACAATGTAGTAGTTAATGCTTTATCACGCCAATTTGAGGATGAAAGTAACCTGCTATCAATCCCTCTTCCCATACCAAATTGGATTGAAGAGGCCCGCAAGGAATGGTTATCACACCTGTCTCCCTCCCAACTTATTAATAACTTGAGTGAAGATCCTAATTCCTCAGCCGACTACACTTGGAAGGATGATATTTTTTGCTACAAGGATTGAGTAGTTATATCACTGGCATCCATCCTCAAAACCTGCATTTTGGAAGAGTCGCACTCATCTCCAACTGCAGGGCATTCCGGCTTTCAAAAGACTTATGCTCGTGCTCGTCGTTCTTTCTTTTGGACTGGCATGAAAAACGAAATTCTTACTTTTGTAGTTGAATGTGATGTGTGTCAACGCAACAAAGGAGAAACAGTCAAGTTACCGGGAACCTTACAACCATTGCCACTCCCTACCTCTGTCTGGACAGATGTTTCCATGGATTTCATCATTGGTCTCCCAAAGTCGGGCAACAAATCCGTCATCATGGTGGTTGTGGATAGAGTTTCTAAATATGCTCATTTTTGCGCTCTACCCCACCCATTTACCCCCACTTTGGTGGCTCAAGCTTTCATGGACCAGATTTTCAAACTGCATGGCATGCTGACTTCCATTGTGTCTGATCGCGACCCCACTTTCACCAACAAATTTTGGAAAGAACATTTCAAGCTACAAGGCACGCAACTCCAACTAAGTATCACCTATCATCCCCAAACCGATGGTCAAACAGAAGCAGTCAAAAAATGTTTGGAGACATATCTAAGGTGCTTCACTTCTGAAAAGTAGCATCAATGGGTACAGTGGCTACCTTTAGCTGAATGGTGGTATAATACTAACTATCATGAAGCCACCAAGATGACTCCATACGAGGCAGTGTATGGCCAACTCCCACCTTCACCTATTTCTTATATCCCTGGATGTTCTAAGGTGTAGGCAGTTGATCAACTCCTACAGAACCGTGCCGCCATGATAGCTCATCTCAAAGATAATCTACATCAAGCTCATAATCGAATGAAGCAACAGGCAGACCAGCATCATTCCGAGCACACATTTCAAGAAGGGGATCAGGTATTCCTGCAACTGCAACCATATAAGCAAACATCTCTCAAAGAAAAGGGTTGCCAAAAACTAGCAACAAAATTCTATGGACCTTATCAGATACTTCAGCGCATTGGAGCAGTTGCCTACAAATTGACCTTGCCACCAACTTCAAAAATCCATCCGGTCTTCCATGTATTATGCCTCAAGAAAGTGGTGGGGAACAATTGCAAAATTCAAACTAGTCTATGCGAATTGGATGAGGAAGGCTCACTCTGGCTCCACCTACAACAAGTCCTCGATGCCCGTGATAGACATCTCCGCGGCCATACGATCAAGGAAGTCCTCATCAAGTGGAAAGACACCTCACCAGAAGATGCGACCTAGAAACCAGCCACTATTCTTCAGCATTTTCTGCAACTTCAACCTTGAGGACAAGGTTACTTTTGATGGGGGAGGGCATGTTAGGGTCCAACCCTAACCCCTTTATTTATGTAATAAGCCCAATGGGCCGAGTCATAGTCATAGTTAGTTAGAGAGTAAATAAAGCCCGCATTAATAATTGTAAGTGGTTGACCTGCATTAGAGAAAAGGGACCACAGTTAGTTGTAAATGGGCCATAGTTAATAAATAAAGTGGTTAACCCGAGTTATGCAAGGGACCACTAGTAGTTAGGGTTTTAGATGTCATTTAGCTATAAATAGTCTTAGTTAGTAAAGGAAAGATCATCGATTCTTATTGTAATCAAGCTCTACTCTGCTGGAGGTTGCCCCCTCGAAGAAACAAGTGAACATTGAATCTATTTCTGAATAATAAACTACATAGTGTTTTTCCCATTTTATTTTGTGTTATAGGCTATATTTCTTCGTATTTCTGGTACTCTGGCATTTCTCACAGGTCAAGAGCATAACAGCGTCCCCTAGGCTTCCAGTACAACCAATCATTAAAATAATCAGGTAAAACACTTACAAATCATGGATAACAATGTGTTGATTTGGGGTAGCATCGGATGTGCTCTAGCCATGCAAATTGGTGGAGAGGCTAAAGCACATGAGATCTCCAAGACTCAGAAATGCTTTGGGTAGGTTCTAACTGGTTTGGGAGATATTAAAATAATTAATATTTTTAATGGAGTTCCTAAGTCTAAAATTAGGAAAAATAAAATATTAATGGGTATTAATATAAAACTGGGTTAGAAGGGCTCAAAAGTCATGGATCAAGCCAATCTAATCTTAGTCGTTGATTAGAGATTTAATCTCGACCGTTGATGGACCAACGAGAAAAGTATAAGAAGAGGCTTGAGCGTCAGTTGGAGAACGCACTGAGGGAGACTAGTCAATTCGATTTCTGGAGCGGGGTTCGCTGAGAAATTCGAACTAGTGGTCTGGAAAGCAGCAGGAGGCAGCAAGTACAGAACAGAGAGTCGGGAACGGCACCAGAAGAACAGTGCAGAGGTTGGAGAGGCAGAGGCAGCAGCAAACTACGCAGTCACTGGAGGGCCTACGTGGGTGACGAAGAGAGGGCTAGTGCTGACGCAAAGAGGCAGGGGCTAACGCAGAGTGTCTGGGAGCTACGCAGAGGTCAGCGAGGCTGACGCAGAGACTGGGAGAAGTGTTGGAGAATTTTTTCTCTCTGTTGGGTAAGCCAGTTTGGCACCCTGTTGTATTGAAGAATTGCTTAATAATAAAAATCCTCCCTTGTTGCACCGATTTTCCCACTTTGGGTTTTTCCGGGGACTATTGTCCAAAATATCTATGTCGATGTGTTGATTCTTGTGCATGTGTTTTGTTTCTGTATTATGGTGTGATATCTGCAATAGAATTTATTTTAATGTTTATTGAAGGAATTTCATAAATAACTTATTGGAAAATAAGTAGGTAAAGTAAATCAGTTGTTGCAGTGATAGAATTTTCACATGGTATCAGAGCAAGTAATCAGAGACAGGAAGGGAAAATCAATTATGGTTCAAGACCATGATGCAGAGGCATCTACATCAGGAGACTCGCACAGATTTTCAGACAATTGCACAAGAGAAAGTGATTTCAATTTTTCAATGTTGGCTTCCAAGCTGGAAGAAGAAGTGGCTTGTATGACTAGTTCTGCATCATCAGAGGTATGGTATATAGACAGTGGAGCCTCTTGGCATATGACGGGAATCCGAGAATGTTTCTCAGATTATTGGGAGGAGAAGATGAACTTTCAGATCACCATGGGGAACAAGGCAAAGTGTACTCCAGTAGGGAGGGGTACCATAGTTTTTCAAATAGAATCGGGAGAGCAGTTCTATGCTACCAATGTGTTGCATGTACCAGGATTTGGGATGAACTTACTTTCCGTGTCACAACTTCAAGGCAAAGGCTATGACGTTTTCTTCATCAAGGAGAAAGTATAAGTCAAACACCCGTGCTGGAAAAAGAAAGTGCAGATCAGGATCAAAAGTAACAAGTTGTATAGACTACAACTAGAATCACCAATGGCACTAATAGGCAGTCATGGAGACAAGGATTTGAACGAACTATGGCATAGAAGAATGGGACATTTGCACCATGGGGCTCTGAGAATTCTTAGGAGCACCGTAACAGGAGTTCTGAATCTTAGTACAGAACGAGATGATGTATGCAGAGGATGTGCTCTAGGAAAGTATGCCAAAGTAGCATTTCCTAGAAGGAAAAACAGGGCCAAGAGTGTACTAGGATTGATACACTGAGATATTTGCAGACCTATGTCCACTAAGGCTTTTAGTGGTGCCAAGTACTTCCTTACCTCCATTGATGACCACTCAAGGAAAACTTGGATTTATTTTCTGAAAACCAAAGACGAAGTTTTCTATCAATTCAAAGAGTTCAAGGCTCTGGTGGAGAATCTGACTGGGAAGAAAATAAAAGTTTTGCACTCAGATAATGGTGGAGAGTATGTCGATAAGGACTTCACTGGTTTTTGCGCTAAGGAGGGCATCAGAAGAGAGTGGACAGCTCCTTACAATCCGGAGCAGAATGGAGTAGCAGAAAGGAAGAACGGGACTATTGTAGAAGCAGCTAGGGCCATGATGTATGATCAGGATATGCCAAAATTCCTGTGGGCAGAAGCATGCAACACAGCAATCTATGTTCAGAACAAGACTCCTCATCAGGCATTGGGCAAGATTACTCCAGAGAAAACACAGTTGTCTATGTTCAGAACAAGACTCCTCATCAGGCATAGGGCAAGATTACTCCAGAGAAAGTTTTCACAGGGAAGACATCTGAAGTCGGTCATTTCAGGATATTTGGGAGTTTAGCATATTGTCACGTACCTGAGGAAAAGAGAAAAAAGTTGGATCAAATTGCGGAAAAAAGGATATCTAGTGGGATATAGCGAGAATGCTAAGGCATACAGAATCTATCTTCCAGGGAGCAAGAAGGTAGTGGTTCGACAAGATGTGAAGTTCATGGAGGACAGGGCTTTCAGAAAATCTCGTGAAATGCCTTCTGAGGAGCAGTCAAAAGAGGAATCGTTGGTTAAACCTCTTCAACCAATGGAAGTAAAAAATTCTTCCTCGGGTCAGGAAGATTCACAGGATGAGGAACTAACAGAAGCACCTACTGGCAGAGGAAAAACTAGTAGGGAACTTCGTCAGATTCTGCGAGATGCAAAGGACTTCATCGATGCGCCAAGAAACAATAAGAGGGAGCGAAAACAGCCAGATAGATATCACGCATTAGTAGCTCAGGATGGGGAGCCTGCCAGTTTCTAGGAGGCAACTCAACATCAGGTTTGGCTAGATGCGATAGTAGAGGAGTACAACTCCATAATGGTGAACGATGTCTGAGAGGTAGTGCCAAGGCCTCAAAACAGATCAGTGGTAGGTTCGAGATGGATCTACAAGATTAAATACACTGCAGACGGCAGTGTTGAGAAATATAAAGCCAGGTTTGTGGCTAAGGGGTATGCTCAGAAGGAAGGAATTGACTACAAAGAGACCTTCGCCCCAGTAGCCAGGTATACATCTATTAGAACCGTGATATCTCTTACAGCACAAATGGGGTGGGAGATTCATCAGATGGATGTCAAAACGAAATTTCTGAACGGGGTGATAGAAGAAGAGGTATACATTAAACAACCAGAGGGCTTTGAGACACATGAGAAGAAGTCTCATGTATGCAGGTTGAAGAATGCCTTGTATGGGCTAAAATGGGCACCTAGAGCATGGTATGGTCGAATCGATGGCTACTTGCAGAAGATGGGATTTGTAAAGAGTGACGCAGATCCAAATCTCTACTATCTGGTTGTAGAGAATGAGTCGCTAATCTTAGTATTGTATGTGGATGATCTCTTTCTGACAGGATCATCCAGGCTCATCGGGTTCTGCAAGAAGAATCTAGCCACAGAATTCGATATGAAGGATTTGGGACGAATGCATTATTTCCTAGGATTGGAAGTTTGGCAGCAAAAGGAAGAAATCTTCCATGGGCAAGGGAGATATGCTACAAAAATCCTGAAGAGATTCAGGATGGAAGCCTGTAGACCCATGGCTACTCCAATGATCACCAACTGGAAGAAGATTGATGCATCAGAAGACAAGGATGTTGATCCCACCTTATGCAGGCAGCTCATAGGGTCCTCGATGTATCTGGTCAATACTCAGCCAGACATTTTCTCCGCTGTCAACACCCTCAGTCAGTTCATGGTGGAACCGAAGAGTGCGCACTGGGCAGTAGCCAAATATGTTCTCAGGTATTTACAGGGAACAGTCGATTATGGACTCTTGTACACCAGGAGTAAGGATATCAGATTGAGTGGATTTACTTATGCAGATTGGGCAGGAAGTTCAGTGGATCAGAAAAGTACCTCTGGGTACTGTTTCAACATTGGATCAAGAATGACCCCCTGGTGTAGTAGGAAACAAAAGTCCGTGGCTCTGAGATCATCTGAGGCAGAATATATGGCGACGAGCACAGCTTCGTGTGAGGGCATACGGCTTAGAAAACTGCTTGTGAATCTATTCAGAAAAAAAAAAATGGAGGCGACCAGGATCATGTGCGATAATCAGAGTAGCATCAAGCTCTCTGAGAATCCAGTGTTTCATGATCAATCAAAGCATATTGATATCCGGTGTCACTTTGTCAGAGACTGTGTACAACGAGGAGCTATACAGTGGAGCTACACTCCTACAGGAGAACAGGTGGCAAACATCCTCACCAAGGCCCTTGGAAGAACAAAGTTTGATTATTTCAAGGAAAAGATGGGGATGATAAAAAAATCCATTTCAGTAGTAGAAATGGTGAAGATGTTGCGGTGCGATAGTAGTCAGCAGTAGCACAATGCAACGTGGCGAGAAGAGATTGCAGTGCAAATACAGTGTTGGGAAGGACCAACAACAACACGGATGCAGAGGGAGTTGCAGTGTTGGGAGAAAGGACCAGCAGCAGCACGGACGCAGAGGGAGCTGTCGTACAGATGCAGCAGTGGCAGTGACAAGGCCATGGGCAACAGTGCAGGATGCAGCAGTGCAGAGGATGTTGAGCAGGGAGCCCTAGCATCAGCACAGGGACCGATGTTAGACGATCAGTGTGATACTCAGTGAGGAGTATTCCGAGAGCACATTCCTCACTAAGAGGGAGCGTTGATTTGGGGTAGCATCAGATGTGCTCTAGCCATGAAAATTAGTGGAGAGGCTAAAGCACATGAGATCTCCAAGACCCAGAAATGGTTTGGGCAGATTCTAACCAGTTTGGGAGATTAAAAAAATTATTATTTTTAATGGAGTTTCAAAGTCTAAACTTAGGAAAAATAAAATATTAATGGGAGTTAATATAAAATTGGGTTAGAAGGGTCCAAAAGTCATGGATCAAGCCAAATCTAATCTTAGCCATTGATTAGAGATTTAATCTCGGTTGTTGATGGACCAACGAGAAAAGTATAAGAAGAGGCTTGAGGGTCAGTTGGAGAACACACTTAGGGAGACCAGTCAACTCAATTTCTGGAACGGGGTTAGCTAAGAAATTTGAACTACTGGTCTGGAGAGCAGCAGGAGGCAACAAGTACGAAACGAAGAGTCTGGAACGGCACCAGAAGAACAGCGCAGAGGTTGGAGAGGCAGACGCAAAGGCAGCAACAGACTGCGCAATCACTGGAGGGCCTGCGTGGGTGACGCGGAGAGGCCCAGTGCTAATGCAGAGAGGCAGGGGCTAACGCAAAGTGTCTAGGAGCTACGCAGAGGTCAGCCAGGCTGACGTAGAGACTGGAAGAAGTGCTGGAGATTTTTTTCTCTCTATTAGGTAAGCCAGCTTGGCACCCTGTTGTACTGAAGAATTGCTGAATAATAAAAATCCTCCCTTGCTGCACCAGTTTTCCCACATTGGGTTTTTCCGGGGACTGTTGTCCAAAATATCTGTGTCAATGTGTTGATTCTTGTGCATGTGTTTTGTTTCTGTATTATGGTGTGATATCTGCGGCAGAATTTACTTTAATGTTTATTGAAGGAATTTCATAAATAACTTATTGGAAAATAAGTAGGTAAAGTAAATCAGTGGTTGCAGTGATAGAATTTTCAGACAATGTGGGCACTTCATCATGGCATGCCCTTCCATAGTGGGCTTTGGCATGTGCTAGTGTCTCCAAGCTCCAAAGGGGGTTAGCCATGTACCTTATTAGGTGGTTTCAGCCCTTAAAGGGGATAGTATGTCCAAGGTACATCCCTCTAATGGGGGTGGCAAGTGACAAATAAGTGGAATGGGATAGGGAATGAGAGGGGCAATCCTGGGCCACATAGTGGGGCATAGGGGTAGCTAGATAAGGGGAAGCCCACACCTGGGTATGTAATGTATAAGAGGGAGCAATCGTGGTACATGAGGTGCCCCAGCCTTGATTTTTCCACCCTTCTTCATATACCTTTTGCCTTTTATGAATTTTCTTTAATTAACTACTCAGGGCTTAAAGGACAAGAGCGTGATGTGTAAGATACAGAAGTGATTACCCCCTTTTAAGTAGGGCGGTTCATTGCCCTCCAGGGGTTGGGACAATCATGGGTTCCTTAATGATAAAGGAGGCTCATTGATGGCCAATGATTGGGGTAGAGAACATGTAATGGTTTTTGCCCACGTGCTAATTATTTTTGTCCTGGCCATCTTTTACATTTTGTGGTACAATTTCCTGTTAAATGTGGTCATTTATTCTTTTCACTTTTTCTTTTAATTGCTTCAACCTCTGGGGCATCATTCTAGGTCTAACATAAGGTGGGGGCAAGGGGATAGGGAGGCTAGCCCTATGTGGACCCAAAATGGGAATGTGGACCCAGGTGGGAGAAAAGATGAATGGGGGTATAGTGAATGGATAGGTAGTAATCTGTGCAGATAAAGGAGCGGGACCACGCACCCAAAGTCGGGGTTTCCCAAAAAGTACCACCCTAGAACCAAATGGTCAATAAAGGAGATCCCACAGGACTAAGAACCAAGGGTAACAACCAAAAATGATAAAGGGGACAGTAGCACAAACTAAGCCCGCTCTTTCCGCCAAATCCCCCCATCAATCCATACCCAAAAGTATCCATAATAAGTAAACCCAATACTCAATGACCAAATGACAAGACATACCTTTAGATTCTAGAGGCCCACCTTCAAACATACGATCAATACAGGTGGATGAGGGACCACCTGGCTACCTTAGGTGGCAGAGAAATGGAAAAACAAGCTAGTAGGAGGCATCAAGGGGTTGTTGACTATTGGCTAGAGCTCATCATGGAGAAAAATTTATCCTGGGGATATCACCCACAAAGTGATGGGTAACAGGCCCGACCCAAGGTGTGGACAATGTTGATTTGGGGTAGCATCGGATGTGCTCTAGCCTTGAAAATTGGTGGAGAGGCTAAGGCACATGAGTTCTAAAGAACCCAGAAACCGTTTGGTGAAATTCCACCCGGATTATACTTTATTAGAATAATTAATATTTTTAATGGGGTTCCTAAGTCTAAACTTAGGAAAATTAAAATATTAATGGGTATTAATCAAAATATGGATGAGAATGATCTAGAAGGCGGAACAAGTCATGTTTTAATCTTAGCCGTTGATTAGAGACTTAATCTCGGCCGTTGAAGACTCAATAGGAAAAGTATAAAATGGAGTCTTGGGGTTCACTTGGAAACACACACACAGAGATTCAGGAAGTCAATTTTCTGAGGTGAGAAGTTCTCAGGAGGAAAATCGATTAGGGAGATCTTGCAGCAGAGGGACAGTGAGAATCCGGGGGAAGGACTTTCCGGAGAATACTGACAAAGAGGCGGAGAGAGCTTGCAGAGAGGCAGCAAAGAAGCTGGGAGAGCTAACGCAAAAAAGATGTCTGTCACGCAGAATCCAGAACTGTCGGGAACTGCCAGAACTGTCGGGAACTGCCAGAACTGCCGAGAGAGCTGACGCAGAGGCAGCGCTGTAGCCGAGAGAGTTGATGCAGAAAAGTTGCCTGTCACGCAAAATCCAGAATTGTCGGAACAGCCGGAACTGTCGAGAACTGTCGAAACAGCCGGGAGAGCTGACGTAGAGGGCAGAGAAGGTGACGCAGAGCCAGCGCAGAAATAGCCGGGGTTAGCCAGTCTTGTGCCAGATCAGCCGGAATTCTGTCGGGTGAAGTGAGGTAAAACTCACTCAGATTTTCCGCCAGTATTTTCTCTGTAAAGGATTGCTAGATGATCATCCTAGATTTGTATTCAGATATTTCTCCTGCATAATAATAAACCCTCAGAACTATTGCACTGGTTTTCTCACATTGGGTTTTTCCGAGGACTATTATGTCCAAAAATAGGTGTGTCCTATGTATCTTGTTCTTTGCTCTGTTTTCTATTTCATGAGATCAAATATTTAAATTAATGTAGGTTGCAGAAGTAATTTGTTTCAGTATTCAGAAGAATAACTTGGTTAATGTATATTAAAAATCAAGTAGGTGAAGTAGATTCAGATTTGTTGCAGTAGGGGTTCCTTCGAGTCTAGGAATTTTCACATGAGCCGGGGCCAAAACCTCTCACTCTTTGAGAGGAAAACCCGCACAAATTCTTCTTATAGAGATTCCAATTGACAAATACCAAGACCAAGACCCTTAACCTATTAGCCACTCCAAGACCAAGACACTAGTTCTCTTGATTGTCTTCTACTCTTTTCTTCTTCTTGACTCCTCTTCCGCTTTGACCTTCTTAGCACTGAGACATAGTTACAATGATAGCATGAACTGAGATCATCTCCTATCTAAGCATAGCAACGAACTATAGACACACTAGAGATGGCACCGAAACACATCACTGTAATGTCACCAAAATGTGATCACTGTAGCAGCACCAAAGCTGAGATAGCACCAAATCCATGAGCCTGAGATAGCACTGAATTACTGTGATGTATCACTGAACTATCTCCACTGCAATATTTAGTCTATATGCCAAGATTGTCACGAAGTTATCCCTGAGATCACCGAAACTGAGATCACAAGAATGTTACCGCAGTGTTCCCTGAAATCTGAGCTTGTAGACTATGTCATAGTTCTGAAACTTCTCTTCTCTAAGATCTGAATGCGTCACTGTGATCTCCTATCTGAATTTACAGAGGTGACAGGTTAAATATGGGTTCCCCGAAGACTCACACGGAACCAAAGCACGAGATCCACCTCAGTAACCCTTTCAACAACAGAGGACCTTCCAGTTACCTCCGCCAGTGCCTTAACCAACCAGAAGAGACCTATAGCCCCAGAGACATTGCCATGGAGTCAGACTTCGCCTTCTGGACATCTCAAATCAAACAATTGTTACGTCGAGTTGATTCCCTTGAAACCGAGAATGACAAGCTCCGGGCCGAAGTAAACACACTCAATGACAGAGTTTCCTTTGTGGAAGGGGAAAACTTATCCCTTCGGGAATCAGTGCAAGAAGACCCCACAGAGACAACTTTGCATGCAGAAATCCAGGAGATCAGGAACAAGCAGGAGGAGATTATATCACAACAGGTTTCCCTCAGACAGGAAACAGAAACACACATCAGCTCATGGGCACAGGTGGTTCGGGGGAAAGACAAATCCCCTCCTATCACAGCAGTAGAGGAAGTTGTACAGGCCAAACTCGTGGAAGAACGATCCCGTAGAGCGAGAGAACTAAACCTCAAAGTGAGAGGTCTCCCTCTCCCTCTTTCTTCAGCAGATCCGATGGAGGTGGCCACAGGATTCTTGAGAGACACCCTCGACATATCCGATATAAGATTAGACAGAGCTTGGCTGGGACAGGACTCCACCTTATTTATCCGATTCCATAACACCACAGATCGCCTTTATGCTCTTCGAGCTAAACGGAAGCTATTCGGCCTTCCTCACAGGATATTCCTTGATGAGGATCTCACTCGGGCACAGGTGGCTGAACTCAAACAGGCTAGGGAACAAGTGGTTGCAGCAAGACAAGCGGGAAAATGGGCAGTCATAAGGAACCTCCGGGCGGTCATTCGAGACTCCTTCCCCCCAGGATGGACACCTCGATCAGGCAGTTCCAAATGACGGGTCCGCCTGGGGAGGCGCCGAACAACAGGGATTTCAATTCATTGCTGGAACGGAAATGGGTCTTTTTGGTCCTCGCCTGGGCTACTCTACGATGCCCTTGAGTCAGCAGATATCCTTCTAGTAACAGAGACCCACGAGAGCCCAGTTCGGCCTCTCCCAGACATAACAGGGTACCAATGGCATTCAGTATGTAGACAGGTGACAAGGAGCTCAGGGGGAGTCAGAGGATCAGGGGGAGTAGCGTGCCTAGTCAAAGACGAGCTCAGAGACAGAGTCACAATGGCAAATACAGATGAGTACGCCAGATACATGTGGATCCGAATCAGAACTGGAGCCCCACCCCTGAGGGATATCTTTATTGCAGCTTGTTACTTCCCCCCAGCCAAATCTCCGTTTGCCATCCACGACGGTGTAGAAAGGGACCCCTTCACCAACATATACCCAGACATCACTAAATACTCAGCTGATGGAGAAATTATCATTATGGGGGATTTCAATGCCCGTACCAAGGACCAGCAGGTCCCACTCCATGACCGATCAGAGGATGTGTTCTGCACTAGGGATGTTGACGTGGCTTCAGTAGGCTTGCAGAGGACCTCGAAGGACGCTCTGGGCCCCATCACAGCCTACGGTAGACATCTCATGCAATTGGGCGAATCACATGATCTGATAATTCTGAACGGCCTCTCGCGCTTCCCAGAATCCCACTTCTTCACGTGTAGGCCTCACAGTGGAGGGGCTAGTGCGGTGGATTACGCCTTAACCGGTCGAACACTGCTCCCTTTTATCCGGAATCTCTCCGTATCTCCCATCCCTCTAGCCGACCACGCACTGCTTTCACTTTCTCTTCAGTTTGATCCCCCCCGAACAACCCACCCCCCACCCCGATCCCCAGGTAGAACCATCTTCCGTTTTGATGAGGGCGACCCCGACATCTTCTCCTCCTCACTCAGACAAATCCTCCCCGACTCGGATGACTTCTCCCGTCTCGAGACTGTCTCAGATAAGTACCACTGTCTCTCCTCAGCAATCTGGGAGTCGGCGCTTAAATCCTTTCCACACTCAATTCGGACCCCCTCAACCTCCCGTAAGACAGGAACTTCCCCTATGAACAAATGGTACGATACAGATTGTAAACTCCTCCACCAGGATCTCCGCCAAGCCTTCCGCCAGTCCCTTCCCTCATACTCTGCCATCCAAAAGAATTACCGTCGCCTCCTCCGTCACAAAAAACGACAGTTCATCTCCCAACAAAGACGGGAGCTTTCCGCCCTCCTTACCCATTCCCCCAAGCAATTCTGGGGCAAGATCCTCCCCCGTCGCTCTCCTCCTCCCTCCGATCTCGACCCAGTCTCCATGTTCTCACACACCTCCCGCCTTTACGACATTCCCGGACAGTCCCAGATCCAGGTCACATCTCCTCCCCTCTCCTGCCACCTGTTCACTGATAAAGATGTCAGGGAAGCCATCTGGGCGATGAATAGCAGCAAAGCAGCGGACGAGGAAGGATTCCAAGCTGAATTCTTCAAACAAGGCATCCGACCCTTAGTCGGATACCTGGCAGATCTCTTCAACCATGTGGTCCGAGAAGGGTTCCCCCCCATATGGTCCCACCATATTATATATCCCATCCATAAGTCAGGGGATACCTCGGACCCCAACAACTACAGGACAATTATGGTGGGCCATACATTCTCAAAACTCTATGCCACTATCCTCCATAGAAAGCTTTCCGGCGATTTTGAAAAAAGAGATCTCAGGGCCAGAGGCCAAGCTGGTTTCAGGCCAGATCATCAGACCATTGACCACATTTTTACACTCCGTGCTGTGATCGAGGAAGCACGCCACCGGTCCTCGAAGGTGTACTGCTGCTTTGTGGACTTCCGGAAGGCTTTTGATTCAGTCCCGAGAGAGGATCTTCTACAGCGACTCAAAGACACCAATACCCCAGACTCCCGACTGATTGCTGTTATGCGTCTATATGAATCTGTCCTGGGCCGTCTTCGCACGGTGGGGGGACTGTCTGAGTTCATCCAGAGCACGATTGGAGTTAAGCAGGGGTGCCCACTCTCCCCCACCTTATTTGGGATATATATTGATGAGCTCGAAGCCTTTCTGCGGGAACACATACAGGAGTCTGACGGTTGCGATCTTCATCAGGTTTTGATCTATATCTTACTCTTTGCAGATGACATTGCACTCTTATCCTCATCACCAGAAGGTCTTCAGAGGCAGCTGGATGCATTAGCCCTATTCTGTGATCTCCGGAAATTGTCAGTGAACCTGAGTAAGACAAAGGTAATAGTCTTCAACGGGACGAAGAAGTCTCAGGATCTCCGATTTCTCTTCAAGGGAGAGAGAGTGGAGACTACCAATAGCTACACATACTTGGGAGTACAGTTTTCGGGCCCCCGGTTCAGTATGTGGCCAGCTCTACAACCTCAGATTAATAAGGGGTATGGCTCTCTAGCCATTTTAGAGAGACAATGTTTCCGCCACCACTTCCAGGACATCTCGTCCAAATTGAGCCTTATGGACGCCCTGATCCGACCCACGGTCCTGTATGGATCGGAAATTTGGGGCCCCTCCTTGCTTGAGTCTGATTGGGCAGCAGTTGAGAGAGTCCAAACCCTTCTCCTCCGAAGTATTATCCGTTGCAAGCATACTATCCCACACCAAATCATACTGGCCGAGTTTGGTGCGCAGCCCTTCCGCCTTGAGACAGCCTTCAGACTAGTCTCTTTTCTTCACCGAGCCCGGAGCTTCGCAGATACATTGAAAGGACGCGAAAGGTACCCTTATCTAGCCTACTGCTCTTCTGAAGCCATCGACCGCACCCAACCAGGAAAAGCCAAGTGTTGGTACACAGGGGTCTCGAAGTTCCTCGAGGCAGTGGGACTCCATATAGATCATCTCCCCCCCTTTCGGTATTCCCTGAATGCCCCCAGAGGACTCCCCCCCAGGCAGGAACTAAACAAGATCATCAAGGAAGACATCTACAGGCAGTTTATCCAGGTCACATGGATTAACCCCCCGGGGGGCCTGCGCCCAAAGATGGCGTTCTATGCAGAGCACTTCTTGAGTATCAGAGACGGGCGTATAGTTCGCCCCCAGTACACGCTTCGACACTGGATGCATGCTCTTCGGATCCCCCTCGGGCAGTTCAGAGTTGGATCACATAGGCTTCGAGTAGAGACAGACCACCAGATAGAGAGAGTTGACAGGACTCGCCGGCTATGCCATACACAGGAGGTGGAAACCGAATGGCACTTCATCTTCGGTTGTCCGATATATTATGAGATCAGAGGTCGCTACCACTGTCTGTTCAGAGGACCACAGAACCTATCCAGCTTCTTCAGCTACACGGACCAGAGATGTGTCGCACTTTATATCCAGGAGACTCTAAAGCATCGGGAGCATATCCTCCAGCCTCCCGTCCGACCCAACACTACTCGTCAGATCACCTCTTTCTTCAACATACTCCCCTCAGCCCGAGGAGTCAAGAGATCAACCAGTCCAAGTACCGATCAGTCCGGCTCACACAGATCGATAGACCCTCGTTCAGTTAAGAGGAGAGGCCCCTTACTTACGAGGGCCCAGCAGCAGAACCGTTCCAGGCATCTCCCCGAGAGGCGGCCCAGGATCATTAGATCACAGAGACAACACAATGGGAGGCAACCAGCGCCCACCGCTTCAAACCAGCAAACCTTGCTGAACTACCCACAGCTCTTTTCTCTCGGCCTCGGATGCTAGGAGTAGCGGACTCCCACATCCGAAGTCCCCAGGGTCTTCTTCACCAGTGAGACTACGACGCAGTTTAGAGATCAACAGGCGTGGTCGGGATCGGAGCTCCATTCACTCTTCCCAACCCGCCTCATTTTTAGTTTTTAGTTTCTATCTTCCTTTCAGCATTTGTCTTTCTGAGGAGACCGATAGGTTCTCCTACTGGGCACGGCCCCCTTATGTAACCGACAGTCCCTTTGACCTACTTTGTGGTCATTCGTTGGACATTAATAAAATTATCTTATCTTATCTATCTGTACTTTGCCACCCGAATTTCAGAGGGATCCAAACTCCTTCACTGTGGAAATGCGAAGACCCCATCCACATATATATAGTAGTTGTCCCATACAAATAAGATGACATGAGAGTTTGAACAAGTGTGTCTCCATATTAGTTGAGCCAACATGAGTTTCTTACTTTATCTTGAAGCCAACTTGCAGAGGAGTAACACGTGCTTGTCTTGGAGGGCTATTTGACAATCCTATAGACTTAAATACATTTGTAACATGCCCAAGAAGGGTTCTTCATACATGACATTGACTGTTTTTGACAAATCCTAAAGGCTCACAATGGGAGCCATCTAAAAATAAAATCTCTTGCTCATGAAACCCATGAAGCAAGCATTACAAATAATTTTATTTTTCTTCTTTACATCATTTTGAAAAATCACAATTACATGTCATTATGAAGACCGAACCTAGTTACACTTTTCAACAACAACAATCATTGATAGTAGATACTGAAATATAATATTTGTCCTCAGTCATAAGTTCTGTAAGATAATATTTAAAACAAAATCACAATAAAACAAAAATATATGTATCTCATGAGATGATTATCATGAGGCATCTAGATCCTATAATGACAATCCAATAAGGAAGGTGCCGCCAAGCATTAGGTTTCCCTAGCCCTTGAAAAGCTTGTGGTTCCCATGAAATTCCTTAATTCCTCCCTCTAATCTCTCTTTATAGTAGTATCAAGAACTAAACTCTTTGCAATAAGGACAATGTATGGGGTAGCTATAGGACAAATATCCACTTCATGCATTGGGATTTTGGCAAGGTGGTATTTCAAGCAGCCGATTCCGCCAAACATTTCCATTCCACATAGATTTCAACTCTTCTTTGTTCTATTATCACCCCTCACATGTGTAGAGACCTCACCAAATCAAATCCACAAATTCTAACAGCGACAAATTTAAGCAAAAATTTATCATTTTAATACACAGACATCAACCTGCTTTCCTTGTTTGAAGTCGATCCTGAGATGTTGTAGTTCCAAATTTTCTCCCATTACCAAAATGACCAAATCCTCCCTGCCAAACTGGGCACAACCTCGGTACCCAGCTCTAGAATACTTCAAAATTGAAGCACTCTAGCCCCTGTGCCCAAAAGCTTCAAAAACAATCAAGGCTCAATCCTCACTCTGTCTGTAACTCTCTGTTGGAAAACTTCCTCCTTGCCTCTCTCGAAAAATTCCTCCCTCTCTGTGCATTACACCTTCTTCTTATACCTTCCCCACACCACCATCTCAATCTCCATCCACACCTTCTGTCTCCCTCGCCTTCCAACACATGGAGATCTGGCTTAGTCATGTGCCTTCTCCAAAGTTCTGAAGAGGCAATCAGATGGTTATGGGTTTCTAACTTTACTCCACAATTTATTTACAAGTTTCAAATTAAAACTTTTGTAACAGTATCTTATCCATTTATTAAGATTTTAATTCAAGTTTTATTTGTTTAATTTACACTTTTATTAAGTTTTATATTTAACTCTTATTTTATAGTTTAATTTAATTGTATACTTTTATTAAAATATTTTAATTTAATTCTTATTTATTTTTATTTTTATTTTATAAATTTAATTAATTTAGTTCACAATCTTGTATATCTATTTTATTATTAAATAATGTATTAATTATATATGATAACGGTGGTATACATATTAAGTATCCCGCTCGACATATTCACCATACTTTGGTGAGTTAGGTATTTACTTCACAAATCAATTCATTACCCTATACTTAGACATGTTCAATATTGACTAGTAGGTATACTAGTGCAGTACATGCATTGCATGCATATGTAACTATCATATGCATGTCTCATATGCATGCTAATATTCACATTTTGTTTGTAATTGTAGGTGGGTCATTACAACATGGCTCACCATACTCCCACATTTGGTCCAATGGTTTTGCCATTTTGTAGAGCTCTGATTAAATTTTTATGTCTTGGACCTACAACACAAAACAAATGTGGAAATTCAAAAGAGGGTAAGAAGAGGCAGAGTCTAAATTTATAGTATATACTAATCTTGGAAAACAAAGAAAAGGAAGGCAACCTTTTTTTACATACCTAGAAATATGGATATGGTATACTGGAGTAAATCTCCACTCCAAAAATGCTCAACTGATGGCAAAGAAAACTATAAATTTTCCCTTGTGTGCTGGACGAAAAATGGTCACAAGACTCAAACAACCATCAGAGCTCAATCTTAGCACAAGAAAAAACAAAAATAACCTTTGAAAAACCCAAACCAAAACTCTATATGGAGTTTTCCAGCAGAAGGGTGATAATTTCCTATCGACTCGCAATAATTTCAAAATTTTCACGATAATTTCAACTAGGCAAATTATCGCAATATTTTCAAGAGATAATATCAGCGAGTGTTGTTTTGGCGATCATAGCATGATGATTCCGATATTTTCAAGAGATAATATCAGCGAGTGTTGTTTCGGCGATAATGGCAATATTTGCAAAACTGATAAATAAACAACTCAAACTCCCATTCCTATCATCTCATCTTGTGATCTTCTTGGTCTACATTACAAAGTGTGATAAGCCTAAGGGCATTCATATTTGGCATTTTTCTCTTCTGATTGGCATTTTCTCTTGGGCGCACTTGTGTGAATCTTTTTTCAGCATACTTTTGCTTGGATTTCACTCTCTCTAGTGTACTAGACCTCTCTCTCTCTAGCAAACGTGTGAGGAGTCTATTTCAGAATTTGGATGGGAATTGGTTCCATCAATTCTCTTATTTACCCTTGTAAAATATCAACAAAAAAATATATCTATCAATGCCTATAGGGATCTTGTTGCAATGGTGTCTGCTATAACCACCCCTGTTTATGTATGTATTCTATTTATTTTGTGCAAGTATATTCTCTCAAAAAATAAAAGTTTCTTGCAATTTAACCGATGCAGCAAACCTGAAATATGGGGATGTGTAAATAAAAGATCCCAAGGGTGTTGGAAGTCGAGGCAATTCATTGAATACTGGAGCTTCTACTTGAATTCCTGAAGAAGAATAAAAAGAACTGCTCGTCCAATTAGTGAAGGGCCAAACCTGCAGCGAGCAATATTCTGAAAATAAATTAAAATATTTAAACTTGTCTGCCAAATAACATACAAGAAGAAATAATGTTATGGACATTTCTTCCCTTAGCATGTTACACGAGATGGCAGTATCAAAAATCAAATTGCAATATGACAAAAGTTTGGTTCTTGAACATACTTACAATGCCAAGCTCTTTCACAAGAGAAAAAATGTTGTGATACTGCCACCTGCAAAGAGAAGGAAACCGGTAATTTATAATATCAACATTACACACCACAAGACTAGCATATACCAATATTTATATACACAACACAAAGAAACCATATTTACAAACACCTCTTTCAGCGCTAGCTTACTTATAAACTCTAACAAAGCATAACGGGGAAACTACCCAGAAGCAAGCACACTAAAATGTGATCACTAGTTGTCATCACCGGAAAATGATAAATCCAATTTGCATCTCTACAGACATTTTTTGACAGCATTGCACCAAGATATTTGTATTTTGGCAGGGGTTTATGTTTTCTCTCGCATATTTGGAGACAAAGTTGCACATGTGGTAGAGATTCACATTTGGAGTCCTTATCTACAGATTTTCATGTATTTTTGTTCATTGAGGATGAGATCTCACTTTCCCTGAGGTAAAGGTTATATATGTGATGCATTGTGAAACCCTCATCACATTCCACTAGCATGGTTTTCCATATGAGGGAGAGCACCCATCATCCACGTAGTTATTATGTGGTTTATTATTGATTAAGGAGCGCCTTGGTGGCATAGTATTGCTTATTTCAAGATGAAAGGGTCATCATCAAAGATGGCATTCCATATTGGAGAATACAAGTTATATTTTATCAATAAAATAATAAAAGTTTTTATGAAGGGCGTCCTAGATCTTGGGTAATTATAACAACCCCTTCCCATTGTCGGCACATTTTTCAAGACCTCTCCATTTGTTTGGCTTATGGTTCAAACTTGGCATTGTTTAAGAAGATGCATGTTTCCCTATTTGGAGGAGAAAGCACACATCTCTAGGTCACTCCACTTCTATGTTAATGGATTCATGTGGCCAAGGGGTTGGATCCACAGATCCCCGGATCGGAGACAAATTTGGATCCGGATCCACTGGGATCCACCCATGGGACTACAGGCTTTGCATGTGATTTTAAATGCGCACGTTAATTGTTAAAATCTTATTAGAATATATAGCAAGACAACTGGTAAAAAAAGAGATTAAATTCTGGTCCCAATGGTCTATGCTCTTAAATTCGTGGTATGTATGAACTTAAACCCTAGTGTTGTTTATTAAATTCCTAGCCAGCCTCCCCCTTTGATGGTTTATGTTATTAACTTCCGTCTAACTTATTCATATTATAAATGTGATTGTTAAGTAGTTTGGCTCCGTTCCTTCATGTTATAAAGGAATGAATATTAGATAGTTTGCACCCTTTGGTTTATGTTTATAATCTTTTATAATATGTAGTATCACATTTTATACCAGCCTAGATCCATCTTAACTCCAGATCTGTCAAGCGTCAAGAGGGGTCAAATCTCTCAAGATGCTAACTTATTTTTTGAGTGCAAAACTTGACGAAACATTTGCACCTCGAGAGATTTAATCCCTCTAAGCGCTTGATATATCCGGAGTTAAGATGGATTTAGGTTGGTTTAATATTTCTATATTAAAATAACTTCAAAATCAAATTTGTTTAAAATACTATTTCTCCTCACGACAATTACAGAAATTACATATTTGAAAATTATATATCAAAACAATTCTAAAATTAACATTATACTAAGTATTAATTCCCCTAACAAGTATAGTCAGTGGGACTATCAATCATATTATGGCTTTTTGGGTTCCCAATCTCTTTATATCATTAATCCATCATCTCAATTTGATACCCATTGATCGTGGTTAAATCATGAACCACCTAAATTAAGAAAAATCATGAACCATCTAAATTAACAAACTCAGGATGGATGTTTAATAATATGTTTTAATATTTCAATACATATCACTATTTAAAACTTTAAAATCCTAATAAGATTTCAAAATAGTACCAATAATATGCAATTCATAAATTGAGATATATACCATTCAAAAGAAAAATGCATTAAATATTGTAGAGATTGAAATATCCTAATTTCTTTTGAAAAGATGCATTTATTTTTTATTAAAAATGGAATTTACCCACCAAAATTATTATGGCACCAATGCGTTATAATGAAAAAGTCAAAAATTTGTCGGTATGCCCAAAAGTGTGTATGTCGAGTTTTCAATTCTTACAACTTTGCAAAAATGAATCTTGTTCTAACAACTCCTGGTGAACAATTTGTTGAGAAATCTAGGGCAGCTCAATTAGGGTGATTCCTCCAAGACCAAGTCAACCTCTCCTTTGATGATTCTTGTCTTCCACAAAGTCAACTCAAGTCAAACACTCCTTTGGCACAACTTTTGACACCTGCAACAAATTTCGGCTCCTTTAGCAATTCTGCAATTTTTCAGCCCTTCTTGCAATCTCTGATTTTCGCACGTGTGGGTGGTTTAGTGGCTGAAATGACCTTCTCTCTCCTTCGTTTAATGTGCTTCCTCTTCCTTGATAACTCGGCCTCCTTCCTTTACCTTCTTGCTCTCAAATTTTGGCCTCTCTTGGTAGATCTGCAATTCAGTCTTGCTGCAATAACAATGATGCCCTAATTCTTCTTTGCATGTGTCGAAGATTTAGCCCTAAAACAATGCTTTCAAATTCAATTTATCTTCTTTTATTCTTCTCTTCTTTGTTGGTTGCTCTTGTCCTTCTTGTGCTTCAACGAGTTGGATGAATGATCTCTCAATGAGGTCGAATACCTTGTATATATAGCTTTTCCTTGGAGCCGAGTTGTCATCATGAGGCCAACTAGTCCTTTCTTGTAGGCTGACTTGTTGATGGCTAGGCCGACTTGATCTTGGAGGGTCTTTATGACTCAAATTGACTTACATAAATTCTTTTGACTTGATACAAAATGCCCAATAGGGTCTTTTACATATTACAACGACTCTTTGACTTCTTTGACTCCATGACATAGCCCTAGAAGCACACAATGGGTGCTTGACCTAATAACAAAATGATCTAGAGCATGATACCCAAGCTCAAAATAATAATAATAACATTTTCTTTGTCTTTTTACATCACATACAATAATCAAGATTACGTAAGACATTATGAAGAGCAAACCTAGTTACATTTTCCAACACAATTCAGGTGTGTGAAATCAGCATGGTTCACAGAAATGACCCTGAACAATCTTTCGAAAACCTTCTAGAGCTTGCT
Organism: Pinus tabuliformis; assembly: GCA_031772625.1. Taxonomy (NCBI): domain Eukaryota; kingdom Viridiplantae; phylum Streptophyta; class Pinopsida; order Pinales; family Pinaceae; genus Pinus; species Pinus tabuliformis. The sequence goes on along the minus strand of CM062815.1, from coordinate 529,893,869 downwards.
ACCAGTTGTTGGAGGTTGTTTTATTGAATGCCTTTTGAGCATTGGGCATTTACAACAACTAATATATCTCTATTGGAGAAAAGTTTGAAACCCTTGTTACCTTCCTGGAATTTAAGAGTGTTATATGTAGAGGGCGGAAATTTGAAAACACACAAGCAACATGAAGCTCAAGTAATCATCTTATTTTTTTAATGTTGTTTTGGCTTTCCTTCCAATTGTAAAAATTGCTTGCATTCAATATTTCTTTTAGTATACCACAAAGCCAAAGAGTGGTCTTGCAACTTTGCCAAATCAATTTTGTGATTTGGGAAGCTAAAGCACCTCGAAAAATTGTCCTATACGCAAGTGATTTTGAAATTTTCCAAATGACAATGATAGAATTTCTAGATTCAAAGATTATCACATGATATGCGCCTACCTCATTGTAATTCGAAGAGAATAATAAGCCTATGCAACCGCTTCTCACCCAAGAATTGGTCGTATCTCCTTTACGGACATGCCATCTCACACGTGTTTGGCAATTTGATTTAAACATATATACACATAAGTGAGAATCAAAGTTTGTTAGGAGATAATAAGCACTTGAGTCTACAGTTCCCTCCTCTGGTTTCTATATTTATCTGCCCTAACTAGAGACAAGATGACAAATACGACCTATCTTTTCTTATTATTTTGCGTGGAGAGGGACAACCTATTGGTTTGATTGATTGTTGAGTCTTATGTTTTGTCTAGATGACTAACCCTTTTAAGCATGTTGCAGATGTCAGTAAGAAGGAACTGCAAAAGAAATTAAAAAGAACCCATATTTAGCTGAAATCCCTAGATATGTACTGCAATAGTTAATTCGTCCCACATATTAAGCCGACATGATAGTATGAATGGATGTGTCTATTGATGCAAGCCAACATGATCTATTTAATTCATTTTGCAGGTCGACTTCAATAGAGGAGATCTGTGCTTGTCTTTTGGAGGGCTATTTAGACATATTTATAGACTTATATACATTGACTCATGCTCAAGAAGAGCTTCTTCATACATGACATAGACTCTTTGACTCAATAATAAATCCTAAGGCTCTCAATGGGAGCCACTAACAAATAAACCTCTTGCTCATGAAACCCATGAAGCAAGGCATGCAAAAAATAATTTTATTTCTTTTGTTTCACTATTTACAAAGATCATGTCATTATGAACACCGAACCTAGTTACATTTTACAACACAGTATACTACAACTGTTGTTGCTCTTTTATGGACCCTTCCCAGCTCTGTGCAACTGTGGAGTCTAGAACTCAATATCTCCCCACCTCTCTCCTGGAGGTATAGTTACATACAGTGCGAATTGGTCCTCCAATTTGGAAGACAGTTGATCTATCTCTGGCAAAGTTGTTGCATGCTCTTGCTTCTCCTTCTTACCCTTCTTCCTCTGAGGACACTGAGTACTATAGTGACCGAACTAACCATACCTAAAGCACTTGACCTTCAACAAGTCCTTATTCTTCTTTTCTCCCCCCTACGAGCCTTGTCCCTAATTGGGAACTTCTTTGCTTTTCCATTTGATGCAAGGGCTATGTTCTCCTCCTCCTTCACAGTCTTCAATCCTCTGTTGATGCCACTAAGACTACTCTTGACTAGAGCAAGTCGCATATCCTCCTGTGTGAAATATGACCACAAGCGGTCCCATCCAGGTAGAGTATCTCGTCCAGTAATGCCTTGGACGAAGGTAGTCCACTCCTCAGAGAAACCATTGATGGCTAGATGCACTAGTTCTGCTTCTTGTGGCATCTCACCTACGGCAGACAACAAATTTCAAATATACTGAATCCTGGTAAGGTATGGAGTAACTCCCTCTCCCTTCTACATCCTGGTGGTTCTCAGCTTTTCCTTCAAGAACAGCTTCCGATTCTCAAAAGGATTTTGATATAGTGTTGCGAGCCCATCCCACATTTCTTTGGCCATATTCTTGGCCGCTAAGTGTGAGACAATATGATCCTGAACGCCATCAAGGATCAACCTCTTTGTCTTGGCCATTTCCTTTCTATAATTCTCTAGTTATTGTGGGTCTATAGGTACAGCTATAGCTCTCTCTACGTAATCCTTCAGACCATGCTCATCTAGCAGAAAGGACATCCTAGCCTTCCAAATAACGTAGTTGGAAGCACCATCCAATCTATCTTGATCATGGAGTCCTGTTGAGGCCATCTCTGCAAACTCACAACTGGGTTATAAACAGGAATCTCCTCCTCTCTTGCTCGGCTATTGCTCTGCAATTCGCACTTCCTTATGGAAATGCGCAATCCTGCTAGTTGGTTCTGCTCTTCAACTGGAAATCATGAAATTCCTAGAACAAGACACCTTCGGTGTGTGCTCTTTCTCTTCCACACAGCGTTGATTCTGCTATTGCAAAAACCAACTGCACCTAAACAAGGAATCTGATCTGCGAAAAAATACAAGTTGCTTACCTTCTATCTGTTAGAATCACTTCCTGAACAAATCGACCCTTCCTGCACTACCTTTGAGCTACGAATTTCTCCCTCTTCGTCTCTGAGCCTCCAATCTATCAACTATGCTCTGATACCATGTGAAATTTTATAAGTCTAATTGCAGCAACTAGAAATTTATTCTTCTAACTGTAAATTTAATTATGCAATTTATTTGCTATGGCAAATAACGAATAAATCACATTGTAATTTTTTACCATAAAAATACTGCGGAAAATAAAATGCTAGAAACTGAAAAAATGCTAGCACACACATAATAATTTTGACACAGTTATTTTTGGGCAAATATCTCAAAAAAAACCCAATGTGGGAAAATCCGTGCAGCAGCTGGGGGTTTTTATTATTATGCAACAGTGAGAAATTTTTACAACTGGATACCGAAAACTAGCAATCCTCTACAAAATAAACTGGCCACAAAAATTAGCAAGACAATTCTTGCCTCACCCGACACTGATCAAGCTCCACAACTAGCACAAACAGACCACACGAAAGCCCTTGCGTCATCCTCTGCGCAGGCCCTCACATGCACTGCCTGGAAGATACTCTGATCAAGCCGTCCAACCCAACTCAGCCTCTGAGAATGACTCGCTAGCCCCTCCAGAAAATCTCCCGGCCTCCAGCAACTGAATCAACCCTCACTCCAGCTAAATCGAACTCTGCCTCTGAAGCTGCCTACGCAGCCTCACTGAGGAAACTCAGCCCCCCTGTAGTTGACTATCTGGAACTGGAAAACTTCCTCCAAACTCACTGTCTTTGCCCCTCACTACCTCTGCGTCCCCTCTCTGGCTCAAACTTCTCTCTGTTGAATCACTGCAACTGGGAAACTCGATCTCTGCCAAGGAACTCGACCTCTAAGTGTGTTCTTCTCCAACCCCATCGACCTCCTCTTATAATCTCTAGTTGAATCACCAACAGCCACGATTAAATCCTTATTGATGGTTGAGATCATTTGTGAGTTGATCCATGTGAGTTTATAGAGAAATATCACCCTCCTCAATTAATTGTTGTTAATTAATCATTTTCCCTAAGTTAGACTTAGAAAAAATTTAATAACTCATTAATTAACTTAATTAAGGCATTTCTAGGTGGCTTTTCCTAACTTTTTATGGGTTTTGAAATCCTAGTGTTTCTTAGCCTCTCTGACAACTGTCGAGACTAGAACACCATCTGATGCTACAACAAATAACATTACAAGCATGCAGGAACCCACAGAATAGATGACAAAATATATGCATAGGAGCATATACAAAAATAAACATAAATGACTAACAAAGTTACAGAATATATACATAGTATTAAACATAAGCAATTCATAAAATATATGCATAATCCTTATGCACAAAAATATATGCAACATTGAGCATTTAATCACATAATTCAAGCACTTATATTATGTAATTAACCACTAGCAAGCTATAGACCTCAAACATTCCACCCAATCATAGACCACACTACTCTAAAACTCTCAACAATTGGTCACCCCCGAGCTAAGGCCATAACTCCACAAGGAAAAAGGCTCACTTAGAGCCAACTATGGACACACAGTCTGTACCATACAAGTACTTGGCAAAGTACCCACTGCAACAACATCCTTAACGACTATCCTACATTCCCCAACCTACACAACCCAAGGTAGTGCACCCCTTCTCTACCTCAACAATCCATTGAGTTGTGCCATTACTTATCTTGGGCTTCCAGCATATACTAGTCAAGAAGTCTCAGAGTTTTGTAGCTCCAAGAGTTCCATTTGCCCTCAAGAGTCTCTAAACACCTCTCAAGCCTCACATTGGGCAAATATTCCCAACCAATCCCCCTACAGGCTCCAACCTTACCCGAGACGAGTAAGGAGAATCAGCCATAAAATTCCACCATGGAATTTACAGTGATTTACCTACCAAGTCTTAGGGTCCAAGTGTTATTTAGGCTCACTCACCCTCTGGTCAATAGCATAAACCCGCAACACCCCAGTAATGGACCAATAGCGAAACAAGAATGCACCAACAATTACTTGTAGACAATTATGGTCGAAAGATATGGGGAATGATCCCTAAATGATGGGCAAAAAGACTTTTGCATGCATGTCTTATTTATGCCAAGTGTTACATGGGGAACTCACCCCCACCACTTGGGGACTCATGTGGACCACTTCCCCCTGTTAGGATATTCCGACACATAGGATATAGTTAAGTTCAACTTGGTCTAGTTTAAAGTTAGGTATAGAGTTAGGTAAAGTGTGTTTCTTTACCGTTGTACATATTGTAACTTACAATCCGACGGTCACGATATGTAGTGATCCGACGGTTCACTCTCACCTCGATATTACCGACACTTGATCCGTGGCTTGACACCCGATTGGTCCATGAGTTCTATTTAAAGCGCATGGAGGGTCATTGTTCGAGTAATCCGTGCATGAGAGAAGCTTATGTAAATTTTCATTCTTTGATTAATAAATTGCCTGTAGTACCCACGTTGGGACAGGCCGTGGACTGTTTCCCTCCTTGCACTTTGAGGGTTTTAACCACGTCAAAAATACTGGTGTATTGATTTGAGATCTGGTTGTGAGCGGTGTCCTTTTGGTGTTCTTTCTGAGGAACTTACCCTGTAAATTCCTACATGGTATCGGAGCTATTTGAGGGCCGCGTCCGTTGGTGATCCAAATCTGAAGCCGGTAGAACTGCATGCGGCTGTCGTTTCCTAGATCTGCTGTTTCTAACTGCTTTCAGGCCGAGAGGACTGCTCTGTTGCGTTCGGAGCATCTGTTCCAGTGAGGAACCCCTTTCGTTTCACGCGAAAAGGTTTCCGGTAGCCCTAGCTGCGTCATTTTTCAGATCGGGAGGTATACAGTGTTTCTTTTTCTGCAGTTTACTGTTATTTTCTCTCTGCTTATTTCGGTCTCAGTTTATTTAGCCTTTTTTTTTAACCGGATCTATACCTTTCATTTCTGCGTATGCTCTTTGCCCTGCGACTCTGTGCGATCTGGGCAAATCAGAAACAGAAAGGAAGGATTTTTCTCATGCGTATGCTCTTTTCCCTGCACCTTAGTGTGATCTCGGAAAATCAGAAACATTGAGAAAAATATTTAGTTTTTCGGCTAAAGCTAACTTTGAGATTTTTTTTTTTAAATTTCTAGTTTTTTGGCTAAAGCTAACTTCGAGCCGCAAGGTTCGTTTTTCTTTGCATATTCGTGTTGGGTTTTGTGTTTTGTGTTTTGTAGGGAAAAAGAGCTTTCTCAAGGCAAGCACGCAAACCAAGGCCCCCCCCCCCTCTCTCTCTCTCTCTCTCTCTCACAAATTTTTTGTATAGATCAATTGGTTCAAAGCTATTTTAAGAGAGTAGAGGTCTTGGGTTCAAGTCTCCATTTTGTGGGGGCGGATTTTTTCATTCCCGCACATTCGCGCACTTTGCCGGCAACTTCAACAATTTTTTTTCAAAAAGCCATAACTTCTTCATCCGGAAGCCTTTTTCAGAGCCGTTTTTTTTTAAAACCGCCTATTTTTTCGAGATCTATCCATTGGAACACTTACTTTCAGCATCTTCAGCTTCAGTTTTTTTAAAAATGGAAAGTCCATGCCAAGTCATTCTTGACAGCACTAACTACTTCCAATGGGTAGCCTACATGGAAGATTTACTTAGAAGTAAAGGTCTCTTCAGAATAGCCACAGACCAAGAGAAGAAACCAAAAGATGAAGACAAGGTTGCAAAATGGGAAAATAGACAAGATCAAGCACGTGGTTTGATAGGGATGTCTATTTCTCCTGATCTTAGATTCCACATTGCAGACCTTGAGAATCCTCATGAAGCATTAGAAAAACTCGCTAAAGTTTTTGGGATTAAAAATGAAATTAGAGCCCATCAACTTGAAAATGAGCTGCTTACTTTGGATCCTAATAATTTTTCTTGCATTGAAGATTTCTTGTCCAAATTCAAGACCCTTAGATATCTCTTGGAAGGTGTTAAAGTTAAGAAAGAAGATGGTAACCTTATTTATTCCATCCTTACTAAGTTGGGACCAGCCTACTCTGTATTTGTTTCCACTTTCCATTCTACAAGGGAAGCTTTCATTTGTCAAGGAAAAGACTACAAGGCCCCTTCCTTTGACTCCTTTTGTGATTCCTTAATAAGAGAACAAGAAAAACTCTTACACCTTGGTCTTCTTAATCTTGGAAACTCTTCCACGAAAGCGTTAGCCGCCCAGCAGCAACCAAATTCAAAGAATCCTAAGAAGTCATATCCTCAAAAGAATGGTCCTAAACCAACTCAGCCTCAAAATGAAAGATCATTTCAGCAAAATGATAAGACCAATAAAAACAAATGGAAGAAGACTGATAGACATTGTAACTTTTGTAATCGAGATGGCCACTTAGAATCTAAATGCTTTAAGAAGATGGAAGCCTTGGAAGCCGCAATGAAGAAACATAACATCCATGTGGAGCCTACTTCAACTTCAACTTCCGGAATGGCACTTTCTGCATGTCATTGTCAATCATCTCAGTCTGGTTATGCATTAAATGTATCTTCTTCTTCTTCTCATTCTCATGAGTGGCTCATTGATTCTGGAGCCTCTTGTCACATGGCCAAAAACCAAGCCATGTTTTCTTCTTTAAATGATTGTAACACCAAAAATATATATATTGGTGATGATAGATCTCTTAATGTTGTAGGGACTGGAACTGTTCATCTAGACAATGGTCAGTTTAATGATGTATTATGTGTTCCAACCTTATCCTGCAACCTTCTATCTGTCTATCAGATAACTCATTCAGGTGAAGGTAAAATTGTTGAATTTTCACCTCATGATGTTGTAATCAAGGATCTAAAAGATCCTAAACAGATTCTAGCTACTGGTCTTGCTGATGATTCCAAAAGGTTGTATAAGTTTCACAACTTTGGGTCATCAAATCTTCCCTCAGTATTTGTTGCTCATAATGATGAAGTGAGCAAACTTTGGCATGAGCGATTTGGTCACTTAAACTATCGCTCCCTTCAGCATCTATGTAAAGAAAATATGGTGACAGGTCTTCCTATGGTATCTTGCAGAGATGGTGTTTGTTCCGGATGTGTACTCGGAAAACATCATCGGGACAGTTTTGACAAACGTGCCTCTTGGCACGCCTCAGCCCCTTTACAGCTTGTGCACAGTGATTTATGTGGTCCTCTTCCTGTTGCTTCATTCTCTGGCTGCAAGTACTTCTTAACTTTCATTGATGATTTCTCCAGACGCACTTGGGTATACTTCTTAAAACTCAAGAGCGAAGTATTTAACACATTTTTGGCCTTCAAAGCCTTTGTTGAAAAACAATCTGGACATCAAATTCTTAAGCTAAGAACTGATAATGGTGGAGAATATGTTAAAAACACATTCATCAACTTTTGCACCGAAAATGGAATTCAAATGCAACATACTGTTCCATACACTCCACAACAAAATGGTGTAGCTGAAAGGAAAAATCGCACCTTAAAGGAAATGGCTAATTGTATGCTGCAATCTAAAGGACTCAGTCTTAGTTTTTGGGCCGAAGCAATTAATTGTGCAAATTATATAATCAATCGCACTCCTACTAAGGTTCTAGAGAATATCACTCCAGAAGAAGCTTGGAGTTCCATTAAACCAGATGTAAGTCACTTTCGTGTGTTTGGAAGTGAAGCATGGGCCCATATTCCAGATGAAAAGCATAAAGCTTTAGAACCTAAGAGTGAGAAATGTACTTTTGTTGGATATTCTGAAGATGTAAAAGGTTATAGACTTATTCCATTTAAGTCCAAAAATGTTATCATTAGAAGAGATGTAAAATTTGATGAAAATAAATCGGCCTGCGAGCCTAGTCCGGCGGATGTGCCACCTCTTCCTATCTCTTCTACTTTTGAAAAAATTTCTTCTTCAGATGATGAAAGCGAGGATGATAATCCTCCCCCACCTTCTCAGGATCCTCAACTTCCAAGATGGGTCCGTGCTACTCGGGATGCAGCAGGTGATCTTGCCGGTGATCCTACAGATCAGCGACGTACACGTTCTCAGTTTGAAAGAGCCTCTTCTTTACTGGCTCAAGCTCCAGTAAATCATGATCCTGACACTTTTGCAGAAGCTTCAGGCCATCCACATTGGGAAGCAGCTATGAATGAAGAATATCATTCATTGATGACAAATGATACATGGGATCTTGTTCCTCTACCAAAGGGACGCAAACTTGTTAGATGTAAATGGGTTTACAGAACCAAGTATGGACCAGATGGGAAAGTTGATAAACATAAAGCTCGTCTCGTTGCTAAGGGCTTTTCACAGGTTGAAGGCATTGACTACACTGAAACCTTCTCCCCTGTTGCCAAAATGAACTCTATCCGCCTTGTTCTTTCCCTTGCTGCCTCTTTAAAATGGGAAGTCCATCAGATGGATGTTAAATCTGCCTTCTTGCATGGGGACTTGCAGGAAGAAATCTATATGGAACAACCCATTGGCTTCATACAAACAGACTCCAGCCTTGTTTGTCGACTTAAGAAATCCCTTTATGGCCTCAAGCAAGCTCCTCGGGCTTGGTATGCCAAAATGGATAGCTTTCTTTTAGAATCTGGCTTTTCTAGGTGTCATTCTGACAATACTGTCTACACCAAGAAAGTGGGCAACTCTCTTATCATCCTTGTTCTTTATGTTGATGATCTTATTCTTACTGGTAGTGATCCCAACCTTATAAACCATGTGAAGTCCAGCCTTAAAAAGAAATTTGAAATGACAGACTTAGGACACTTACACTATTTTCTCGGTCTTCAAGTCTTGCAATCCCAGGAGGGTATTTTCCTTTCCCAGTCCAAGTATGCTTGTGATATTCTTCGTCATTTTCACATGGAAGACTGTAAGCCAGCCCCTTCTCCCTTTCAGTCTGGAGTCAAACTTTCAGTCTCTTGTACTTCTCCTGAAGTTGATGCTACCTTATACCGTCAACTTGTCGGAAAACTCTTGTATTTAACCCATACTCGTCCTGATCTTTCCTTTGTTGTTGGCCTTGTTGCTCGTTTTATGCAAAACCCCCGTGAAAGTCATTGGAAAGCAGCTAAAAGAATACTTCGTTATGTTCGAGGTACAGTACAGTTTGGGATTCATTACAGTGCCAAAGCAGCTCCTCTGTTAGTTGGTTTCACTGATTCTGATTGGGCTGGTGACCCTGATGATCGGAAGTCTACTGCCGGTTATGTCTTCACTCTTGGTTCAGGACCTATTACATGGGCTTGTAAGAAACAGGCTGCCATTTCTCTTTCGTCAGCAGAAGCAGAGTATCGTGGTGCCGTGGAAGCTAGTAAGGAAGCCTTGTGGCTTCGTCAGATCCTATCAGAGTTTGGCTTTGAGCAGCAGCATCCAACCACACTTTGGTGTGATAATCAAAGTGCCATTCAGCTATGCAAAGATCCAGTCCAGCATCAGCGCAGCAAACACATTGAACTACACATGCACTTCATCAGAAAGCTCATTCATGACCATGTTCTTGAAGTGCAATATTGTCCAACAGATGATCAGGTTGCAGACATCTTCACAAAGGCTCTCACAGAGGCGAAGTTCACTAAACTTCGATATATGCTTGGAGTTCAGGAAGTTGTCACTAAGGGGGGATAGGCTCTAGTGCCTCCTTCCTTCTCCTATTGTGTCATATTTGTAAATCCTTCAATCCTATCCCAAGTTGTTCTTAAGGGGGGATGTTAGGATATTCCGACACATAGGATATAGTTAAGTTCAACTTGGTCTAGTTTAAAGTTAGGTATAGAGTTAGGTAAAGTGTGTTTCTTTACCGTTGTACATATTGTAACTTACAATCCGACGGTCACGATATGTAGTGATCCGACGGTTCACTCTCACCTCGGTATTACCGACACTTGATCCGTGGCTTGACACCCGATTGGTCCATGAGTTCTATTTAAAGCGCATGGAGGGTCATTGTTCGGGTAATCCGTGCATGAGAGAAGCTTATGTAAATTTTCATTCTTTGATTAATAAATTGCCTGTAGTACCCACATTGGGACAGGCCGTGGACTGTTTCCCTCCTTGCACTTTGAGGGTTTTAACCACGTCAAAAATATTGGTGTATTGATTTGAGATCTGGTTGTGAGCGGTGTCCTTTTGGTGTTCTTTCTGAGGAACTTACCCTGTAAATTCCTACACCCCCTCACCTTCCAGACTTATTATGTCATGGTTCCATTCCCTTGTGAAGCAAGGTTGCGTTAAACGGGAGTGTAGCAGGAGTGTTTTTGAGAAGTGAAATGTCGGGAGCGTCATTTTCCAAAAATCCTTAGAAGCGAAGCGTCTTGAAAGTGTTTATATATACACACACACACACACACACACAGATCCCTTGTGGAGCAAGGTTGCCTGAAACAAGAGTGTAGCAAGAGTGTTTTTTAGAAGTGAAATGTTGAGAGCATCATTTTCCAAAAATCCTCAAAAGCGAAGCGTCGCGAAAGTGTGTGTGTATATATATATATATAGAGAGAGAGAGAGAGAGAGAGAGATTATTGCATATATATTCAAGATAAACATCCAAAATTCCAAATTTGTTGCAAAATATATGAAAACATGCATATTTGTACATATATCAAGATAGAATTGGCATCCACAATACATTAATGATTAATTATTCTAGCATCAACCATTTAGAATCTAGATTCTATCAATTACAAACAAACATACAAATTTTTAAGTCATATAATAGAAAGTGGACCATTAAATTATGGAATGAAATAGGTTATCTAACAATTGCCAACAATAACATGACCAAATAGTTATGTTAACAAAATAGGCCATCTCCACACCAAAATATAAAAACCAAAAAGGTCCTAAACAATAAACTAAGCTAGTTGCTAAACACCTCTCTACAGGAGAAGTGTTCACCAATTGTGAAAGCACCCATGTTGCCAAATGTTGTAACTGTGGGGTCGTACTACAATGCATGTTCCACCACTACTTGACAAACAATGTTCCACCATCACCTATATCAAGATGCTCATCATTAGTATCATCCTTCATTCTTTTCCTCTTGTATAGCCTTTGTCTCTACCTCAATTCTCTAGGGACATCAATTGACACCACCCAATTTTGATCAAACCGCCTAATGCAAGCCTTAAATATGGTAGAAAAAGCTTAGCATGTCTAATCAATGATTTTAGTTTGAATGAAGGGTACATTTTGCTAAGCCCGTGACAAGAAGTTCAACAATCAACACCACCAACACTAGGGTACATATAGGTCTTAGTGTTGTTGATTAAATGCCAATCGCATACCCTAATACGTGATAGAATCCAATGAAAAGTTGCAATCCCATTGATCTTGAAATCCTGAAAACTATTAAATTTGTTGAATTTTGAATGGGATGCGAAATTCTATTTTCTCCATATGAAATCCGATGAGGTCGGAACCACTCTCAAACATCCTGAAACAATTAATAGTAATTTTAAATTTTTTAGTAAAAAGATAAAAAGGAAAGACAAAGGAAATGTAAATGTTTACTTTGAGAATTTGATATTACCATTACAGAGTGTCCAAGAAGCGTCTAGGGAGGGTCCAGGGAGTGTGACGGGAGCATGTACAGGAACACGGTTTAGCATGTGGGAGCGTGTACAAAAGTATGATGGTTCCAAATTTCTAGGAAGCACACAAACAAGGCTCGAGCACAGTTTTGTTTTTGGGAGCGTGCTTTGAGGGGCACTCCTATAGCACTCCTGCTCAGAGCGCAGTTCCGAGGTCTAGAGCATGGCGAGGAATAGTTCATGCAACCATGTTGTGGAGTCCTAGCCCCCATCTCTTGTGTCTAACTCAATTTGCAATAGTGGTGTATTTTATTAACCATGGGTATGATTTACATATTAAATTATCAAGCTCACTGACCTTAAGTGCACAGGCACTCTGGCCTCAAAACATAAAACATAGGCACACAAGCCCCAAAACAAGCATATTCACATGGCATTCAAGCCCAACACAACCTGGTTCAACCGCATAATAGAAATATGTACAAACATAGGGGCACTCTGCCAGTGCTACAAAAGTCATTGGGAAGTGCCAATGTCTTTTAAACTTTGACCGCACATTCATTGAACGACACTCTCATGAAATAGTAATTCCATGGACAGAGTCATTGCAAAGTGCCATAGTCTTCCCTACTCCCCCATAATTGGAAACAAATTCTGACAAAAATCATGCAAGAATGTTTCTTTCAACTTTAGCGAATTCAAAATGCCGTTCTTCTCTTATGGGAGAAACAAAAGGGCCCTCCGCTAGAGATATCAAGCAACGCACACTTGTTTAGCTTCAATTAGTTTGAAACCCATACTAAGTGACAAGGAATATTTTGAATGTAATGTTCCCCTTCAAATATTGTAAAAACTAAGCAATCAAGCCCTCAAATCAAATTATAAAAACATTTCAACACGGTTGTTTACTTTGGACTGAAGCTATAATATCCACAACTCTACCAGGACAAGTAAAAATGATTTTCAGGCTTTGAAAGTCAATAACAACTTCAAAATTGAATTATTAGTTTTATATCTTAGCATTGTAGCTGTTGATAGGATTGCAGTTTAGCCATGGTAAAGGCAACATGTCAGGTCACCTACCAAGGTTCAATTAGCCTCGAGCATAAATAAATATTTGGGGTAAGGAGCAAGTCCTAGCTGATTTTGACAGAAGAGCATCCCCTGTCAGAGCAGCTTAGACGCAAAATAAATTGTTATGTTGAGTAGACTGCCCGTCAAGGGCCATTTCACCAACATAAGTGAGCAGCTTGTGATGCCACCCTCTTTGGACCAATTGTAATGCTTCTCTGAGTTTAAGAGGCACTTTAAAGAAAGGAGCTGGGTTTCTTAGAATTTTATGTGTGGTGCCAACCAATTGTTGTGTTTCTCTTTGAGTTCACAAGGAGGCACTTTAAAAAAATGAAGCTGACTTCTTAAAATTTTATCATAGTGTGGAGCCGACCTCTTCAGCCCAATTACAATGCTTCTCTGGGTTTAAAATAGAAGCACTTATTAAAAAATAAAACAAGAATTGAAGCTGGATTCCTAGAATTTTATTACGGGTAGATACACTGGAAACAATTCAGCTCATTGAATGTCAAAATTTCAGAAGAACCGCCGTCATACTTCAATAGTTTCGAGGAATTTTCTTCTCCTGTAAAATTAAGCATCGGCCGTAATACCAAATGCCCAAAGATGGAAACGTATTCAAGTAAGATTCAAAATTAAACAATTGAGGACTGTCCTTGAAATAAGCCCTCTATACAAAAAGCCCGAATGCTGAATATGTACCCGAACAGATTTGAACCTTCGGCAACGAAGCCCAACTTACTTGCTCCCCAATTATTTCTAACAGATAAAACAAGGGAGTTTTGACATGGGAAAATTCCACATTGGCCCAACATCTAATTGCATGAATACCATATACATCTATATAAATTGTTTTTTCTGAAATTGCAATACAAATCATTAAAACTAAAACTAAAACAAATTGACTTGGGTGTGAGTCTTGAGATACCAGAATCCTTTGATGCCGGCCTCAACTGGTCTCCCTTTAGCAGTCCGAAATCCAGTGCTGAGACCACCAGGAGAGGAAGCAGCATCCAGCAGAGTTACTTCCATTCCAGCTTTGGCCAAACTGTGTGCAGCGCCAAATCCAGCCCATCCCCCGCCCACGATTACTGCTCTTAATTTTTTTTTGCTGTCCATCTCCTGCTCCTTGCCCTTTTCAGGTTGAGCTGACTGAGAAGCCCTCCATGAACATCCATGACTGGCATTTACCAAGAAGCCGCTGGCCATCCTCACGGCCACCCTCCAAACTTGCAGACAAAGATAAGACACCGGCAAATTGCAAGTTTATATCCATGCTGTAAATAACCCGGCAACTCAATTTTCGCTTCTGACTTTCTAGTAATAATTCCATATAGATAACCACCGTTATCAACACAAAAAATTTTACGAGATTTGAAAGCTAGTTGAGTGTGCAACCGTTATCACATCAAATTTCGGAATTTTTTTAAATGTAGTCGAGGTGCACACTCCACATGTTTAGGATTCACGGATATCGCCGGCTTTTCAACTCACAAAGTTATTAGGGTAGAAAGAAATAAATAAATAAACTATTTTTAATGTTCTTTGATGTATTTGGTCTTTTTTTTGTGAAGCTTCAAAAGAAATGTTCCCAGCTTCTCGACAAACTCCTTGCTAAATAGATTATCCCAAGAGCTAGCTGCTAGCATATCTGCATAACTTTCCTTGTTGTCTTTGAAGGCCTCACATTCTAAAATGAAATGTTTTTATGTTTCCACTTTTCCAGAAGAACAAAAAATGCATACTCTTTCCTCCCACACTTCCTTTGGCCTTTTCCAGCGCCCTGTTTCACAACGAAGTTGATGAGAATTAGTCTTTAACTGAGCAATAAGAATTTTGGCTCTCCAAGAGATATTGGCCTCTATGTATGCTTTTGGTTGATGACTATGAGTGGGATTAAACACTTCAATATAGTAATTTTACTTTCTTCCTAGCTCATTATCTCAAGTACGCTTGTGAAACTTTTCCATAACAAAAGCTTTTATCTCTTTGTTGTTTATGGGACACGCATTCAAGCCAATACCCCATTTACTAAACCATTTGTTATTTTGTTGCATCCAAGTTTTTTGCTCTTGCACAATCTATCATTAAAGACAACCTTAGGCCATCTACCCTCTTCCATTTGCTCAATTTTTTTTAAATACCTTATGACTCGCACCGTAGCAATTGTTTCAATAGGAGCAGTCCCTGTTTCACTTAATAAGATATCATAGGGAACTGCACTTTTAATCTTAAATTTGTTTGTAATCAAATGCTTTTGAATTTTCTCAATTTGTCTCCACTGCATGTCAAATGTACTGTTGACCCATAGTTCACAACCATAGAGAATCACTGGAATCACTAAAAGCCCAAAAAGAGTTTGAGTGGTTTTCCAGTCCCATAACTTTGCCTCTCTACACCTATTTTGAAAAGCATAAAATGCTTCCAACCTCCCAAAGTTCTTTTCTTTCTACAACCATTCTAGCTTAGATTTTTGTTGAAGTCAATTCTAAGGTATTTGTAATCCGCAACTTCTTCCAGAATGTTGCCTTCAAAGAAGAACTTATGCTAGTTATGTTTTCTTTTCTTAGAGAAGACCACTACTTTCATTTTACTCATATTAACTTGCATCCCCACACTTCTACAAAAATGCTCAAAGGATAGTAAGTGTGCTTGCAAACTAAGAGTCGATTTAGCAATCAGAATAAGGTCATCTACATACAAAAGAAGCCTTATAACAAACTTGCCCAAATAGATACCATCACCCTCTTGTGAATTTAACCACTCCTCAAGCTTGTCGATATATAAACTAAAAAGGGTAGGAGACAGTGGGCAAACTTGCTTGACCCCGATATCGCTTCGAAAACTTTTAGAAATGCCTGTTGAAGTTCTAATTTTGACTTTCACCTCTTCATACAGCCTATGCACAGCTACTCTCAAATGTTTAGGAACCCAAAGTTCCTCCATTCTGTGCCAAAGCTTATCCTTAGGAACCGAGTCAAACGCTTTTCTGAAATCAACAAAGCAACAAAAGACTTCTTCCTTTTTCTCCCAAACTTTTTGAATGATGTGCCTTAAAGTTATACAATGATCAACTATGGAATGTTAAGGTCTAAAACCTGATTTCCCTTTAGCACGCTTATCTCTTTCTTCTGCCCACTTGCTAATTTTGTTTTCTAGCATGCTTCCAAATAACTTTGCAAACAAAAGGTTTATCATGATGGTCCTATAATTGGAGGGATTATTGACGTCACCGCTCTTGAAAAGAGGTATTTCCAGACTAGTTGTCCAATCTGTGAGGAGCCCTTGTTGTATGATGTTGTTGAAGATTTTGTAAAGTGAGGTGCAAGAATCTTTGAGCCCCACTTTAGATATTCTGCTTGGAGTTCAGCTAAGTCTTTTGTTTTTCCAACACCCAACTTCTTGATACCCATATCTACCTCTTGTGTCATGAATAGTTTTGTATCAGTGTTGACCAAGGGGGGAGGGTCAACCTTGGGAACCTACTCATAGAGTTGTCTTGCATAGTCAAACCATTTAGAAGCTGTAATATTATTTCCAATTTGTATCTTTTTCGGTTGGAGCTCCTTCCAAAATAATTTGGGATTATTTTTCCCAAGGAAGATTAGTTCTTCCCTCCTTGAAACCATGAAATCGGCCTTTTTCTTATTTAATAACTGCTTGTAAGCTTTGAGCTTTATGTTATCCTTGTTTGACTCTTCCCGCATTCTCCTTGCTTTTTTGTATTCCTCGTCAAACCAAGCATTAACCGGAAAGCAATTTGTTTCAGACTTCTTAATTTTTTTCTCTTTTGCACTTTACAACTGCGCACTAAATTAAATGTGTTAATTCATGACTATGAAGGCTATGAATTGTAATTTTCTCCTTCTCGAAGAGCCTCTCTAGCGTCATTTTGAAGGTATTACAATTTTCTGGGGTCATAAGAATTCTGCCCTGTGGGAGATTTTGTTGGACATGCTGATTTTTTTACTCTAATTGTTTCTTTCCAATCCAAGAGAAACATAAATAAATTGGCTTGTGATCTGATTTCAAGTCCCACAGCTGATCTCCAATCAAAACTTCCTCCATGTTCTCACACAAACCATGTAAGCAAATTACATAATCTACCACACTTGCTCCATTGTAAGTATTGCAAGTGAAATTATCGGACTTTGCCCATTGAGTCAAGCCATTACAAATGACCAAATCAAAGGCCCCACATAGAATAAGCAATTGTTCACCAAAGATATTGCGGCCCTTGGCCTCTGAAATTCTTTCCCACTGATGATTACTTTCTTCTATAAGCCAAATAGGGTCACAATCATCTTTACAACAAATAATGCTAGCTTGGGTCATAAGAATTTTGCCCTGTGGGAGATTTTGTTGGACATGCTGATTTTTTTAGTCTAATTGTTTCTTTCCAATCCAAGAGAAACATAAATAAATTGGCTTGTGATCTGATTTCAAGTCCCACAGCTGATCTCCAATCAAAACTTCCTCCATGTTCTCACACAAACCATGTAAGCAAATTACATAATCTACCACACTTGCTCCATTGTAATTATTGCAAGTGAAATTATCGGACTTTGCCCATCGAGTCAAGCCATTACAAATGACCAAATCAAAGGCCCCACATAGAATAAGCAATTGTTCACCAAAGATATTGCGGCCCTTGGCCTCTGAAATTCTTTCCCACTGATGATTACTTTCTTCTATAAGCCAAATAGGGTCACAATCATCTTTACAACAAATAATGCTAGCTTGCTCACTTGCAGTCCTAGCATTGAAATCACCTACTATAAGGACTTCACCTAGCTGCGAATATGTTGCAATATCTGCTTTTAAGGTTGCAAATGGATCTTTGTGTTCAAGCCCTCTACCTTTGTAGATTTTTGAAACCTACGGCGCAAAATAGCATGTTGCAATTTTGATGTGGTTTCCATTTTCTGATATTTTAAACCAAATGAATTGCTTATTTGAGTCTTCTTTTTCTAATTGAATCGGATGATCTTCTTTCTCCCTTATTAAAACCATGATACCCCTATGCCCTTTGCCATTCCCAGCTGCCTTGTTCCACACTGCCATCTTCCAGTATCCTTCAAACCAAGGTGTCTTGCACCCCTCATGCTCATGTGTTTCTATGAGGCAAATTTATGTCTCTAATCTTTCGCAATAGGCCCTAACCCAAGTCCTCGTCTCCATGGGTAACCTCTGTAGTTCCAACAAACTAATCTTCAGGAAATCTGGGTATGACTTGATTGCTATTTATTTTGGCATTCAAGACTCACATTTGAGTCTGTCCCTGCTTTCCCATACTGACCTTGCTTTCTAATTTCTTGTTGAAGAGTTTGTTGCCTCTTCTTTATTACCGTCTTGCTGCTCTGTTTTGGAAGGAGGTCCAAATCGCGCTATCATAGCTTTGCCTTTATAAATCCATGCTCTCTTGCCTTCATCTCTTGCTACCGTAACCTTTAAAATTTCATCCCTTCTTTCCTCTTGTTGTTTTACAGTTAAATCTTCTTCTAGGAAAAAATGAGAACCCCTCAAGAGATGTTTCTTGTTTAGAATGATATATTTATCATGCAAGCTAGGCATAATTACTTTTATGGGCTTGTCTCTCTCCCCGTTAAACTTACCCACCCTCCATGCTTGGCATATTTGTCCTTGCCATAGCAACTTGTCTTTCAAGAAGTCCCTTGCAATGTTATGAAACCAGCTCAAGAAAATATAGGAAAGATAGATCAACGCCTCAGAATTCAGCCTCTTCGAGGGGGCAACCTCCTTTACATTACATAAATGAACAATTCTTGGATGATTCAAATGACAAAACCTCCTTTCTATATATAGGAGTCTAAGGAGTCACAATATAATCCAGCCAACCTAACAATAATAATATAAAGCCACAAAAATAACAATAGAGGGATTCTATGGGGCACAGAAATAACAATATGGGGGTAATAGGGGCACAACAATATAAATAAGGGGTATAACTACAATAGTAATGGGGTAATCACTAGTATTATAGGGACCCAACATGCCCCTCTCCTTCAAAAAAGTGTTGTCCTCAACGCTTGAGTAGTTCTGGATACTTCTGCATAAAATTCTCATCTCCCATGTGGAATCTTCAGCGGATAAGTTCTTCCACTTGATAAGATACTCTGAAATTGATCGATTTCGTAGCTGTCGAGTTCTTGTTTCTGTGACTGCTTCCGGTTCCAATATAATTTTTCCTTCCTCGTCAAGTTCTGGCAATATTGTTTGAACAGGGAGCTTGTCGCCTATAACCTTCTTTAAACATGAAACATGGAAAATTGGGTGCAATCGAGAAGCTGCAGGAAGCTCCAATTTGTATGCCATAGTACCAATCTTTTGCAACACCTTGTACGAACCATAATACTTTGGTGATAATTTATTATCCTTCTTAGCTTGCTTTAGGGACATTTGCTTATATGGTTGTAGCCGTAGGAATACCCAATCACCTACATCAAAACTTCTTTCACTGCGATGTTGATCTGCCTGTTGTTTCATTCTATTTTGTGCCAACACGAGGTTATCCTTTAAGAGTTGGAGGACTTGTTGTTGATGTTCGATGTGATGTTCCACTGCCTGAACCTTAGATTTTTCTCTTAAATATGATGTGATGGATGGTGGTTGATACCCATAAAGTGCCATAAATGGGGTCATTTTTGTTGCTGTATGGAAGGAAGTGTTATACCACCATTCAGCCAGAGGCAACCATTTGACCCATTGTGTCTGTTTATCAGATACAAAGCAACGAAGATATCCTTCCAAACATTTGTTTACTATCTCAGTTTGCCCATCAGATTGAGGATGATAAGATGAGCTATGAGCTAACTGAGTACCAAGACAAGAAAATAATTCTGTCCAAAAATTTTCAGTGAAAATGGGATCTCTGTCACTTACAATAATCTTTGGGTTTCCATGTAGCTTTTGAATTGTTTCCATAAATGCAGTAGAAACTGTACTGGCTTTAAATGGATGTGATAATGCACAAAAGTGTGCATACTTGGTAAGTCTGTCAACTACCACCATGATGACACTCTTTCCCTCAGACTTGGGTAAACCTGTGATAAAATCCATTGAAACCTCCTCCCAACGTTGGCTTGGAATGGATAAAGGTTGTAATAGACCTGGTGTCTTAATTGTTTCAACTTTATTTTGTTGGCAAACCAAACATTCTGCCACAAACTTTTGAATATCTGATTTAAGGCCATCCCAAAAAAATTCCTTCTTAACCCTGTGGTAAGTTTTTAAAAATCCTGAGTGCCCTCCTAAGGGAGAAGTGTGCAATTCCATAAGAATCTTTTGTTTTAGCTGGGAATTCTTACAGAGGTATAAGCGATCTTTGTACCATAACGAATCATTTTTCCAGCTAAATGTATCAGATGTACTGGAATCTTGTTGTAGCTTTCGAATAAGTGCCCACACTTCTTCGTCATTCTTCCATTCCTCCCTTGCTTCGTTTATCCAATCTGGTTGGATAATAGAAATGGCGCACAACAATGCTTCCACATCCTCATCCTTTCTTGAGAGTGCATCTGCCACCACATTTTGCTTCCCTTTTTTGTAGATGATTTCAAAGTCATAACCCAACATCTTTGTGACCCACTTTTGTTGCTCTTCAGAGGATAATCTTTGTTCTAAAAAGTATTTAAGGCTATCATGATCCGTTTTTACCTTGAAGTGTCTTCCCATTAGGTAGGGTCGCCATTTCTTAAGTGCATGGAGTATTGCCAACATTTCCTTCTCATAAATAGCTTTGCTTAAAAACTTTCCCTTGATTGGACGACTTTCAAAAGCAATGGGTCTTTCATCTTGCATTAGAACAACACCAATTCCATTTCCTGAAGCATCACATTCCACAATAAAGGTTTTTGTGAAGTCCGGTGTAGCTAAGACCGGTGCTTGGCACATTGCCTCTTTAAGATGTTCAAAGGCCTTTGTTGCTTCCGGAGTCCATGAAAATGCATCTTTCTTCAATAATGTTGTTAGAGGTGCTGCTATTCTCCCATAATTCTTAACAAACTTGCGATAATACCCTGTCAACCCAAGAAATCCTCGCAGATGCTTTATGGATGTGGGGATTTTCCATTCCTTAATGGCTTTAATTTTGCTAGGGTCTACCTTAACTCCTTCATGAGATACAATATGACCCAAATATTCCACCTCCTGGACTCCAAAGAAACATTTGGATCTTTTTGCATATAATTGTTTCTCCTCCAATAGTTGTAGCACCTTGTCAACATGTTCAACATGATCCTTCCAAGACTTGCTGTAGATTAGTATATCATCAAAAAATACTAACACAAATTTTCTAAGGAATGGTTTGAAAATTGAATTCATCAAACCTTGAAATGTTGAAGGTGCATTGGTAAGGCCAAAAGGCATGACCAAAAATTCATAATGACCCTCATGAGTTCTAAATGCCGTTTTCGGAATGTCTTCAATCTTCATTCTGATTTGATGATATCCCGAACGAAGATCCAACTTGGTGAAGTAAATTGATCCATGCAATTCATCCAGTAATTCATCAATGACAGGAATGGGGAACTTATCTTTAATAGTGAGCTTGTTGAGCTCCCTATAATCCAGACACATGCGCCATGATCCATCCTTCTTGTGCACCAATACTACTGGAGCAGAGAAAGAACTTTGACTCGGTTGAATTATACCAGCCTCTAGCATTTCTGCAACCATACGTTCAATTTCACTCTTTTGGACATAGGGATATCTGTACGGCCTGATGTTTGGAGGAACACTTCCTGGAATCAGATGAATAGCATGATCATGATCACGCATAGGTGGGAGACCTTTGGGAGTCTCAAATACCTTGGAATGATTGTCCAGGACTTTTTGGAGATCTGGAGAAATAGATGATTCCAATGTGGAAACATCTAGCGAACATAATTGTGCAATTACACCTCTTTGCTCCTTTTTTAGAAGCTTTGTCATACCATTAGAGCTGATTATCTTTCCTGGTTTCCCTGCAATACCCCTTAATTCAACTTCCTTTCCTTCCGTAGAAAATTTGATGAAAAGTTCTTGAAAATTAAAAGCTATTGTACCCAAGGATTGTAGCCATTGGACTCCTAGTACAACATCAGCACCTCCCATTGGAATGGAAAGCATTGGGCTAGTCAATACATATTCTCCCATGGAT
Organism: Pinus tabuliformis; assembly: GCA_031772625.1. Lineage (NCBI taxonomy): Eukaryota > Viridiplantae > Streptophyta > Pinopsida > Pinales > Pinaceae > Pinus > Pinus tabuliformis. The sequence continues at coordinate 529,871,635 of CM062815.1, read as the reverse complement.
AGCTTGATATTATGGCACTTTCCAGAGCAATTTATTGTTCCTCCATTTGCAATCATCACTTGACACTCTGGTGCTGGATATAGGAAGCAATTCAATTCTTTTGCTACCCTACAATGAATAAAATTGTGGGTGCTTCCTGAATCAATCAACACTATTACCTTTTTCTTCTTGATTTGTCCTTCTATCTTGATGGTTTGAGGAGTGGTAATTCCCGCCAATGCATTACAAGATATGGTCGGATTTATTTGTTCTTCATCTAGGCTTTGTTCCTGGAGTATATCCTCTTCTTTTGACCTTTCTTGCTCCTTTTCTTCTTCCTCTTCACAATCTATGTAGAATAATTTCTTCTCAGCACACTTATGACCTTTAGTGTATTTTCTATCACAACTGTAACAAAGCCCTTTTGCTCTTTTTTCTTCCAATTGTTGTGGTGTCAACCTTATAGGTTGTGGAAGACTAGGGGCAACAACACTTCCGTCTTTATAGTTGTGAGTGGTATGCTTCCTGGTTGCCATAATTTTGCTTTCCATTTTTCTTGCTAACCTGAATGCCTTCTCTAATGAATCAGGTTCCCAAAGGCGAACATCATGTTGGATATTATCCTTTAAAGACCCTATGAACACATCAATCCTATGCTCCTCTGGAATATCTTTTACCCTTATGTTCAATTTTTGGAACTCCTCAATGTGCTCCATTATTGAACCCTTTTGTTTGAGACTTATCAATTGGCTAAAAAAAGTGTTGCTTTTTGTATCCTCATAATGTGCTATCAATTCTTCTGTAAAAATTGCCCAAGTGATAAATTGTTTACGAGAACAAAGCCATTGATACCATACAAACTGATTTGGTTCCAAATATACAGTTGCCATACGTACCTTTTGTGTGTTTTGCACATTATTGAGATCGAAGAACTGCTCCATCTGTAATATCCATGTGGCAGGATCCTTGCCATCAAACTTCCTCATATCGAGTTTTGGAATATGGTGGGTCTTCGATCCAACATTAGAGTCTATGGAATCATGATTAACATTTCTTTGGTTCACATCATGAGTTTCCTTTACAACCTTTCCACCATTAGTATGTATTTCATGTAGAAAATTTGTCAAATCTGTCTTCAAATCTGCCATGTCTATCTTCAAATCTGTCTTCAAATCATCCATCTTAGCTTCCATGCCCTTTATCTTAGATTCCACGCCATTTATCTTAGATTCTACGCCATTTATCTTAGCTTTTGTGAGCGAGACATTTGTTGCACTTGTTCTTGTAATTTTGATATATCATGTAGCATTTCTTCCTCTTCTTCATGAGTCATGCTAGAGTTTTCAGGTTCCTTACTAGGTGTTTGCATTTTCTTTCCTCGGGGCATCAGTTACCGATAATAATGCTTTACTATGCCCTTTGAATTCCTTCAAACCAAGCTTACGCAAAAATAAAAAATAAAAAACTACACACCTTTTTTCACTTTGTAGAAGCCTGATATTGAATCTGATGTATCTCTGTAATTTTGGATCATCAAGTTCTGAAATTGCAACCTGTGGTAGCCTTCTGCGTCCTCTTTCCAATGCCACAAGTCTGACCCAAATTGGTTTCTCCAAGGAAGAGTTATGCGAAATCTCCCACAGTGACTTGATTATAGACTAGTTCAGTAGAGCAAACTTGTACGACGTGCCACGAGTCACTGTTTCAACCTATGGATCTGAAAAATGCCTGCAAGAAACTACAGTCCGTCCTCTTTCTGTACCTTCTTACGAAATTTCAATCCGATCCCCAGAGAGAAAGTTATGACGATTTTCCCCAAGTCACCTGTTTTGAATGTAATTCAGGAGTCTGCAAAAAGATCAACTTTATCAGATCATATCTCCGCAAATATCCCGTGAAAAGCTCTGAAATTCGGACCCAAGGTTCAGTGCGATTTATTCTCAAATGGGTTTTTTTGCGACTTCTGAAATGTCACAGAAAAAAGTTATAGCTAAAATGCCACGATGACCTGTTTGGAGCAGCGAAACCCTAGAATCCAAAGCTCTGATACCAAATGTTATGAAACCAGCTCAAGAAAAGATAGGAAAGATAGATCAACGCCTTAGAATTCAACCTCTTCGAGGGGGCAACCTCCTTTACATTACATAAATGAACAATTCTTGGATGATTCAAATGACAAAACCTCCTTTCTATATATAGGAGTCTAAGGAGTCACAATATAATCCAGCCAACCTAACAATAATAATATAAAGCCACAAAAATAACAATAGAGGGATTCTATGGGGCACAGAAATAACAATATGGGGGTAATAGGGGCACAACAATATAAATAAGGGGTATAACTACAATAGTAATGGGGTAATCACTTGTATTATAGGGACCCAACATGCAAGGTCAAGACTACATTCATTTTTCCCATAGTCTTTCACCCCTTTAATAATTATGTTTGTTGCCCTATTTTTTCTTTCCTTGCCTTCACTAGCTTGCATATTGCCAACCTGAATATTTGTTTCTCCTTCCTTATTAGCATAATTGCTAATAACTTGAGCCCAAGTTTTGGAAACTTTGGTGGAATCTCCTTTCGTTTCTTCTCTTGGGTTCTCTTCATGGTTGTTTATTTTTATACGGTGAAATTTTTTATTATAATGTAGCTCTCAAATCAACAGTGAAATTAGTCATCTTTGGGTGTTATTCGAGAATGTAAGTTGACTCATCATTGCTATTCAAGGAAAACCACGCCACCTGGAATAATCCAATGGTGGTCCGTAAGGGGGCAGGCTTTCACTCCTGCCAGATGCCTGTGGGTCTTGGGTCGTTAATGCTTTTCCTTACGTCCAAAAAAGATGAGCTCTTAGCCAAGCAGAAGCAGTTTTAGGGCATAGATCCATCTTAAGTCCATATCTAACATCAAATTTCTTCACATACAAACATTTTTAAAGTACAAAATACAATGTGTTATTTTTCATTGTTTAAATTGTATTTTTGAATGTTAAATAGAGTATATATATATAGCCAAATAAAAATTTTAACCATTAAAACTTGATTTGTTTCTATATACAAATATATATGAAGTTGATATCCACATAAATTGGTTAACATAGATCTTCAAATAGTTTATTTAATTCTCTTGTTGAAATATTTTTGAAAAGTATAAGATTTAAATATTTGATTCACACAATTTTTTTCCTTCTAATTACTTTACATCATATTCATTTTTTTTTAATTATAGCTGACATTATTTTTCTATTTAGAATATAATTTTTATTTTTAGTTTTATTTTAAAGGGACACAGACCGGACAAACTTACACATCCCCTCATACTAGGTTGTAGAATGAGCCTCTCGGCTCAATTATTATTGTGCGAGTTCATTGTTTATAGTTGATTTTGTTAGATTATTTTTATGGCGGAATTTTGTGAGGAATATGTCCATAAAAAAATCATGCCTCGAGTCGTGCTCAAACATACATAATCATGCCTGAGACAGGACCACAAGAGCTGTGGGGATCAAATCTCCCCACCTAACCATTCGACCACATCTTTGGGACACCTTAAAGTTCTTCACTCAAGTATAAATATTTTAGGTTTAAAAGAAAAATAACTTTGTTATAACCCCTAGCAAAGAAATATGTGAAGATGGTACCATGGAAATTAAAGATAATGGATGAAGAAGGTGGAATGGAGGTCATAATGTGTCTTCCTCTATGAATCATTCAAACATTCGAGAGACATATGAATTTATGCTAAAAAGGTTGAACATTCCCCAAAGACCCAACAAAAGATACAAGTGATGTCAAGTGTGATCAGGTGGAAAAACCATCCCCTCTACGAAGAAACCTTGAAAGTGGTTTTCAAGAGGGTGCATTTAATACTTCTCTCATCTTATCTACACCAACATTGAGATACTTAATTATCCCCATTCAAAGGGCAAAATCCCTAAATAAATTTCAATGACTTCCAATCCATGGACATAAACTTATGAAGGAGAGATTGGATATATAGTTCAAGAAAGTACTTAAATTTGGAAGACTTCCACCTAGCGAATAATGATATTGAATATCTTGAGCATCCAATCCCACATATCGAGCAAGAGATTTAAGCCAAGGGAAACCTAAACATTGTCATACAAAGATACAAGTGATGTGCTTTGAATAGAAAACCTACATTGCTTCAGTTTTTCGACATATCTTAGATTTAGAACATTAACAAAGTCTTTTGGAATTTTCATAATAAAACTAGAATTAACATTGACACAACAATGGGGATGTAAGAAAGGTGGAAATAAAAACAAGAGAAAGCAAAGAGAGGGAAACAAAATTGAGTACTAGGAGGATATGATTCAAAAAATTAACACAAACAACGGACACCTTTAGAGGTGGCAAAATGGAGTGGATAAATCAATTACATGTGCATAATATCTCACAAGATGATTGAATCACAATGGTAGAAGCTTGAGTCATGCTATTGTGAAGTTACTTGCTCCTATTCACCATTTTGATAGAACTTTGGTGGAGTAGGTTAGAGAATTCATAGTACGTATAAAGAACCTAACCCAAACCAAGGAGAGCCATACCCTTGGAACTTTGAGAAGCAACATTTTAGTTGAGCAATCCAAACAATCCAATGATGAGGTAGCATATTGATTATTTTTAGGGCTTTGTCATTCTCACTAATTTTGTATATATACTTTATGCAAAAAAAAATAAAAAATAAAATAGAATACATATTATTTACAAGGACCACTTTAGGTATGGTAGTGGTAGAGCATTAATAGGTTTTAATTCATTTTTAAAATTTTGTAAAAGAGAAGGTTTTGTTATCTCTTGGTCCAGGATCCATAAAAAAAAATTGATTATAAGTAAGGCCATTCACTATAGTATAGTATTTTCTGATTAATAAAATTCATTATTTAAAAAGGTAAAAAAAATAAATGAATTATTTATAATTATTAGTGGTAAAATTTTGGTTTTATAAACATATATAACCATTATAATAATATTAAGTATAAAATTAGATCTCACATATGTTGGATAACCTTAACATTGTAACTTAGAACCTTACAATATTGTGTAAGAATGTAGTCTAGTTTTGGATGGTGGATAACAATTCTCACTATGTTATGGCATTCAACCAAGGAATCGGGGCAACAATTCAAGCAATCAATGAAACAATAAAATGCAATGGTGGAGGCGCCAACATAATTGATAACAACATTAATTATTGCCCTAATTATTACAAGTTATTACAACCAATTGGAGGATATTTAAAATAGCTTTGGTGTTCATAAGTCATATTTTAGTGGAGACATGTACTAGATTGAGAAGATAAATGTGCATGCCCTAGATGTTTTGAGCAATAAATTTAGAAGTGTTCCTTAGGTGTCCTTATAGTGTAGATATGAGAAGAACAAATGATTCTAACATAAGGCTTCTATAGGTATATCTTTAGGAAGCAACACAAGAAATTGGAGATAAGGTTGCTTGTATCAATGATAATCCAAGAGGAAGAAGCCCTAGATTATTTGGAGGACACATTAGAGGGCCAAAAAAAATTGTATTGTCCATATTTTCACCCACTAGATGATATTTAATTGCCTCAAAGGACTACAAACATGGGTTCAAGGTTGTTGGTAGAAGATATTTTTTTCACCATCAGTGAGATGGCACACGATCTATCAGCATGTTTTATAGAGGAAGGGGTCTTATCAATTAATGTTTCAACTAATGCAGAAGGTGTATCTCTCAAACCCCTTAGCAATTGTAATGATGATCTTATGGATAATTCTAAAACAGAATCTTCATCCTCGAGTTGTAAACCCTAATACTAGTAATGCACAAGGAAAATTTTATGATGTTGATGCTTGTGACAAAGGTTTAACTGGATACCTAAGTAAGGTCTCAATAGTGAAATGTTGGAACTCCAACATATTAGTGGTAACCCTATACATGATTCAAGAAAGACACTTTCATGGGACTCTAAAGGAAGGGGGAAATGCAAATGACACAAGTGTAATAAAAAAATGTGTGAACCTATCAACCTTGTCATGGATGAGAAGACTAAATTGAATGGGAATAAAGAGATAATGGAGTAGTCCTAGTTGGGCAATTTCCAGGAAGGAGAATGTGTCCAAAAACTCTAAAAAATAGATAAAAACTAATTTTGTGCCCTTAATTGCTTAGTACCCTCAATCCTTAATTTTGGTAAGGGGTTGGATAATCTGGACCTTTCAGTCTGTAGGCTAAAAATATCTTACATACAAGGTAAGGATGGGGATCTTAACCACTTTTCCTAAAAAAATGGCACTAATTTTGATGCCAGGTTGAGTCATCTAGATATAATCCCAACTTCGGTAAGGATTTTAGGCCTTCCTCCAATTTTGTGGTCTAAAAAATTCTTTGAACAAATTAGGAATGTTTTGGGCATTTTGCTATGTAATTCACATAAAATCCAACAACAAAGAATAAAATAAAGGTAAACGATAAGAATGATCTCTTTGATAAAAGAAATAAAGAGCTTTGTTCATTTTCCTCTTCAAGGGAGCAACCTTCAAGTGTAGTGCTCCAAATACAATAATAATTTTTAACAAACATTACATAATATTCTTCTACTTTATATATAGCTACCCATAGAGAATCTTATCAATTTATGGGCACGTTATAATGACGGTTGACCAACTAATTTGGGTCTTATTAATAAAAGGACCATTTTTACAATAAATGGCTATTAAATAACTAATTAATGGGCATTATTCAAAGAAGGTGCCTTCATAAATTAGTAAATAAGTCAAGTTTGGGTAGGACCCTAACATGTCATCCCCCTTGAAAGGAACATTGTTCTCAAGGTTGAAGGTGAGGAAATTGTTAGAGAATTGTTATTAGTTCCCATGTGGTGTCTTCTTGTTACATATCTTTCCACTGAATCAATACTTCCTTGATTATGCACTAGTGCAACTAGCACCCTTTAGTATCCAATATTGCTTCTAGCTAGAGTCAAATGGATACTTCTTCATCAAGTTCTAGTAGGTTGGTTTGCACTTTGCTATTTGATCCCACAACCTTCTTAAAATAGGACAAATGAAAGGTTGGATGAATCTTGGAGTGGGTTGGAAGAGCCAACTTGTAGGCAACCCGACCAATCATTGTATGATCTGATAAGGACCATAGAATTTAGGAGCTAGCTTATGGGAAACTTTACTTTTGAGTGATGTTTACTTATAAGGCTACAAACCAAGGGACGCTTGATTCCCTTCAACAAAAGGACGTTTAGATCCATGTTGATTAGCTTGTTGTTTCATTTGATTTTGTGTCATGACCAAGTTGTCCTTGAGGACATGGATAATGGATTCTTTGGTGTGAAGCATTCTATAAACTACAAGAACCTTAGACGTGTTTGACACATAGGATGCCATAGATAGATGTTCTTGGCCATAAATGGTTTCCGTAGACAAGGGTTATGAACCTTGCACCTTAAAAGTGATAAGAAACCAATAATTGCAGTGCTCTTTGAGTAGGAAACCACCTATTATAATGAATACAATGTACAAGACAAGATTTGATGATCTTCAGAATGGGTCTCCTTAGTGTGTGGTTGTGTGTGTGTGTGTGCAAGAGACAAAGGGTACAATTATAATAAAATGGGACCATGAAAGGTTCTAGTATACATAGCAATATAACAATATAAATTTAATCACTCAATATCTAGGGATTAATAAAGGTTTTTAGGGTTAACAGGGGGCTTATATAGGGCTTAACATGCTCCGCTTCAAACAAATGTTGTCCTCAACACTTGACTAACTAATAGAGATTTTGCATGAATACATCATCTTCCCGTGTCACCTCTTCCACTAGTAGCTTCTTTTGTTTGATGAGGTATTCCATAATTGCTAGATTACTTGGTTGCTTAATCCTTGTTTCAAGAATTGTTTCTACTTCTAGTATGAGTTTTCCTTCTTCATCTATCTATGGTACACTTCTAGGTTGCAAATGAATAACATATTCATGATCTAGAGTAGGTGTAAGATCCTTAGGCATTACTCCAAATACCTTGGAATGATATGGATATCCCATAACATTGATGATAATGACACTTGAACATTTAGTGAACACAATTGTGCAACCACACCATAGTTCCCCTATATTGAATAGTTTTGTCATTCCTTTGGATCTTATCACTTTAGAGGGTTTCCCTTAGATACCTCTAAACTCAATTCCCTTGCCCCCTGAGGTAAATATTATGAAGATATCTTGAGACTTAAATATCATTTTTTCTCAATGCATTATACCCCTAATACAATGACAACACCACCCATTTGTATTTTTTTCTACGTCTGGAGGAAACTTGTGTAACATGGGGTAAATTTCAATCACTACCACTATAACCCCTAGGTGAATTATCTACCCCCCAACACAATAGTGATTTGGACATGGTACCCTATACTCACATTTACTTTACATTTTCATGGGATTTCTAAGTGAGCTCCCTATGGGGAGCTAGCACCACCTATTTGTATTGCAATCATGGGAATATGCAATAAATAATCCCCCATATTGAGCTTAATAATATGACTCTTTCCTAATATATTTTATGGTACCTCCATTTGCAATTATTACTTGAAACTCTAGTGCTATATATATGAAACAATATAGAAGTTTTATTAATTTTTAATAGATGAATTTATGGGTACTGCCATAATCAATTAACATTGTTACCTTTTTCCCTTTTATATTTCATTTTATATTGAGGGTTTGTGGAGTGTTGATGTCAACCGATGCATGAAGAATATTGTTGGGGTAGTCTCTTCTAGCTCTAGACCTTGTGACAGTTCTAATTCTTGAACTTTTTGTCTTCATAATTTATGTAAAATAATTTCTTCTCGCCACACTTATACCCCTTACAATACTTGATGTCTCAATTTATACATAGTCCCTTTTCTCTTCTTTCATCCATTTGATGACGTGTCAACCTTGTTGGTTAGGTGAGGTTGGGAGAGGAAGCATGATGTTCTCTATAGTTGTTGGTGACCAATTTTCTAGCATCCATATTTTTTATTTCAACTTTCCTCACTAGATTGAAAGCATGCTCCAAGGATTTAGGTTCAAAGGTATGCATCTCACGTCTAACAAAATATTGTTTGAGATGTTCTTTACCCTGATACTCAAAGTTTGGAATTCTTGAATGCACTCTATAATTGGACCTTTTTGTCAAATATTTACCAATTGACTGAAGAGTGCATTGCTCATAATATCCCATAATGTGCTATCAATTTGTCTGTAAAAATGGACCAAGATATAACATAATCCTTTTTCCTTTCACAAAGTCGTTAATACCATAGATGTCAATCTTATTCTAAAAACATGGATACAATATTTACCTTTTGTAAGGATGCTACTTGTTGTAGATCAAAGTATTTTTCCATCTAGAACATCCATGTTATAGTATCGTTACCATCAAACTTCCTCATATCGATATTTAGAATGTATCAATTCCTTGGTGCTAACTTAAAGCCCTCATTATGTGGACCTTGAATTGAAAGTTAATGACTATGGTTTTGTGATTAAATATTTGTGCTCTCCAATAGTGATAAAATACTCCCCATATATGATTAAGTCTTAACACCATGCTTCTCCTTTTGTTCATGATTTTCTTGGTTCTCCATATCCTTTTTGGGAGACACTTTCATAAAATGGTTTGTAATTCTTTTATGGAATTTTGTATTTCTTCCTTATTTTCATTCATCTTCTTTTCCATTTCATCCATCATTTCTTCCTTATTTTCATTCATCTTCTTTTATATTTCATCCATCATTTCTCTTTTATGGTTTTCTTGAGAACCTAATGAATCCACCTTTTTCAACATACAACCATCCATTTCATTAACTTCCTTCTATATTCTGGGAGTGATGAGAAATCTAGGGCAACATAGTTAGGGCTTATCATAAAATTGATTTCTCTATTACTTGACAATTTATTGTGATTAGTTCTTATTTCTTCTTCTTTGTTATTACATGTTTATCATCAAGACAATTTTCAAAACTTAAAATACATAAAGTGAACACGACACTCAACAAGGGAAAAACCCCTAAGGAGGGGAAAACCCAGTCAAAATCTTCCACTAATAGTTTCAAATCAGATTGAGACAACCAAGACCCTTTACCAGAGAGATCCACTCCACCAAGTGAGCCTTCAATAAAGATACTTCATCAATCTTTCCAAAAGTCAAACCAAGTCAAAAGTGCAACTTCACCTAGAAACATCTCGGCTCTGCAACATTTCAGATACCTCTGACTTTAGACCTGTAGTAGCCATATCTGACCTGCAACATCTAAAAATATCTTGGCCCTTTAGTTGTATGTGTGGCAAAAGCAATATGTTGGATGATAAAGATTTCTTCCCCTTTCCTTCTTAACTTTGTACTTCTCTTTCTATTCGAACTGCATACTTGAATATGTTTGTAGTCTCTCTCATCAAATAGGTCGAATGCCTCTTTATTTATAGTATCTTGGAGTTGGACTAATTCTTCATGAAGCCGACTTGTTCTCTTTTTAGGGTCGACTTCTTTTGATAAATACAATTATGAAGACCGACACTAGTTAAATTCTTCAACACTCTCTCTTAACTAGGGAGGTATTCATAATTACATATAAACAGAAGTACATGGAATATTACAAAATGATATGCTCTATGAAGAGTTACAACACACACAGTGCTACATGTTAGATACCTGACCAGGGTATCTAACTGGTGGGACTAAGGTGTGTTCCAAGCTTCAACCTCTATAGGTACCATTAAGCTTATGCTCTAACACCAACCTACGGATCTAGGTGCATATCCAAGGTCAGAGCTCTAAGACCAACGCCACTCTCCCTACTTCGGGATCTAGACATAATCATAGGTCGACCAATGTCCTCCCAAGCATCTTGTTTCCCCAATATGCTTCATCTCTCCTTATAGATTAAACCAAATATATCTACCAATCCAAGCATGCTTCAAACATTCAACCTTCTTATGGAGAGATCTGCACAAAAACAACCCCAATTAGTAATAAACTTTCACTATACATAATTAATACAAACCTTAGGGGTTCTTCATTATTATGATGTTGCTTAGATCAACATCATATGAAACACATTTAATCAGAAGCTTTACTTCTTCAACTTTTCAATAACACCAAACTTGACCTTAACACTTTCTTCAAAAACATCCAAGTTTTGTTCAATCACGAATAATCATCAATATTGCTCTAACTATTCTCTAATTTCAAACATCCTCATGGCCTTTTCATTGGGTTGTTTACTTCTTTTCAATGTCCCTCTCAACTAGGGAGATTATCCAAGGACAAGTCCAACAATTATCTTATTCTTCACACACACTCTTCCTTTTGCATCAACAATTCATCGGAGAATTTAGATCTTTCATATATCGAACTTTAATGTCATCTAGGTTCTCACAGCTCCCTCTTTACATCGCGCTCAACATTATCATCAAATTATTATCAAGTATGAGATAAGAATATTCATCATATTGAGGACTATGTACCTATAAAACTTCAACAACAAGTACAACCAAACACAAATATGTATGTACAAGAGCATGAAGTCAAAATTATGTCATTACAATGGAAGCATCAAAATATCTAGACCTAGTTAGGTTCATAGTTAACAATGGTTACATCTTTTGGACTTCAACAACTTGCTAGGGTTTTTGTCATAAACCCTAGATTCCATCATTGAGACTTAAAGCCTTGATATCAACAACTGAAATAAGTTAGCAAATCAATCATAGAATTTTACATCTTCAATATTATACCCTAGAATTTTGTGTCAAATTCTACTAGGGTTTCGTCACAAACCCTAGATTTCATTAATCAATAATCAAGTTAACATACTAACATTTTATATCTAGGGATTCATTCTTATATCAATCTCTTACTAGGGTTTTTATCGTAAACCCTAGATACATATCAAACTTCAACAATTTGACCAGACTAGGGTTTCAATTATACAAAAGCAAATATGCCTAGAGATTTATTCCTAGAACCTTACTTTTGACCATTATAAGGGTTTTGGTCATAAACCCTAAACCCTAATTCATCAAACCATAAAAATATAGGGTTTCGTTGTAAGCTCTAAATATTAATAGCAAACCCTAAAAGACTAGGGTTTTACACAATCAAAACCTTAAACATGATAGTAGGATTTAATCATGAGTTCTATTCTTTAATATCAATCCCTAAGTAGGTTAGGGTTCCATTTTCAACATAGCCTAAGCATTCAAAGGCTAGGGTTTTACAGTGAATCCTAAAGGTTAGCATTTCATCAAAATGAACAAACAAGAGATAATATGATAAGGGTAGATTCAATCTAATGATTAGTCACCCTAATAAGAATTTTTTTCATTGAAGACCCTAGGTATAAGAGAGTTAGTAATACGAAGCAAATTTTAAAATGATCATGTTATTTAAATGAAAATAATTGGTTACCAAATCTCGTGGTCTTAAGCATACCTGGAGGTGCTCCATTTACAAACCTTGTAGGGCTTTCTTGTTGAAAGGATCCCTCTTAGCATCTTCATGGTTCATGTCCAAGGATCCAACTTTATTTACCAAGTCTTCATTCTTAAGATCAACATATCTATCTGCAATATTGACAAGCACAACCAATACACAAGTACAATAGTGTGATGATTATCTGAGGTTTCCTTTACTGTAGTGGAGTTTGGATTCCAAGGGATTTTAAGTACAAACCCTTACTAGCTTTCAATAAACATTATACAATTCTGTTTTGCAAAGAATTTTTGTATATCTTTATACTACCTATACACCCTAGGTATTATGAGATAGGATTTCTAATAAGGAACAAATGAATGATGTTTTCAAATTTATACTATCCAACTTTTACAATCCTAGATATTCACAACTTTTAATGCAATGAGAAATTGTCAACTTAAACAACTAAACATTTCATTTAAATACCATACATACATCAAGATTACTTACCTTCATCCTCCAATATCTACTGCAAGAGTTTCTTCAAGATGCCAAAATGTCGAGGCTAGAGTAATATAGTTAGTTCTCCTTGTTGTAAATTATTTCCTTTCGAGACATTGATAATTTTGTAGCATTTTATAGAATAGGTCTTCCAACTTTGTATGATAGATTGACTGCTACATATCTTTTGGCTTTTGCTGCTACTTTAGAAATCTTCCTCTCGCTAGGGCTTCTTAATTGTAGGAAAATGCTTGTAAATCCTATTAGGTCAGCATAGTTCCTTGTCTAGGTGTTATTCCTATTAAAGGACTATATTAATGCAGCCATATGGAACTTGGATGGGTCCACATCTGTAATTCAGATTGTATTATTACTCTAGATAAACCTGCAACTTCCTTGGATGACACAATAACTTTGTTTAACCTTGAATCATTTTTATACAGCTTTGGTGACATGTTTTTCTGAGGTGATTTCAGATCTAGACTATAATGCTCAAGACTTTGCTTTCCTCTTCATGATACTCGAACTTGATAGGGCTATACATTTAGTCTCTAAAATGGTGACACTAGTGCTACTTTAGATGTTTTGTTCTTGCTGCCTAATATGTCTAGAATGCCTAATTTAGAATTCAGTTAACACACATAGACTTGCTTTAGATGTGCCTTGGATAAGGTTCTAAAATTCCTTTTTGCATATTGAAAATCTGGTCTTCGTAGAAGTAGATCAAATAGGGCTAATGTAATCTTAAGATTGCTTCAGGACTTCGTTCTTTTCATTAATGAATTTGGTTTTCTATAAGCTATCAGAATAGCCTTTCGTTGCTCCAGAACATGGCTTATGAGCCTCTCAAAAACCATGGTCTTTTCTCCTTGGAACTGTTAGCACCCAGGTTGTTCCCTTTGACTCCCAAGGGAATACGGCCGGGGTAACCACTAACCAATCTTTGGATTACAGCTCCTAGCCAAACTGTAATCAGAGAGGGCTCTCTCTTTATGATTTGTCTCTATTTGTATGTAAATTTTAGGCTAGCTATGATGTTCAAGAGTTGTTTTTGTATTTGGTTGGAGAATGTTTCAATCAAGATATGTATGCTCTCACTAGAATGTTATATGTCATTGGGCAATGGAGTCAGTGGTCCTTTAGTTGTTTGGTGTGCTATGTTGATACAGTAGTGAAGCTGTAGAGCTGGATAACTGTCTGAGAAATAATGCTTTGAAAGTGTGATTAAGAGTGATGTGTTCAGTTCATGAAAGGCAGTTAAGGATCTTCCAATAAACTGATATGATAAAGAAGTGAGAATGTTATTTAGAAGCAGTGAAGAATTTCTAGACAACATTCACATTATAGAATTAAATAAAACATGAGCATTTAAGAATTCATGTCCATAGTTAATTCTGAAGAAAAACATTTACAGCAATAAAAGATTGAGCACAAGGTGTGATGAAACATGTCCTGTACTATCCCTTTTCTCTATTGCTAGATTTGATGAAAACATGAATATGAAATAACATAAGAAGACAAAACAGAGATTAAGAAAACCTATTATTCCACCAGACAGCACAAGAATTCTGCAACAACACTTAAGTCATCAGCGAGACATCAAAGTTCCAGGAAATCACTGAGCTGATCCAGCTCTTTGTATTAGACAATTCTGAAAGTGTACAGTACATTTGCCTCAGAGTGAAAATTACCAACCCCTAATGCGTTGCCAAGGGGGGTATATATACAAAATTTACATAAGAAAAATATCAGAGAATGAGTTAATGGCTCATTTATGTTATGCCAACTCCTGGAGCATTGTAGCTGAGAGAGTTAATGCTGAAATAACTCTTGGGTGCCTTAGCTGTCAAAAATAGTCAGAAGCAGTCGGTTTGGCGGCTGTTGGAGTCGGCTGAGGATACACTGTCAAAATTTGCGTATTGTCTTATCCCTTAGGCTAGCTGTCATTGTCCATGTGCTGAGTCACCTTTCAGCTGCCTTTAATGCTGACTTTGTCATGCTGTTTGTTTTGTAGTGACCTGGAGCTGGCAGTGGCCGAACAACTGAGGCTACCGTGGCAAAATCTGAAGCATTGCTTGCCACCAATCCTCCTTAGGCATTTGATGTCTCCGAATTTTTATCAAAGTCTCATCGGCCTCTGTATATCTATAAAAGTTAGGAGGAGTTTCAAAAAGATGATTTACCTCATTTTCAATAAAGAACAGGCCTTCAAGTTTGTTATATAAGCTCTGTCCTGTAGGAGGCCCTGTTTGCTCTGATGTACTGCCAGATGCAGTGATCTGATTTTCAATGACAGTTGCCATTCTGTTGGCAAATTGATCTCGGGAGATCAATCTTCCTGCACCGCTTAGGAGGCCGGGCAGGTCCTTTTCTTGCAGCACTGCCATCTTGAGTTTATATTCCTCCACATCACCCTATATCTCATAGAACTTCCTTTCCACTGTTTGAACATAATTCCTAAGAGTTAGTACCTTCTTGGCAGTGAGGACAGCCTCTGTTCTGTTGGCAATGCCTATGGCTGCCAGTTCCTCCTTTTCTTGCCTGTTCAGGAAGTCTATCATTCTGTTGGCCTGTTCAGGTTTGTCTCCCAGTAATGTTTTGGCCTTATGGATTTCTGCTTGTGCTTGGACCATCAAGTCCATCTGCTCATGTATTGTTTTGACTGACCTCCATTTTTGACTGATGGATTGGCCAATTTTGGCCCATAGAATCCTTTTTATGTCGGCCATGGCAGTCTCTAGATTCAGCTCCTTCTCTAAGGCCTTTATCTTGTCTTTTAGGGCCTTTATTTCTCTGCCCTGCTCTACTACAGTTACTTTTGATTTGTCATACTTGGCATCCAGTTCTGCCAATTTTTCCTTGGCCTTCTTTATCTCATTTGCCTGGAGCTCCATTTCCTTGATGGCCTTAGTCAATTCTTCTACACTTGTGCTGGCATCTGGAGATGTTGTTGTTCCTGCTGCTTCTGTTGTGGGGGCCACTGCTGCCCCTGTAGTTGTTGCTGTTGTTGAAGTAGTTGGAGGAGCCTGGGATGTGGACTCTCCCTGTTTATCTTGTAATGCTCCTTCCAGCTCTTTCTCCAAATCCAGGACCCTCTGGTTTAGCTGCATTATGAGGTCCAGTTGGTCATCAACCTGTTTTTCCTTTTGTAGCTCTGCTGTTTGAGGGTGCTCTGTGGGCAGCAGCTTTAACCTCTTCTTTAATGCATTTAGGTCATCTTCTTTCTTCTTCAGAAGGGCCTTTACACCCTTTGGATCACTAGGATCATGTCCTAGATCAATAATGATGTCTTCAAGTGACTTTATTCTATAGTCTTTGGCCAGGGAGGACATTCTCTCAAAATCCAACTATGTGTTGGTATTTTTCAGGGACTCCTTTAGCTCATGGGCCATGGTTGCCCTCTCCACCAAGGTTCCATAAACCATCTCTCCAGCTTGCTTGTGGAGTTCAATTTGGTCCATGGGATGGATGTCTTTGGCCATGACCTCCACCCTTGTCTTCACAAAATCTGCAGCTGACTTAGGCTGTGGTATTGTAGGCTTAAAGTGACTGAGGATGATTTTTTCCTCTTTAATGTCATACATAGACATTAGCCTTTCTTGCTGGGCTGGTGTTGCATCTATAAATTGTTTGTAGACCTCTGCCCTCAGCAGATCATTCTGAGCCTTTATTTGTTTGAAAGAAGCCTTAGTGCTCTTGGGCTTCTTGCTCTGCTGGGAGGAGGAAGACACCTCCAAACCAAGTTGCAATCCTTGCTCCTGCTGAAAGGAGCTTGTCCCTGTGTGCTGGCTGCCCTCCCTGTTTTTCCTTGAACTGTCAAGGAATTCTTCAGTGATGTCTTCTACCTCCGGGGAATCAGCTCTTGGCCTCTTGGTCTGGGGTTGCTGGGAGGATCCACTAGCAGGAGTGGACTCTTCTCTGGCTCTTTTCGTACCCCTCTCCTCATGTGCTGGGGTCTGCAAAATTGGAGTAGTCAATGGCTCAGTTTGTGGAGGTGGAGTTTGCATTGTTGGAGCTGCCGGTAGCTCCGTTTGTGGAGGGGCAGTCTGCTCCTGTTGCTGTTCTGTTTGCTGCCCTTGTTGGGGCTCTTGCTGCTGCTCATTTGAAGGGGCAGGCTTTTCTTTCACTGTTTCTTCTTCTGCACCCATTATCCCTTTGCCTTTGTCTGTAGCTGGTGCTGCTGTGGAAGGTGCCTGTGCGACTGGTGCAGTCCTTGAGGCCGAGGTCCCTTCTCCTACTGAATAAGGCCGTTTGAAAGGTACCTGCTGCACAGAGTCTAGGTCAATAGTTTTTTCAAGCTCCTTTACATTCTTTAGCATTGTCTCTTCTTCAGTTAGTTTTTCAACTAGAGTACCCTGCTGCCATTCTTGCTGGTTGGCATATCTTTCAATGTGTGGGTATTGACAATGCCTATAACCTAGAAGCCTGTACTTGGTTCTTCTAGCAGTAATGAAGCCTTGAGGGTCATAAGGGACCCACCGAAAACTATATGAGAGCTTGTATTTATCTTTGAGGATTAGGTCGGCATCTTCCCATCCTTCTTTCTTACTCATGATGAAGGGGCCCAACTGGTGTTTGAACTTGAGGTGTGCCTTCTTTTTGGAGCTGTGGAAGTGGGTGAGGTCGGACTGAATCAACTGTCTGTAATACTCCAAGGCAAATAACCTCATAGGCACATATTTTGGGAGCCTGTATGGACAGAGCTCACAGCCATAGACTCTGATGACTGTATGATTCTCATATAGGTACCAATCACCTATTTTGTATTTTTTGGAAAGCTGCAGAGCTTTCTGTATCTCAGTTGATATTCTGGGAGGAGGGGACCTCATCAATAGGCAAGAGACTGGGTATACAAATTGGTCAACAAATTCACAATAGGAATAGGGTGAATTTGAGACTTTGTGATAGACAGAGGTCCAGAAGATAACAGATCTTCTTTCCCCTCTATAATCCAGCTTTTTGATGTAGCAAGGAAAAACCTCAGACTGATAGTACATGAAAAGGTGGTAAATATAGGCCGAGTACTTGAAGACACCCTGTCTGTCCACTCTGCTCAACTGATCATGAATCTTGTTAGCTATGAACTTAGCAAAGTTGTACTTGCGGGCAGGGGGTTGGCCTGGGCTGTAAGCAGCTAACAATACCAGCATTGTTGCATCCACATGCTCACTGGTTCTGCACCCCAACACATAGGCAATCATGTCCAGCAAAAGCCTGCCTACATCAGTGAAAAAGACATCCAGGTAGGGAGGTGGCCCTGTGGGCTGGCACTCAGGTCTCATAAATGTCCTGGTGACCTTCTGAATTTCCTCACTGGTCATCTTGGCACCAGTGTCCAGCAAATAATTCATGGAAAAGGGGAACAGCAGCTCAGTTTGATCAAAGTGGAGCATCTTATTGATAGTTTCAGGATTGATGTGAAAGAGGATGCTCCCAGATGGAGACTTAATGGCTCTTTGCTGCACATCATAGTTTTCAGCACATAGGTGAATGATCTCAGGAAAAACATTTACAGAGGGGAGACAGTAGTATGGCAGGTTTGACTCCCATATCCCATATGTATCATGACCATTCAGGTAGTCCTCTCTTAACTGCCTGAAGGTCTGCAAGAAGTCCCTGTTACCCACAAAGTCTTCAATGAGGTAGTCCTTGTCAGCAAAGGGCAAGGCCTCCAGGTCTTTATTTGGTGGATTTAATGGAGCTACACTGAGGGCTGAGGGTGCAGGGGCAGCCATTGTATAATCTAATTTTGAACAAGGTGAGTGCAAAGGATTGCAAGGTTCCTCAGAGCTTAAGTGATAGACTCACTGTAGACAATGTTTGAAATGTTTTTCACAGTGGAAAAGGCAGGCTGGTTTCTGCAGTTTTTGGTAAATTCACAGGGATTGTGAATTGCTAGGGGTAAATTGCAGAGGGTATGTGTGATTTACTTTGGTAAGAAGCTGCAGCTGGTCCACACCCGGCAAAAGGGAACAATGCCGGGCACCTCAAGGACAAATTCACAATTTTGGTCAGCGAATTGACTGTTTCAATGTCAAATTATAGTGCTGGGGTAATGCAGGTTACTTTAGCTCTCATTTAAGTAGCGGACAATGCTTAATTGTGGAATTTGACAGGTGTTTTAATGGTGAATTTGCAGAGAAATGGTATGCATGGGCGAAAAGGGAGAATTATGGTGAATACCTGGACAAATCGCTTAGAAAGCCTGCGGGCCGAACGGTGAAGGCTGAATGTAGCTGAGCTAATGAGTTGGCACGGTCGCAAATTTGAATTTGGAGGTCCGGAGGCGATTTGGCAGTGAACCAGCGGCAACGGCTATGTCTTCTTCGCTTGAAAATGACATAAAACGGCCCAAACCGTGACTTTTAACGACAAATTCGGAAAAAATGAGTAATTGGCGCCTTTCCGCCGATGACGTCAGCATGATGTCATGGCGGGCCCGGGTACGGAGGGTGACGTGGCTGCTGAGGTGTAGGCCAGCGTGGCCGGACACGGTGGCGGGCGGATAAGGTGGCAGGGCTACGTGGAGGGCCACGCGGCGCGGGGGCGGGAGATGGTGCTACGTCATGATGACGCATGGATGACATAAGGGGGAGGTGGTAACAGGGAAGGTGGTAAGCGGTTTCCCCGCACCACCTTTGGGCCAAGGCGGTATTGGGGAGGGGGCCTCCGAACAACCCCGCCGCCTACCACGCGTCCCATGTACGGGGCGGAAAACCACCGTTCCCAGGACGCTAAAAGTCGGCAGGTCCAGATCTGAAAATACCCGCCCACCGTTGGATCGGGGGTGGCAGGCGATGGACGGCTGGCGGGCCTCCCGACGGATCGTGCATGTTGGGGGAGGGTCTCGCCAGCATATTAAAATATTCAAATTAATATTTTGGGCGGAGAACTTTAGGTTTAAGGGTTTTTTGTGGGTTTTTCGGGCAAGGGTTAATCTGAAGGGGGAAGAAGGGTTAAAAAGTGGGTTTTAAGTAGAGGGAAGGGGTTTTTGTGGAATTCTTGAGCAGAGGTGAGATGAGGGCTTAGGGGGAGGTTATCACTCCAACCAGAGGTTAGAGCAATCCCATGACAGGGTTGACCATAGTCCCTGGTGGACTAATGTCTCCCTTTAGACAAACTTTATTTAGCTATAGTGCCTAAAGGGAGGATATTTATACAAAGCTAGGGATTTATACACTATGGTGTTATAATAGTAGGGAAAGGGTAACATAGGGGATTTAGATAATAGAAGTCAGGGGTTAATATGGATGGAAAAGGTGAATGAGGAGTGAAATCACTAAGTTTATGTGCAGATAACTTAGCTTAGGGAGTAGATCAAAATGAAAAGAATTTTAGACAAGAAATGTGGCTTTTATAGGAGCAAGAACCAACATAAAACCTTAAATTCTTCCATGAATCTGTACTGATGAAGGGATGTTAGTAAATGCATGTGAAAGGGGAAAATGGGAAGTTAGACATGTTCCTTTGTTTTGCTGCAACATGATGGAGAAGAGAACCTTCTCAATCCGCTGATATTCCTTTGCAAACATGTTATCAAACATTCACTTGAAGGGAATGAGATTTCTGCAACCCCATTTACTTACCCATCTATTTCCTAGCATTTTTTTGTTACTTCCTGGAGGGTGCACTTAGACTTGCAGACCCTTAAGTGCCTTTTCTTTTCTTTGGCTTTTTCTTTTGATTTTCTATCTAGAACTACCCTTATTGCTTCCAAGGTCCCAGATTAAGCAGTTGGGAACCTTACTTCTCTGCCTAAGCTACTTGTCTGCCAAGGTTAAACAGTTTGGATAGACTTCTTTCTCTATTCTACAACAGAAAATTGAAATATGGTATGATCCAGATTAGGCTGTTGGACCACCCATCAAAATTTAATCAACCTCAAGCTATGTACACACATTGTTTTCTCTTGGAAATATGGGATCTTTGCATCACCAAAGCAGAGCATATTTGGACCTTTCTTTGCCAATCATGAAATATGAAACCTATTGGTATAGGTAGCTAACAGTGGCTCCACTTGGGGATGGTTTTTCTTCTTGAAAGACCAAGAACAGCAGGTCAGAATGCCTTGGCCCTTGATCTATTCTTGTCAAAATTAGAAAATTCTCTCTTTGTATTTCAAAACTAGGAGCTATTACCTCTGTGGACTTTCTGGCATGTAAAGCCCCCTTTCTGTTTATTTATAGTGACTCCTCAAACTG
This sequence comes from Pinus tabuliformis, assembly GCA_031772625.1. NCBI lineage: Eukaryota > Viridiplantae > Streptophyta > Pinopsida > Pinales > Pinaceae > Pinus > Pinus tabuliformis. The sequence goes on along the minus strand of CM062815.1, from coordinate 529,850,473 downwards.
AACTATTTATCTGCTGAAAGAAAATATATACAGCTGATTATGTACAAAGGAAAATTAGGCTGCACTCATGGATGGTAGTCAAAATAGTGCTTCAGCATCCTGCCATTCACAGGACCTTCACCTAAGTCAGTGCCATCCAAATTTTCCAAAAAGTAAGTGTTATTTCCCTGTATTGCTTGTATGACAAAAGGCCCTCTCCAAAGGGAGTCAAATTTTCCATGTTTTCCCTTATCCTCTCTTCTTGAATCCCACTTGAGGACTTTGTCTCCAATATTGAAATCTTCTGCCTTAGTCCTTATGTCAAAAGCTTTCTTTAATTTTTATTGTAAAACCTGAACCCTGCTGTAAACTTGATCTCTAGTTTGCTGCAAACATATTATTTGATTGATCCTTCTTTGCATGTCATTTGGTTCAGCTTGACTTTCTTGAAGAAGTTTCATGACAGGAATCCCTAGTGATGAAGGGAATTTAGCTTCTAATCCATAGACTAATTCATATGGGCTGACCCCAATTGATCTCTTGGTTGTTAGTCTATCTGCCCATAAGGCATTCACAAGTTTCTTATGCCAATTCTTTTTATTTTCTTCTAACACTTTCTTTATGATGTTTACCAGACTTTTATTTGATGATTCAACAAGGCCATTTCCTTGGGGATAGTATGCAGTAGAATGGCCCAAGGTAATGTGAAATTTTTGGCAGAAATTCACCATCTTCTTAGATCTGAAAGCAGCAGCATTGTCTGTTATTATTTTGTCAGGACAACCAAATCTAGCCAATATGTTATTCTCCAAAAACTGAATGATTGTTGAATCATTTGCTTGTCTGCATGGAACAGCTTCAATCCATTTAGTGAAGTAGTCTGTAGCCGTTAGAATCCATCTATGTTGGCCTGAAGATGAAGGATGAATTTCCCCAATGAAATCCAAGCCCCATTGTTGAAAAGGTCTCTCTGTTGCAGTAGGCCTCAAAGGGAGTGGCAGTAACTTTCTCTTTCCCTCAAACACTTGACATTTATGACATGAGGTGGTGAATTTCTTGACATCAGAGAAAACAGTAGGCCAATAGTAACCAGCTCTCAATATTTTATCCACAGTGGACTTCCAATACAAATGTCCACCACAATTGCCTGCATGAAATTATTCCATGATTTTGTTAGTCTCATTGTCAATTAAGCAGTTTAACAATATACCCTCATGGTTTTTCCAAAGCAAATTTCCATTCATAACACAAAACTTTGAAGCTTTCATTTTTAGGAACCTACATTTAGTTCTGGGCAGCCCTGGGGGAGCACACAGGTTTTGTAACACATAACAGATATCAGAATACCAGGGGGATTGTTCAAAGGCTACGTTGATCTTTGGAGTCGCCAGCTCCGGTTCACTGTCCAGTTGGTTGATGTCCAAGGCTTGGAAATTTGTTTCAGACATTAATTTAGCCAGACCTTGTCCTTTTATCAGTTTTGTAGGTTTTATTTCAATGTCAAATTCTAAAATATTTGCAATCCATTTTCCTCTTCTGCCCTCTAAGTTCTCTTGGGTAAGCATGTATTTCACAATTGGGCTTGGTACATAGGCTATAACGTGGGAGTATAGGATGTAGATCCTAAAGTCTTTAATAGCTTTGACCAAGGCATATGCTTGCTTTTCCATGATCTGGTATTTCAGGGGTGCATCTCTAAGAGCTTTACTAAAGAAAGCAATGGGTTTCTCATTTCCTTGGTCATCTTTCTGTAATAAGACAGCAGCAATTGTGTGTTGGGAAGCAAAGGAAAATATGATAAATTCCCTATCAAATTGTGGATTTGTTAGGACTGGAGTTTGGGTGAGGGCCAATTTTATTCCTTCAAAGGCTTGACTTGCTTCTATCGTCCATTTTACCTTTGAATCCTTTTTTAACATGTTATTTAGTAACCTGCTCAATTCGGCCAGATTTGGGATAAATCTCCTCAGGAAGTTGATTTTACCCAAAAAGGCTTGTAATTCCTTTACATTTCTTGGATGAGGCATTTGTAAGATGGCCTGGATTCTGTCTGGATCAATCCTAATGCCATCTTTAGAAATGATGTGGCCCAACAGTTTACCTTCCTCCAAACCAAACAGGGATTTCTTAGGATTTAAGGAAATTCCATATTTCCTACATGTTAGGAAGATCTGTCTCAAATGTTTCAAATGTTCTTGGTCTGATTTTGAGAAAGGTGTGAGGTCATCCAAATAAATGACAAGGAAGTCATGAATCTCTTTGGCAAAAGCAATATCCATTGCTCTTTGAAATGTTGCCCCTGCATTCTTCAATCCAAAAGGCATTTTTACATATTTGAAGGTTCCCCATGGGGTTGTAAATGTTGTTTTGTCCTGATCATCAGGATGAACTAAGATCTGGTTGAAACCTGAGAATCCATCAAGTAGAGAAATTCTTGAGGCCCCCACTACTCTCTGCAAGATGTGATCCATCTTGGGTAAGGGGTAATTATCTTTCAAGGATACTTGATTCAAGTTCCTTAGGTCAACACATAGCCTTATTTCACCAGTTTTCTTTCTTGTAGGGACTAAGTTTGAAATCCAATCAGAGAATCTGATTGGTGCTATGATGCCTGCCTTAAACATTTTCTGTACCTCTTGTTCCATTGCTGGGAGAAGCATAGGATTGATTCTCCTCAATTTTTGTTTAAAGGGTTTTTGATCTGGCTTGAGAGGGATAGTGTGTTGAATTACAGAGGTGTCATAGGATTTTAAATCCTCATAACTCCATGCAAAGACATCCTGTAACTCTTTAAAAAGGTCAATGTATTTAGGCTTTTGGTCAGGAGGTAGGGAAGCAGACAATTTTATTATTTTGGGTTGTTCAGCAGTCCCAATGTTACATTCTTCTATGGTAGTGTTGAGGGGCTGCATTTTTGGTTTGTTGGGAACATCATTGGAGTCGAAAATGTCTTCTAAAGGAGCTAAGCCTGTTGGAAGAAAATTGTCCTTCAATTGTATCACTTAAGCTTCATCTTCGGCTATCTCCTCATAACTAATTTGTTGAATTTCTTGTATGTTGTCTTTGTTGAAAATTGTAGGATTTAGCATTTGGTTAGCTGTTTTGGGTGATAATGCTTTGTTATTCTGTCTACTCTGTATTTGTGATTGACTTGCTCTTTCAGGTATTTGTGATTGACTTGCTCTTTCAGTGTCAATGTTTAGTCCTGAAAATTCTTGCTGTAAAGTCAAGAAATTGTTTATTTGTGTATCATCATCAAACACTAGCCAATCCTTGACATTGTTTGGGACAGATGGTCTGTGTTTTATCTCGGCTGAAAAACAGCGGTGGGGCTCAAAAGGTAGCTTGCAGGTACTTGCAAATGTGGCCAAGCTATGGGCATGCAGATTATGGGTTCTAGGAATTTTGGTAATCTGGAATTCAGTGAAGGACTGTAGGAGTTCAGCAGCAGCAGACCTATAAGATCTCAGTCTTTTATCATTAGTAACAAAATTTCCCTTTACTTGTTGGATGATCAAGTCTGAATCTCCCATAATTGAAACCTTTATGGCTTGTAAGGATTTTACTAGCTTAAGGCCTAACAAGAGAGCTTCATATTCTGCCATATTGTTGGTGAATCTGAAGTTTAACCTATAGGCTCGGCCCTCTGCATGACTGTGTTGTTTATTATGTATCCAAACCCCTGCTCCTGCCCCTAACTTGTTGACTGACCCATCAAATTCTAGAAACCATAGGTTCTCTTTTTCTAGGGGTGATTTAATAATTTCTCTGTGATCTGGGATAGTGAGTTGAAGCTCTGGTTTTTCACCTGGTTTGTCTTCTAGGACAGTCTGATCACTTGATTGAAGTAGCTTGATTTCTTGAGCAACAGCTTGTTCATTAATATCCTGGTCTTGCTCAAGTGTTTTGGTTTCAACATCATTATTTGTAAGACCTGTATTGTCATTGAAAAGAATATATGAGTCTATATCAGAATGAACAACATATATGGGAAAATTTTGAGGTTTTTCTTCACTGCTGACCATGTACTTCATAAGTGTTTCTCTGTATAGTCTTTTTGGTTGCCCAAAGACAGAGATGGTTGCATATGACATGTCTAGTTGTAGGGAACCTTGGAGTTTAGCCCCCCATGATCTTGATAGCAGCATCCCATATTTAGGTGGGATATCAGCAACCACCACATCCATGAGAATTGTTTTATTTGGGTACTGAACAAGGGACACACATAAGTCTTTTATCAAGCCTAGACACTTAACTTGGCTGGAGTCAAATGAGAATAGGTCCTTGTATGGTCTTGTAATATCTAGATTCAACCTTTCCATGACTGATTTCGGCATCAGGTTATGAGAGGCACCTGAGTCAAACATTGCATTGTGTAGTATCTTATCATGAACATGTAAACTGACATAAAAAGGTAAGATCCCTGTGACTGCTATCTTTCCATCAACCTCTGGACCGAACAGCAATTCTGGGGTATCATCCAACACATTGACATTGTCTTTATTACGAGTAAGTTGGAGGGACTTCTTGATTTGTTGTTTGTAGATGTCATGCTTGGCTAGTTCTGAGAGAGGGATGGCTACCTTCAGTTTGCCAATTTCAGCTTCCAAGTCAAAGGGTCTTTCAGATTGAACCTTAGTGTTGTGGGTGACAACCTTTTCCTTGTTCACTAGGTTTTCTTCTTGATTCTTATCTTGATCTTGAAGCTTGTCCTTGTTACTGACCTCTTGAGGAATGTTAGTTGGGTTGGGCTGCAAGGGTGATGACTCTACTGGTTGCTGTTTTGAGGGAGAAGTTACAGCTATTTCCTCAACTGTTACCTCATCTGTAATTGGACCAGTTTTGTCACTTGGTTCTGTGATAATAGCTTTCTTAGGCTGTGTTGTGTCCTTTGTTTTGTCAGGCTGTGTCACATTTATAGTTCTGCTTCTTAGCTTATATTGTTTATGCACTTCATAAACAGCTGTGTCATATCCTTGTTTAAAGTCAAATGACTCACCTGATTTGGTTTGGAACAGCTTGATTTCATCATCCTCATGATCTTCTTGTGTTAAAAAGACTTGACTTTCACCATCCAAACCCATTAAATTAATGTGGGGATCTTCATTGGGTTCACTTGATGTGGAAGTCTCAACATAATTCTCTTGGAAAGGGGGTCTTATATCTGGGTCAGAACTGGCCTTGCCAACGTTTGGATTTTGAGTTCTCCTAAAATTTGGATTCCTAGGAGGGTTGTTTTGTGGTGCTTCCCATGATGATTTTCTCTCAACTGATTCCACTCTATCACCCAATCTCTTCATACCAGTGAGTATTGCATCCAGTTTTTGATCAAAGGCTGAGGTTTCTTCTTTGTATATGTTTCTCTTTTCCAATCTTGCCCTGTTTCTTTTAGCAATCAGGTTTGCTTCTACTGTGACAGCAACCTTTTGGGCTTCTTCAAGGGTTTCAGGTGCCCTTTCTTTCAATTGATATGCCATATCAGGGTCAAAACCATCAGGAAATTTGTATAAGGCCAGATCAGGGGGAGGTCTTAAATTCTGTGGTATTGCATTATATACGTTATTAAATCTTGCACAATACTCCAAACGGTCTCTTGAGGACCTCGTTTGATTGTATCATATTCACCAAGTATGTGCAGGGGATCTTTCTTCTTCTCCCACCTATTAGTAAAGGCTTGATAAAGGTCATCAGGAGTTGTGATAGTATTTGCAGCTAGTGATCTGAACCAAGTTCGGACATCACCTGTTAGGCTCTGGACAAAAATTCTCATTCTCACACTATCATCATCGATTTCATAGTTCTCAAAGTGATCCTGCATCCTCTTGGCATGTTGAATAGCAGAGTAAGGGCCAGTGGAGTCAAAATATGAGATTTTGGTTTGGTAATCCTGAGGTAAAGCTGCAGGATTAGCAGGTAATTGCAAAGGTGCATATCTGTTAGCCATATTCACAAGGTTTGGGGGATTGACAAGGGCAACTGGGACAAAAGGAACGATGGGTACCACAGGGGTAATAGGTGTAGCAGCACTAGAGTGTGGTCAAGGGATATGTGCAGTGGATGAAGATGTGCAAGGAGGGCTTTGAGATGTAGATGGTGAACTGGGGGAGACAGGGGTAGACCGAAATAGAACCTTGATTGGGGTAGAAACAGGGTTAGGATGAACTGTCTCTGGACTCAAATCAGCAAGATTTTCCTGCTCTTGCTGCTTCCTAATGATTCTAGGGATGGTGTTAGGATTTTCAAAAACAGGGGGTGGATTTGGGTCAGGATTTGACCTAGTGTACCATGGATTCTTCTTGGGAGCCAGCTTCTAACTAGTTTTTGAATATTTTTTAGGAAAAAAATTTATATCTGTAAGGACTGGATAAGATTTTGGAATGGCTATATAGATCTCAAAGCTAGTATGAAGATTGACTGAAGCAGCTCTTCCCTAAAGCTGTTAATGTAAAACAGAAACAATTTGAAGGTTTCCTGGCTGATATTCAGCTTCATTTGTAGCTCTAGGAGATATATAGTAATTAGAAATCCTAAAGAGTTCCCCACGAAGTCGCCATTTATGTTAGCACCCAGGTTGTTCCCTTGACTCCCAAGGGAATACGGTCGGGGTAACCACTAACCAATCTTTGGATTACAGCTCCTAGCCAAATGTAATCAGAGAGGGCTCTCTCTTTATGATTTGTCTCTGTTTGTATATAAATTTTAGGCTAGCTATGATGTTCAAGAGTTGTTTTTGTATTTGTTTGGAGAATGTTTTCAGTCAAGATATTATGCTCTCACTAGAATGTTATTGTCATTGGGCATGGAGTCAGTGGTCCTTTAGTTGTTTGGTGTGCTATGTTGATACAGTAGTGAAGCTGCAGAGCTGGATAACTGTCTGAGAAATAATGCTTTGAAAGTGTGATTAAGATGATGTGTTTCAGTTCATGAAAGGCAGTTAAGGATCTTCCAATAAACTGATATGATAAAGAAGTGAGAATGTTATTTAGAAGCAATGAAGAATTTCTAGACAACATTCACATTATAGAATTAAATAAAACATGAGCATTTAAGAATTCATGTCCATAGTTAATTCTGAAGAAAAACATTTACAGCAATAAAAGATTGAGCACAGGGTGTGATGAAACATGTCCTGTACTATCCCTTTTCTCTATTGCTAGATTTGATGAAAACATGAATATGAAATAACATAAGAAGACAAAACAGAGATTAAGAAAACCTATTATTCCATCAGACAGCACAAGAATTCTGCAACAGCACTTAAGTCATCAGCGAGACATCAAAGTTCCAGGAAATCACTGAGCTGATCCAGCTCTTTGTATTAGACAATTCTGAAAGTGCACAATACATTTGCCTCAGAGTGAAAATTACCAACCCTAATGCGTTGCCAAGGGGGGTATATATACAAAATTTACATAAGAAAAATATCAGAGAATGAGTTTAATGGCTCATTTATGTTATGCCAACTCCTGGAGCATTGTAGCTGAGAGAGTTAATGCTGAAATAACTCTTTAGTGCCTTAGCTGTCAAAAATAGTCAGAAGCATTGGTTTGGCGCTGTTGGAGTCGGCTGAGGATACGCTGTCAAAATTTGCGTATTGTCTTATCCCTTAGGCTAGCTGTCATTGTCCATGTGCTGAGTCACCTTTCAGCTGCCTTTAATGCTGACTTTGTCATGCTGTTTGTTTTGTAGTGACCTGGAGCTGGCAGTGGCCGAACAACTGAGGCTACCGTGGCAAAATCTGAAGCATTGCTTGCCACCAATCCTCCTTAGGCATTTGATGTCTCCGAATTTTTATCAAAGTCTCATCGGCCTCTGTATATCTATAAAAGTTAGGAGGAGTTTCAAAAAGATGATTTACCTCATTTTCAATAAAGAACAGGCCTTCAAGTTTGTCATATAAGCTCTGTCCTGTAGGAGGCCCTGTTTGCTCAGATGTACTGCCAGATGCAGTGATCTGATTTTCAATGAAAGTTGCCATTCTGTTGGCAAATTGATCTCGGGAGATCAATCTTCCTGCACCGCTTAGGAGGCTGGGCAGGCCCTTTGCTTGCAGCACTGCCATCTTGAGTTTATATTCCTCCACATCACCCTGTATCTCATAGCACTTCCTCTCCACTGTTTGTACATAATTCCTGAGAGTTAGTACCTTCTTGGCAGTGAGGACAGCCTCTGTTCTGTTGGCAATGCCTATGGCTGCCAGTTCCTCCTTTTCTTGCCTGTTCAGGAAGTCTATCATTCTGTTGGCCTGTTCAGGTCTGTCTCCCAGTAATGTTTTGGCCTTATGGATTTCTGCTTGTGCTTGGACCATTAAGTCCATCTGCTCATGTATTGTTTTGATTGACCTCCATTGTTGACTGATGGATTGGCCAATTTTGGCCCATAGAATCCTTTTTATGTCGGCCATGGCAGTCTCTAGATTCAGCTCCTTCTCTAAGGCCTTTATTTTTCTCTGCCCTGCTCTGCTACAGTTACTTTTGATTTGTCATACTTGGCATCCAGTTCTGCCAATTTTTCCTTGGCCTTCTTTATCTCATTTGCCTGGAGCTCCATTTCCTTGATGGCCTTAGTCAATTCTTCTACACTTGTGCTGGCATCTGGAGCTGTTGTTGTTCCTGCTGCTTCTGTTGTGGGGGCCACTGCTGCCCCTGTAGTTGTTGCTGTTGTTGAAGTAGTTGGAGGAGCTTGGGATGTGGACTCTCCCTGTTTATCTTGTAATGCTCCTTCCAGCTCTTTCTCCAAATCCAGGACCCTCTGGTTTAGCTGCATTATGAGGTCCAGTTGGTCATCAACCTGTTTTTCCTTTTGTAGCTCTGCTGTTTGAGGGTGCTCTGTGGGCAGCAGCTTTAACCTCTTCTTTAATGCATTTAGGTCATCTTCTTTCTTCTTCAGAAGGGCCTTTACACCCTTTGGATCACTAGGATCATGTCCTAGATCAATAATGATGTCCTCAAGTGACTTTATTCTATTGTCTTTGGCCAGGGAGGACATTCTCTCAAAATCCAACTGTGTGTTGGTATTTTTCAGGGACTCCTTTAGCTCATGGGCCATGGTTGCCCTCTCCACCAAGGTTGCATAAACCATCTCTCCAGCTTGCTTGTGGAGTTCAATTTGGTCCATGGGATGGATGTCTTTGGCCATGACCTCCACCCTTGTCTTCACAAAATCTGCAGCTGACTTAGGCTGCGGTATTGTAGGCTTAAAGTGACTGAGGATGATTTTTTCCTCTTTAATGTCATACACAGACATTAGCCTTTCTTGCTGGGCTGGTGTTGCATCTATAAATTGTTTGTAGACCTCTGCCCTCAGCAGTCATTCTGTGCCTTTATTTGTTTGAAAGAAGCCTTAGTGCTTTTAGGCTTTCTTGCTCTGCTGGGAGGAGGAAGACACCTCCAAACCAAGTTGCAATCCTTGCTCCTGCTGAAAGGAGCTTGTCCCTGTGTGCTGGCTGCCCTCCCTGTTTTTCCTTGACTGTCAAGGAATTCTTCAGTGATGTCTTCTACCTCCGGGAATCAGCTCTTGGCCTCTTGGTCTGGGGTTGCTGGGAGGATCCACTAGCAGGAGTGGACTCTTCTCTGGCTCTTTTCGTACCCCTCTCCTCATGTGCTGGGGTCTGCAAAATTGGAGCAGTCAATGGCTCAGTTTGTGGAGGTGAGTTTTGCATTGTTGGAGCTGCGGTAGGCTCCGTTTGTGGAGGGCAGTCAGCTCCTGTTGCTGTTCTGTTTGCTGCCCTTGTTGGGGCTCTTGCTGCTGCTCAATTGAAGGGCAGGCTTTTCTTTCACTGTTTTCTTCTTCTGCACCCATTATACCCTTTGCCTTTGTCTGTAGCTGGTGCTTGCTGTGGAAGGTTCCTGTGTGACTGGTGCAGTCCCATGAGGCGAGGTCCCTTCTCCTGCAGATAAGTCCGTTTGAAAGGTACCTGCTGCACAGAGTCTAGGTCAATAGTTTTTTCAAGCTCCTTTACATTCTTTAGCATTGTCTCTTCTTCAGTTAGTTTTTCAACTAGAGTACCCTGCTGCCATTCTTGCTGGTTGGCATATCTTT